>JAAAKM020073195.1:184226699-184242666 GCA_010016025.2 Alatinidae sp. Z8VKAUB7J3 | reverse complement strand
GCCAAACTGATGTTTGTCAACTAAAAGCTCCACTGGCATGCCCAACGCTAGACTTCACCACGTTTTTGCTTTATCCGTTTCGGCGGGCTTTACTTCCAAGATATCTAGATACCACGTGCGCCGTCGCATTATCTACACACTTTGTTCCCTGCGGTGAATTGCTTGTTGCCAGGTTGTTTGCTTTTCTCCAAGTTCATTTAGGTCTTTTTGAATATGTTTTGCAATGAAGAAAACTGCCTTCAGGATATTTTTCTCTGCTGCAAAGTGTTGGGCAAAATTCCCGGACTGAAATTCGGATTCATAGAATTGGAGCGCTTCCTGAAACTCGGCCAAGGCGTTGGGTTGCAGAACGGGCTGATTCCGTTCGAGCTCTTGGCGCACGAGTCCGGAGAGGTAGTCGATTTCCACCTGCTTGGGGCGAATTTCGCTGCCCGGGACCGAGACGTAGAATGGGGCGGTGTGGGCAAAACGTTCGCGACCGGAAGGCAGTTGCGTGAAAGCACGAACCACGAGCCATTGGGATTCGTCGATTGTCAGATCAACAGAGATCTGTGTTTCGTAGGCGCCTTGAGGCGTCCGATTGTTTTGGAGCGGCAGGCTGGCAATGCGGTCGCCGTTGCGGATGACTTCTAACGTGGTCGCTGGGTGGGCACTGAGGAGTTGGCCGTTGAGTCGTGCGGTCGTGCCCGATGTCAGGCGATGCTCTTTTTCAGAATGCGGGCCTCGGTTGTTCAAGGTGGCGAAGAGCATTGGCCCCGTGGTGACGAAACTGCGGCCTTCTTTCAGACCTCGGGTCCAGGTAGCGCTGGAGAAGGGCTCGGTCAAGTGGACGTAGACGCGGCTGAATCCGAGCGGTACGGGGTGGACGCCCGATGCGGTGCCAGCGGTGGGCGTCATCCGCAGGCCACAATTCAGGAGGGCGTAGTAGCATTGAAAACCGAAATCGAGCCAACCCCTTTCGCTCATGTGCCCGTCGGTTAGCTCGATTCCCATGTAATCCGCAGGCGTTCCCGAGCGGCTGAAACCGAATCGCGTTTGCCAAACGCTGTTGTTGCTGAGTTCAAAGAGATCCACTTTGGCGACCGGTGGTAGCATGAGCGACCAGGGCCAGCTGTGCTTGTCTAAGTCTAGGAGCGCGCCTTCGGCGTGGGCTTGTTCGGCAATGGCTTTGACCGGTGGCATCCCTTGTTGGAAGACGGTCTCCAGCTGTAAAACATTAACACCATTTTTAAGTGTTTTGGGGTTAACAATTACTTCCATATCAAGAGTGTTTTCGTCGATAGCTCGCTTAATGGCATCCAAACAAATCCACAGGTTATTTGTGTTGAAGATTTTGAATGTTTTAATTGATTTAAACTCATCAATATGCTGGTCTGGCACTTGAGCAATCTCAAGCAAACGGAGCTTCTCTTCATATTGAATGAATGTGCCACCCTTAACGTCTGCCCTTGTTTTGTCTGTGACTTCCATTAAAAACTCGACAGGAGATCCATTTTGAGGGTTCATAAGCATATTAAGAATATTCATATCCACTGTAGCGCCAAGGTTGTCGATATTTGATATAAAACAATATTCATATCCTTCATTAAGAAGATTGTCAAGTAATCCAGAGTTGGCAAATGACGCGTAGAAATCACCATGGCCAGGTGGGTACCAACTGAAAATAAATGATTTTATGTAAAGCAACTAATTATATAAACGTTATTTAATTTAAGGGGAATCTTCAAACTTTGACCAACCAAAATTTTGAATGAGATCTGACAGACTCTAGTAGGGTCACTGCTTGGAAGCACAAGGTCAAAGCAAAACCGGCATCAAGTTTAAAGGTCCTTTAGATGACAACTCCATTCTGGCATGCACAGGTAATTAGCTGAAACAAGCGTAACTTCGGAGAGACAGATATTAATTAAACCATTGGATGGACGTGTACAGATTTTTAATCAGAAAAATGAAATTCAACAGATCTACCCAAAATAAATACTGACACATTTATTTTATTATTTAAGAATTAACGACGCTTCTTGACTATTAAGGTCCCTGTGTCGGCCCTGCAGTGCATTCCTGCAGCGTGATTCGATCTCTGGGTCCCGTATTACCAAGCTAAGGTGTATTTAATCTTTTTTCCTAATGGTTTTAAGATTGCAAAATTTATTTCGTAATTTGGCACCAATCCAAATGAGTCAAAATGCAAAGTGAAGTAGTCAAAATGCAGATACTTACTGAGTCTCGTTGCATAAGACCACTAATTTAGTGACTGAACAATGTTTCGATTTTTCGGCCATTCTGTATTTAATCTTTTTTTCCTAATGATTTAAAGATTGCAAAATTTATTTCGTAATTTGGCACCAATCCAAATGATAAATCAAAATCAATAAAACGTGAAGTAGTTAAAATGTAAACAATTGCTGAGTCTCGTTTTATAAGATCACTAATTTAATGACGTAACAATATTCCGATTTTTCATAGAGCGGCCATTCTGTACCTAATCTTTTTTTCCTGATGGTTTTAAGATTAAAAAATTTATTTCGTAATTTGAATAAAGTGCCAAGAAATTCCAAAAAAATTGGGAATTTTGGGGGAACTGAAGTCCCTACCACGTACATTCCTACTCAAAAACACCCCATGTGTATTGCCTAACCCTGGGTTTCATAAAATCGATTCCTAGAATTAACAGAATATCATAGTTTTAAAAAATCATATATTAATTCCCTACGTGATCTGAGTTCAGGTTATCTGGTCCTGGGTTAGATATAACAACAGTTATTCAACAAAAGTAGCATAAATGAAATGAGATTGTTACACCGATTGTTCAATCATGGTTATAGCTTCAACTTAGTTAAGGATGAACCACAGCCCATAGTAGCCAAAACTTACAATAAACGTTTAAAATAAAACCTGGCTAGTGAGAAAACAATTGCCATTGTCATTGATTCAGGAATAACAACTATAACCTTAATTGGTCTTAATAATAAAATTAATTTGAAAAAAACGAAGTTTTTCTGAGGTAAGTAAGTGATGCACCGCATGACCGGCGTACCGGGATGGGACCAGGTGGGGACGGCGCTTGCCGACCGCATGATCGCCGACATGGACCAGAGCCTGCGGGAGATCGGCGTCGGCGACATGAGCATAGGCAAGAAGGTCAAGTCCGCGGCCTCGCAACTCTATGGTCGGTTCGATGTCTATTGGGGGGCGCTGGCCTCTGAAACGCCAGCCGACGGGTTGGCCGACGCGTTGGCCAGGAACCTCTACCGCGATGCCGAAGCGGATACCGAACTCTGTCGGGCAATGGCAGGTTACGCATTGTCTCAAGTGGCACACCTAGCAGCACAGCCTGATGAACGCTTTCTGGCGGGCAACCCCAGTTTCCAATTGGCGACGGATGTGTGGTCAGAAACGGTTGCAAAGGCGGCGGACGTGTCATGACCGATGCCCCCGAACTTTCCCGGATCGTCAATGTTGAGGAAGTCCCGCCGAAGGGAGTGGTGATCGATCTGTCGCCAACGACGGAAGAACTGTCGGCCTTGGCCCGGCGCTTCGAACTGATTGAATTGAGCACGCTTGAGGGAAGGTTTCGGTTCAAACCCCTGGCAGGTGGACCGATGTACCGGCTGGAGGGCCGGCTTTCGGCGGCGGTCATTCAGGCCTGTGTCGTTTCGCTGGACCCGGTTCCTGCACGTCTCGATATCGAGATCAGCGCCGAATTTGGCCCACCCGAGGATCATCCCGATGATTTTGAGCTGACATTGGGCGATGCCGATCCGCACGAACCGATAATCGATGGCCGGATCGACATTGGTGAATATGTAGCCCAACAACTGGCTCTTGAGCTTGACCCCTATCCCAGGGCTCCCGATGCGTCGGAGCGGCAATCCCACGATGCGTTTCGCGCCGCGGAACATCCGGCGGAAACGGGCGAACCTCATCAAACAGTCTGGCTGTCGCTTGATGCCAATCTCCCAGGAGCCCGCCGCGGGCATCACATAGGGCCACTCGGGCTTTGTTACCGTTTCTTAGCCGCTTCACTTTTCCTGCATCCCCAGCGCTGAATACGTAGTAACGCCCATCTAGTTCTGCATACCAGACGGGTGTGGGTACCTCGGTACCAGACTTTCTGAATGTTGCGAGGCTGAAGTAACGACCCTCGTTGAGTTCCTGCATGTGTACCCCGTAATCGAAGGCATCAGTTTAACCCTTGACCCTACCTCTGACATTAGGAACGATTGGGGCAACACAACCTAGGGAGAGTAAGATGTCCGAGCACTCAGATTCCAAACTGTCGCGACGTACTCTGGTGAAAGGTGCCGCAGCCTCTGGTCTGCTTCTGCCACTTACTACCGGTCACGCAGCTAACATGGGCGACTGGGGCGCAAACGCAAACCCCTATCTGACAGGCAACTTTGGACCGGTTGCGGAAGAGACGACGCTTACCGATTTGAAAGTGATAGGTGATCTGCCCAAAGACCTGGTCGGGCGGTATGTACGCAACGGTCCCAACCCATCCGGTCAGGTGGATCCAAAGGCACACCACTGGTTCATCGGCGATGGCATGGTGCACGGCATTCGGGTGGAAGATGGTAAGGCGCTCTGGTATCGCAATCGTTACGTCAAGGGTGGACCTAACACACACGTGATCGGGCATGCGGGCAAAACTCTCGCAATAGTGGAAGCAGGTCAGAAACCGACTGAACTCACGGATGAACTTGAAAGCGTTGGCAGCTACGACTTCGGCGGCACCTTGCAGACCGCTTTCAGCGCCCACCCGAAGCGGGACCCGGATACCGGTGAACTTCACGTAATGACTTACAACCCGGGACCGCCCCCGGTCAGCGAGACGGAGACGGCGAGGATCCCGTTCTTCGATCCAGAGCCGGTCGCCATCAAAGCCGGGCGCGTGCATCTCTACGGCACGCACGAGAACTCCGGCCTGGGCCAAATCTCATGCGCCTCGTGCCACGTCGACGGGCGCTTCGACCGGCTCGGTTGGGACCTCGGCGACCCGAGCGGAGCCCTGAAGGGCCTGGTCGGGCAGAACAAGGGCATGGGCCTGCCGGGTCTCACCGGCGGGTTCGGTCCGCACCACCCGATGAAGGGGCCGATGACGACGCAGACGCTGATCGACATCATCGGCAAGGAGCCGCTGCACTGGCGCGGCGACCGCGACGGCATCGAGGAGTTCAACGACGCGTTCATCGGCCTGCAGGGCGACGACGAGAACCTCGACGCCGTGGAGATGCAGGAGTTCGAGGACTTCCTCGGCACCCTGACGTTCCCCCCGAACCCGTTCCGCGAGTTCGACAACTCGCTGCCCACGGACCTGCCGCTGCCGGGTCACTACTCCTCGGGTCGCTTCACCCCCGAGGGCACGCCGCTGCCGAACGGTGACGCCCAGCGCGGCATGGCGCTCTTCCGTCCCCCGAACTTCCTCGACGCGAGCGCCCTGGCCTGCGTCACCTGCCACACCGCCCCGACGGGGATGGGGGCCAACCGCGAGGTCGGCATCCTGAACTTCAAGCTGATCCCGCCCGGTCCGAACGGCGAGCGGCACCACGCCCTGGTCTCGGTCGACGGCTCCAAGCAGCCGACGATCAAGATCCCCCACCTTCGCAACCTCTACAGGAAGGTCGGGTTCGACACGACACAGACTGCGAACCAAGCCGGCTTCGGCCTCCTGCACGACGGCTCGGTCGACTCGATCGCACGCTTCATCGAGGAGCCGGCCTTCGCCATTCTTTCCAGAAGTTCTGTGCTGAGCCTGGAACTTGAGTCACTAGATTTTCTTTCCTAAGAAAGCGTGCACAATTTGTGTAGTGTCTGTCCAATGTTTGAATCAATACCCTAGTCTTGCCTTGCAGGCTACAATGTTGAAATCTTTTTGTCAGTCGATGCCAATTTGCTAGTCTAATATTTTCAGTATTCAGTCGAAGCTTTATTAGTGTATTCAGCGACCTTGTCATGATTATTGATGCAACGAATGTTCTCCTGTTTACTCTCGTAATGAGCGAGAGGTTGTTTAGCACTATGAACCATATACAAAATGCTTAACCCTCGCCTGTAGCGATGAATGCCTGTCTTAAAACATGGGCTTTATTTTCCTGGATTGGCGATTTTCCCTCTGCTACAAAAGGAACAGTAAACTTGACTGTTAGCTTTAAATATAATCTGCTTTTAGTCACAACCAGTTTAGAAGTTGAGTCAAATTCGTTTTCGTCAACTTTCATCAAAGTATTCTCACCAATCCTAGGTGCTCTCACCAATCCTGTTTGACGGTAGTGCCTACCACCACTTTTTGCAATTAAACCAGAAGATGGCACTGCTTCGTTATGTGCATTAAGTATTTGATCTATTATGTGATTTATTAAAAGTTTTGTGTGGTATTTCTACAGAGGTATTAGCCTCGTTTTTGCGCTGTATCTCTTGCTTTAATGATACATGACAGATTCCAATTCATCTTTACTCACGGGCTAGCTCATTTTGAGTCATGATTACACTAACAAAATCGTCTTTACTGAATTATGAGTCATTAAAAACTTGCCAAATAAATATCTGTGTCTGTTGTGCACTTGGTATTAACCAAGTGACATATAGCAATCGCAAATTCTGTCGGTCTGTCGGTCCCGGTTTTGCTACTTTAGGAAACAAGTTTTTTAACTGCAAGTAAGGAGTGACATTAAAACTTAAAACGAACAGAAATTATTCCGTATATGAAAGGGGTTGTCCCCTCCTCAATGCCTCGCTCTTTACAGTAAAGTTTTTTTTGTTGTTTTTAAAAGTAGACTTGTGAGAAAGAGTCGAACTCTAGCGTAAAGAGTGGGGAATTGAGGAGTGGACAGCCTCTTACATTTACAGAATAATTTCTGTTCCTTTTAACTTTTGTCACTCCTTACTTGCAGTTAATTTTTTTTTATTTAATCAGCATAAGAATCCAATTCTTTTGATGTATTAGTATCAAAATTCCGTTTTTTGGAATTTCGGTTACTATTGAGTCGGGTTACCACGTTACTTTGGTACCACGAACTGTTTGATTGTGGAATATTCTGCTTTTATTTTGACCAGTTCGACATTCTTAAATGCCTTTTATTTATTAACCAAGTCTGTCCAATTGTCAAGTAAAGTTGTCAGATCTCACCAATAATTATTTTCAATGTATGTTGGACTCTTATTGAAGTTGATCTAAGAGCAATGTCAAACTTGTATTTTTCTTGTTTGAAAGCCCTACCACACGCAAGGGCCTCTTTAACACAGTTTTCACTCAGATCATTTTAAAACTGATGATCATTAACAAGCCAATGATCATTATCAAACAATTCATCATTATCAAACAATTGTTATGCGTCACTGTTCAGCATTCAGACGAATGACAAAGTTTTTCTATTCAAAATGTTAACCAGTTTTTCTTTGTTAAGAAACATTAAGATGCACCAAATTCAAAGAAAAACTAGGTCCTGATATTTAGTAATGTGAACACAACTTTTCACTGGGCTCCATTGTTTCACAAGACACTTCTGCGGCATAAAATCAAACAAGAAGTACAACCACTAGAACAGAATCAAAAACCACAAAGAGACTGATAGTGAAGGATAGTGAAGAAAGAGCAAAAAGAACATTGCCACTTTTAGCGTTGACTGCTCATTTGGTGTAGATAGTACCGGTCTTTTAAAAACGAGTAATTGGTGCAATGGCTCACTTATTAGCTAATGACGTTTGGGTTTCTCCCACTCACAGTTGAACTCTTCAGTTTTCTTGTATGTTTCTCAAGTATCTTTCCCTATTCTCGAATATGTATGTCCTGTGAGGGACCCACAGGGGAATGGTACAGACTATCTGAACTTAAGATCTGATGGTGATTTAAAAAAGGGCGATCCGAATGTACTGAACCATCAATATATCATTTGTGAGAATGCTCTTTTTACTCTAAATTCTCAAACCTACGTGATAGGCGTTTCAAGTTAACTTTGGAGAGTCTATCTGTTCCTTTGAAAGACACCGTTCACTATTCCTTCAATCTACACCAGTCAGAACCAACGCCCACCCTTAAATCGAATAGTGCCACAAATGAAGGAAATTTCGATATTTGAAGTCTTTTGTGCGTGTTATTCTCAGTGTTCTGAGTCAATAATGACCAGTTTGTTTCCTTTTTTTATTTGTAAAAATAATGCAATTTAGTCTGGCCTCAGCCTTGACTAGGATTTTTATTTTTAGTAATGAATGATTCTGATTCCCTAACCGACTCCTCAATTTAATGATAAAACGACATTTCTATCATATCTGCTGCAACCCAGACTAGGAAAGTTTACTGATGATAATACTAACACCATGGCTAAGGCTACTACTATTTATTAATATTTCAGTTACTTTGAGCTAACGTACGTTCTTTATGATAATTAAATAAAAAAAACTAATTTTTTTTTGCTGAAAGTAAGGGAACGATACGCAAAAAACCAACAAGGGATCCGTCGCGGTCGCGTCGACCACGATGTCGGCGTCGACCAAGCCGAGGGCGAGCTCGGTCGGGATGGACTCGGCGCCCTCGCGCGCGCTGAGCTGCTGGCCTCGGGCCTTGAACGTCGCCAGCTCCTCGACCGGCAGTCCCTCTCGCCGGTGCACCGTCGCACTGCGGTCAGATGCGGCGACGACGCGGAACGGAGTCGCGGCAAGCTGACGGAGGAACGCACCCCCCACTTTGCCGACCCCCAAGAGGTGAACGGTGGGCGAAGTGCCCGAGGCGCAGTATGCCTCCAAGCCGTGAGTGGACTGCTGCGTGAGGGCAGGAGCGGTGGTCGTCTGATCGGTCACGTCGGTTCTCCCGTGATTTGGGTCGAGTGACCGGCCCGCGACGAGACAACCGGGTTCTCCGACAGGACCGAGGCGCGCCGCGAGCCCCCGTGCGGCGCTAGGACGTATGTCCTTTCCGACGGTGACTCATCTTTCGGCGAACCTGGCGGTTCCCGCAGGAGTTGGCACCTGCCGAGCGTGCTCGGTGGTTGCCCCGGTGTCGTTGGGCCTGTCCCTCGACCGGTCTTGATGAGTTCGTTTGCGCGTCTTCTATCGGCATGCTCGGGGTCGGTCAACAGCCCCCCGACTAGTTTGCGTGCCCCACTTCCGCAAACTGCGCAACGCGGGGTGGTGCCGAGTAGGCTCAAGCTCGTAGATGGGGCCCGACGCTCCCCCGTTCGGAATCCCCATCGGAACCCGATGGCAACCCCGCCAAGCAACACAATGCGGATCACCCTCCTGACCCTGTCCGTTCTCACCGCAACCGCCGCCGCGACCGCGCAGGACCAGCAAACGGGCTGGCCTCAATGGCGCGGCCCGACCCTGGACGGCACGTCGCGCGAAACCGGCTGGCGCGCCTAAGAATTTCCAATAATGGCCAAAAATTTCTTAAGTCTGTAGTCCGTCAAAAATGCTTTAACCTATCATTAAGAATTTGTTTCTAGAAACTAGTATCGCATCAATCTTCTTGCAAAAGTGATATGTTGGAAATAGACAAAGTAAAGTAAATGCTTATTACGTATAATCAGATTATTTCTTTTCTAAAACGTGCGGAAGATCCAAATGTCCCGAAAACTAGAGTGAGAGCTAAAACTCAGAAACCCATTTGTGGTTGGATCCTGAACTAAAAGCCTGAACCAAAAATAAAGTTAAGTTTTGGATCCGGATTTGGGTTTGTTGTGGTAGGCCTAAAAGAGGCGTGATTTTTATATGAAGTAGAGGGCAAAACTAAATTATAAGAAATACTTTAGAGCTATTGTGTGCAGGAGCCTTAATTGTCTGAGTTTGCGTAAAGACTGGACAGAGATCATGAGCCCGGAGAAGGTTGAAAAAGTTACGGATTCTCCAATTTCAGCTGCTGCACGGCAAAACTCATAATACCACTTGTCCCTAAACATACATGAGATCCATAAAACAAATGCACTAATGGCCACAAAGCATCGCATATTTGAAAGCCAGCTATTAGGGGGAAGATCTCTTTTGCGGATGGGATGTAGCTAAAGCTGCAAGAAAGTGCTTTAGACTCATAGTTTCAAACTTTCTGTGAGATGTTGTGAGTTTCTGTGAGTTTCACAGAAACTCAACTCAAACTCAAACTTTCTGTGAGTTTCAAACTTTCGTGCTTCAGATGAATTGATTCAATATTCAGAATATTACGGATTCAGCTCAGATCTCCCTTCATGATGAAAAATATACACATATACGGATGAATATACGACGAAGCATGCGGTATGAATATTGAGTCAGTGAAAGCTCCTCTCTTATAGAAAACCAAAAGAATTTCCTTTAATGGAAATTCTATAGAAAATTTCCAGCCAAACAACATTTGCAAGGGGAATATCAAGCTGAATAAAGACTAAAATTTTTGCAAGTTTTATCAAAATCTAAAACTTAAACTTTTCTCAAAATTTGTCCTTCCACGTAAATTGTCAAATTTGAAAAAATAACAATTTTTAATTGTTAGTTTCTTATGAAAACAACTAATTGTTTCATAATTAAGTACAATATCAACCATTACAAGCATCGTCTATATTTTGTTGCTTATAAAACAGAATTTTATCCAGTATTTTCGAGAAATTTTTCAGCCGTCAGTTTTTGAAAAACAAAATTATCAAGTACCAAAGATTTGTAGTTACGCATTCGGAGAAACGTTAAGGAATATTAAGATATGTGTAAATAAGAATTAAAAAAGCATTTCAGACTTCAAAACAAAAATGGAGCAAAAAAGCTTCATTTTTATTCCCTGATGTTCGTCAATTTTTTATTAACAATCCTCTCCAACAGAGGTTAACTCCTTTCCATTGACATCTAAATTGTTAGAGAATGCCAATAATAATTGTTCGTAAATACCTTCTGTTAGGTCAAGGAAACAAAATTGTTCGTTACAATATTTTAGTGCTTGGCTCGTTTATGTACTAATTCTGTTTTTGCGTATACTTAGCTAAGTCCTGATGCCAAGTCAGACATCCTATGTTTTTACGTGAGTCAAATTTCTCTTTGACCGCTGGATTCCAAGTCATTTATCAAGAAAATATCAAACGGGCAAAATGGTTTGCTTCTGTTTTGGATGAGAGTTAAATAAATAGCCAGAGAGTTCTGATCTCAATGAAAAACACATGCCGGAATTAACACAGCGGTGTCGTTTCACAGAAGTTACTATGTAAATTAGCTGCAGAGAATCTCTTCGTGGATTCTCTTAGTGGGTCTCATTGCTCATGTGGGTTACATGCGTTTTTACATGTACCCAGCGGAAGTGAATCAGGGGGATCAGTCTTTTTACTTTGTGCGCATTGGAATGGATCCTGGTTTGTACACGGTTGCGGACCGGTTAGGTGTGAAACTCTATGATGCAACAGAGATTGAAGCGGCGGAGCGTGAGGTGGATTTAGCCGAAGAGAGATTAGCTGAAACGGTTCAAAAAGCCCGAACGATTCAAGAAAGTGAAACCGAGCCTTATATCTATCATGAGAAGTCGGCGGAAATCTTGAAGCAATATCAAATGCTCGAGGATAAGCAGGCTTGGGTCAAAGGACTAACTGATCGGATACCTAGGAAAGATGAAGTGATTGCTGAGGCTTCAGATTTTGGAACGGCGGAACTTTTGGTGGTACGCGATTCTTTTCGAAGTGTGTTTAAGGCGATTTTATACACCATTTTTGTGGCGGCAGCGGTGTTTCATGGGTTCAATGGGCTGTGGACTTTTATGATTACGTGGGGAGTTGTCCTAAAAATGCGTTCCCAAAGGCGCGCAGTGAATTGGTGCGTTGGGATCATGCTTATTGTGGGTTTTTTAGGCTTAGCATCAATTTGGGGAACCTACTTCATTAATTTAAGGAATTGACATGCACAAAAAGGAAGTCATTGTTGTTGGCGGCGGCTTAGCTGGATTAAGCGCGGCTATGCGGCTTGCAGAAAATGGCTGCTATGTGAAGATTATTTCTGTGACGCAAGTCAAACGTTCTCATTCTGTTTGCGCTCAGGGGGGAATCAACGCAGCTGTGAATATTAAAGGTGAGGAAGATTCTCCCATCATTCATACCTATGATACGATTAAAGGGGGGGATTTTCTGGGACAGCCAGGGCAATCGCGCCAAATGACATATCGACTAATTCATTTGTCCGATTTACCACCATATTCAACACTTGGTCTACATCCAGTGTCGATACCACTTCGTTGGATATGGCCATCAAGGCATTCATTTCTTTAACCTTGCTTTCCATTTCCATCAAACGCGCATTTTTCATAGAAATGGCCGCACTAATAGCCAAATCTTTTACCAGCTCACAGTCAAATGCATCAAATTGCCCGTCGACACCACATTTTTTATTTACAATTTGAATCGCACCATAGGGTTCATCATCAATAACTAGAGGCACGCATATCATGGACCGAGTAACAAAACCGGTTTTTTGATCAACCGACTGGGAGAATTCTTTACTTTTGCTGGTATCGAGAATTATCTTTGACTTTTTAGTTTCGATAACGGTACCAACCACACCGACACCAAAGTCCAAGCGCATACCAATAACATTATTTTTAACTGGCCCTTCGGCAAGATGGCAGATATTTTTCTTAAGTGTGTTGTCTTTGATCCATAGCGAACCGGCCTCTGCGTCCAAGGCATTAAGTATTCTATCGAATACCAATTGCATTAACTTTTTGACATCGTAAGCTTCCCCAATAAATTCGTGAGTTAACTTACGAGAAGTAGAAAGGATTTTAATTTTTCGTTTTAATTCACCGACTTCTTTGCTGGCTATATTAGAACTTGAACGTGGCGTTCTAGCTACCATATGTGTTGTCATTCACTCCTTTACAAAACAAGGAAAAACCGGCAAGCCCAAAGGGCTCGCCGGATACATTGCTAGTCAACAACGCTAACGTGCTCTGGCTTTCGCTTTTGCAGTTTGCGCTTTAGCAGCTAGCTTAAAGCCATTCAATCGCGCTTGCGCAACTGAAGATTCGGCTTTTTGCTTAACTTGTTGTAGTTTACAACATAATTTAGCTAGGATGAAAGTGAATACCACACTTGATGCCTTTTCTTATGCTCTTCCATAATTCAGTACTCCTTTTCTGTGGGAGGAAATTCCATTTTGAGCCTTTAGCGGGGTCCCAAAAGGTAAAACGCCTATAGCAGCCATAAGTTTAAAAGCATGAAATTAAAGAATATGTCTAGTGAGAAACAAAATTCCCATTTGTAGCTGATTCCGGAATGGTTATTATTAACCTATTAAGATTTCCCCTAATCTTAGTAGGCTGTTAAAATGTTAATTTGAAAACAATTTTTTTAGGGATTCCATGCCATGCAAGTGACATCACAGTAAACCTGACGCCGTTTTTTTTTTTGTTCAAGTTCTTTTACACATAATTTTGGCATTTTTTTTCAGTTTTAAGCAGTCAAATTCATGCTAAGAAGGCCACATTTCAACACGCACCTCCTAATGAATTGCCGTCTTAATCTTTCTCACCATCATCACACTGCTTGTTATATAATTAAATTATTCTGCATAGAATAATTTTCCAGAACATCAAAACATGAGATGTTTAAAATTGAGGATGGTACCATATTTACCGCTTTGTTGGGTAATGACGAATAAAAAATGGTAAAAAAAAGTAGCTTAGTCTTATGTGCAGCGTGGTCCATTTTGTTATCAATCATGGCATAAGATGTATGAGTTGAGCTTCCATAAGACTTACTACGGCCACAAGTTGTATCCAGATGAAAAAGGCCGTATCCAGGGGATTATTTGGAGGGAATTATTTATGTGGGGGATTGGGGTTTTATAAGAAAACACTGGACAAAATACGGCAAAAATGTGTATTTATGCATTTTTATTACGTTTGTGTGAGTCAGAAGAACATTTTGGGGAGAGGTGTTCAAACCCCATAAGAACCTTCTAGTTGCTTTAGTTGCTATTTCGTTGTCTAGGTTGTATCCTTTTAATTTGTCTTTACCTATTGCTTCTTCAAGCTCTATTAAACTTTCTTCGCTAAATGAGAATGTTATAAATTTTCCTGTGTTGTCGTTTCTTATTTCTTCATGCAACCTTACTGACCATTCTCTACTTTTTTGTTTTAGGCATTCCATACATTTACCGCACCCTACTGGTACTTGTAACACTCTGTTATCTGAATAGGGGGGAATGTTCCCCCCATTCTTTTTGTTCGCTATGTATTTGCGATTCGCTATTAATCGTGGATATAGACACATGTTAATCCACTTTTCTTTTAATTGCAGGTGTGAACATTTCTTGTAATTTTTCTAAGCCTTGTGTTATTTTATTCATCATGAACCCACCTGTTTGTGATATGCTTGGATATGCAGCTCGTACTTCTGCTTCAAATTTTTGAATATTAACTTTTTCTTGTCCTTGGGCTAGTTCCGTCCACTTTTGAATAATACTGTTTGCAATAGATTTTGTTTCTTCGTTAGTTTTTCCGATATTAGCTTGAGTTAGCTCTAGTTGTAAATAACTTAATTGAGCTTCATTTTTAACCTGTTTAATAACATCAGATTGTGTTGACTTTACTATTTTGGATTGTATCGCTGCTTGTTCTAATTGCTCTTCCAGTATATCTGTTTCATAAGATAGTTTTCGCCAAAATTCTCGAACACTACCGCTTTCCTTTAACTCTAGAATTCTTGTATATGCTTTTTGGGCTTTTGCTAATTTTATATTGGTGGCCCTGACTGAGAGTATTTATCAATACAAATAATTAAATGAACATGAAAGCGGTACCTCTTCTGTGTATATTCTTGATAA
The DNA here is from genome assembly GCA_010016025.2 of Alatinidae sp. Z8VKAUB7J3. Classification (NCBI taxonomy): domain Eukaryota; kingdom Metazoa; phylum Cnidaria; class Cubozoa; order Carybdeida; family Alatinidae; species Alatinidae sp. Z8VKAUB7J3. Next base: position 184,227,906 of record JAAAKM020073195.1, on the reverse strand, counting down.
TTAGACAATATCTCCCTCAATCAATCAATACAGGTGACTTTGAGCTACGAAAAATTCTTTTGACTTGGACCCGACTTTAATTCTTAAAAAAAAAAAAAAACCCGGCTGCACTCTGATTTTCAATTTGAAGTCCAATTTGTTGATTCTACATTAGATATGGATACAGGGGATTCTTTTTATGCTTCTTTCTGTCATGTATATTTTTATTGATCTCTTCCCCCGTCCCCTTCTGAAAAAAAAAACTATTTACGTGGATGTTTTGCAGACATTGCAAAAGAGCGGAAGTGAAATCCTGAAGTAGCCAATTCTTATTTTGTGAGACTAGCCGCTCTGGTGACTCGGGCACTTGCCTCTAGTGATCATAGTCTGTAATTTTGTGCAAAGTATGTTCTTTCTTTATTTCGGCTTCCAAAATGCCCTTTTGGCCACTCCTAGCCTCTGGTAGTATCCCTAACATCCCAGTTCTAGTGTAATTTGCCACAGAAGCATTTGGCTGTATTGCTTTTCTTCTTTTCTCTGGGGTCAACACAACCACTCAGTGCCCGGGGGCAGACGTTGTAAGTTATGCCTTGGGGGCGTATATGGCTCTTATGGAAGGGATGCTCGTATAAACTTCATAGAGGGCTCATTTGATTGGAAATTGAAGGTTTTAGTTCCTTTTTTAAGAGTCAAAAGAAACCGTAAGGCAACTAGACCTCCCACGCCCTTTTTTCCCCAAACCCACCCGATACAAATTTTGAGATGGCCATTTTTTTTAATAGTTCAAAAATTAGATAACAAAAACTCCTGTGTCGACACAACCCCCCAAGGCCAAGGGGGCTGGCGTTTTAAGTCCTGTCCTGGGGGCGTGTATCATTTTTATGATAGAGATGTTTGTACAAACTTCAGAGAGGGCTCATTTGATTGGAAATTGGAAGTTCTAGCTCACTTTTTGAGGCCGAAGCTGGCGCCGAGTTCGTGGCGGGTGTAGTGATTGAACGTTCGAGGGGTTGCCGCTTCAGCGCGATCGATTTTTTCGCGAACACCGGGAATGTACTTTTCCAACGCGTCGATCGTCGTTTCCACCAAATCTTCTTTGCTGGCTTTGTAATCTTCGTCGCCCAGATCCGCCCAGTCCGACCAATTGGCGTTGGTGCTGCTGACAATGGCGTACCGTTCTGTTTTCGTAGGTCGTGTTCGTGGGAAGTAAAAACTAAAAGTGCGGCTG
>JAAAKM020073195.1:184204653-184220116 GCA_010016025.2 Alatinidae sp. Z8VKAUB7J3 | reverse complement strand
GAAAGTCGCTGTCGCCGAAGGCCAATCGCAGCCGCGATCTGCGGCTGGGCAACCGGCCATCAATCTCGGCTGGCTCATCGGCCCACTGTTTCAGTGCCGGCATGATCGCGGTTTCGAGAAGGGCAGGGCGACCTTGCCGCCAATCCTCCCAGGGAAAGTATCCATACCAGTCGCGCCATCTCGCGCCGGCTCGCTCAAGAGCTCCTTCCTGCTCGCTGCCAGGCCGGGTCAATGCCAGGTAACCGACGGAGACAACGTGCGGACCAGTGTCACCAGGCTGCTTGTGCCGGCCACGGTCGCCAAAGGTGTAAAGTTGCTCGACATAGCCGAGATGCAGAGCCGTCTGTTCCTGAACGGAAGCGCGTAGACCGGTTTCGAAGGTCCGATGGCGCAGGAGAGTATTAAGTGCTTCAGTAATAACCAATTAAATGCGAGTTCACTAATACCCAAATCAAAACACTTCATACATGCAATAATGTCCAAATTATTGACAGGCCATTTTATGGGTTCAGTTACTGTCTTTCCTTGATTTGAATGTTATCTGCGCACTACTTAATGCTTGATACAATCCGAAGAAGATTCAAAACCTCAAGATCTCTATCACACAAGTACATACTTTGCTCTCGCTAGGTTAAAATCTATGACGGAACCTGCCGGCCTCAAGGTCCTTCCCTTGAAGAATGGGTACCCTTGAGCAGTGTTGGCAATTACTAAACTCAAGTAAATAATTTCAGTACTTGTACTCTACTTAGGTAAAAAATTTCAAAAGTACTTAATAGTTATACTTGAGTAAAAACTAGAACTACTTGGAGGATTATACTTTTCTGAAATAGCACCCAATAACTGAAATTTTAATAAATAAAACTTTGGAGTATGTTGATTCGTCTTTCGTTTTGAATGGGCAATATTTATAGATTAAAGGAAAAATAGATACAGATGGTGCCATTTCAGCTGTGTTTAAAAGTTGTCCAAATAAGTTTCTGGTGGGCCACATTTATGCCACAACAAATTTTCATAACACCTTAAGGTGAGTGTAAATGTAGAGCTAGCTACTTTTCTGGTGATGATTGCTTTAACAATAATGAGGAAGAAACTGCTGCAGAAAAACTCAGAGAACACAATGAAAATACTGTGTAGGTGGGGACTCTTTTACATGTGGATGATAGGCAAAAAGAACTAATCATGCTGAAAGACTACCCAAGAATAATGAAAGTCTTCAAAAAATTTAACTGCATAATTCCTTCGTCTTCACCTGTGTAGCGACTGTTTTTGGCTGGTGGATGAATTTGTACCCCAAAACCAACTCTTGAATGGTCATCTGAGGAACAAACAGAAACAATTATGAACTCAGGATCTAGTAACAGATGTGTGTAACAGATAACAGATGTGTGCAACAGATGTGTATAACACATGTATGTAACAGCTGTGTGTAACAGATGTATGTAACAGATGCGGGCTTTGGATGCGCTAAAATATCGACAGTTATATGAAAAAGAAAGCAAAAACATACTTTGAATCCATGGTAGATGAAATAACTGACAAGCATTATTTAAGAAAATATCAATACATACTCATCAGACAATCTAAACACTTCATGGAAAAACACCTCTCAGAAAACATTGATTTGGAGAAGCTTGCGGCATCGGCGTCAATGTCTCGATTTCACTACATACGCGTATTCCGGTTGGTTTACGGTGTGACACCGAGACAGTTTTTAAGAGATTTAAGGCTCAAAAAAGCAAAATCATTACTTAAGGATGGGATATCTGTAACTCGTACTTGTTTTGAGGTTGGGTACGAAAGCCTAACTACATTTTCGATTGCATTCAAAAGAGGTTGTGGAATTTCACCAAGGAAATATCAGAATTTATATAAAGGAATTTGATAATGATAAAAATCAATGTCACCAGCGTCATGGTTGATTGCCAAGACAAAGCTCTTAAATTTTACACTGAAGTTTTAGGTTTTATCAAAAAAACGGAAGTTCCAATGGGTGAACATAAGTGGCTAACTGTTGTCTCACCCGAAGAACAAAGTGGTGTGGAATTGGTTCTAGAGTCTTTAGGCTTTGAACCTGCAAAAGTGTTTCAAAAGGCACTTAAAGATGCGGGAATCCCATGGACAATGTTCGAAGTTGATGACTTAAATAAAGAATATGACCGTCTTAAAAAAATAGGAGTTGAAATCAGCTTTGAGCCAAAAGAAGTATAATGTCAAAAGTAATTTTTTGGAATACTGTCGAAAACCTCGGACTTGTCAGTCTAAAAGATCAACACGCATAGCCCCGTGGACAACAAGTGATTTTAACGGCAATAAAAAGAAAGCAAAATCTCTGGAAAGCGTATAAGAAAAGACCAGGCAACGAAAAGTTAGAGACATTTAATTTATTCGAAATATGATAAATCCCTGACACGCAAAGCTAAAGTAGCAATTTTACTAGGATATTTGTAGATTCTGGAAATAATGTTAAAAAGACATGGGATGTGATAAATGAGGATACACGAAAATCAATCAAACCACAAGTTTGCCCAAAATCTCTGAAAATAGATGATAAGTTGAATACAGATGAAGACCAAGTTCGACATCAGCTGACAAAAAGTTTTTGCTAAAGTGGGAAAAAAACAGCGGAAGGAGCGCCTCCTTCTAAAGCTCAGTCTTGGAAGCAGTTTCTTGGTCCTTCGTGCTCTAAATCAATGGTTCTCGAGCCAGTCACAGAGCGGGAACTAGAGAAAATAATTTTATTCCTCAAGAATTCTTCAACCGGTTGCGACCGAATTCCCAGTGGCCATTGGCCACATTAACCAAATGGCCACTGTGCCATTTGGTTAAGAAGATATTCCAATTAAGAGTTTTCCCCCGGCGACTCAAGTTGGCAAGAGTGATATCCCTTTTTAAAGGAGGTGACCGTGAAGATCCAGGGAATTACAGGCCAATCTCTTTCCTATCCGTCTTTTCTAAAATATTTGAAAAACCAATATTGAAGCGACTAGTGAGTTATTTCGACGCTAAAAAGTTTTTCCATAAACATCAATCTGCATTTCGTACAAAACATTCAACGGAACATGTGTGCAATAAGTTTCTTCAGTTCATACAGCAGTCATTGGATTCTGGTAATTAGCGAACAAAAAAAACTTTGTTGATCAGCATTGTGGATGAAAATGACTAGCACTTGACATCCTTGTTCGTCAAGGTTGTTGGTCAAATTAAACGGGATACAGAATAATGCGCAGATTTTTTTTTGTTCTTACAATTTTAGACACATGAAATAGTTATTTTGCCAGAGATTGTTATATTCATTATTAACTTGATCTTTTACCAGAAAATTAGACATGAGAAGGTACTTTTTTGTAATTATTTACTCCTTTCCCCTCCTTAGGGCACTGAGCAAACTCATTTGTATACAACTAAAACTTTCACAATTTGATCAAACATTTAAAAGCAGCATAAATAGTGAAAGATTCTATAACGAGAGTTTAACAGAAGCTACGGAGAGTTTAACAGGAGTTACACAGAGTTTAAAGAAAAAAGTGGATATTCAATCAAAAAGAAAGACTTAACAAACAAAACGATATAAGTAAAAAAACAGATTAAAAGAAAGGGTAGTTAATCACAACGTTACAGCAGACATCCCACTCGACGATACATAAAAAGCAGTCGCAGCCAGCAATGTGGACAAGAAGAGGAAAATCAAGACTTGAGTGAAATCCCCTAATAAAAAAGAAAATAATAAATAACTAATAACTATCCAAAAATCATGATTTTAACTTATATTAAAAATTCCAAGCAATAGGTCAAAATCTAAAGTAGACTTATATCAGACACATGCAGCAATCACGTTTTTTGTAGAATAAAACAGACCTCTCAGAAATTATCAACGGCTGGGGTGGTGTGCGCATACTGCGAGTTAAATGTAAAGATAGGGCTCCCACCCTTCTTAACCCCCCCCCCCCCCCCCCCCCCCCCCCCCCCCCCCTTTTTTAAAAAAAATTACTAAAAAAAAAAAAAAAATAAATAAAAACCACAGGACTTTCATCACGCTAATTCAATATCTTGAAGCTCCTTGAGCAGCTTCTGGCTCCTGCATCTTGTTAATTTTTATTCACCGCAGGAGCCAGAGCATTAACATGGAGTATCACACGATGAAAAAACTATTAGCAATTTCAGTTGCGCTAGCCTTAACCGCTTGTGGAGGCGGCTCTGGGTCAGGAGAAGTCAGTGCACCAACGCCAACGCCAACGCCAACGCCAACACCGACACCGACACCGACACCAACGCCAACCCCAACGCCCACACCCACAACTGACGAGTCACTTGTAGGTACTTGGACTGGCACCTTTGAAACTAATGATGAAAATGCATTAGCTGCAGCTTTTATTACGCCAGCAGGTGAATTGAGACTAATCACAGATTCTAGAGTAGAGTTAGCTAGCTCACTTGATCTAAGTGCCGAGACGTTTGAAGACGATGCTGCAGCGTATTTCTCTCGCGGCGTCTATGCCAATGATGCCAGTGTCGCTGGTTCCATCTCAGAGGGTGCATTACAAATTATGGCTTCGTTTACTGATGACAGCACAGGTACATTTAATCTGACAAAGTCTACCACATCAGCCACCAAACCTAGCTTTTCAGACCTGAGAGGCAACTACACCTTTGTATTGACCGCAACTGCCGGTAACATGGCCATTGACGAAGATGGAAACCTCAATGGTAATGATCTTTTTGGCTGTTTATACAATGGGAAGCTCAGTGAAATTGACCCAGCACTGAATTTATTTGAAGCTCAAATGACCGTTGATAATTGTGATTTAGGCGGTGTATATGCAGGATTGGGTACTGCCGGTAACCCCTTTAACAACGAGACCAATACTGCGTTCTCAATTCATATCGACAATGGCACCAATTCAGTTGTGTTGAACCTACAACCATTAGGGTGTGTAAAATTTTTCCGTAAGAATGATTAGAAGGTCCTAATTTGGATTTCAGGGTTTCAAGGCTTGCGATGTAAAAGTTAACCTTCTTGCTAATGTCATAATTTTACTATGGTGGTTTACACGTCGGTAATCACACGCTGCACCATTCTATAATGCCAGTTCACAATTTTAAGGCCAGTTTGTTATGATGAACATTATTACTTTATGCTGCAAAATGAGAAGCAAAATATGACTGTTTGATACCCCCTCCCCTAAGACTGAGCCTGTGAGCCCCTATGACTACTACTATAAAAAACCGTCTCGATTTTAATCCACACGAAGCTCACACATAGTCGAACACTTCTATCCACAGCTCCATATTTGAGATCCACTGTTAAATATTAGGGGCCTATACTTGAAATCTCACGTTGCTAATCAGTGACCTAAGCATAAAGGTCCTTTTACGGTATATATTTTTTTTTTAAAATGAAGTTTGCTCTATGTAAATTCCATTAACCTAATTTGTTCCAAATTCCATTAACCTAAGAATCCGGTATTATATTTCCATGGCCCTACTTGTATGTTTGAATTTTTTCAGGCTTGAAGCTGTGAAGATGGTAAACATGCTGTTTGAAGTAGAGACTTCCAGCCCCTTGCAGAAATCAAAAGTTCTTTCTATACTTTTAAACTCAAGTACCTAGCCTCTCAAAGTTAAATTGCCATTTTCTTTATCCGAACTAATGACCAAATTGCATGTTCATCGTCCCTGTGCACAAGTAGGTCGCAAATAGTCTTCCGGGTACTCTGCAAAAATCCAAGCAAGGGATAAATCCTCACTCCAGCCGTGTAGCTGATGGTCATCGTGCATGCACGATGGGAGTTGATGCTTGTCTTCAAATCTAGCCACGTAGCTAGTTGGCAACAATTGAATTGGCTCCTTCTATAAGAAGATGGAATATAGAAGAAGGATGGTATGAAGAAGATTGTGTCATTGGGGATTTGGAAAACTCCTGGAAACCCTTGAATTCAGCTGCTTTGTTCAACAAGTTCAAGTATGACGTTGTGAACCGTTTAAATAGTTTGATTCAGTTTCAGGAGCCGATCGTCAGAAAAACTTTGGAGTATAGTTTTGATCTTGTCAAAAAAAAACAGAGCCTCTTGTGCTGCCTCTCATCCCAAGAGGGTTTGCAAAAGAATGTTACAACTCATAACTTAATAACCATATTCAATAAAAAGAATAGATAGGAGTGCAAAAATTATTTGGCTTTACCCTTGATTAGTAAAGCTACCATACTCTTTGCAACTGCTCTGCTCAACTACTAGAAACCAACAGGAAACCAAACAACCCATCCTAATCAAAGTAGTTCTAGAGCTTGAATGGGATGGGTCAACCAGTTTCTGGAAAAAAGGACCAATCACCTGCAGATCATTGTGCACGTTCTTATAGGCTTCATCACTGCCTTTGGTTCATTGTTCAAAACGAAAGTTGAGTATTGAAGTAGGAAGATGGAGCAATGTAATGGCTTTGTTTTTATATGCTCTGAGCTTAAGCTTGACATTGGGAGTGTAACCTACTGTCATTGTCTTCTTTGGTTTGACCACTTCTGCTGAAGACCAGATAGAAGTTTGAGAGGAAAGGCTTTTTGGAATAATCACCTTGTAGACTGAAAAAAAAGATATGACAAGATAAGGCATGGAGGACTATTCTCAGAACAGTCCTCAAGAATATTTGTGGGTTTTGCCAGCAGGTCAATTTTGGAACCCATCTGATTTCACCAATCCACAGCTACACCTGGTGGAATTCTGTTATTTGATTGGTCTTGCAATGTTGGTCTCTTATCATCTTTACTCTGCCTCTAATAATAATTTGGGGGTTTGACCCCTCCCCTAATACCGTTTCTGGCCATGGCCCTACCGAATCCAAAGGTATATTATTAATGGTAGAAATTAGAAGTCCCTTTTTATATTGTGTAATTATTATTTGATTTTCCGGAAGGTTAATTATCTATGTACAATAACAATTCATGCAATGAAAAAGTAGTTCCAACAACAAGACCAATAATTAGGCATTGAAATTGAATTTCCTTTCTAGTATAATTGCTTTTTGATTTGTCCAACAGTACAATGGTCTCCTTAGCATTTTGCTAATTATATATTTCCCGAAACAGTTGAGCAGGGAAACCGATACATGCAAGGAAAGACACACAATACCTTCTTAATAATACACTAAGCTTAATATAAAATTGAAACTGGATTTTAATATGTAATTAAGTACATGTCGTGAAGACTTTGAATTGTAACCCAGGAGTAGTAATTACAAAACAGGGCATGTGAAATAAATTCATGTTTTTAAGTATAGCAAAGACTAAAGGTGAATCATTATAAAAACATGGAATAAAGAATCATTAAGAGACGACAAATTAAGAGAAAGCATAAATTAAAGCCGCAAATTGCTTTTAATAATGGAAGCCCGGAAATATACTGGTATAATTCAAAACCAGAGTAATGAGTAATTATTGATAAATTACATGTCAATAACTCACATAAACTATGGTTTACCCGCTGTTACCTCTCCACTTAGTGGATACGTTTACCTTGTGGCTACGTATTACCAGTCAACAATCAACAACAAAAAAGTTCATTATCTTGCACAACGCGTTTCACTGTTTTCTGTTAAAATACTAAACATAATATAATTTAAATAATATTAATAATAAGTGTCTAAAATAATGGGGGGGGCTATAGGGGGAAACCGGAAATCTTGGAAACCGGAAATCTTGGAAAACGCTTACAGTGGAGAGATTGGGATGAAACTTGATGGGAAGAATAAGCACAAGTTATAGATACGTGATTGACATAATGGGAGCCTAAAGATATTCCCCTCACAGCAGTAGTTATTTCTTTCACTTCAAAATAATCATAGATTAATCATTATTAAGTATTAATGATTATTGATGAAACAGAAATTGCTGCTTTACGTAACTTCTAAAATATCGTTAGGTTTTTTTTTCATTGATTTAAAAACTTTAAAGGTAAATGAACTTTCAGTGGCCAATATGATCAAGAGATTCCCCTTAAAGCAGTAGTTATTTCTTATACCTTAATATACTTCATAGATTCATGCTTATAATGCAAATTGGTGAGGACGAAATTGCTGCTTTATCTTACCGGTATAATACCGTTACGATTTTTTTCACTGATTGAGCAACACAGCACCTACTGTCTAATAATAATAATTAAAAATAATCAACTTTTACTCTTATTAGAGTGAATAAACATTACATTTCTCGTCTTTTCCTTGCTATTGCTCTACCAGAGCAATACCAGAGCGATAAAAGTTCCATTTTGGCTGGTTTAAGAAAATAGAAATAAAATTAACCTTAACTGAAAGACTTTTTTTTCAAAACATGGTGTTTGTGCTATCATATCCCACACAGGAGAGTTTTGTTTTTGGCTCTTTCAAAAACTCGAATCTTTGTCCCTAAAAAGTATTTTTAGGCTTTGAAATATATTTATGCTAGATTCGAACAGTTTATTTACGGCTGACAGTTCCAATCCGCTGAAGACCTGTAAAAACTACCACTAAAATGCAGTGATTTTAATACAAGGGTGGTCATATGGAAAGAACCTTCTATTCCGACCTTCTTAGTCTTAACCGCCCTTTCACTCGGGATGTGGACGGTAGAATCGTTACTGACCCCTGGCTTGCTCCCCAATTCCGGGGAGATTTTCCTCTTTCCCGGTTTGATCCAGGCCTATGCCATGGTGCCGGACCTCACCTGGAGGATGAACCCAAGCGCCTTCGGAGCTGGGCTGCAGACGCTCTGGCTCCTCATCGTCGGCTGTTTCCTACTGGCCATCGTCCGGTTACCTCAAAGCGCCCTCGAACGGAGTCGCCATCAAGCCAAACACCGCATCCGGCAGCCGGCCGAACATACCGCCCCGCACCACCTGCAGTCCCCCCGTCGCCGGAGAAATCCTGGCGAATGGTTGGCCCGACTGAGAAGTGGTTCGCCCCAATTCCTCCTCACCGCGATCGCCCTAACGGTGGCCGCCATGGCCGGGGGCTTCGCGTGGCTGGACTGGCCGGCGCACCCCCAACGCAATCTCCTCTTAATTCTCATCCCCCTCACAACCCACACGCTCCTCAAACTTGCCCTTGCCGCCAAAGCGTCCCGACTCACCGGAGATGCCCGCCATTCCGGTGAACTGGAAATCTTACTCACCACCCCCACCAGCACATCCCGCTTGAATCGCGGGATGTGGCGTGGCCTCGTCCGACCGCTGCAATTCCCCATCACGTTCGTGGTCCTTACGGATCTCGCCGTCCTCGCCATAGGAGAACGTTTTCGTCCTGCCTACGATCCCAGCACGCTCATCCTATGGATGGCGGTTTGGGGACTCATAATTACCCTCGCGATCGATGTTTGGGCACTCAGTTGGATCGGCCTTTGGGAGGGGATCACCGCCCGCACGTCGCTCCGCGCATTCAAACGTACCTTGGGTCAGGTCTATGGGATTCCTCTTGCGATTTTCGCGGCCACTATTCCACAACTGAGAAATAATTAAACTGATGACAGGAGACTTTAAATCCCAATCTCCCCTTCCCCACCCCACAGATGCCAGATCTGGTAAGGATCACAGCAAGACACAAATATGAGCCTAATTCTAAATTTAGATAAAATTTGGTTGGATTCTGGTTTGCTTCGCTTCTAGTATCACCAGCCATCCCTTATGCTACTTTCGGCCCCAAACTCCAAAAAATCATAACTAGAACGACAAGTGTTAAATCTGACTGAAATTACTGGCAAAGTTCTAGTGGTTGACCACTCCTAAAGGAAACACGCTAATAAAATTAGCGCTCCGACGCTCCGATGCCTTATTTTTTGCTCTTTCCAAATATTATGGTCGCCTTCCTAACAATGGAACCCTCTCCCCCTGATCGTCTCGGATATATTTCTGAATAACAGATTTATTCGTTGTTTGCCATCTTGTGCTTAATCATATTTTCTTTGTTAAAACGGGCTTGCTACACTCGTGAAAACAATTTGCTTAAGTAATTTCAGTGGAAATATGTTTGACAAAAATATTATTAAAAAATGACTGAAAAAGCATAATAACAATGAAAGAAATATGATAACAATGAAAGATAATCTGATTAATAGTAAGATGCAGCATATTATAAAGTAAAAATCTCGTTGATTTAGTGCATTATTTTCATTTTTTGAATACCCTAGGGCTATACACCGGCAGATCCAGGTTAGATTAGGCTGTTTTCTGGCGCCCTTTTTCCCTATTTTTTTTTTGTTTTTTTCATTCTTTTCTTGTAGAATAAATATGTCAATTTGATCAATTATTGGCACTTTTGTCAATTGCTTTAAAATGGTTCTTTTAGAAGTGGTCTACCACTAAAAGTCTACCAACTTATTTGACATCCGACAACCCTTTTTCGCTCGAGCCGCGACTTGGCTTCAGCCTCATCGACCCGTTCGCCAACTTTCTCGGATACCCGCGCCGCGTCCATCAATGTTTCGAGTCCCTGTGCGGGATTCACATTGAGCATCCAAACCCGCAAAATCGCTGACAAGAAAAATTTGGCTTCCTGGCCGAGTAATTCGAATGATCCGTTTCAAGGCCGAGGACAATGGCGATTCAGCATTTAGCCCCTGCTTTCCCGTAGATCTCGCCACGGTATAAAGAGCCGACAGCGTATGAATGAGTCGAAGCACACTTCCCCGCCCACCAGCCGGACGAAGTTCTTGGTGCCCTGATTGAGAACATAAGACCCCCCCGACACGATCACCTTTTTTCATAGAGACCCAGGCTAATAATGCTGACGCTTGGGCTGCCACAACGGATTTAAACGCGACTTTAGTTCCAAACAACATGGAGGCACTGAAGTCCACAAGAAATAACACCGGACGTTCACGTTCTTCGCGAAAGAGCTTTAAATGCGGATGTCCGGTTCTCGCCGTTACTCGCCAATCCATATGGCGAACATCATCACCAGCTTGGTATCGGCGAACTTCCTCAAAGTCGATCCCTCGCCCTTTAAAGGGAGACAGCTGGCCCCCAGCTAATAACGACAGTGCCCGCTTGCGAGACGTCACCTCCAAGGCCCCCACCTGATGGCGAAGGCCAATGAGCTCTTTTACGTCAATGTCGATACCGGGGAGGGTCATGGGGGAATTTTCGTTGTCTTTCGTATTTCGTATTTTAACAAGATACCAGATACGAACGACGAGATACGCCTTACCTCATTTAAGGAACGGCCACCCGCGCAAGAACTTCTGACACAAATCGATCTGGAGTAATGCCGTCCGCTTCGGCTTCAAAGGACAGGAGCACCCGGTGGGTCTAAAGATAAATAATTTTTATAGGGAACTTAAAGGAATCCCACGCTCATAATCTATGATTCATCATTCTCCCTTTCACATACTGACACTCACCTCAGTCAACACACGAACCAATTTCTCCTTTAACACTCACAAGTACATATTCACTCCCAAATCAATCACTCAATCCGTGTCTACAATAGTGGTTAAAACAATTACATCGGGAAGACGCACAGAATTCCTTAAGGGCCTTGTTACATTTTACTTCCGCCGGAAGCCTGTTCCAGACTTCAGGACCAATATACCTAATAGAAAATTTAGATCTGGTAGTAATTGGAACCGACGTTCTAACTAATGTAATATTTCTAGTTTCATAACTATGTTGCCTTTCTTTATAAAATTCCGAAAACATGCAGGTAACAAATTCGAAAAAAAAATTTATACATAAACAAATTTACTTAGAATTTGACCAACCGAAAAATGGTAAAATTTTAATTGGTGATAGATAGATCTTACCAAATTCTGGGACAAGTCATTGGTCAAACTCTTACAGCTTTTTTTGTAACACACGGAGCGGATATAAATGGCTAGTGAACGTCGACGACCAAACTGTAACACAGTACAACAAATATGGATGGATAAGAGAAAAATATAACATTCTAATAACCTTTTTGGGGGAAAAAATTTTCAGCTTCCGCAGAGTTCCAACATTTTTGAATAATTTAGAACTTATAAATGCAATATGATCTTTAACACTTAGTCATTCATCTACCATGATACCAAGATAGTGTACAATACTTGTCCGTTTTATACGTCCATTTTCGAACTCAATTTTTTCGATCCACGGGTAGTAATTTGCACTTCTACCTTATAACATGAGCATTGTTTTCTTCTGATTAACAAGCAGTTTGTTCACCCGCATCCAACGGGCCCCGGAAGCGTTGATCCAGATCTTTTTTGAAGCGACTGCGCGCGACCTGGCCGGCAATCCGTTGCGCGCCTATGAAGCCTTCTTCCGCACCGCCGCCGATCCGATGACGTTGCCGCCGCAAATCATACGCAGCAATCCAGTAGTCACAAACACTGTGCCACTGAATGTGGTCTTGGAGGTGGAAGTCTCCGAAGCGCTAGCCCCCGCGACGGTCACGCCGAGTACCGCCTTCTTACGCGAGAACGGCGGGAGTAACCTCGTGATTCCAACGACCCTTACCCTAGAGGGAGATGGCCGGCTTATTCGTTTAGTCCCGCAAAGTCTGCTCTTGCCGGCCAAGAGCTATCTCCTCGAAGTCACCACCGATGTTCAAGATCTCCAAGGCGATGCCTTGCCGACCCTCTTTCAACGAGCGTTCAGCACGGGCAGAGATACTGATAGCCCGTTTCCCCAGGTCGTACGCATCAGTCCGCCGGAAGGCGCCCAGAATGTGGGGGTGAATGCGGCCATTCAATTGACGTTTGATGAAGCCATTAATCCGCTGTCTGTGACTGAACAAACCGTGCAAATTGTGGCCGATGCAGTGGGGCTGGTGGCCTGCACCGTTGCGCCGCGCATGATGCCCCTGATCCTGCGCGGCTGGGCCTGGCATGTAACGGCAGGGCTGACCGCGTCATTGGCAATCACTGGCGGAACCTTGGCGGCGCTGGCCGCGGATGCGGTGGCCGCTTTCAAGGGTGCCCGGGCAGACAGCACCCGGGTCCGCGAAACATTGCAGCGGATCGCCAGTGAACGCTGGCAGACCGAAGCCTTCTGGTTTGGACACGGCACGGTACAGCCCGGGTCCCATGCCGTGGAATACATGCCCATCGGCAGCCATCACACCTGGTACGGACTGCTGTGCCGGGTTGTGATGATGTTTGCTTCGGTGCCTTTGGCGGTTTTAGGGAATTTGTTACGGATAACGACGGTTATCATTGTGGGGGACGTCAAAGGCATGCAGGCGGGGTTGGACATTGAGCAGAAGTTGGGTTTCTTGACCTTCTTGGTCGCCATTGTTGGGGTGATGATTTTGGGACACTTTTTGAACGAAGAACGGAAGCAGGCGGAACCGAAAACCGCAACGCCGAATCAGAATCAGGCAGATGAAGAATAGTTCTCTTTTATTTCCCGGTCTCTCGCTAGGGCTCATGCTCTTGTTGGTTGGTTTCTTGGTGTATTGGAAGCAGCACCAACGCTTGGGCAATCCCGGCATCCGCGTCGCGGAGGCGGGGGAAGCCGGGGAGCTGGATATTGAGTTTCCGAAGTACGTCTTGGACTACGAGGCCCGGGTGCAACCCGTGAGCGAGGGGGTGGTGACTACCTTGCCGGCGGATACCACGGTGGACATTCGCTTCTATCGGGCACCGGACAGTTTTGAGATGCAGCTCATGGGCGTGCTGATGGGGACGGATCGTACGAGTATTCATCAGCCGGAATTCTGTCTCACGGGGGCGGGATTTAAGATCACCGAATCGACGACGGACACGATTTCCGTGGGTGGGGATGAACCTTACGAGTTGCCGGTCATGGTTTTGAAGTCCGATCGGGTTTTGAATGACGTCACGTATACCGGGTTCTACATCTACTGGTTTGTCGCGGAGAGGCGGGCCACGGCGCATCATTGGGAGCGCATGTGGTGGATGGCGCAGGAACTGTTTACGAGTGGGCAGTTGCAACGCTGGGCTTACGTGAGTTGTTTCACGGTGTGCGATCCCCAATACGAGGAAGGGACTTTGCTGCGGATGAAGCGATTCCTGGCCACGGCCCTCGAGTCTTCTATACAGACTGAATGGAAAGGGAAGCGCACATAAAGAACAGAGGGTCTTTGAATATTGTCGGCTAAAGATAATCCTTACATGTAGACCCGAATGCTCAGTGATTCTTTGGCCTTTATAGAAGGAAAAAGAGGAAAAAAACTGTTATAGAAGACATTGGAAGAGTCTTGAGTCTCCTATACCAAATGAAGTGAAACTGAAATGTACATAAAGAACAGAATTTCCTGAGCAATTATTGGCTGAAAATCTATCCATGCATGTAGTCGAGAATCCTCAGTGATTCTTTGACATTTATAGAAAAAAAGGAAAACAAAAACTGTTATAAAGGACATGTGAAGAGTTTCGAGTCTTCTATACAAACTGAATTGAAACTGAAATGTACGTAAAGAACAGAATTCCTTAAATATTGTCGGCTAAAGATCTATCCTTGCATATAATCCAGAATGCTCGGTAATTCTTTGACCTTTATAGAAGCAAAAAGAGGAAAACAAAAATAACTGTCATAGAGTACATTGGAAGAGTCTCGAGCCTCCTATACCAAATGGATTGAAACTGAAATGTATATAAAGAACAGAATTTCCTGAACAATTATTGGCTGAAAATCTATCCATGCATATAGTCCAGAATCCTTAGTGGTTCTTTGGCCTTTATAGAAAAAAAGAGGAAAGCAAAAGAACTGTTATAGAGGATGTGAGAAGAGTCTCGAGTCTTCTATACAAACTGAATTGAAACTGAAACGTACATAAAGAACATAATGTCTTTAAAGATTGTCGACTAAAGATCTATCCTTGCACATAGTCCAGAATGCCCAGTGATTCTTTGACCTTTATTGAAGGTAAAAGAGGAAAACAAAAAGAACTGTTATAGAGGAGATTGTAAGAGTCTCGAGTCTCCTATCCCATAATTTGCTTGTACAAATCACCCCCAAATCTTATAGAAGTTTAATGTTGCTCCTTACTTTCAATTGAAAACTTGTTTTTTATTCAATTTCTGATCGTTTTTAGATAATGCCGTGAAATCCAGGGCCCCCTTCGTGGAATATTGCCCTCCCCCGTGAAAGTTCTTCCATGGAAACATTCTTCCGTGTAACTCCCAACCCCCCAGCAGAAAAAAATCCCCCCTGAAAACATCAACCGATACTATATGCAAACAATGGACAACGTTCATAACTTGCAGCCCTTCCATCAGGGACTGTTTGGCATTAAGTCATCCTCGGAGACATAGTTATTAGATTTTTCAACTGTGCTGAACAAAATGGCTATCTCAAAATTTTGATCGGGTGATGGGAAGAATTAGCGCGAGAGGGGACCTAGTTACCCTCCAATATTTTTGATAACTCAAAAGGGAACTAGAACTTTTAATTTCCGTTCGAATGAGCCCTTTCGCGATATTGCAGGACCACTGGTTCGATACGATCACCTCTGAAAAAAAGAAAGAAAAACAATTAAACAGGCTCCGGCGATCTTTCTT
>JAAAKM020073195.1:184165790-184204643 GCA_010016025.2 Alatinidae sp. Z8VKAUB7J3 | reverse complement strand
GGCAAAAAATACGAAACTCCACATTTTTCCTGATAGCAGCTTGAAACCACAATAGTGTGGTTCTCTGATACGCTGAATCTGATGATGTAATCTTCATAAAGATTCTATGACTTTCAAGTGCTGTTTTCCCTTTTAATTGAAAAATAAGGCACATTTGCATCGTTTCTCTTCGTTGTATTCGTTTTTCTATTGGTATCACAATTTTGATTTCTAGAGTTTCGGTTACTATGGAGCCAGATTGCTCCTTACTTACAGTTCGTTACCACGAACTGTTTAGTACCTCCAGCATTTTTATTTTGGGGAGGCAAAAGAGGTCAGCATCCAATTTCTTTGTATTTTTTTTTTTTTTTTTTTTTTTTTTTTTTTTTTTTTTTTTTTTTTTTTATATATATATACAGTGACGTATACTTGGACATCAGCTATTAGAGAAGAGGATTGCTGGATCATTGTGTAGGCAGGGCGACAGTGTCTTCGAAGTCCCGGTGGTTTTCTATGCTCTCTCTAGATCTCTGCCAAACATCTTGGTATTTCTAACGTCTTTGTCTGGGCAAATATTTGACTCAATTCTGTTATGGATTAAGGTAGTTTCTATAATAAATTAAAGATCCCTATTTATTCTAGTATCTTTTTGACCTATCTCAGAAGGTGAAAAAAAATATACCGTTGGCTGTTTTTTTTTTCAGATCGCTGATCGAGGAGTCTCTTGTAATTTTCTTATGAAGATCTTAGAGAAATCCACTGTCAATCAGACACTCTGGAATCCACATAGTGACCTCGCTTGTTCGTTTTCCCTTGACAACCGGCTTCTTTCATAAATTAGCTTAGAGTGAGACAGGTTTTCCGATGACAAAATTTTCCTAGAACTTTACGCTCCATAGAAAATGAATTATTTTATCGAAATTTTGTTTATTTAACTTACTGAAAGACGTCATATTTTTAAGCTAGGTATTGCATAAAAAAATAATAGGAGCTTCGGAGAATTACTCCTAAGCTTCGTATTTCGTAACTGCCAAACAATTTGAAATTATTTTGAGAAAATATTTTTCAACTATCTTTTGATCCTTTTAATTAGTTAACTATTTTTTCATTGGTTTATCGGTCATTCAGATGCTTGATATTTTTTTTTTTTTTTTTGTAAACAAGAAAACTTTCGGATTTAGATAAAAGAAAACCTCCAGACATGTGTATTATCTATGTTAGGTATGCTAAGGCTCAAATATTTTTAAATGGGATAGTAGTAAGATGGAAGAGGAACAAGTAAAAGAGAACAGTAAGATCTATTTAAAAACACCATACTTAGATGCAATACAGAGTATTCCTGGGGAGAGCGCCCACGACAAATACTGCTGGATTGCAGTTGAAATAAAGGCCAGGATTGCAATGGGTGCAAACCTTGAAGAGATTGTCAAGATGGAACAATTCCCCAGGGCTTTGTATGGATTGATCAAGGTTGAAGCAGCCAAGATACTGAACAGAACCGGGCACACGAGTCAGAGTAATTATGAAGCGATTGAAGAGGGTCTGAGGTCAGAGAATAGCGAGATTTTTAGCCGATCCCTGCAGGCAAAAGAATTCTTCAATAATATCACCGACTTTGATTACTTTTCCAACAACCTGCTTCACCATGTTTCATACAATACCAGGTGCAAGATAATTAAGAAACTGGCACACCGTCTTGCCGGGAGGAACCCTCAGCTGGCAGAAGAATTCTTTGATGGAATTCTCTCGTCTTATGGAGTAGACAGAGCAATGCCCATTTTGGTAGCTTGTTCAAAGCTATTCATCAAAGATGTGATTAGTAAGCAGAAGCTTGTGCTTTCCATAGGTATGGTCAATTTGTTGTATAAGAGATATCCCGATCTGATAGTGTGGTATTTGAAACTGAGTAACCCAGCACTAAATGATCCTTTGGAGCGCCGCATACACCATGTTAAAATTTCTGAATACAAGAGTTTCCTTCCCAAGCTTATCAGAAGAAATTTGTCCGCGTTTGTCGAAATATACGAGATGCACAGTAAAAATTCTCTGGGAGTGCACCTTAGTAGAAAACAGGCAAACCGATTCGCATGGAACGCAAAGAAATACTATCTTGATAAGCCAAATATCTTCTATAAACTGTTAATACCAGAAAATATACCAAAGCCTGGCTATTGGTCAACAACATGGCCGGTGAGGTGGGCCCATGTTCAGCCTGGCCTAACAGATCTGTTGCCACCATTTCACCATCACAAGTTTTGTCTGCAATGATGAGCGTTTCTGTGGGTCCGGCTAACAAATCAATTCCAACACGCCCAAACAACTGCCGTTTGGCTTCCGCTACATAGGCATTACCCGGGCCCACTAACATATCTACGGGTGCTATTGAGTCAGTACCAATACCCATGGCACCAATCGCCTGAACACCACCCAGGCAATAGATCTCATCAGCACCGGCTAAGTGCATAGCTGTGACAATGGCATCATTCGGCCCACCATCATGTGGTGGTGCACAGGCAATGATACGTTTCACACCAGCAACCTTGGCCGTAAGCACACTCATGTGGGCAGATGCCACCATCGGATATTTTCCGCCAGGTACGTAACAACCCACAGAATTCACGGGGATATTTTTGTGACCTAGGATGACGCCTGGGTGGGTTTCTTCTTCAACATCCACCAAAGCCGCTTTTTGAATTTCCGCAAATCTTCGAATTTGAGTTTGTGCAAACTTAATATCATCGATGGTATGTTGCGGCAGGCGAGCAACACAGGCATCTATGTCTTCTTAAATAAGCCGAAAGCTCCCGGGTGACCAATTGTCAAACTGTTGCGAAAGTTCTCGTACGGCGGCATCGGCGCGCATTTCTATGTCACTAAGCAGACCTTCAACCGTTTGTTTAACCTGCTCTGCCATCTCTGCAGCTTGTTCAGAGCTTACGCCTTCTTTCAGCCTTCGTATCATCGTCTAGCCCCTTGTTCTAACCATTGTATTAAGACCCACAACTGCTGCTGCTAATCCGCTACAAAAGAACGTCTAGCCGTGTCACCGCGTTGTACAACGTAGGCTAATGGAATTCACACACAAAAAAAAAACAGCATTTCCCTAGTGTTTTTTTTCTTCTTTTTTTGTGTCAAAATACTTTTCTTCTTCTTTTTTGGCTCAGCATATTTTTCTTCTTTGAGTTCCAAAAGCAATTCTTTAAACCCTTTAGTTGATTAAATAAATAAAAAACAAGTTTTTTTTAACAGAAAGTAAGGAGCGACATTAAAACTTATAATGAACAGAGATTATTCCGTATATGAAAGGGACTGTCTCCTCTTCAAGCCTCGCTTTTTACACTAAAGTTCGACTCTTTGTCAGGACTCTACTTTTTAAAATAATTAAAACTTCTCCTAGCCCAGTAGAATTTAAAGCAAATTCTCTTAGCCCTGAGTTAAAAGTATTCAATGATTTTCTTTCGTCAAAAATAAAGAAAAAAAATAAATAAACTAAATATAACAATAAAAGCATTTAAAGCTCTAAGCAAGTTATTCTCATAGTTACTTGGCATTACCAAGCTAAGCTCTTCAATCGGATATAAATTTACTTTGTTTGTTCAATATAACCATTGCTCTTTAAGATAACTTATTACTTAGAAGAACAGGACGTTGTATTGGAAAGATCTGGCAATAAAAAGTTCAAGTAACTATAAAGTATTTTGTGATATCACCCAGTTTTCACCGGACGACCTTAAGAGCTACAACGAAAAAAAAAGTTTTTATGTCTATTTTGTTTCTTTTTAATGTTTGTTTTAATAAAGAAAAAAAAAAAAACACTTCCAGTAAATACTTCTCATGTTTACCATACTTCGGACTAATGCTTACATCAATAAGTCATCCATACTATTATTTACTACTGTCATAATTTCGCTGATAGCAAATTATAGTTAGTAGTTCCTATAGTAGTAATTTTTAGTTGTATATTTAGTCAGCCATGGATTTTCGGTCACCATGAGCATGAGCTCGGCAATGCGGGTGGGAACCTGCTCCAACGTGAACACAAAGGACACGATGCTGGCCATGGAGGTGATGAACAGGATCGAAGCGGAGACCAGCGAGGTTGCGATCAGGGCCTCCCAGACGCGCTCCGCCGTCAAATCGCGATAGGCAAATCCGATGATCAGGGCATAGATCACCGCGACGACGGCGGCTTCTGTGGGCGTGAATATCCCGGCCTTGATGCCGACCAGAATGATCAGGGGAAGGATCAGCGCCGGCAGGGTGCGGCGGGTGGCCATCAGGCGATGCGCGAAACCCATTCGCTCCGTCACCGGAAAGTCGTCGCGCCACGCCCGCCACGACGCGTAGATGAGCAGTCCCGTGGCGATGGCGATGCCGGGCACCACGCCGGCCAGGAACAACTGCCCGATGGAAGCGCCCGATAAGACGCCGTAGATAATCATGGTGATGGACGGTGGAATGATGGGGCCCATGACCGAACTGACCGCAATCAGCGCTGCGGCATAGGCACGTGGCATTCCTTGACGCGACATGGTCGGAATAAGGATGGATCCGAGCGCTGAAGCCTCCGCCGTGGCGCTTCCCGAAATGCCGGCGAAGAAGCCCGAAGACAGGACTGAAACAGACGACATGCCGCCGCGCCGGTGGCCGACCATGGCACGGGCAAATGCCACGATGCGTTCCGTGATGCCACCGTAGTTCATCAGTGCACCGGCCAGCAGAAACAGCGGGATGGTCAACAGGACAAACTGGTCGATCCCCGCCATCATGCGCTGCGGCAGCATCAGAACCATCATTCCATTGCCGGACAGGTAGAGGTAGGCGGTGCCGCCGATCCCGAGAGCCAATGCGATTGGAATGCCGCTCACCAGCATATAGCCTAGTAAACGACACAGCATTATCATGAGATTATGATTAATAGATAATTCTTCTGGGCTTGGTCTTTTTTGGTGGGCGTTTTCGGACTGAAATACCTCTTCCTAGCTAATTTATCTACTATGAGTTGCCTCGCCGTAGTAGAATGATATTTGTAGGCATGGATATATAACATGTTGGAGGTAATAGGCTTGACTCTCTGTGTAGCCTTTCCACCTTGTTGATAGATGAGCATCGCCAAGTGCTAAAAACCGTGTTGTGACCAAGATGGGCCTAGGATTGCACAAAGCCTCCATTCATACTGGAGGTCCCAGGGCCTTTGTTGTCCGGTTCTAAGCTGGCTTAAGCGCTTCGGTGTAAAGTTTGAAAAGGTATCTTGATCCCCGTCCTGCAACGGTATCCAGGATCATTGTTTTTACTGAGGCCAAAATAATTTCAATGATTTAAAGAACATGAAAATTGGAATATGGAATGTTAAGACGTTAAAAATGACTGTCGTATCGACATTTTGACTGACCAATTTAGACGATTCGAACTCGATTTATTGGGAGTTTCAGAAGCTCATACCTTAGGGAAAGGAAGCAAGAAATTTGATAATATAGAATTTGCTTGCTCAGGCAGGAAGGATGACCTACATAGACAGGGAGTAGGGCTCATGATGAATAAGGAAGCTGCTAAGTCTTGTTTAGGCTAGGAAGGTATTTATAATATAATACTAATTGCTCATTTTATTACTAAAAAGTTCAGATTATCAGTTATAGTAGTATATGCCCCTGTTGAACCGACTGACGGAGTTACTAGTGACTCAGATCAATTTTACTTAGAGTTACGGGAGCAAATAGACAAATAGAATATTTCACCGCCCACGTCGGTAGAAATATGGATAGATGGTATCCTAGCCTAGGAAGAATCGTGATTGATTCATAAGCCACTTTTTGAATCATGAAGCTATGGCTGAGAAATCACTGCTTCATTTGCTTCTTTTCTTTTATCCAAAATCCTTGACTGGAGCTCAGACGACCTAAAGCCTTGTTAAACGAACTAAAGCCTTTAAAAAAAAAGAAGTAAATAAACGAAAATTCATCATAGAAAATTGTCTTTATCTCTGCTCCTGAGTTAATTATAGATTTTATTAATTTTATTAAATTTTGTTAATTATAGACAAACAGGATGGTTGTGCACTTTAGAAAAAGGGTTTGTTGGTTATGTGTATTTCTTATAGATGTTTCTTCAAGTCCTTCTAAAAGACGACTGGTTGTTACTTTACTTTATATCTTACATATGTGTGATTTGTTTGAACTGGAATTTGATCAGCTAATTATTACAACTGAGCTCCCCGATCAGTTGTGCTTGGAAAATATTTTAAAAAATGCACAAACAGAATATGTGAATCAGAAAAATGCTCTCAATATTATAAGCGTATATTATTTATTTTTCTAATATTACAGCATATGTTATAATATAGTTATTTCTCAATGTTTATACTTTGGTAGATGCATACGAAAGAAAACTCAGATTTATGCAAACTTAGATTTATTTTACTAATACATTTTGTTCCTATAAAAAAAGATAGTACTCTAAGGCTATTAGAATTGATATTCTACATAATCCATTCAAATAGTAGTTCAATGCGTAAAAAGGCTATTGTCTGAAACATCATGTGTTTTAGATTTGTATTTACTTTCGAAAAGCTATTAAAGCAGAAATTCTGCTTTAATTTAAGTTTTAGTTTAGCAGCAATTATAAATTGTTGGGTTGTTTTTGTTTTTTGGAAAATTCAGTCAAAGCTGCAGGAACACTTGCAGCAATTGCCACACACAATATGCACCCCACCTTCTATGCTAGTAAGCATATCAAGGTACACTAAAAACAGCAATGAGAATATTTTTCAGGAATAAGAAGGGAGCTATCACCGCGGAGCACCTACATTCAGACTTAATCCAAATGAAAGGAGATTAGAGACTAAGTTATTCCTGCCACCCCCAGAACCTCTGCCATATTTAGGTGAAGTTTCACGAAGAGTTAGAAAATTAGGGCAAAGAAATGCACAAAGCATCAAGCACACCCCTTACTTACCCAATGACCCACCGATGCTCCTGCATAATAGCTGACGCGATATTATAGGTCACTGAATATAATTTTACCAAACATCAAGTGAACCAACTTAGTTAAAAGGAGCTGTGAACTAAATGTCTATCCTAACCGTTTGTGTTGTTTGAAGTACGAGACTCTTTAAGAACGAGTTCACCACGCGGCATTAGTCTACTATCTCTGAATCTGTGAAGCTCAATATAGAGATTTTTGGTAATTTTAAATCGAATGCCTATCTTGGAGCTTTTGCTCGGTAGCAACTTGGCCCTCTTTGACGCACAATTGCAGTTTTGTGCCACAAAATGCCTGAAAATTCCACTTTGGTATTGCACAATCGTTTTGCATTCTTATAAAGGCCAATTATATTGCATGGCCAAGTACGTTTTTAACCCCCTTTGTCCCCTTAGAAGTCTACAAATTAAAGTCATGCGTGCTCTACAAGTACCACTACTAACAACTCACCGCTGCAGCAAGCCGCCTGAGGCCGACACAGCTACGCACGCTCCTCTTCTAGTCCAATCTATTCAAAGCCTCTCTCTTTACACCCTCCCAGGAAGTTCCCATTTCTTTTAAATCTTTCTTTATGACATTTTCCACTCCGAACGAGGTCGACATGTTTTCCCTTTGTAAAAGGTCTTGTACAGCTTCTGACTTGTCACCATGGAGAATGGCAGCTTGGACAGCAGCACCATAAGCAACAGCTTCATCTGGATTGATTGACTTATTCAGCTCTTTCCCATTGAAGAATTCTTGGAGCAGCTTTTGTATCTTCGGAATTCGGGTGGACCCCCCAACTAGGACAATTTCCTGGATGGATCCTTTGTCCATTTTGGCATCACGAAGAGATTTTTCAACTGGTTCAAGAGTGCCACGGAAAAGATCAGCGCACATTTCCTCAAAGCGAGCACGGGTGATCGAGGTGTAAAAATCGATTCCTTCAAAGAGCGAGTCAATTTCGATGCTGGCTTGAGTTGAAGATGAAAGAGTTCTTTTAGCACGTTCGCAGGCAGTGCGGAGACGGCGAAGAGCCCGCTTATTGTTACAGAGATCCTTCTTGTATTTGCGCTTGAATTCTTGGGCGAAGTGGTTTACAAGTCTATTATCAAAATCTTCACCTCCTAAATGTGTATCCCCAGCTGTAGCTTTGACTTCAAAGATACCATCTTCAATTGTTAAAATTGATACATCAAAAGTACCACCACCTAAGTCGAAAATTAAGACGTTGCGTTCGCCACCAACTTTCTTGTCTAGACCATAGGCAATAGCAGCAGCAGTCGGTTCGTTGATGATACGAAGTATATTCAAACCGGCGATGGCACCAGCATCTTTGGTTGCCTGTCTCTGTGAGTCATTAAAATAAGCAGGAACAGTAACTACAGCATCAGTGACTTGTGTTCCCAGAAAAGCCTCTGCAGTTTCTTTCATCTTCGTGAGTACCATTCCCAAGCTTTTTTTCCCAAACCCATCCAATACAAATTTTGACTGTAATTGAAACTTGTTAGATAAATTTATAAACTTGTATATGATTACGGGGGGGCTGCCTGCTCTTCAGTGACGGCTTCGAGATTCGGACCGATGTTGGCCTCACGCGCATTGCTAACTGTGCCATCGGGCAGGTCGGTGACACCGGCATTACCGCCTGCGCTGGCGGCGACGGCTCTTGCCCGGCGACAGGCCAGCCGCTGCAGGATGCCGAGGCAGGTCGCGATGCGCTGGCCAGCAACGGGCTCCTTTCCAAGCTGGGCCAGGGACCAGCCGGTTTCGACTACACCAAACTGGATGAGTTTGGGGAGGCCTTGCCGGACGACGCCCAGAGTTGGAGCTGTGTTCTAGACAACTTTACCGGCCTGATCTGGGAGGTGAAAGTTGATGATCCGTCTGACCCAAGTCATCACGAACATACCTTTACCTGGTATGAACCCGACATGTCCCTGGACGGCGGCCAGGCCGGCGTCATTGACGGCGGGAGTTGTAGCACAGGCTCTTGCGACACCACGGGCCTGACCCTTGCGCTGAGTGATGCCACATTCTGCGGCGAGCAGGATTGGCGCCTGCCGACGCGGGAAGAACTCCTAAGCCTGGTTCACGCGGGGCGTAACAACCCAGCCCTCGCAACAGAGTACTTCCCCCTGGGACAAGGAAGTTATTGGAGCAGCACGCCTTCCAGCGGCGACAGCTCAGCCGCCTGGCGGATCGAATTTGTCGACGGTCGCCTGGAAATCAGTTCCAAATCGACAGCGCTTAAGGTACGTCTGGTGCGGGAGGCCGGTCGATGAATACAGTGAATAGGAAAACCTTACGATCAGGTTGCGGCCTTTTGGTGGTTGCAGCCTTGTTCACCGGCGGCGCCCAGGCCCAATGTGCCATGGGCGGCAGCGGCAACCCGTCTGTCCCGCTCAGCACCCCGACTGTGGACTTCCTGGGCGCCGGTGACGGCAATTTTAATAGGAGAAATAGTCTTTTTACCAACACTTTTACGACCAATTTGTGAGTCAGTGATTTGTTTTTTTGGGGGGGGGACTGAACCACGCTCCATTGGATAAACATGTGAAGCTGTATTTAAGGAATTTACAGTTTTTAGTTGTCTGTTTTAGTTAAAGATCGTAACTGAAATCTGAATGTCTTCTGCTACTGGTAATAGTAGTCAAATGCTGCAGACAATCAAAGATGAAATAGAAGTTCTTTAATTCTTTTTTTGGGGGAGGGGTATACCTCATGCCCATGGATAACCCTCTAAAGCTGTATCTAAGGAATATATCGCTTTTAGTTAAGATCGTAACTGAAATTCGAATATCTTTTACTAGTTGTAATAGTAGTTGAATAATGCAACGGACAAGCACTTGAAGGGGGTGGGGCTTTGGGCCCGTACCTCCATTCCATGAAATAGTGAGATACAATTTTCTCAATGATTTCTTATGTTTAAGATACACATTTATTCTTTTATTTTTCACTCCTCTCTCCAGATAAGTTCCAGATAAGTGCTAGTTGTTGTTATTGTGCTGAGATTTAAATATTGGCCCTTGTTTTATTTTAGTCAATTTTATATTGGACTCGAATTGTTTTATTTTTCTCAAATTTTGCTAACAGTGTTTCACCTCCATGGTTTGTAATCGCCTAGAAAATCTTTTAAACTATAAATAATTTCTTAGGCCATACTGGCTAATCATGATAAAGCATGAACTCGCGAAGAAAGGAAGAAAACGAAGACAATAAACAGCCAGTGAAAAAATTGAAAAAATATGCAAATATTTCGGTCAAGACCGCTTGACCGTCCTCATTGCAGAATAAAACGGGTGAAAATATAAAAAACCGAAGCTTAAAACAAAATGCAAAACTAAAATAGGATTATCACGCACTTATCGAAGTTGACGCAGATACTCCCTTGATGCTAGGTCAATCACGTATCTAGATTTTGTGCTTATTCTTCCCATCAAGTTTTATTCCGATCTCTCCACTCTAAGCGTTTTCCAAGATTTCAGTTTTCCAAGATTTTCGTTTCACCCCTCCAATGTCCCTGGACCCGATCTGAACTGAGAATGGAATATCATCGTCCTGGCACGTCCAGAAGCACCAAACTTACCAAAGCACTGGGAATCTTCCCAACTCCCCCAAAGAGAGCGGATCCGGTTAGTTTATGTCAATCACGTATCTAAGACTTGTGCTTATTCTTCCCAGCAAGTTTAATCCCAATCTCTCCACTCTAAACGTTTTCCAATATATCCGGTTTCCCCTCCAACTTCCCCAAATGTCACTGGATCTAATCCGGATTTCACATAAGAGCTCTGAGACACAAGGTTTTTCAAAAAATCAAATTTCATTAGGATCCGATCACCCGTTCATAAGTTAAAAATACCTAATTTTTTCGAATTTTTCCGAATTAACCGTCCCTCCACTCCCCCTAGATGGTCGAATCGAGGAAGCGAAGAAGCGACTATTTATAATTTAATCAAGTCCAGTCTCTGATAAGCCTGCCAACTTTCATCGTCCTAGCTTATCTGGAAGTTCCCGAACTATCAAAACCAGGATCGACAGACCGAGTGACGGATAGACGGACAGAAATTGTGATCGCTAAATCGTACTTGGCCGACGGGCAAGTGCCTTAAAAAGGCCTTGTGAAATAATAATTTGATTATTTTACTTTACTTATAATCAATATTTCGATTAGTTTACTTATATTCAATATTTTGCATTATATACTACTATATTTTATATACTATTGGTCAAATTTAATATGTAAAGGATAGCTTGATAGAATATGTCGACAAAAACCTTGCCGCCGCCGATGATTTCAACCGCCCGTTTCAGGAAGCGATGACCGAATGGTGCTGGGGGTTTGGTTGGGGTGACGAAACCATCGACATGAAAACCCGGTCCATGATGAACCTTGCCATGATCGGCGCACTTGGAAAAATGGAAGAGTGGGAACTCCACTGTCGCGGCGCGTTGAATAACGGCGTTTCAAAAGAAGAAATCCGCGCGATCATCCACGCCGTCGGCATTTATTGCGGCGTGCCGCAGGCAATCCAGTGCTTCAAGGTTGCAAGGCGGGTATTGGAAGAAGCAGGCGAGCTCTAAACCGCATTCAACGTGAGCAACTGATAGCTGGCAACGACTTCTTTGTCCTGATTGAATATCTCGACATCCCAGCGCACGGCACCAAAATCATCCGTGCGCGGTTTCTTTTCAGAAACCGTCAGCGTGACCGAAATACTTTCACCCGGTGAGACCGGCTTTGTGAAACGCAGATTGTCGAGGCCATAATTGGCCAGCACCGGGCCCGGATCAGGGTCGACAAACAATCCGGCAGCAAAGGCAATCAGCAGGTAGCCATGGGCAACCCGCCCCGGGAAAAACGGGTTGGCCTTTGCCGCTTCCTCATCCATGTGCGCGTAGAACGTATCTCCGGTAAAATTTGCGAAATGCTCAATATCTTCCAGAGTCACTTCGCGCGAAGCCGTTTCGAGCTTCTCGCCCAGTTCAAGTTCGCCAAATTTCTTGCGGAACGGGTGAATTTTGTCAGTCATCATGGATCCTATGTTGCATCAAAATCGAGAACAAGCTTCTCGGATTTCGGGCGTGAGTGGCCGGCGAGCACAAATCCCGCTTCCAATTCCCAATCATCAAGCGAGAAGTTTTTGTCCATCTCGGCATCGCCCGTTTTGCGCTTAAGAAATTACGTAATAAGAGATGGGCTGTCAGCATCAGTGCTATGCGTCCTCTTCCAAATGAAGGGACGTTAGGGGGTAACTTCCCCTCTTTCCATTTATTCCGTATCGATCTCACAGACCTATAAAGAATTTTTTTTTGCTGTGAAATGGCAGAAATCGGAACGTTGTTGTTCTGTGATCTTATTTGTTACAAATTAGCTAAAAAAAAACTTTCCGAAAAACAAGTTTTTCAAAGAAAATTAAAGACCCATCTTGAAGATCAGCAGAAATAATGTCCTATATTAATTCAAACTTGAAACCACCACAAATTGCTATCAAGGAATAAACGGAAACCCAAAGCGTAGAAATAATAAATAAATAAATAAATTATAAAACGATCCGAAACCAAAATGAATGCTCAAGTCAAATTTAAAACGAACGGAAAGTACTAAAAATAAGAGCTTGGCTAGTGTCCCCCCCTTCAATCCTTAAATTTTTTGAAGGCAATTACGTCATTTGCATTTTATTGAAACTATATTTATTTTGAGCACTGTCTCTTGATTTTTCAAAACATGAACCCAAAAAAAAGAGAAAAAAATAAGTTGAGTCAGTATATTATTCAAGATGATTAGAAATAACTAATGAAAATAAAGTAAATGTTTGATATATAATAATGTTAATTACTAAAAGGCCCAACAATTCGACATTTTATTTTATTTTTTTTATTTTTGAATGTTATAATTTTCAAAATATGCTCGAAATATATTTGATTTCAGCAAAGCGGGACTGGCGCAATAGCCTTTAGAAGGTTTGATTGGCATTTCCCGAAAGTTTCAACTTAATACCCTTAGCTGTTCCTGAGACATTGAAGATGCATGGTTTTGACAACCAAAATGGACAATATGCATTTTGATGGGAAAACCACTTTCACAAATTGAAAAAAGCCTCTAATTAATTTCTAAAATTTTCTAAAATAATTTGTGTACAAACTGTGATCTGTCGAAACAGTTCGTGGTAACGAGCTATAAGTAAGGAGCGATCCGGCTCAATAGTAACCGAGACTCAAAAAAATGAAATTTTGGTACTAATAGATACATCAAAAGAATCGTATTTTTATGTCGATTTCAAAAATAGTAGGTATCATCAAGTTCAGTCCTACTCATCAAAAGTTACGAAGCTGAGAAATATTGCCCTATTTTCAAAAAAAGACCGAAACACCCCTAAAAGTCAAGAATCTTAATGAAAATCATACCATCAGATTAAGCGTATCAGAGAATCCTTGCAATTGGCGTGACACGTGCAATTACGTCGCAATATTTGCTTGAGTCTTTTCACTCATTCTTAGAGTTTTCTAAAGATTACATTCAGCTTCACTTTAGCCTTCATCTAAACAGAGCAGCAAAACACGTTTATCTATGCATTTTGAAACCCCTCCTACTCATCTCAATGCGTTCAACCCTCAGGGGTCTCTAATTCTAGTCAAAAGACGATTTATGAGAATATTAAGGGGACTGGGAAGGGGATTATGGAAGAGGCGGTAATTTCACTGGTGTAATTCAGTAGGAGGTAAGTCGCAAGAGTTGAATTTTAATGATGATCCTTTTCCGAGTCAGACGTCAGACGTATTTGTTATTTGGGTCTTCCAATTGGATCTTCGCTTGTACAAACATCGACTCCTGATTAATCTAATATCCCTTACAATTGCCCCCTATTATGCCAGTATAGCTTCTATCATGTTTCAAAAGTCGCTTGATGTCATATTTACGCTTGTATTTAAAATTGTTCCTGCATTTTCTATTTGTGTTAAATATTTCCTTTCTGCGCGACAGATTGTTGCGTGGGTGATGACTGGAGGACTACTCAACTTTTAAACGCCCGAAGCGGATCGACGTGCGTTTCTTGTCAGGCTCGTTGGAACTATCCCAGACCGCGATCCATTCACCGGGCTTGTCCTCGATCAGCGTCGGGTAGCTGTTGCGATTGTTCTCGTGGTAAAACCGCTTGGGCTGAGACCAACTTTCTCCCTTGCCCTTGACCTTGTACCACAGCCCTTCGCGGTTGAAGTTGTCGTTGTAGACGTAGAGGTGCCGACCGTAAGCGTCGATACCAAAGAAGGCCTTGCTGCGATGATTGGGAAGTTCTGGCTCCGGCTTGGCAACGGACCATGTCTTGCCGCCATCTTTGCTCATCGACGACCAGGCCACCGGAGGATCGATAGGGCGTTCGCGTTGCATATCGGCAGTCCGCATCACGATTTTGAGACCCTGGCCTTCGTCAGAGCGAGCGATCTTTCCCTCGTGCAGGAAAATGGGATTGCTGGGCGGATAGTCCACGTAGTCGACCATATTCCAACGCACAAGGCTTGAACTTTCCAGGATGAACTGGCGGCGGTCGCCATGTCGATCTCGGCGCCGGGTATTGCGGTGGGCTGGCAGCAGGTAATGCGGAACTCCGTCGCGGATGACCGTCTCGATGCCGGCCACGATGATGAGCGGTCCCTGGTAGCCGAGCGACAATTCGACATGTTGCCACGACAGTCCCCCATCCACGGTGTACGCAGCGACCAAGTCGGCGTTTTCACTGTCGCGATAGTGCATGGGGGCTCGCATGCAAAACAGCCAGATGACGTCTTGCCCAGGCGGGCGGAACAGAACGGAATTGTTGTAAGCGAACTGCCGAGTCCCGTTGCGGTCCCGATGATCAAAAACAGTCCTGCGCGGAGACCACCTTCCCTGAAATTCGTAAATGGTTAGCTATGTGCTTGTCGAGCTAAGTTTTAAATAGATTTTCCATTTATCGTGGCAGACAGTTCATGGTAATAGACTTTAAGTAAAAGGTGACTCTTGCTAACAGTAGCTGGGATGGGGAGAAGACTCCCAGGAATTACCATCAAATTCAGCATGTCAGAGAATCCCGTTGTAGAGGGTCAGAGGGAGTAATGAGGCATTGTGGTGGTATTGGAAATTTTTGATTTAGAATTAGCAGTTAAATGTTAATAGATATTTCAGATATTAGTTGAATATTGGAAAATATAAGTTTTTAGTGTTTTCATTGAAAAAATCAAAGAAATTACCCCTCCCTCTCGATTAAAAAAAGAATTGTTTTTAGATATATTCCTTGAGAAGGAAGTTCAAAACATCTTTGCTCCCCCTACATTTTCGTGAATTGGCGGCCCTGGGTGGATATTCAGTCCTAAAGATACACATAGTCCTTCCAAGCTAAACACAGTTAATATAGACAATTATTTTAACGTTTCATTTTTTTGGATTTGATTTATTTCTGGTTAAAAGAATGCTACCAAGTGCAGAAAGCTCTTCAGTTCTTATGGAAGAGGGCCGCAGAATCTTTTTTGTGGGTAGGGATGATTGAAGCCTCAAAAATTGAATTTTAATTCAAAAATTTCTTACTCTCATCGAACTTTCAGATAAAGAATCGAGAGAAAAAGAGGGGTAGTGAGCATAGGGAGTGGTAAAATCTATTTACTACTATTCCGTCATTTCGAGGAATATTTTTAGAGCTAGCCTATCATATGGGTATTCCCCTCTTAATGACGCAAACTTTTAAATATAATATTAAAGATCACACCCTCATTCTTACCCCCACAGAATTTTTTGAAAAACTTTTCTTGAAAACAAAAGATGCAGTGAAGGAATACGACGGGGTGACAAGGGGAGTGAGAAGTAGACTATTGTCAGTTTACATCATGGTCTACAGGCTAAGCAACATTCATGGTTCTGTATTCTGAACAAAAGCTATAGAGGAAGGACAAAAGACATAAAGAGGGACGGAATAGAGGAAGGAATGAAGAGAGGGAAAGATAAAGAGAGACATAAAGATAAAGATAAATAAAGATCTATATTTAAACAATTTTGACTTGCAAGAGACGTAGGCGTTAAGGGTACCTTTTTCAGACTATCAATCGTAGATGGCATTTTGTCATAAGCGGCCAACTTAATTTCTATTTCTGATACAACAGTAGTGGCCTCTTCAAGTCCATTGAGAACGATTTCCACGCATTTAAGCCTTTCAATGTATATCCTGGAAGTTTGCCAAACTCGATCAAACGTCTGTGAACAGCTGTCAATTCTTTGTTGGGTATCTGCAATTTAACAGAAAAAAAAATACAGATGGCTAAATCTGAAAAAAAAAGGTTGATTTTATCAGAAAAATGTTATACATGTTTGGAAGATTATAAAATTTACCCTTCGTATACATTTTTTGCTTTATGAGAAGAGGAAGGGAAATAGACTTGAGCAATGACGCAATGACATTTTCAATTAACACAGATTTATTTTTAATTTCGATACAAAAACAAGCGAACAGAATCGATGGTACACAAAAATAACACAATATATGAAAACCAAACAAACCTAAATAAGAAATTTCTAATCTTAAGACAAAGCTTTAATTATCGAGTAACGAATACAAATCTAGTCGCTGAATTAGCCAGTGTGAAAAGGTCAGCCCTAATAATTGAGACTCATTAATAACACCAGCTCAAACAGAACACACCGGATCGTTTGGTCTATTTTGTGTCCCCATTGCTTGGGCAGTTGCTGGATCAGCAGCAAGAGCAACGATGTCATTCGTGTAGTCCAGGTCAGACAGTTAATGCCCAATTCCATAATGACACCATTAAAAGTCAAGAGTGCTCTTTCCAGAACCCAATCTATACAGTAGTAAAACGAAATGGGGGACAATAGAAGGGCTGAGTCTCTTCACCCAACACTCTTACAGTCGATTTGCAATGCTCATAGTAGGTCTTCAGCAGCTCTATAAATTCAACCGGCTTACCATCTTCTATCATGATTCGCCAGACGTTTTCAAGGGTTACAGAGTCGAAAGCAGAGACGAAATCCAGAAACATGTTAATTATAGGGACGTCGTAGCGTTCCCTCTGTTGCCGATTCAGACAAAGAGTGACGATCTGGATAATGCACCCTCTCCCTCCGCAACAAATTGTATTATACCTGGCTGAGCATAAAAGAGTGAGAAGTTTTTGAACAAGAAAATGATTTTGGCACGTGGGATTGGTTTGTCGAGAAGAGCGGTGGAGGAATATGAATCTGCGCCTTACGGAAAATAGAAATATTCAGCTATATTTTAAACCTGATCTTAAATAAACAAGTAATCAACAAAATCATTATCAATCACAGGTCACATGCTCATACGTACCTACTCAAATTAAAAACATAAAAGGCTAAAAAAAATTTGTTTTATTCACCCAGAATAGATTGCGTCTTCTCGGAAAATTGATGAATCGGGGTCCCTTTGGCTACATCCCATACAACAATCAGCCCCGAACTGTCAGCAGATGCAAGAAGAATTTGATGATCGTTCACACAGGACTTTGGCCATTTCACCTATAAAAAAGTTAAAGACATACCTTTAAACAGGCGTGGAGGGAGAGAATCCACCAATAGTGTTGCAAAGAGTACCTCTTACACCTGGGGGCAGAAGCTTCAGGGATGCAAAATTTTAAATAAATAATCTAACGGTTATATAATTTTTTTTTTATTAAAATAAAGTAGAGGGCGCAGTTGACTAAATTTTGTTAATCAATGGGAATTTTGTTAAAAGTTGGCCTGAAGTTTTTTTGGAGATACGGTGAGGGGCTGGGCACTAATCAAGATATGGCCCTATGTAACTTTTTCTAGTATCCTAAGTAGGAAAAAAAAACTTAGCTAAATCTATAATAATTGTTTATGTTCATAATGATTTGTTCACTTTAAAAGGGTATTGCAAGTTACTAGCTGGATGCTAAACATTTTTTTTTTCAAGAATAGAAATATTCTTGATAGTTCCCATGACTTCACTCACAGTTGCACAAAAAGAAAACGGAAGCAAGTACAAGAGTAAATATTTTTAATTAGAAATGTTACGAAAAATGAGAAGCATTACAAAAGAATTGAGAAAAAATTTAAAAGGCTTTTGTTAAATAACTAGCTAGCAATTCCATATTTTAACTCGAAGTCAAGTCTTCAATATATCCTGCATCTGAAGATGTATTCTCTTCATGCGTAAATATTTTTTCCAGAAAAAATTGAACAAAATTAGAAGCGTTTTATCCCTCCGACACTCTTGAAAGTGTCAAATCCATTTCCCCAAAACGTTCCCGGGATATTCCAGATAGGCTATTTTGATAACCTCGAGTTTAACGAAAAATCTAGCTAAGAGACCATATTACGAGTGTAGGTCTTGTGTGTCTTCTTTATATGTCCCCGCATCAAAAACTATATTTGTCCTCACGCTTAAGTATTTTTGATGCTAAGTTATTTTGAAAAATATCTTCAAAAATTTAGAAAAGTTTTTGAAGCATTTTATTTTCTCCAACACTCCCTGAAAGTGTCAAAAGATTACCAAAATTGGAAAAGTGAACATGTAGGTAGTTACCCTTTTCCAAAATTTCCACCATGGGAAGTGGTGGCTCCTGAATGTCATCTTCAGTTACTTTCTAAAGACAAGTATTATTATTCAGATCAGTATGTTTATCAACTCTTTGCTGATAAGATATCCTCACACTTTCCTGAACATATTCTAGCCTTCATGGATGGTTCAGTAAAAGGATCAAGAGCAGGAGCAGGTGTGTGCTTTCCTTGTGTTTCCTTGAATCTATCAGCAACTCTTCCATCCAGCACTTTAATTCTGTCAGCAGAGTTATTTCAATTCTGTCTCTTGCACATGGGCTGTTTCCCTCTGGCTGGAAGAACGCCTTAGTAAAACCCCTTCACAAAAAGGGTTCCAAATCAGATTTTATAAATCTTATGCAAGAGGACCTGGATTCCCTGACTCAGTGGTGTGAGTCCAATTCCATGTTTATAAATCCGTCTAAGTGTGTTGTTTTACATTATGGTCGTAGGATACCTCCCAATTACACGTATCTTTTGTCTGGTAAGAATGTCCCTTCTCAAGAAATGGTACGAGACCATGGTATCCATTTCGATACTCAACTAAAATTTGATAAGTATGTTTTGGCAACTGTGAAAAATAAGGATTACCGGCCATCGTCTTTGAAGACTAGTTTCAGAAAATTTAATCTTCGACATTTCCTCTGCTTTACAAGCCTCTTGTTCGCCCACTTCTCAAGCATAACACTTCCGTCTGGTTTCCTTTAAATGTAATGGATGAGCTTTGCGTAGAAAAAGTACAAAGGAGGGCGTCAAGGATGATTCCTTACCTTCAAATCTTGCCAACAAAGAGCGACTCTCTAGGCTTGGTATTCCATCATTACATTTCAGACAGCATTGTGGTGACCTTAGCTTTAAACTTGCAAGGATTCTTGACTTACAAAGGAGACTACATATTTTCATTGGGAGGGGGAAGGGTGTTGTTAGGCCCCAAAATAGGACAAAAGTCTGGTTACTTTTGATTAGTTTGAGACTTACATGAGTAAGCCCTTGAGCCAAAGGAAGTATAATGTAAAAAAATGTTTTGGGCCAAAAAACCTATTTTTTCTGAAAGCTGATTTTGAAAATCATAAGATAGTTATTTCCTGATCTGTTTTAAAATTACATAATGAAAGGCTAACAGAACCTTAATAAAGACGAACACACACACACACAAACACACGAAAGGATTAACCGATTCGTGACGCCAAAAAAGGGGCAATATTATTCTGGGTCTCTCCTATAGTCTTCCATATGATTTAGTAAATGCATAGTGTTAGTTGTATCAATTCCTGATATTTTAGGAATCTCTTTTTATTTTAGGAAAGTTTATTCATTCGTAGAAAATCCTATTCGCTTCAAGTTTGATTTGTTACATGACTTTCGCAAAAAGGAAAATACCAACAGACAATCAAAATGTAAATATTTCCGTAGATATCAAGACAGTTTTATCCAGCAGCCCTGTAGGCTAGATAATAAAGATTATAACAGGGGTTAGCAACAACAAATCTAGTTTGTTACTCTTTATCCCTACTTGTTTAGAAACCTCATTCAAATGCTAATCATTCGCTCCATTCTTCTTAACTACTATACTAACCAAATGACACTCTACTTCACATAAACACCAGATTCTAGAACAAACTAAAATATTTTGCCTATTGATTCGTCAAGATCAAATTATTGGTTTCGATATTACTGTGATATTGACCAAAAAAACGGACATACAATCAGTCATAAATTAAAAAAAAATCCCTTGCCTAAGGTGAAGATGATAATTACTCTGGGCATGCACACCGTGCGAAGCTGTGCCGTTCGTTGCGATGGCACCCGTAGCGCCGACAACAACCTTGCCGCCGGTACCGCCGCTACCGCCTTGAAGCCCGATCGAAAGCTGGGCGGCCCGGGAACGCTCTGTCGTTCCGTCGCCTGATTGGCTTTCCACGCCCACGGTCGTTGCGGTGCTCGATCCACCACCGTTGCCGACGCTCTGGGCGACGATAGCGGATGCCATGTCGCCGGATGTGGCGAAAACGCCATTTGCCGCCACCGAGACGGCACCGCCGGCTCCACCGGTTCCTCCGGTGCGCCCCCGTGTAATGTTCAGAGATTTGCTGGTTTTCAGATTGACTGCGAGGCTAAGTGCCGCGTTGCCACCGCCGCCTCCGACGCTCTGCGCAACCAGGGCAGATGCACCGAGGCCGGCCGTCGTGATGTTGCCGGTATGGTCGACCGCCACACTGCCGCCGGTTCCGCCATTGCCGGTGCCGCCGCCTATAGCCAGGTTGAGAGCCTTTGTGCCTTTGTTGAAGCCGGCACCAAAGTTGAAGTTGGCATTGCCTCCACCACCGCCAATCGATTGCGCCAGCAATCCGGCGGATTGCGTACCGGTGGTTCTGATCTCCGTCTCAAGCCCCTTCATCCAGGAAGTGCAATGGGGGGATGGGGGCCAGTCATCGTGTGCTTTCACACACCCTTCCTGTTCACTGTCCCTAGATTTCCAGGTAGCTATTTCAAGCTGGGTCGACTCTGGCTGAGCTTAAAGAGTCAAACCACTGACCCCCGTCCCAAACCAAATAGCTGGCCACACCAAGAATCGAACCCTCGCCCTTCGGACAAAGGATTCCAAATCCAGCGCGCCATTCACTTGGCTAGGTCATCCGTAACATACCCCCTGAATAATTTTAAAACAGAAACAAATAAATTTAGATTATAGGATTACATATATTTTAAAAATTTAAAATTATGTAAATTTTGTGGAAATAAGCATGGAAATAAACGTAAATGAATAGGATATTTTAAATAAATCGAAGTAGATAGAGATAATAGTTGTTACTTACTTAGATCCTGGCAATCCTCGTGGGATGTTTTGGCCCCAATCTGGTGCGATACGTGCTAACTGGACTATCTAAACGTTGTCGAAGTGAAAGTTCTCCATCCATCGTTTTCCTTGTCAGCCCTCAAAGTTGGCTAGTTTTTGGAGGCTAGAGCTAGCAAGTGCAAGTTGATGTTTCAGTTCAGAGCTATGGGAATTGCCTGAGGGGAGTTGGCTACCAAGATACATGAAGTTGTCAACCGTTTCAACGTATCTCCAGCCTATGCTGATAATGGGTGGGTTGTTTAGTTCACGTCTCGTAGTTACCAAGCCTTTGGTCTTGCTGGCATTGATCTCCATTGCCGACGGCTTTGTGGTATTGTAGAGTTGTATCAGCTTGTGTCTGCAGTTCTTGTGTAGAGTTGGCTAGCACATCAATATCATCAGCATAGGCAAGATTGTCTATTAGCAGCCCTCCTATTGTTGTGCCATATTGTGATTACAAAAGTGACAGAACGGCATTTAGAAAGAGATTAAAGAGATGTGGTGATAAGATGCAACCCTGAAGTACTGCTGACGTAGTTGTGAACTCTTCTAATAACCCGCCAGCGGTTATTACTTTGCCTCGTTGATCCACAAAGGTGTTTGAATGAGGGGAAGAGGGTGTATAGGGCATTTACCCCCCTTAGAATGCAAATATATATGACAATTACCAAATTTTGTATCGTTCGAAAAAATATTCACTTTTTGGAAACTAAGAAAAGGGACCATTGCCCCCTGGGGGTAAAAGATTTCTATTGGCAAAAAGTGTCCTAACTGTTTTATAAGATAGAAAAGGGTAGGGAAAAAAATGTACTTTTCAAGTTAGCTTCTTTTCAGAAATGTTGTCTGGATAAACTTGTAATCTGCTCAGTTAAAAAAAAAAAAAAAACAACTAGGACCCTAATCGGGGCCGTATTCAGGACTTTTCGTAAAGCCCTCCCCGGGGGATTGGCAAAAAAATACTTAGAATCAAAAATCTGTTTATATTCATTTTTATTACATTATTACGAGTCGAACAAACATTTTTTTTTTTGGGGGGGGGGTCCAAAACTCCCTACTCCCCCCCTTGTATACGGTCTTGACCCTAATACCCTTCAGTAATAAGACTTAGCTTCTTTCACTGCAATCTGAATTTTACTTGACCTATTTAAGCTCAGTTCAAAAAACAAATCTTTTTTTGTAATGAAGTATTCAATTTTATTCGTCAATATCGTATCTCAAAAATAATATAAAACTCCTCATGAAAGAAAAAGGCACTTCTTTATAACAGCCAATAAAACTTGGCTCCAAAATGACTAAACAAAACCGGGAAAAAGTAAAGTCTCCTCATATATACGAACTCCAAATGCGAAACGAGAAGTACTAAAAAAATTCACATAAGCGAATAAGCAATAAAAACCAAAAACTGAAAGAAGAAAACTGAAAATAAAGCACAAGAGCTACGAAGGAAAATGCAGATCCATTCTTCAAGCAGATCACTTTCGGAATGTTCCATAGTCTAGAAAAAAGGAAATTAACTCAGCGCGCAAAGAATTGAAACTTAAAACAACGTAAAACAAGCCTTAATTTTTTAAATTACTAATTTGAATCTCGAATACGCCACAACAATTAATGAATCAAACAGTTCGTGGTAACGAACTGCCGAAAATTTTGTTAGCATGAATAATTTAGGCACGCAACTAGACTGGTACAGTTCCAGTTGCAATCCGACTCATTATATATCCGTAGAGTCTTTAAAAAGGGCTTGATTATTCTACCCAAAAACGATCTAACCAAAGTGACCAAGCTACAAAGGCCAAATAGTTTACGGTTACCTATAACTATTCTCAAATTTTATTTATTTACTTAATCAATTATTCAAACTGAAAATCTTAACGAATTCTAGTCAATGCTAACATAGAAAGCTGAATACGCCAAAAGCGTACGTTCAGCTTCGAGAGAACCTTCCGGTTACTTGCCTTATTTGGTTATTTTTATTTATAAACGTTTATTGATGGAGCAGTAAATAAATTTATTTTTAGTTTGGAGCTATTTAGCTCTTTTATTAATTAAATATGAGTTATAAAACAGAAGTTTTATTGTTTTTAGATAATTCTTTGGTAAAAAAAGAATATTCAATACTTTTAATATTTTTAATTTTTGGTATTATATTAACCGTGTTAATTATCGGTATTTCTTATTTTTTAGCTAAGCAAAATCCAGAATCTGAAAAATTGTCAGTTTATGAATGTGGATTTGACCCATATGAAGATAGCAGGCATATTTTTGATATTAAATTTTGTGTAATTGCGATTTTATTTATTATATTTGATATTGAAATCATGTTTTTATTGCCTTGGTCAATTTCTATTTCAAAATTAAATCTTTTAGGTTTTTGGGCTATGGTTGATTTTTTAATTGAACTAAGTATTGGATTTTTTTACATTTGGTATGTTAAAGCATTAAATTGGAATTAAATTATTTATTGTAAAATTTTAAAAAATGTTTTCTAAAGTTTATTTAACACAAATTATTTTGACTTTAATTCACTGGTCAGGTGATAGTGCAACCAGCAGAGCAACGTCGACTTGTAGGCGTTGGCAGTGTTCTAACGCGGCTGGGGCATCTCGTTCACTGGTCACCCGCTGACTTCGATTGGTGGGCACACCAATCAACTCTTCCGCGATACTGCCAACCAGGCCTTCGGTCGCGAGACGTTGCAGGGTTGCGACGGGCAACCAAGTGTTTGGATCATCAGCAGCGCAATGTTTTCGGTCATAACCGATATGGGAGATGCGTAGATCTGGAGTTGGGTCGATGGGTTGTGCAAACACTTCGAAGAACTTTGCTGCCGCGTTGTAGGCGGCACCTGGACCTTGATCGCCCAGATCGGGCTGGAAAGGCGCCGCGGTGGTCAGCAGGGCCACGCGTGCGTCTTTTAACGACGTGCTCACCGGGGTGAATGGCACACTGTCGTGTTGCGCCCAGTTGTAGGCCGGATAGCCTTGAGCGCCGTAATAGGCGGTAGCCCTTTCGAGGTACTTGATCATCGCTTGGTTTCTTAAAGGTGACCGTGACCTTGAGCTTAACCTGTGATTTGGTGACGCACAAACCGACGTCGCAGTTTACCTGGGCCAGAGGGTGGTCTAAGGTGGACAGATAACTGGGAGGAGATATTCATGCGAGTGCGCAATATTTACGCAATTGGCTTGGCAGTGATGCTGTCACTTTCGGGACCGAACTTAGTTGCCCACGATCAGCCGATGGATCTGGACGATTTTATGGCAGCCTTCGGTTGGGACTTCGAGACTGCCGAAATTCGCACCGAAAAAGTAACCGACAATTTGTATGTGTTGTTCGGTATTGGCGGAAACATTGGTGTGAGTGTTGGTCCACAAGGTGTGCTGATTGTTGATGATCAGTTTCCACAAATGATCCCGAAGGTTACTTTCAATTTTTATTAACAAATTTATATGTGAAATAGATTAAGCCTACAGCAATCTCAATGATTATTCCCCCCCCCCGCGGACACCCCTTTCCCTTTTGGAAAGCACGGACCGCGGGGAAAGGCCCCAAACAAACCACTTATTATCACGGTGGCGTAACAATGCATAGTCTTGGCTCAGAGAAACGAGGAATTTTTACTAAAAACTATCAGAAATAACCGAATGCAAAATCCATTTTTCTTTTGCAGGTGCGTCTAATAGAGCAATAGAAACGATGCATTTTCATTAAGACCTCTCAGAGATATTTCTTATCATGGCTTAAACAATATTCCTCCTCCTGGAATTGCTTGCTTGGTTGGGGAAGCTATATATTACCATGGTGGCATTAATATACATACTCTTGGCTCAAAGAAACGTGGCATTTTCATTGAAACCTCTCAGAAATAGCAATAGCCAATTGCAAAAATGTTTTTCTTTTTTCTTCGTTTTTGTGTTTCATTTTCAAAATGCGGATGCGCGGATGCCCGGAGACCGATGGAATCGGATGCTAGGTGTCCTATTGGAATTGGTTGCTAGGGACCCTAGTTAAATTGGTTTCTAGGGGCCCCGTTGGAAGTAACTGCTAGGGTCCCCGTTAGAATTTTTTTGCCAAGTCCCCCGTTTAAATTAGTTGCCAAGGTGGCCCATTGGAATTGGCTGGTAGGGCTTCCGGTGAAAATGAATGCCAGGGGGTCCGTTGAAATTGACTGATTGGACCTACCGTAGGAATTGGTTTTTAACACCCCCCCCCCGGTTGAGTTCATGGCGAGGGGCACCCTCCCCCCGTTGGAAAAAAATTGTAGGTTAAGTTTAGACCCCACCATGTAAAAGGTTGCTAGGGGTCGGGTGGAATTGCTCGCTAGGACCTGATGTCTTGAAGGCTCCCACTAGCGAGCAAGATATAGAATGTTGAGGGTTTTGAAAATAATAAAAAAAAAAAAAAATAGAAAAAGTTTTGGACCTAAAAAATATACAGGTCCCAAAGCAAGCAAGTTACCTGACATTTATCTCACATGTGGAAACCATTGCTTTTGATTTTGAGCCGATAAAACAGAATTTAGACAAAGGATTTTTACAGAATTTAGACAACAGAATTTTGTCAAAGGCCGCAGAATTGCGGCCTTTGACAGGCCGCAATTCTATAATTCAATGAGTGAGCTTTTCGTTATGCAACAAACAAGGTAGTGTCATACTATTAATTCAGAGCTACATTTCAATTATATTTGTTATAGCTAGTACCTTTGTTATATTCTTTAAGGATTGGTCAATTTCAGTTGCTATAAAAAGTCATTACCTATACCTCAACCTTAAATTTTCACTTTACTATTTATGGTTTGTTTCTGTACAGCTAAGGAATGATCGTGAGGGTCTCTTATTGAATGAGCTGTATTAATATACAAATAGATTGAAATTGGCTTCAAATCTAGTTGGCCCTGGATACTAGTTATATTATTTGTTACAAATGGTTTTAAAACAGACTGTTTCCCAAAATTAGTCTTTAACTAAATTTCAGTGTTAGTAAGAATAACCATCTTGATCAGTAGCCTGTTAATGATTACTATAAGTAGTCAGTGAATAATTGCATTAAGCAGTCTGTAGCAACCAAAGTGGTAAACATTTATCCTCCAGACCACCGAGGCTAAAACACACCATGGAAGCCACTAAGAGTTTAACCATGTCCCAAGAGTAACTAGTAGCGAAATTCCAGGATGTAAAAATTAAATAAATTAAATAAATATTAAATATTAAAGAAATATTATAAATATATTAAATAAATATAATATATAAATTACACTTTTGGTCTCCACATGCACAAGAAAAAAAAGAAATCCTGCTACTAGGAAAAATTCAATTTTTATAAGAGTCAGCATTAAACTGGGGATTTCTTATGACCTCTTTCCACCCCATTCCAGGAATGCACCTTGGAGTTTGAGTTTAGAGGGGGAGGCTATAAAGAATTTGACTAAAAACTTGCCCTGTGTGCTGACAGATGCGGTCAAATACGCTAAATTAAACTGAAAACATAAGATAAATCCCAAAGTGTTACCTCAATGGGATAACAATTTGCCAAGAGAAAAATGCAAAACGGGACCAGGTCCAGTCATTTTGGATGGGCTTTAACCTAGCCCCAACTCACAGTCACGGTCACGATAAACCCGTATCGTGGGTAGCCCATCGATAACCGTATCGATTGGGTAGCCCAAACAAACCAGCAAGCAGTGCCAATGTTTTTAAGGTCAATGGTTATGGTTCTTACAGGTCAATGGGTTCAGTTTAATTGATTTTTTGTCAGAGAATATGAATGGAGAACGTAATTTTTCCTTTGTGTAATGTTTCCTACTGTTTCATCCATCTTTATACTATTTTTGTATGTGTCGATTATAAACATATTCATTAATGCGCAAAATCAAACGTACCACTAGTATACCCTGATCATCATCGAAAATTAATATGTATGCAATATTTCAGGTCAATGGGATCCTGGAAAAGGGTAAAATACTGATTACAAGATTTGATTTTAGAATTTAATATAAACAGATTAAGTTAAATAAAAGCAGTTGATTGTGAATACCCATTATGTCTGAATTTAAATAGAAAACCTTCATGCACGGATTTTTTTACAAATTTTTTCATTTTAACATTTTACAATGTTTACCAATTTTTTTTCAAAATTCATACACGGATTAAGTAGAGGAAAAGCAGAACGTGCTCGCGGGATATCTCTCGCATGTGTTGCCGTTGGCGCCTGGTCAGAAACTGCCCGCCGCGCTTCCTCTCGCTGGCAAGGAACCGAGATTCATCCACATGCTTGCGCGAATAGTCGAGTTTTGCCCTGACATAGTCTGCGAGCGCATCGCGCGGTTCGCGGTCGGCGGTGATGTGCTCAAGCGCCCGATCCCAACCGGCCAGGAGGCTCTCGATCAGCGTTGTGTAGATCGCTTCCTTGGTGGAAAAGTAGTAATAGACATTGGCCTTGGGGAGCCCGCTCAGCTCGGCGATCTCGGCGATCCGAGTCCCGTCAAATCCTTTACGGGAAAACAGCTGCACCGCCGTCTTGAGGATCCTCTTTTCGTTGCGCGCCCGGATCCGCTCCTCTGACCCCGAGACTTTCTGATCCAACATTCGCGAAGATTCTCCCTGCCATGGAGCGCTCAAAGCGCGCGCCGCTCCAGATCTTCCGAGCCTATAAAACACACTGATTTACATACACGTTTTGGTACTGGCATCCAAGTATCCATTCGTTCATTTTCTCAATTTCTTGACGAGTTGGTCAAATTTTCTTGACGATTTGGTCAGCATTTGAAACAGTTATGTC
The DNA here is from genome assembly GCA_010016025.2 of Alatinidae sp. Z8VKAUB7J3. Classification (NCBI taxonomy): domain Eukaryota; kingdom Metazoa; phylum Cnidaria; class Cubozoa; order Carybdeida; family Alatinidae; species Alatinidae sp. Z8VKAUB7J3. Next base: position 184,176,531 of record JAAAKM020073195.1, on the reverse strand, counting down.
GAGCAAGGGAGGCGCCTGTGATGGCGATCACATTGGTCGACGCGCTATCGGAGATTCTGTCGGACTGGCAAAGCGACCTTCCCGAGGCATGGCGCACCGCCATCGGCGATACCGGGCTTGGCTTTGATGCCTGTGACCCATCGCTGATGATCGAACCCTGGGAACCGGTCTTTCCCGCACGCCGGCAAAAGACCTTCCCCGGAGCACCGCCGGGCGCGCACATGTTTCGCGCCTTTGACGCCATCGATCCCGATGAGGTCCGCTGCGTCATCCTGGGACAGGACCCCTACCCGCCCCTAAAATACCCAAGTAAAAACTGGAAAAAATTGCTTTTGAAGTTTTCTTCGGAGCCGTGCGGCTTAGGGATTCTTTGCGTTAGAAATTATTGAGGGCATATGTTACCGTGAATGTCCGAAATCTGTTGAATGCCAACATTCACTGGTGAATGAAAAAAAAAAAACATGGTCGCTTGGTGTGTGTCCAAAATATTTGTAAAATATCCGTATTTCTGACTTTCCCTGAAGAATGTTGAAACCTACCATGCACTAATGGTGAATGTTGAGCATTTCTGAGATTTATATTTTCTTCTCCGTATTCGGTCGCGATACATTTTTCGACACTCTTTCTAGGAGGAATGACTAAGAACGTAAAACACACAGTAAATATTTATGAAGAAAAGGAAATAATAGTAATAAAAAAATTTCTATAGTGCAAGTTTCGGATATAAATTGATTACTGAATTATCTACCATTATCCAATTGTGCATCATATTACAGCAACTTAAACTATTATGACACTTTGAATTGCACAAAAGGCCCTTGTTTTTACATCTCCATTTGTTTGTGGAACACTTCCTTTTGAATTGACAGCGTATATAGGTTTGCCCAATCGCTTCTCCAGTTAGCAGAAGCTGCTTCTCCCAGGAAAATTTCTTGAAAATCTCGTCCATAGAAAGTAACTTTTCTTACAAAATACAAACTGATTACTTGTATAAAACTGATTGAGGATACAATTTTCATTTGCAAGTTCATAGCAGTTGGAGTCTTCTATTCCAACAACAGCCACTAAAACGTCTCGGTTACCTGTACGAACAAAGTTGATATCAGGGACTTGTATTCGTACAATATCACCAGTTTGAGCAGGAGAAAGTTGTTTTTGTTCTTAGCATTTTGTTGATTGCAGCAGAAGATTTCCTTTCGCTGCATCAATAAATAAATGAAACAAAAAACGAACAGAAATTACAATAAATACAACAACATATTATTGAATATAATTCATGCTGGCTTGACGACCGGTTACAAACTAGGCACAAATATGCTTGAAATACGCAACCAGTCCACAATTGCTAAATTATATAACTAACAAAATCATCATGGAAATAAACACAAATAAAGAACAATAAAAAAAGAGATATTAATAATAATTACAGAATAATTAATTTTGAAAAAAAAAATAAATTAAACTAATAACAGAAAAAAGGACCAAAAATACTTAAATTGTCCTCTCTCGTAATCCAGTCCCACACTCACCAACTGCCCGCAAGGAGATGCTTCTTTAACCGGTTTTTAAATTGTGGCACACTTTCCACTTTCCGAATTTAGTCTGGATAGGTATTCCAGACCACCAGACCCGTGTGCTTTGCCACATGGCTTGATCGAACCATACTTCTTGGCTCGCTCGCCAGTTCTTCAGCATTTCTCGTTGCATACCCGTGATAAAATGAATTAAAACGAAAAAAATTATCGAAAACATCAGGCGCGAAACCATTCAAACTCTGAAACATGAAAATACCAATCTGAAAATCTTTAATTTGACCAACATTCAAAATCCTGCGTTTCCTAAAAATCGACTCTCTGCTCAAAACTCCTGTACCATATTTACCAATTAACCTCACTGCTTTATTTTTCTGAGTCTGCACTCGTTTAAAATTGCATGTAACATTTATAGTCCAAATCGTACATCCATAATTTATTAACGGCACAATCAAAGAGACATATAAAAGAACTAAAATATAATATGACAAGGTAAAAAATGTTGAAAACGTTTTAAAATTCCAAGACCACGCGCTACCTTATACGCAACCACATCAGCGTGTTTTCTCCAACTGAGCCATATGTGCAAATATATAGCCCAAATTACACATTTTCCCCTCTCAAATTTACTTCTTAAAACAGTGGTAAACTTTAGCGTAAAGAGCAGCGCGTTGGCCAGCTTATGCTGAACAAAATGGCTATCTCAGAATTTTGACCCGTTGACTTTGGGAAAAAATGAGCGTGGGAGGGGTTCCAGGTGCCCTCCAAGGTTTTTGGTTACTAAAAAGGACACTAAAACTTTAAATTCCCATTAGAATGAGCCCTCTCACGACATCCTAGGATCGCTGGGTCGATACAATCACCTCTTTGAAAAAAAAACAAAGGAACAAAAAAATAAAACCAAACAAACAAACAAATAAACAGGCACCCGTGATCTGTCTTTTGGCAAAAAATAAAAAGCAAAAATCCACATATCTGTAGATAAGAGCTTGAAACTTCTGCTGTAAACTTCTGCTCTGATACGCTGAATCTGATGGTCTGGTTTTCGTTAAGATTCTAAAACTTTTAAAGGAAGTTTCCACCTATTTTCTAAAACAAGGCCAGGCTCGTAATTTTTGATTGGGAAGTTTAAACTTAATGAAATTTATATATTTAAAATCAGCAGTAAAATGCAATTCTTTTGGTGTAACTATTGTTATAAAAATGCTTGTTTTTAGAGCTACTATTGAGCCGGGTCGCTCCTTACTATAATTCGTTACCACGACCTGTTTGATTCAGCCGAAAATTGCGGTGTTCAAAGCAAATGCACATGAATCAAATCTTCACTTCCTGAGACACTGTTAAAAATACTTTTTAGTATATTCCAACTGCCCCTGGGCTTGAGTAGTGGTTCCTAATTCACTATGGGCACAAATCCATACAATGGTGTAAACAGCAGTGACCTAAGGAGGGGTGGAGCTCCTCTCATGTTTGCAATAATTTCAAGAACAAGGCATAACCGACCTTCTCGGGACGCAGTTCCTCCTGCGGAAAGTCCGATGTGACGACCACGAAATTGCGGTCACGCTTGAGACGAGTGAGGTTGTCCCAGCGCGTATGAGCCACCAGCATGTCGCCAGCCTGGAATGGCACCAACCCGATTTGCGTCGGTTCGTGATCGTCGGTGCGCACATGGCTCAGGGTCTCTTCGCCACGATGGATGGCAAGCAGGCTCAGGCCGTAGCTCTTGCGCAGCAACAGGTCGCGCGGGCTCTTGCCGATGAGCTGCGAATCCGGCGGGATCACCAGCTCTGCAATACCGGCATTGGTCGGCGCAAACTCGTCGGCGAATATGTCCAGCTGCGGACGGATCCTCAGTCCGTAGCGATCGGCAAAGCGGCGCACGACCGAATACTTGCCGATGATCGCCAGTCGACACGGCGCAGCGATTTCGGCGGTCAGGATCTGCAGCATCGATGCCTTGCCGCGATAGAAGGTGGAGATGATGTAGACGTTGTTTTCGTTGTTGATGTCGGCCAGGACCTCGCCAACCAGTTCGCTGTCCTCGGGCACGTCGACCTCGAACACGCTGGTCTTCAATCCGTAGACACGCTGAAGATATTGCGAGGTGGCCTGCCCGGTGGTGGCGTCGACCTTGGACTTTTCGCCCGGCAGCACCCAGCGGCCGAACAGCAGGAAATAGAGGATACCCGTGACGATCAGCGCCGCGCCGATCGGCGTGACGGAAAACAGGCCGAAGGGCTGCATCTGCTGATCGGGAGGCAAGCTACTGTTGGCGGTCTGAATCAGATCGTTGAGCAGAATGAGCGGCGACGAGCCGACCATCGTCATGGTGCCGCCCAGGATGGCACAAAACCCCATCGGCATCAGCAGCCGCGACATCGGAATTAGAAGAGGGTTTAATCGGAGTTGGGGATGTGGACGGTCTGGTCGAAATGATTGACATAAGAGTCCTCCTTGGTCATGAAACTCGTCCAAAATTTTGGACAGAGTGGTGAATTAAATTGTGGTGGAAAAGAAAATTGCTAGAACAAAAATGGTGTGCAGGATGGGTGGGTGTAAAAAAAAGAATTTCGAGCTCCCTCCATCTTAGAGGAAATCTAAGAAAGGAATGGTAACTCTTGAACCTGCCCGCACGATCAGGATCGAAAGTACAAAATTATTTGTCTTGCATTAGGTATGGAATGAGTAATGAGTATGATGAAAATGCCAATACGGTACACGGTTCATTAAAGCATTTATGAGAAATTTTTTTGGTAAGACCCGTAGTAATTGTGCTTTGACATTTTTTAATCCCACAGAATGGCACGCTAGAGTAGCCGAATTCTGCAAGAGTTGTCCAGTGATTCAATAGTCTAATTTTTTGCCGTCAACCTCTTCAAGTCGTTGTTATGGAAGGGGAATTTTGATTGAAATTTTCTGCGTGGGTATGTAAGGGAAACTAGAGATAAAGGGGCAAACTTTCCTCATTTTCTACCAGCTGTATCACAGGATGTGTTTATTTTAAGAAATAGTGAACGGTTTCAATTTGAACGAATGGCATAATCATGCCCTCTTCACTACCATCATGGGAAAAGGCATACATGAGGGATTCATTGGGAACGAATTTCCCCACAAAAAGAATGACGATTTCTACTTCTTCCTGGTTGGCGACTTTTGCTTTAAGCTTTGGCAAAAGATTCGAGGGTGGTACGGCAATCATTTCATTGGGAAGCCCTACTGGTTTAAATCGCACTATGCCCCATGCAGTTTGTGTCAGGACTGGTCCCATGGCTACAGTAAAGCCTTGCAGGTCGTACATTAACCTCAGAATTTAAGCAAACATCAAAGCCATATACGGCGGCGTATCTAGGAGGGGGAGGGGCAAGGGAGGACAGCTGTCCCTTGACATGGCCACCGTGGAAGCGACAAAATGAGTTTCTTTATTTACTTAAATTGTGGTAGTGATAGTTGGGGGGGGGGGTCAGCATTGTTCCTGGTCGCTGAAACCCCTAGCTACGTATTTGGCCATAAACCAGAGCTTTTAGAAACTTTATTTCTCCCTGAAGATGATCGAAAAGAACTCCCCTTCCCTCCGCCTTGAAAAATTAAAAATGATGATCAAAAATTCAATTTTACCTATTTTTCCCACTTGTGAAACTCAGTATAAAGTTGCCACAATATGATTTTGACGCTAAAAATGAGTTTTTAAGTAAAGATGAATTAAATTGATGAGATGAATGGTATCAAGAAAAGGGACAAATAACTAGAAACAAAGATGAACGTGGGAGACATTGAATTGCATGGATATTTGCTTTGTTTTTGGCAAGAATGTAATCGAATATACCTTGATTACAGTGGTTGCCAAAATGAGATTTCGAGACCTATTAGTTTTAATTGGGTCCCAAAGAAAATTCGGAGTGATTTCAAAAACTAGATTAAAAGAGAATTTACGCGAGATTTAATTAACAAGTAATCCTAGCTTGAAAAAAAGGTATAGGGAACATATTGATTACGTTAAGATTCCATCATTTTTAATGTCAAGAAGCTAAACAGGCACAAATAATTCAGGGCCCGTTTTCCAAGAAATCATATTTATAACATACGGAAATTCTTCTTCAGCCTTTCGGAACCCTTCCAGTGGCTTCAGGGAATGTTAGTAAGCATTTACATATATATATATATATATATATATATATATATATATATTGAAAGTATATAATTTCCATTTAATAGGAACCACAACATAAGTGTAATTCCGGGCAATTGCTTTTAACGGAAGCTCAACCGTAATGTTAAAGTGGTAGGAAAGAATCGGGCGGATGCCATCAATAACTTCGCGCCGGTAGCATTTAAAGGCGTTGGTGGTATCGTTTAACGGCATCCGAAACAGGAGCATGATGAACCAATTTGCCAGGCGGTTCAATATTAGCTTATGGCGAGGATAAGCAATTAGCTGACCGTTTTTGATAAACCGCGATCCGAAAACGCATTCGTACCCTGCTTCAAGCTGTTGATAGTATGTGATAATGTCTTCCGGCGAATCTGACCCATCTGCCATCACAATTGCCACGGCATCTCCCCGGTAAACTTCCAGCCCTTTTTTAATTGCCAGGCCAATTCCATTCGGCGGGGTATTGTTAACATAATGAAAGTTTCCAAATTCCTTCGAAAGCTGCTGCAATATTCTTTCAGTGTCGTCCACACTATTATCGTTTACAACAACGATTTCGTGATCAATACTTTCGCTCATCAAGGTATTGTAAATATCCGTAACCGTTTTACGGATTGATCCTTCTTCATTGTAAGCCGGTATAACGATAGATAGCTTCATAACCAAACCATTGTGTTTAAAAAGGATAAGGGATAAAGGATAAAACTTTATTCGTAAATCTTTCTATTTATCCTTCATTCTTTACCCTTTATCATTTGACCAGTTGCTCATTCCATTTTTCCAGGTTTTGCGAATAAATTTCCTGCAATATTTCTCGAATATCATAGCGGAAATTCCATTCGGGATAGTGATTCTTGAATTTTTGCACGCCGCTAATCCACCAGATGTGGTCTCCGGTGCGATTGGTTTCGGAATAGCGCCAATCTAATGTTTTCCCGGTAATATCTTCACATATCTCAAAAAATGTAAAGATGTCAATGGCAAAAAGAGGATTAATTACAGAAGGTTTGACAAAAAAACAAATTGCAGATCTTGGAAGAAAAGCAAACAAATCTTTTCCTTCCGTTACAAAAAATGGAGTATGGGGAGATCCGAGAAGCGCAACAAAAAGAGACGGACGCAAAATATTGGATGAAATTATTCAGAATCTGACAAAAAAGTGTCAAACTTGCCTCACTGAGGGTATCTCATAGTTACACCAATGAAATTTTAATATAATCCCTCATTAGCATAGCCAATAAGTGAAATAGATGTCCGTTGATATGGCAGTAAAAGTGTTGGATGAGAGTATCAATCAAGTAGTATTGATAAAACTCAAAGGCAACAAGACAATTAGAGGAAACTTGCTTGGTTTTGACCAACACATGAATCTGCTACTCGATTCTTCAGAAGAAATCCCAACTGAAGGCGAGGCAAAAGGCCTTGGAACCATAGTAGTGAGAGGAGACAACGGAGTTATGATATCTCCTCCACCTGCACAGAATTAGGTGATTTGAAAGGGTGAAAGGAACAACATCCATGGGTGGTTTTACAAAGAAAAAAGTTCACATTCGTTGCAGACGATGTGGCAAGAACTCTCTTCACAAACGACACCATCAATGCGCTAGTTGTGGATTCCCAGAGGCCAAACGAAGAAAATATTCTTGGATTAAATGGTATGCATAAATGCAAGAAATTGCTCTTATTCTTAGTTCATTAGCTGGAGGTGTAGCTACTGCTGCTGCTATTCGAAGAGCTCCTAAAAACAAAAACCAATTACTTACCCTAGGTGCCAGCTCTCAGATAAGATCTCAAATAAATTCTCTAAAAATTGAAAAAGACATTCTTACAAAAACAATCTCTAGATTATATCAGACAGATTTTTACCTTATTATTACACAGAAAATAGGCCAAGAAATACCAACTGCTAGATGTAATTGGCGTTTTTTGATGGACACTAGCCCCAGTTCCCATTTTTATAAGTTGGGCATGCTTTTTGGCCATATCCCTATACAAGTATTAAACAACAACTGGATGCAAGAAACGTGGTGACGGAGGCTCCTACCACGAAGATGCAAAAAAGGGTGAAGGGTCATGGAAAAAAGGGATTGTCCTTGCTGTTCAAGATGTGGGGCTGTAAACCCTAAGAATGGGGTTTTCGACCATGGCGATTTCTATGGTGCACTCTTTGTTTCGATCCATTGCCGTTTTCAAATATTTCCAAAATCTTTCTCAAAATCCCATACATTAGTTTTCACCATTATTTTTTGTTTTTATGTTTAATATGGACAATAGTTATCATTTCTGAATCAGGGTCAACTGGCGATTGTTTTACAGTTCAAACTTTATTTGAAATCGCATTTTTAATTCCGAATGCTATGGAAGGGATTTGTTCTTTACTAGGTTCTAGCTATCGTTGCATCCATGAAGATATTCTTCTCTTAATCACTTAGAGTTAGGGGGAATGATGCCAAAAGAGCAAATAAGGCTTATTCCAAATTAAGAAGAAGGAGAAGATTGTAAAAAAGATTTCGTAAGGTGTTGCAGAAAAAGGAGTGAATTATGGCGGCAGCAGAATTAGCTCCTTTGCGTTCCTCTACAGAAAGGAGTTGTTTTTACCTATTTTAGTGCCCCTGATGCTTTTTATTTCCTGCAATGGTGATAAGAAAAAGGAATCGTTTCCTTTACCTATTTAGTACCTTTTATGCTTTTTATTCTCTGAAATGATGACATGAGAAAAGGAAGCGTTGGCCTTTGAAAATAAATAAACTTCAGCGAAATCACTGGCAAAGTGAGGGACCCCGGGTTTATGTAATAACTACACATCTATTTGACATAATTCCAATAGCATCTAAACTCCAGTTAGCTTGTCAAAATTTAGACTTACAGCGTTAATAAGAAAGATTGGAAACTTAAAACAATTTGAAAGGGCAACACTCGATGGGTTTGGATCACTGAAAAAAATAAATGGTAGAGAAAGGGATTAGTTTTGATCTAATCAGCCTTATTACCATAGTATCTAGCACAAGAGAACCATGGAAAAGCGGGATTAGGGGTGAAATTACCTAGGGAAAAGGGATAGAGATAACAACGAGAAGTGACAAGGTTGGTCACATTCAAAAAGAAGATATCTTTCAAGGTTAGTCTTAATAAAATAGCTGAAGCTTTTTTTATGTTTGCTTAATTATACACTTTATTGTCTAAAACTGTGCTGTAGTATAGCTTGTGAACTCAGCCAAATCTATTTCTAAAAGTCTAATTAGTATTTGATTCGTCAGACTGGCTTAAGACTTTGTCAGTCCTTGGCGTTCATCGTCCATTGCCGATGGAATGGTAAACTAACAAACGACTCCTTTAACACTAAAATCTTACAAATTCAAAATTTAGATTGTTCCAAATTGGCTACTTACAGACTAAACAAAAATTTATCACTACTAATTTTAGAAACAGTCTAGCTAAGCTACGCAGTTTTCATACAAACATGTTTTCTTTTCAAATGTAAGTAGTGTTTTTTCAGGGGCTGCACCATTATGAAAAGAGCTAAATTTGTTCATGCAATAGGTAATAATTGTTAAGAGATAAAATTAGAAATGATATGTTGGAACTACTTTCAAAACGGTTAATTAATAAATCTAACCTTGGATAGACAAATTTTACAGAGAAAACCCAATCAACTCAAAACGGTTACTTTATTGGATCGAATTGAAGATCACTCATGGCGACGTCCTTCGGCCTGCTGGTCTTTTGCCTGATCGGCCTGTTCGGAACGGGCGCGCGCCGCAAGTTCGTGTGCAGCGGCGCGGCCGAGCAGTCGTGCCAGGGAGCGCAGGGCCCTCTCGTGTCCCTGCCGATCCGCGGCGATCGCTGTTCTTTGGTCCGTGCCCGCCATTCGACAAACATCCGAGTCGGTTCAGACTACCGCGCGTGTGCGGCGGTGCTCCGGTTCGGATTGTCGGGCTTCGGGGTTGGGAGTACTGGTGACATTCAGCGCCGAAAAGGGCGCCTTAGCGCAGAAAACACCCTCAATAGCGGTTACGGTTCCAGTACCGAGAAACCGCCTCGTCTTGCCAACGTTCGTCCGTCGCGTGGCTGTTCAGACAGGCGGTGAGGAACTTGACGAACAATGTTCGTTCGCCGCCGGGCAGGAACCGTTCCTGAGCGTTGTGGCTATCTTTGCCGGGCGCATGGCGCCAATAGAGTTTTGCCAACTTGTGTAAGATATTGCGCAGCGCTGGGTTGGCGTTGTTCTGCGATCGATCGTGTTGCGGGGAGGAGGTCCTTGCGTGGTGACCGATCAGTTGCATAACGATCGCGCGGACAAAATCGTGGTCGGATTGGCGCAGGCGCTTCTGCTTTAGAAGTAACAATGGGTCCAGTCGCTCTGCGGACTGGAGGCTGATTGCCTTGTAATACCGATCCGGATCGATCCCTTTGTTGCGCAGCCAATTGCGGCCGCGGGTTCGCAGCGCGGATCGTATGACGGTTGCCGCTTCTCCACGGCAAAACTTCGAGTGCAGCGGGCGTTTGTGCCGCGCAATACGCTCGAGCAAACCAGGGAGCGCGCCTGTTCGCTTGCCGGTCTTGCGCGGCTTCGCTCTCATGTTTTCTAAACGAAGCATGTTTAAAAAACCTAGGGGTGTAGAGAAAAAATGTTCAAGGGTCCTGCCAAATTAGGTTTCCTTTGGTTGCTACATGATAGGGTTTGGTGTTTTCTAATAGACAGTGCTTAAAAAACCTGTAAGGGCCAGGACTTCTTTACTTATAATTTTTGTGGTTGTTATGTAATAGTCTCTTTTGAAAAACCTTTCAGGGGTCCTCTTTCAAGTAAGGACATGGTCCTTACATCATCCCAATATTTTCAAACTTCTCTGCTATTTCATGTTAGCAAACATGGGACTTTCGCCGCCATTTTTCTTTGTGGAAAACCGTTAGGAAAGTGTGAATTTTCCTATGAACAAAGGATTCCTAGTATCCCGCAATTGCCAGGAAAACAGAAGCATCATTCACCATTCTTCTAACGTAAACCGAGTAATTTTCAATTGTCTTCGGGGGCTATAGAAATGGGACAGGAACAGGG
>JAAAKM020073195.1:184144282-184165780 GCA_010016025.2 Alatinidae sp. Z8VKAUB7J3 | reverse complement strand
AACGTAACACATTAACTTTTAAAAATGGATATGTCTCCAAGGTATCAACAGGTAAGCCTCTCTTTCTATACCACTCCCCCCTCCCGCCAAAATAAGGTGTGTATAGCCAAATTTAACCTACTATAATTCTTTATATTAGATGAACACCTAAAAACCCTCTCTGCTCTGCTATTGCATGGCTCTCTCAGTGATAGAATAAATTAATATTTCCGCAAAATATACACTTTTACCCCCATCTGTAATTTAGATGCTTTTCTCCGCTAATCGAAGCAGGATGCTCAAAAAAAGGTATAAACAGGTACGTTAGGTTAAACCCATAATGACGGCTTCCATCATTTAAAAGACTTACTTTCTACTGAACAGCTTCTCTCGCAATAATTGCTTGAAATGGTTCTTACCAGCCAGTAAATTTTAACACTCTGAACTTGTGCAGAATGATGACGGCAAGAATCGTTTAATTTCGTTTTTTTCGTATTTTTTAATGATTTTAATTGTAAACTTTGAAAGCTTTTAATAATTAAAATTCTATATAGCCAAAATATTCGCTTTCGTTGTATTCTTGTGACCTATTGTTTTTTGTTGTTATTTTGTTGTTTCTTTTTGTTTGCTCTTTTTGCTACGTTTTTGGGTAATTGGATTCAAAGAAAGCCATAATTTTTTCAGAGAAAATACAAACAGGAGTTTGTCGTTTTGTCTATCTACACATGTTGGGAATATGACATAGTTCCTAGATCTAAATTGCACCAATTATTAGCTGTAAATTTTTAACATTGTTCATTCAGTTTTCAATTTCTTCCTTGAAAACTCAGCCGAAATATTGAGCCAGAACATTCAGTTTGGTTAATCAAGACACTATCTCGTAAGAAAAGTCTTTATGCTTCGTAGCTTCTTACTTTCACTACATTTTTTTGACGATAGGATTTAAGATGTGGCCTAAAATTTTACAACAAATTAAAATGAATAATGAAGCAGAGTCTCTGGACCTCAGCTATTCCCTCCAAAAATTCTTCTCCCTGAAATGAATTCCAGACGACTTGGTTCATAAGTAGTTTCACTATTGATATAATTCAACTACGAAAAATTCGTCCTAAGCGTAAAATCTATTGCAGGATTGTAGGATCAAAGGTAAGTGTGTCAAAGGTAAGTTTGCTTAGTTTCTGTGTGTTCACATATGCTAATGACCTTCATTTCCAAGGCATAAGGTCGATGAATAAAACATATGGCAACAATTTGGTTACGTCTAGGTCGGGGCTTTCTCTTTTTTGAGAAATTAAGTTACGGAATTCGTTGGGTGGGAAAATTAAAGCAGTTGTAGAGTAAATGAAGCAAAAGTTTCAAGGATTTTTTACCTCCTCTTGTGAAACCTCACTAAAAATGGATCAAAATCCTAATAGATTTAACGAATGTAAGTTACATTACACACATGAGAACATTAATAGTGAAACCTTTGCTAACTGAGTGTTTTTACTGTCATAAGAAGGGGCATTACATAGCTGATTGTCCGGTGAAGTTTGGTGCAAAAGGAGCTGCACCATATTTGAACAGTAGGAATCCACGCACATTGCAGATACATAACCTTAATTCTGACCAGCAAAAATATTCAGCGTATTAGCCTGAATTCTGGAAAAACCAATTCCTTACAGAAATGAAAACTGTAAGGTCAGAGACAGACTAAGCTCATCCTTAATTCCGGCAGAAATATAAAATTGATTCGAGCTGATCTCCTTTTCACAGAAGCCTGCATCTTCAAAGATAGATGTCGTTTCGACTGTGTACAGGGATACAATTATCGGGCCTCGACTACATCTGCAGATATTAAGCTCACATCTCAGGATTGCTCTACTATCACTAAGGAACCGAATGTCGATGTTGTAGAAAATCTGCTGTTAGTTGTCTTTCTTTTATTATGTTTCGAAGATTTTCGCCAAGTATATCCAGCATAAGAGAGCCGCAAAACATATCAGATCCAGCATCCATGGCAGTTATTGGTTCTAAAGCTAAAGAGTGAAACATCGAGACTACTTTAGTAGGGTCTGAAGCTAAAGTTTCACCAAGTGATGGATCGTAAGTACAAATTAAATATTCTGAGTCTCAGTTCGAAGATCTTGAGACAGCTTCTCCTCAATAGCCGACGTTCCATCCCGGAAATCAAAATGTAAAGTAAAACATTTAATGTAGTGTTTTGATGATTCAAATACCAGGGGCAAAATGATAAATTTGACAGCTTTACGCCCGGTTCCGATTCGGGATCGACGAGGGCGGTTTCGATTGCTTCCATCGACATTCCGCGGCCACAAAGGGAGTGGATTGCAGTGCGGGTTAGAAAGGTGTCATTGTAGAGAAAGCCCACCACTCCCGCCCAATGGTCGATGCCGTAACCGTTTTCGAGGAGGTAGATCAAGATGTCCCTCATTCGCGGGTCTTCCCTAAGCGGCGATTCGACAAATGCGCCGATTCGATGATGCCGAGCGACTTTTATTCGATAGACCGGATCTCGATTGTTCGGATCCAAATAATCCTCTGGGTGCTGGAGTTGATCTTGTTTCCGTTGGGATGCTGCTTCGTAGATCTCGCTGGCTGAAGGCGGTGAAAATTTGGGGGATGTTGGGGCTTCACTAGGGGCGATCGCTGTGGCAAGAACATCCGCTGCCGATTTCTCGTTGGAAGTTTGTTTCCCAGAACTCAGGAGAAATAGGCAAACAGCCGCACCCAGTGCCCCCAAAAACACAGCAACACCCCGAACTGGATTCGTTCGCTTCATTGGGTCGATGTCATTGATTATTGCCAGCCCGCTCCCGGAGTGACCGTGCCTATAGGCGTGATGCTTTCTCGCACAAAGTCGCAATGCCGCGGAGCGAAGTTGGATGCTATTCCTGTTGCGATTCCGATACTTGGCGACTTCGCGTCTTTGCGCGAGCGATTCCCTTCCAACGCGTTGTTCCGGTATGCGTTACGGATTGTATGACAAGTCCCGCCGAATGTATCCTGATAGGAATTCGAGGCCGGCGAGGAATCCGTAAAAGGCGCCGGGATCTTTCTCTCTCAGGTCATTCATCTGATTCGACTCTCAGCATTCCAGAATACTGTGGTTCACTTCGTCGGAGGTGTTCCACCCTGGGGGGCGGGGCGGCTGCGGCATTTTTCTTTATTATAATATTTTGATCTCGTTAAAAAACACAGGCGGTTGTTATCTCGAAACATTCGCTTTGTGTGTTTCTTCAATATTTTCGTTCGGCCTTTGTAAGCCCAATTTTTTATCTTTTCCTTTTTTATGTTTATTAAGACAATTTTTGAAGGAGTAAAAAACGTCTTGAGGAGGAAAATTAAGAACGCAGGGAGAGAGGGGGGGGGTGTATAAGAAGTTTCTGAGGGATATACTCTACGGGAATAAAAGTTAAGTAAGGAGTCGAGACAAATTTAAGTTGTGATTTATCTCTAAATAAATGAATCTCAAAACCACCTTGAAAAGTGTGTTATATCAGTTAAATCAATTTACCGTCAATCAATGGCTAATTGGAGAAAAACCAAGACGCATATTCTGAGTGAGAGGCACAGCTGGCATAGGTTTTTTTTAAGAATGTATAAAAATGAAGTCATTTTCACTTGTTGATAGATAGATCAACAACCATTTGATTATCCTTTGATATCATGCCCTAATCAATTGATTACGGCGTGTTGAGTCAGCCTCCTAATGCACAATTGATGTATTTCAAGTTTTCTGTCATTTCACTGGAAATTTAGTTAGATGTCTTAGGCCTACTAGATATTTAATTTCTTCAAAGTTTCTTTTGAATCCTTTAATCGGATCTTGTCTCTGTTTCTTTGTTTCATTATTTTAATCGCTTTTTGAATCTTATTCAGGGCACGAGAGCATTCAAAGCTGCACGAGAGCTCTCCAATTGATCATGTAGTCATAGGCAGCACAATAGCACTACCTAAGTAAAGAGCTATATGGCCACAATGTATTATCTTTTTTTATTTTTTAGATCAGGGGACGTCGTACGGAAAGAGTTGTCGTAAAAATTTCGAAAAGGGTTCATTCTTTCATTCGCAAATTTGCCTTGGTTAATGTTCTGGAAGATTTTAAGGAAACCAAGTTTCATTAGGAAAAATTTGAGAAATTTCTCGAATGATTAGGGGAATAATCGAAGAAGTAGTTTGAATTAACAGCACCACATAAAACTGTAAAATACAGAATTCTACACTTACCCGATAATCAGCAAGCTTTCGGCTTGATATGCTTCTTGGAAAAACAGATGATGAAAATAGTGACAAAAGAAGAGCGAATAACGGAAAACAGTATTTTCTTGACATTCTTCAAAGGAACTATTTGATATTTGAAATCTGAAATAGTTGTAAAAAGAATTAGGAGTTATTGAATGGCGGTATGTCTTCAACGAAGTATAAGACCTGGAAGTAGTGCTGGGCGATATCTTAATTAAATAATATATCGATTTATAAATATTTTTACTTTCGATATCGATACATAAATTTCGATATTTCTGAGCGAATTTTGCTCAGATTAACTTTAGGGTTTGGCAACATTTAATAACAAAATATGGAAGCAAAGAGTATTTTGCGCATTTTAATTGCACATTATTTAAATTTTTAATAAAATAAATCAACTTCCATTACATGAATAAACATTACAAAAACTCTGATTTGGAATTACTCGGGCTCAGGATAAAGAAAATAAACTACTGGCTATTTTGGCTATTCAAATTAATAACATATCAGTGTTTTTCCCTGAGAATTGGTTTAGCCTGTCAGTGATGAAGTAAAAAAAAAAATTCTTTCCACTGAAAGTAAGGAGCAACATTAAAACTTAAAAGAACAGAGATTCTCCCATATGTAAGGGGGGTAAACCCTCCTCGATCCCTTGTTCTTCATGTCAAAGTTTCTTTTTGTATTTTAAAAATCTCCTGACTCTAATTAAAGGGCACTTGTGTTATCGAGAAGGTTCTTATTAAATCAAGAACTTTGGTTTACAAAGCAAAAATAGGTCTACCCTAGATATCTACCAAAGAATGCTTTTACTAAATAGTATACTTTCTGCATACATTATCTTACTTATTTCTTCGGCTTTCTAAAAAAAAAGTCATACAAATTCCAACATTTAAAATATAGAATTATGCAACAAATTGTTTATTGTGCTGAAAATTGAAAACTCCCTTGTATATTCATATTAACATGTTTATTTGAGATCGTTTGTATACCAAAAGAAATAAAAAACATATCACCTTATTGCTTTCCGAGTTAAAAAATTGTTAGAAAATTTTAATTTATTTTTTGTTAAATTTTAAATTGTAACTTCGAGATTATGCACAAGTTTAACAATTTCAATCCCAAAAGTTTTTCCATGAAAATATGTTAGAATTTTTAGTACTAAGATTGTTTAGTTAGGACAATAAGATACTATTACTGGGGAATAAGTTACTAGGGATGCTATTCAGATAACAAGCAAGCTTGCATTGTGAGGTAGCAAGTTCAGATTTGAGTTGGGATACTAAGAGTATTTTAGGCAGCCCTCTAAGTGATTGCATATTTAACAGTTGCCTTTATAAACAATATAATTTCAATCAGTTACGAGTTCCAAGTTAAAGCAAGCTGGGCCACTTTAAATTCAATATTTAATTAATCGAGAGTTAAACTCAATCCTTGCACTTTTATTTGAAGAAATTAGCCAGAAAAAGATAGGCGTTGTTTAATATTTCTGAAAACCCTCTCTAGATTTTCCTACAATAGACCCGTCATTGCGAACTTTTCATTAGTGGTGTCTAAGGAGGGATTCTCATTTCAACAGGTGAAGAGAGTCTGTAATATGGTGCAACATTAGGTATTGTTGTGTAATAATTAAAGTATTGCTCTGGCAACGCAATAACGAAAAATATTGGCAATTCCGATGACTATGACGTTTTCATTATTCGTTTACTGCTAATTATGAGGCTATCAATTCTTCTAAAGACGGCAGGGGCTTCGTCAGGGTGCCACGCGTTTACCCCCTCGAAAAATTATCCTCAAATTTAAAATAGAGCAGCCACAGAGAATTTATGACGAATAAAATAATGAAGAAAAGAAAGAATTTTAGAATATTCTACCAATATTGCAAAATATAGGCAAAATGAGTGGTATAGAATATCCTGCACTTTTTATTTCCTTATTCGTATTTGTGGGGGTTGATTCAACATAGCAGTGTAAGATAAAGGGGTTGTTAGGGTGAAACCAACCATGAAGGCAAACTTATTCTGAAAAGAGCATAAGTTTCTGAAAAGAGCATATTTCAAAATCTCGTTTCGATATCATAGGGGTTAGAATAGGGGTGGATAGCAGAAAAAGAACCGAGAAGGAGACTGATTGTCCTCCTGTAGCTTTTGGCCTTTAAAATAGACACTAGAATTTTCATTCAACAGTCTAATGAGCCCCTTTTCAGGTTTCTAGTACAGTTTCTTTCATTTGGTTTGGGCTGGAAAAATTATTTTAGGCACTTTTCTGGTCCTTTTTTGAGCTAAATCAATATTTTTGTGCATTTCACATTTCCTTAACACAAGGTTTACTAATAAGTTTCAAGCTAATAGAATAGATTAGCTCGTCCTTTATTGGGCCCTCTTTGTTAGAAGAAGGGTCAATTTCAAAGGACCAATCCTTTGGATAATATTTTGTTTATTAGTCCCGTTGGCCCAAGGAGTTTCAAAGTGATTGTCCCATTGGCTTTAACCCTATAGAGACAACTGTTGTAGAAAAACAACACTGTACTCTTTGACCGTGGACGAGACGCTCAAACACTATCGTATGGCCGCCCGCGACCTGTCTGAACGACGGCACGCGACCGGCAAAGCACTGGCGGCGGCCGTCATGGCTGAGTTGCCGTCGCTGAAACTCGACCGGGCGCGGTTCACTGTCGAGATTTCCAGTGACGAGGAAACACGCAGTGCGGACGGATTCGACCAGGTTGCCTTTTGCGTGCAGACCAATCCGGGGACCCGCGCCGGACCGATCCTCAAGGTTGCCTCCGGTGGAGAGCTGTCGCGATTCCTGTTGGCGCTGAAAGTGGCGTTGGCCGATCGCGGTTCAGCACCCACCCTCGTGTTCGACGAAATCGATACGGGCGTCGGCGGTGCGGTGGCCGATGCCATTGGCAAACGCTTGAAGCGGATGAGCGATACGGTCCAGGCCCTTTCCGTTACCCATGCGCCGCAGGTGGCGGCACGCGCCGGAACCCACATGCTGATTGCCAAGGGTGCCAAGAGCAAGGATGCGCTGACCACTCGGGTGCGCACCATGGATGACGATTCGCGCCGCGAGGAAATTGCCCGCATGCTCGCCGGCGCCACAATAACAGACGAGGCGCGCGCCGCTGCCGGCAAGCTGCTGGCGCAGGACGCTTGAACATCCATCAGGGGTCAGGATGACATCTACCGAGAGCATTGCGGTCGAGGCGTTGACCGAAGAGCAGGCAGCAGAAGAGCTGGCGCGTCTGGCTGCGGAAATTGCCGACCACAACCGCTATTACCATACCGAAGACCGGCCGGTGATTTCGGACGCCGATTACGATGCCCTGAAACGGCGTAACCTGGAGATTGAACAGCGTTTTCCGGATCTCAAGCGCGACGACTCGCCCAGCGACCGTGTGGGGGGCGCTGTTCTCGACAAGTTCGACAAGTTCAGTAATTGGCTGTTATTCCTGTCAACAGATATTACAGCAACCGTTTGTCCAAGAAATAGGTCCATCAGTAGACACTCTCTCGGGTATAAGAGTATCAACATGTCTCTGACACCTTGATGAAAGCAGGTCTGTAAACATTCAACAGTTTCTTCTTGACGACTGAAAAGAAATCCGATATAACAAAGCGAAAATTGAAAATGTATTTTAAAAATACTTTCCTTTTACTATTTTTGTCTTCATATTAGTTACAATTAAAATTGAATTAAAAAAAAAACGTTGAAAAATTGCAACACTTTTTTCTCCAAATGCATTAAGATTAAGAAAAAATCTGCTACCCAGAAAATTAAATTTTTAAAACTACAAATAACTGAATTGTATATGAGTGAAAATACTAATAATCTTTACGGCAAATTTTAAATATATTCCATAGGATAATGATACACTCAATAGGTCGTAACCTGAACTTAATCAATAAGCTACATTCGGTAAACGAAAAATATGCTAAAAATGTATTAACAGCTTATTTTTAAAGATCATTTAGAACTGTTTTTGACATTTTGTTGACCTTCTGGTATTTTTAGTTGTTGTTTTCTTTACATTATGCTATTTCTTTATTTTTTAATAACTCGAAGAGTTATAAATATTTGTTTTTATTTATATTAATAGAGTTACTCATAGAGATATATGTCTTATTTCTTGTACTATTTATAAAACTTATTGCTGATGTTAATTATGTTGTTTGTGTACTATCTGTAGTTTGATGCCGCAAAATTTCTTAATTCTGACCGGAAAGTTTATTGTCCGAACAAACACTAGTGTAAGGAGCTTGACAAAGGGCGGCACCTCCTATATGTCTAATTGTCTAATCAGCTTCTCACCGTCTTTTGACTTAGCAAAAAATTTGACAACCTTCAATTTGGCATCTTCAATACGTTTTAAGTCTTTTCTAAAGCTGTATGGTAATCCTAAATGAAAGGAAATTGTTATCAATAACATTGTTGATAATTCAGGAGGGGACAGGTTTAAAAACCCTTTCAACATACACACATAACCACAATTCTATTTTATAGGGTTACTAGAACTACAAGCTCAGGATCATTCTTCATCCTCAAGAGCAAAAGCAGAACAGAACTAATGTTAACCTTGGATGTGTTCCAAAACTAACTTATCGTTAATTTTATGATACAGGTTGCAATTCTCCCAAACTAATGAACTATTATTATCTTCAGCCTAAATGTCAGATAACAACATATTTAGCTCCTAAAATGCTTGCAATACATAATATAGGGTAACATATAAGGCAGTTCTATACTTAAAGGCACATAGGTTTTTTTTAACCTTTTGCAATCTGTTGTCTTGAGAGGAAAATAATAAAGAATGATTAATTATCACTAGGATTACTGACAATTGAATTCTGGACACACAACCCTTTTTCCCACAAGATGATTAGAACATTAAGATCAAAGTTACACATAAGGTTATTGTTAGATTTTCTTCACTTTTACCTGCATTGACCCAGTCAGATTGGTACAGTTACAGTCAACAGCCTCAACCCCCATACCACTGTAACAAATAAAAACTTTTAATAAATCTAACAAAACTAAGTAAACGCTCAGAATACGGATATTACAAGATTGGCTGAGCTAAAATATTTCCAAAAATCCAGTATTATTTTTTTTGTTTATACTGGCTCCAACCACTAGAAATTCAAAACAGGTTTAAAACACTTTTCACCATACAATTCAGTAAAGTAATTTCACTCTTAAAATCCCTCTCAAACTATCTTTCGTCAAACTCTCAAAGTTTGATTAGTATCAACTGAAAAGTTGTTTACCGCTTCAGGGTTCAGGTTCATGTCTGGATCCACAACACGAACTATTCCGTTACCATTAACGGAGGTAGGTCCCTGGACCCACTCCACTGCTCCAATGTTCCACCTGATCAGTGCAGATGCAGTCGTAGTCTCTCGTTCGGTAAACTGGAATGACACTGTCAGTCCGTCATCGTTCTTGGATTCCAAGAATCCGTTTGTCGGACCTCCGCCATTTCTGGGTTGGGTTCGTGGATTTGTGTCCATTCCGTCAATATCTCCGGTTCTTGGGTTTCCGTCAGCATCATGCTTGAATCCAGTCAGAATGACCTCTCCTGCAAATATTCCGCTGTCAGTTCCAGTCTCTACGATCTTGTATTGGGATATGTTGTTTCCCCTGGTCGAGATCTTGATTTCATTTGTTGACTTTGATCCTATCTCGTCATTTTTGTTCTCATCAAAGTTGTGATCAGGTGCGGCAATTGTGATGTATACTTTTTCTGTCCAAGAGTAAACCTTCTTGTCCAAGGATATCAAGGACTGGAAATTCGAGGTGGAAAATTGCAGTTTTACTTTCTGATCGTTCTTTCCTACAAAGTCAGATCCTGCAGTTCCCCAGTCAGTGTACGTTATCTTGATTGTCTCGTCCCTGTCAACGGGTTTGCGATTAATTTCAGATGGTATCTCTATTGAGGTCTGGAATATTCCAGTAGAGTCCCCTGTCTCACGAAGGCCAAAAGGTTGGGAATCAAATATTTTTCCATTGTTTGTTGTTGTACCTCCAAGGTTTCCCATAGTAACTCTTGCATTATCTGAATCCCATTCCAGTATGTCAAGGGGAATGGTTTCGGCCTTTTTTGAGTCAAAGTTGAGGTCCGGGTCAATTAGTGTAATCAGTGCGTCACGTCCAAGATTAACTCTTGATTGGGGATAACGCGATAAGATTTATGCTGCGATTCGATGGTTTTAGCAACAGCCAGCGATTCAATAAAGCTAATGAGGCAAATAGTCAAAGCTAACGGAAACAGCGTTCCCCATTCTTCCCGATGCAATTGGGGAAACTGAAAAGCCGGCAATCCTTTGGGCACTTCCCCTACAATCGCAACGCCCTGCGCTTCCAAACCGCCCCAGCGAACGGCCAAGGCGCCGGCAATAACGGCGATCAAAGCGCCAGGAATTGCTCGGTTGATACGGCGAGGCGCCATAATGAGCGCAATACCCGCCAAGCCTATAAAAAAAGTGGGATAATTTATTTGTCCAATATTTTGCCAAACCTGCGCAAGAATCGTATGAATCTGATTGCTCCTGCTCAACTCGATCCCCAACAGATTTTTCAACTGACTAAAACCAATGATCACCGCCGCCGCGGAAGTAAAACCTGAAATGACTGGATGAGACAAAAAATTAATCAAAAATCCAAGTCGCGATACGCCCAACAATATCTGAATAACGCCCGCAATAAGAGCCGTTGTAATCGCCAGGCTTACAAATTCCATCGTCCCTTGATCGGCAATAGCGCCTATGCCGGACAAAATCAGCAGAGATACCAAGGCCACCGGCCCTACCGACAACTGTCGAGAAGTACCGAAAAAGGCATAAAGTAGCAGAGGGATAATACCTGCGTAAAGACCGTAAATAGGCGGCAATCCCGCCAAAAGACCGTAGGCCATACCCTGCGGCACCAACATGACGCCAACCGTTAGCCCGCCGATCAGATCGCCGCGAAAATAGGCTTTTTGGTACTTAGGGAGCCACTCGAGAATCGGCATGTAATTTTTGAGACGCATGGATTGTTAATGGAAGTTAGAAGAAGTTAAGGAGATAGAGGTGAAGAGAGGGACGGAGATAAAAAGGGGGAAAAGGGATGGAAAGAGAGAGGGAGATATATAGGAAAAGAGAAGGGTAGAGAGAGAGGGGGAGATGTAGGAAAGAGACAGATGGACAGAGGGGGAAGAAAGGATGGAGGGAGAGGGAGATAGAGGAATAGAAGGACAGAGAGAAAAAGAGAGGGACAGAGAAAGAAAGAGAAAAAGAGTTTGGAAATGCTTAAATACATAAATAAAATTGGTAAAGGGAGGGACAGAGATAGAAAGGGAGATAAAAGTGGATGGCAAGAGAGAGGGAGAGAAATAGGAAAGAAGAGGGACGGAGAGAAAGGAAAGGAGAGAAGTGGGAAGAGAAAATGACAGGGAGGGATAAGATAAAGGGCTGGAGAGAGAAAAAAGGAGATATAGAGACAATGTGAAGAATAGAGAAGAGAAAAAGATGGATGGAGAGAAGGGGGAGATAGAGGTGAAGAGAGGGACGGAGGTGACGTTTACAGCCTCTTGCCGCTATAAGGTGTGCTGGCGGCTTCGCTCTACTGCCTAGGGATAGAAGGGGGAAGTATCCTTGCTTGCAACGCCACCACCACCGTGGCAATTTACAAGTTTAGCTTCCCCCCTGTGCTACCACTTACAATCAGCAAAGCCTTCAGGAGAGCCTATTAACAAAATCTACAAAATTAAATGAGTCACTCACTGGTGGTTTTTTCTGTCACAGTTTTTTATTAAAAAAAAAAGGCTCAAAAGTAAAATTAAAGTAGTGAAATGGAGTATGAGGTTCATTTCGTCGTTGTGAGAACGACATACTAAGAACGAAGAACAGCATTTCTGTTCCCGATTCCCTAACCCGATCGGTTTTACAATGCGCTAAATAAGCGCAGAGTAAAACCGATCGGGTTATGACATTGCTAAAAAGATGCAATTACCTGAAATAGGAGATGTAGAGAGCAGAGTAATATCTAGTATAGATAATATACATATATTTAATGAGGAGATACCAGATCATGAAGATAATAAGTTTGCTGGGATTAATAGATCATTAACTGGGCCTACAGAAGAAGAAATACGCCTTGAAGAAGAGCGACTAGCAAGATTAGAGGAAGAAAGACTTGAGGCCCAGAGACTAGAGCAGGAAAGGTTAGCACGAGAAGCCGAAGAGCGAAGAATCCGCTTGGCTCAAGATCAAAGACGTAGTCATCTAACTAGGTTAAAGAGTTCTAAAACATCAGAATTATCTAAAGCCAGTAGTGAGGTTACAAGACTAGAGCGTGAGCGTGATAATGCTCATCATATTATGATGGACCAATATTCAAGATCATCACATAGCAGTTATGGGGATATATATAGAGATTTAGTACAAAACGTTAGATTCGCGGAAATATATAAAAAACGTATTGCAGAAGAACTAATAGATATTGATAAGGAACTTGAGCATCCACTATTACCAGAAAAAGTAGGGAGAAAAAAGCAAGTTAAAGAAAGAGAATTGCAATCTGCTAAATCTGAACTTGCTCGCATCGAGTCAGAGCAGCGTAAACATTCATATATGGCTTCTTCTTTCAGGGTTTACTTACGTTATTGGCGGGGTGAAGTAAAGCGTCTTGAAAAGGAATTAACAGATGGGGCGTATTAATGGCAATGAGAATATATGAAATTAGAATAATACCATTAGTGCTAAATATTATATTGATATTTTTTGCGCGTGAGTCATTTGCAGCAAATGGTAGTTTTTACAATCAAGATAATATGTATAGAGGATTTTACTGGTTTGAGGAGCCAGAGATTAGCAAAGAAGATAAGCAAAAGCCCGATCCCGGCCGAGAAGCGCAGGCAGTCGCCGACCTCGGCGGCAACGGCGCGCGCTGTCCGCTCGTTGTCGCCCGTCAGCATGACGATGGTCTTCACGCCTTGCGCGTGGAGCTGTGCCACGATGCCCTTGGCGTCGGGGCGGATACGGTCGCGCAATTCCAGGATGCCGGTGACGCCGGTGTCGTCGCCCACGGCAACAAGGGTGCTGCCGGCCCCTTCGATGCGGTCGCGCAGATCCTTCGGAATGGCGTCGCCGAAACCCTTCTCCTCGGCAAACCGGTCGGACCCTAGCCAGATCGACCGGCCGTCTGTGCGTCCTTCAAGTCCCCTACCTGGAACGGTTCGGGTATCTTGCGCGGCGGACACATTGATGCCGTCGGCTTCTGCCCGCGCAAGAATGGCGCGCGCCAAGGGATGCGAGGAACGTGCCTCCAGCCCAGCGGCGAGGGTCATCAGATCTTGCGCCGATGCTTTGCCCAGCGGATGCACCGCCGCCACCTCGGGCTCGCCCATGGTGATCGTGCCGGTCTTGTCCATCGCCAGCGCCGTGGTCCGGCCCGGAGCCTCGACATAGGCTCCGCCCTTGATGAGAACGCCGGCTCGCGCCGAAGCGGTGAGCGCCGCGACGATGGAAACGGGCGTCGAGATCACCAGCGCGCAGGGGCAGGCGATGACCAGAAGGACGAGCGCGTTGTAGAACCAGTAGTTCCACGCCCCACCCGTCAGCAGTGGCGGCAGGACCGCGATCGCGATTGCCAGAACCATTACGATAGGCGTGTAGATACGGGCGAACTTCGCCACCCACTGCTCGACCGGCGCGCGGCGGGCATGGGCATCGCCGACCATGCGGATGATCTTTGCCAGCACCGTGTCCGAAGCCAGCTTCGTGGCCCGCACCGTCAGGCAGTCTCGAAATTTTGATCCAGTGACCAAATAGTTCGTCACCACGAACTTTTTGACTTATTTACCAAACTATCAGCACCTGGAGCCTTATTATTTTCTAACCCTTATAGTATTGTAGCTAATTCTTTCTCACAAAGAAATCCTCTTTCACATCCAACGTATCATAAACTTTTTCATTTTCCTTTATATCTTTTTCTGCAACTCTATCTTGGTTGAACCCAGTCTCAAAATGTTTTGCCCATCTCTATTTAACTCTTTCCTTATTTAACTATTTCGTTTAACTCTTTACTTAAGACCGTATGAATCTTTAAATAAAGCGAAAAAATTCCTTTAAGAAATTTATGGCCATGAATGAACAATATTTACTAACTTCATATGAAGTTTCATACTGTATTGCTAAAAATAAATGCTGTTCGCCAATGGAGAAGATCATGTATTGCCTGTAGCTATAATGAGAAAAATGTTAGAAACACTAGATTAAAGTAAATATGTCAATACTACTACCACTACAACTACAGCTGTGAACAACTCACCCCAGCACCATGCTGCCTGAGGTAAACACAGCTACGCACGGTCCTCCTTCCTCCCAGTCTATTCAAAGCCTCCCTCTTTACACCATCCCAGGAAGTTCCCATTTCCATTAAATCTTTCTTTGAGACAATCTCCCACTTCAAATGCAGACAACATGATTTTCGTTTATCCCTAGACGGTTCTATATAAAGGATTAAATAAAAAAAAACAAGTTTTTTTTTTAAATGAAAGTAAGGAGTGACATTAAAACTTAAAACGAACAGAAATTACTTCGTATATGAAAGAGGCTGCTTCCTCCTCAACGCCCCGCTCTTTACGCTAAAGTTTTTTACTGTTTTAAAAAGAAGAGTTGAGAGAAAGAGTCAAACTTTAGCGGGTGTCAAAATTCCATTTTTTGAACTTTTGGTTACTATTGAGCCGGGTCGCTCCTTACTACAGGTCGTTCTCACGAACTGTCCGATTTATTCGATTGAATTAAATAAAAACGAACAAGTTTTTTAACTGAAAGTAAGGAGCGACATTAAAACTTAAAACGAACAGAAATTACTTATATGAAAGGGGCTACTCCCTCCTTAACGTTCCGCTCTTTACGCTAAAGTTTGACTCTTTCTCTCAACTCTACTTTTTAATACGGTAAAAAACTTTTGCGTAAAGAGCGGGACGTTGAGGAGGGAACAGTCCCTTTCATATACGAAGTAATTTCTGTTCGTTTAAGTTTTAATTTAAGCCGACTTAGAGTTTTCGCAATTGAGAAGAAGAGTCTACCTTTACGAAAAATCACACATTTAATAAAACTATAGCCTTTAATTACTACAAAGAATGGGTTGCATGCATAGGGTGCAGCCCCCTTCATAAATATAATAATTTCTCTTCAGGCGAAATTCGCTTTCATTTGGAAAAACTTTTGCGTTTATTTACTTTTTTCAATATTACATCCTGGACTCTTTCAAATGCAAGAACCCCTTAACTTCCAATGTTTGTATTCCAGTTTCAATTTAATTATAACAGCTTTTTGATCACCATGATTATCTAAAAAAATATATCTATACTAAAAATATCTATACTAAAAAACTATAGATGTTGAATATCTTATGAAACCTTACTATTTTTTTGCAAGGGAAGTTGAGGTTTGGTTAAATCCTCAGGGGCAGTCGCGGGTTTGATAACCCTGATGGATTTGGCAACAAAAACTTATTTTCTAGAAATATGATATGAAAAATTATTTTAATAACAGTGTTTACATGATTTAGGAATTTCATTCAAAACGAACTTTGTTCGAATAACGCTTATGGTATTAAGTTGAAACTTAAGGCGTATCAGGAATATCGCAGGAGCGGCTTAGGGTATTAATTTGAGACTCTCAGAGTATGTTAAGGGGGAATGCTGAACTAATCATAAGACACTATATTACTACGTATACTGTTACTACTTCTAGTGCTAATACTACCACTGTTAAGGCTAAAGGTATTAAGGTGAAATTTTCATAAGATCTATGCACTAAATCAAAAACATTATGGGTATCCGGGCTTTCAAAGGCCTGTATCAGTAACGTCCCAGGAATGGCTTAGAGTATTAAGTTGAAACTTTCACGGCTTATTGAGGGGGATGTGGGCTAATATGAGTACCACATTACTATTGCCATAGTTATTTAGGTTGAAGCTTCAGGGATTGTTGATGGGGAAGCTGAGCTGCATCAAAACACACTTTGTGAATGCAGGTTGTCAAATGGGCGTGTCATAGATATTCCAGGAACGGCATAGGGTATTAAGTTGAAATTTTCAGGGCATGTTGAGGGGGATGTTAAACTAAAATAAAGATACTGTATGCATAGTACCACTTCTGCCACTACTACTTATACTACCAGTGGTATTCAGACAATGTTGGGGGGGGGGTGTTGAAGACTAAGGCTGTAATATAAAACTTTTTCTGGATGCTGAGGGGGGAGGGAGATACTGCATCAACCAAAATGTACTATGTAAATGCCATATTACTACTACTACTGTCATTACTATTACTCCCAGTGTTCCTACTACTGCTGTTGCTACTATTTTTGAGGCTAAGGGTGTTAAAGTAAAACTTTCATTGAATGGCGACAGCAGTTTTCAACTACACCAAAACCCACTATGTGCATGTTGGTTATCAAAAGGGTGTATCACCAATATCACAGGAATGAATTAGGGTGTTACTCCATAAGCCCAAGAATGAGCAAAAATAAAGTCAAATAGTCTTCCGAGCGTAAAACAACCACAAATCACTATCAATAAATAAATAAAACCAGCAGAAATTACAATAAATAGCTGAGTCAAACTTAAAACGAGCAAAAATCAACATGATTAGGGCTGATAGCCCCCATGCCTTCTCAAAACCAAAACATAATTTGTGCTTTACTGAAGACAAAATACGTTTGAAATGTTTTCACTTTTCTTATTTTCATAAATAAAAAATTATTTTGGTATATGGTATTTGGTATATTTATATTGGTATATGTCAATTAAACTGACAATCCACGGTCATTTGTTTTTTCGTTTCTTTTTCCAGTAAAGCACAAATTATGCCCTGTTCTTGAGCAGACATGGGGGTTATCAGGCCTACTCATATTAATTTTGCTCGTTTTGTGTTTGACTTGGCTATTTATTGAAATTTCTGTTTGTTTTGAGTTTTACTTATCTATTGATAAAGATTTTTGGTAGTTTTATGCTTGAAAGATTATTTGGCTTCATTTCTGCTCATTCTTGGCTTAATGGAACTCCTTAGTTTTCTTTCAGAAACTTGTTTTGTGGAAAAGTTTTTAAAATAATTAAAAATAAAACAGGTTTACGAGGAACAAGAAAGAGGAATTCCCATGAGGAGAGGGTCAGAACAGGAGAATTATAAAACTATGTGTTTCTACTGCCTTTCTCCTGCTACCCCTTGGTGCTAATGGTTGTTTTTGCTTATTTATATTTTTTCCATCACTTTGGAGCTTGGTCAGTGTAGAGAAGCCACCATCACACTTTGGTTTTCAAATTACAGAAATTAAAAGTTGGTGAAACAGCAGGAATTGACCATTTTTTTGTTGTCTAATCATACAGATTAGAACTACTACTGCAGTCAACAAACTCTACGATGATGGCCGACTCTTCGATGTGCCCCACGACTGGGACGAAGAGACCCCTCTCTCCAGCTCAGAGAAAACGCCATACCTCCGACAGATCGAGGCCCGCCTGCAATCCGCCTTCAACACCTTACCAGCTTGGACTCCAGACAACCGGGTCTTTGGCGACGGTCCCGATTCGGAAACGCGCAAACGCCTCAAACGGAAACGGACTCTGCAACAACAAGATCAATCCCCGTAGGGAGCGCCCAATGCATGGATCGTGTTATAGATCGATCCTCGCACGCGGTCCCCATGGCTCGAACGAAGATTGTAGCGAATCTCCATTTGCATGACGGGCCGAAGGTCGGGCACGGCCAAGAACACGGAGTGTGTATCGGAATCGTAGCGCGCGGTTTGAATGCGAACCGCATCCCGCCCCTCTTCATCCGGAACCTCCACCGAATAGTCGGCAGATCCGTAAGTTTTGGAATACCGATAGTTCCACTGCGAGATACCAAAGCTTTCCGGATCGGCGGCCCACTCGGGGTCAAGGGCACGAGAAAACTGCAGCCGAATCCCGCCAGCATGCACCGACAAGCCAATCGGCATCGCCTCCGCACGGCCCGTGTAGCGGACCCGCTGGAAACACCCGTCCCGCAAAGCGCTCGTCTGCCAGCCCCGCGTCCCCACCACATACAATTGCCGATCCACCGGATGCACGGCACCGCGCAAAGCACCGGAAAGGAATCGTTGCTTCAACGGGACAACCCCGCCTTGCACTTGCCCTTCAACCTCTTCTCGTAAGACTGCCATCATCGTGCAGCGACCATAGGAGAGATGCATCATCTGACCGCTCAGCGGGCCCCAGCCCGAGTCCGCCGCCCAGACCTGACTCCCACCGGAATTGTCAACCGCATGGGGAACAGCTAAACGTAGTTTACTTGAATCGCCAATAATTGAAACAGTCTTTCCATAAACTGAGATATGTGTCCCACTAAGATTTTCCATATTCCTTCTTGCTCTACCACCTTCTCCAATAATCCTCCCTTTTATCCTTTCAACATTTGCATTAGATTTTCCTGCAAACTCTCTAAGATCTATAACATGTAATGCATTTTCTCCTTTCAGTAATGTCATTGCATTCTCAGGTGAAAATCCTCTACCGATTGCAGTGACTATCTCCATTGCTTTGAAAGGTTGTATTTTTTCAACGTCGCCATCAGATTTTATGAAAACTTCGCCAGTTTCTCCATCAACGTCCAATTTCACATAACATGTTTTTTCAATTTGTGATTTTACAGTTCCAGATTTTCCAATTAAAACTGCAATACGATCATTTGGTATACGAATTAATTTTTCAAAACTCATTTTACTATATCCTCAAATATCTCATCTGGATCTTCAACAGAAACTCCCCTTTTATTGAAGAATCTTCCAATGTTATTAATATCTCGTTTAAGAAATTCTTGAGCATTTGGATGTCTAAGATCAACTGCTGAACCAAGATCAAAAACAACCAATCCATTTTCAGTTTTAAAAATATTATATTCAGAAAAATCTCCGTGAACCAACTTTGCCTTATTGTATAGATCTTTGAGAATGGAAATTGCTTGTGAATAATCATCTTCATCTACTTGAGAATAAAGTAGAGATTTTGCAGGAGTTCCATCATTACCCACAAATTCCATGGCTAGTACATTGTTTGTAACATGTAGAGGTTTAGGAACAGGAATTCCAACCTCAAAACATTGAGTTAGGTTTCGGTACTCTTTTTTTGCCCAAAGATAGACTAGGTTTTTGGTACCTTTCTTTACATGAGAGAATCTAGGAGCGCTGGCATAAAAAAGAGGAATTACCTCGCTACATACATTTTCTCAATGATGTCAAAACAAAATTGCATGACGGCCTTAAGAGTCATGAAATAGAAACCATTTTTGAAAACTACACTTCTCTTTGGAAACGCCTGGGCCGACGAATAACGAAAGAAGGAGTACCGATTTTGATCTCTATGAATAATGCTCAAATACAGAATCTTGAAAAGACTATGCAGGAAGAAAACCAAGAAATATTTGATCGTGTTAAATCTAATGCCAAGAAGCTTATGCAGAAAAGGGTCGAAAAGGTCCTTGAAAATCTAGAGGACTGGTTAGGATCATTAACTCCAAGTCAAAAACTTCGCATTGAAGAACTTGTTCGAGCATTTCCGAACACAACACAAGCATGGATTGATAATCGAATACGGCGACAAAGGTCATTCATTCAATTGTTGAAATCCCCAACACTTCCGCTCAACCTTGAGCAAAGGATTCATGATCTATTCGTGGCACCTGAGAAAGGAGCATCTCCTTCTTACCTTTCAGCTGTCCAAAAAAGAGAAGCAGCACTTGTGCCCACCGTCCTGCCCCTTGATCGATTGATTACTTTCCAACAACGAAATCACCTCACGAAAAAACTGGATTCGCTTATCCAAGAACTGAAAGATATCACGCAATGATAATGCGTGATGGCAGTAGAATACTGTCGAAGGTTTTCGAGCTTTTGCGTTGCCTTGGCGCTATTCCCTATTGAATAATTG
The DNA here is from genome assembly GCA_010016025.2 of Alatinidae sp. Z8VKAUB7J3. NCBI lineage: Eukaryota > Metazoa > Cnidaria > Cubozoa > Carybdeida > Alatinidae > Alatinidae sp. Z8VKAUB7J3. The sequence continues at coordinate 184,145,590 of JAAAKM020073195.1, read as the reverse complement.
CCACATTCAACAAGAATAAGTCCATTCAATAATTTTAGGATCATTCTTTTTCTCTAGCTATTTTTTAATTTACAGAGGAGGCCGGTATGAGCACTTCCCAACGACATAACAATCGGTTCGTGTTTGGCGTTCTTCTCTCGGCCGTCGTGGTGGGCGGGCTTAAGTGAGGACCCACATATTAGACCTTGTCAAAATTTGAGTCATAAGAGGATTTTCAGTATGTGTGATTGAAAGGTCTTTTGTCAGAACCTTAGGCTTTTGAGCCCTTCACCCCCTTTTCCAATATTTATGTATGCATTTTTTCTTAATAATTAGAAAGGATATTTTGAGGGTTTCAGAGTCCACTAGATAGCAAATCCTTGGCTAATTTTGCATTCAGAAATCAAAACTCGTCGAGCAAATATTTCGCAAATGGTAGACATGTCACCACGTTCTTGAAATGTAACTCCCGCTAGTATTTTCAAATCACTGGATTGGAAGGCCTTGAAAAGAGCCCTTAAGTGAAATCTCTTCTATTTCTTCCTAATCCTCTCCTAGGTCATATAGACGTGTTACATCCCAAGGCAAAAATCTTTGATTTTTTACTGTCCTTTTGACTTGTCACCGCCTCTCTGAGACTAAAATCCTCTCTCTAGACAAGGGTGTTGGAAAACTTTCTGGCTTAACAAGCATTCAGAATTTTTGTTTTTTTATTTATATTTATTATTTGCTTGGTCTCCTTGTAAGTTACACATTTCTCCAGGTGGTGCTCCAATCTGTTCAACCTGTTCAAACAGTAATCAGTATCTTTCTCTGCAAAATAATTGTTTGTAGAGGGGATAGTCTCCCTATTTGACTAAAATTTCTATCCTCCAAGTATAGTTTTAAAACTAGGAGACAGAAAGGAGTTTCTTGGGACTACATCTAGTGACGAATGAGGGTGCAAGTAGTTCAAGTCTTAATTTATAGATTTCCGCCATGGCAAACACTGAGGTATAAGGCAACATATTATTTTGTGAAAGAGATGTTTTCTTTTTTTATTGTTTCAGCTTTAAGGATCTGTATAATATTAGGAACATTATTTTGAAGATCCTTAGCCAGAATGTTTTAAATCCGATAGAGCCGAAAAATGTTTTATGAGAACAACCCGTATTCGAGGCCAGATTTGAAACCAGGCTACTTTTACTAGAATTATAGAAAAAAGGGAATCACAATAACAAAAAAGTGCCGACAGCATACGGTGGTCTCAGAGCTCAACCTTGCCTATCCAAGTACATACCTGACCTGGCGTTGGCTGACGTCCAGGGACTAACAAGAATGTGCAATATC
>JAAAKM020073195.1:184118853-184144272 GCA_010016025.2 Alatinidae sp. Z8VKAUB7J3 | reverse complement strand
CTTAACTAAAAGAAATTGTTACAAAAAAAAATTACTCGGTTAAAACACCGGAACGCAAATGCATGCCTAATTTTGAATCATTGCTAGTTAAAGGAAGATATTTGCAATCAACTACCGAATGAATAAACCTGTTCTTCCACATTTTATCTGAAGTTTTTGCATAAGTATAGAGTGATGTGGGTACAATGTATAATTTTTTTTCTAGGCTTGGGCACTTCGTATAGAGGGAATTGTCGTAGAAAATTCGAAAGAGGCTCATTCGATTGAAATTGCAGGTTCTAGTGGCCTTTTTAGTCGAAAATTATTGGAGGGCAACCAACCCCAAAATTATTGCAAAAAATATTATGGCTTATTTTCTTTTTCGATGATTTCTCTTTCTTTTATTTAAATGAAAAAATTTCTTATTTTTAAGGATTTCTTGTTTTCCAGTGATTCCATTTCTGTCCTGTTCGCAGATGTAAAGGGTGTATTCATAACCATTTATGAAAGTTTTAAAACAAGAAAATCTTATATTGAACTGATAAATTTTAGGAAGTAAAAAACTTTTACAATCAGGACGAAAAATTTGACTTGAGCCAACGAGGCGAAACACGAAGCATAGTCATTTCAAAGTTTTGCCATTAATTAGGCTCACCTATTTACTTGATGATAAGGTAAAGATCAGAGATTATATTTTAAACAAAAGCAGACAAAGATACGTGGCCATGGGACAACCATGTACAAAAAAAATGTTCCATGGAGACAATAGGTGACATTGTTAATTCATTTATCTTCACAAGTTTTCTAAAGATAATACATACCCGTAGGACACTAGGCCCGTTCTTAATGCTACCTACTACATCCTATGACCCACCTTCTAGTAGCAGTACTTTGAAAAGACGCATTTTTCAGGTCAGTTTTTTCCCTTTTTAGTAAAAACCCGCGTTTTGAATAAGTAAAGAGAGGAGAAGCTTTGTTTTCCAAATAGCTGGATACTTCCGGACAGCGATTTGAGCTGGGAAATGAAGACAGGAATTCTAATCCATGCAGTCTAATGCATCTAATCCACGAAATTTTAAGAATCTATATTTACAAATTAGCTGCTGACAAAGTTTTTTTTAAAGCAATATATATATAGAAAATGTAAATCAGATAATTTGCGGCTCATTTTAAGTATATTTTATCTCAGTCATGCTATGAGAACATTTTGAATCATAGCCCTATTGTCTCAAGAACTTAATACGGGATCTGAAGGATGCGAAATTGGGAAATGATTCAGTCATGAGTTCCAGGCATTTAAATCTTTATTACGTACGTTTTGACCTTTATGAAGACAAACTTGACAAGGCAGAAAAAATAGATCAGATAATCACAAAAATCATAGCCCTCACTCCCTTGACAAAGTGGTGTTTTCAAAGAGTATCACTGCAATTTCAAAAGATATTCCCTGCAAATTGCTATCTTGGAGTCTAAAAGTAAATAAAGGTAGATTTTTTCCAGTGTTTTTTTGGCAGATACTCTAAACATTCAGACCTAATTTGTAAGTTTATTAGAAGGCATATATGAAACCAAGAAAGTAACTTAAGAAGGCATTCTGATAAAACTGACTTGTCAAACAGAAATTAAAAAAAAGATCTTAAGAATATGATTTAATTAGTACAGTGGTACAGATCTGGAAAAACCCTCCTGAGTAAAAAACAGTCTCTTCTATCTAGTTTGTGTTTGTAATCTTATTTAAGCCTTCAGGATTGCTAACATCAGTAGTGACGAAGAGATAAAAATAAAGATGGGACAGAAAGAGAAAGAGATGGAAAAAGAGAGAGAAACTAAGATAATGAAAAAGATATAAATGGAAAACGGAAAGATTTTTGCTTTTGTTCTTTCTTTTATCTATTTTCAACTCTAACTATTTCTCACACTTATAGAGAAGACTAAAGAGACGAAGAGAATTACAGAAAAAAGAGAGTAATACCAAAATTACGAATAAAAACTTTGGAACAAAAACAAACATCAAAATTACATAGAAAAGCTTTCAAAATTAAAGTTCTAGCGCAAAATCCATTGACACCAAATTGAAAACCTAAAATGGATTTAAAGTTGTCAAGAAACATTATCTGAAAGACGCAATTTCAGTGGCCCACCTGAGATATGAAAAGGCACTCATGACTCAAAAATATTTTTCTTCTTCACTTTTACTCTAGAGCAAATTTCTTATTCGCTTTGAAGCCATTTTGTCTTTCTTATATCAGTGGAAACCAACATCAGTACAGGAAGGGAGAAAGAGATGGAGCAAGGGAAATACAGGAACGACTAAGAACCTTCAAAGACGAATATTCTACAACAGAATCAGACGACTTCAGACCGGTATAACACGAAGCCACGAAAAATGAATTTATTAAGACAAATTATCTTGAGGGATTTGTATCTAAAGAGAACCCCTAAAATTCGGAAAGTCACTGAGGAGTTAAAAAGTGTTCAATTCCTCCTGTGAGTGTAACGTAATGTTACAGGGATAACGCTACTATATGCACAAACGTGAGAATTTTATATTTTTGCCAGAGGAACGACCATGAATGCGTGTTCATTTTGAACAAACGTATTGACAAAATTTGAGATAGCCCATGATTCAATGTAGTTGAAAGGTCCAATCACTATGCCTTTGGGCATGACATGATCCCCGTAATTCATATAAAAAAGGGTGTAAGTTTTACAATTTACCTATTATTCAAATCTTTTATTTGTTATTGGAAAATAAACGGAAATTTTTTGAGGGATATTTTCTGTGGGAGGGGGGATTTCACACAACGGAATTTTTCTATGTTGAAGAAAGTATCCGTGGAAATTTGCCAGGATAAATTTTGCCTGGGAGAGAGTAGGAAAGTCGATTTCATGGCATGATTTGAAAACTGGTCAGAATTAAACAAAATAAAATAAGTTTTTTCAACTGAAAGTAAGAAACTATATTATAAGCTAAAACGACCAATAATTTTTTCGTATATGATTGGGACTGTCCCATCTTCAACCCTCGCTCTTCACGAAAGTTTCGTTTTTGTCGCGATTCTTTAAGACTGCTCAAGCACTTGGCCCGTTGAATTTGAGTGAGCAGTATTTTTGAAGAACTTCAAGATTTGTGCGTAAAGAACGATGGTTAATGAAAGGTCATCTTCTTCGTATTTGGAATAATTTCTATTCATTTAAAGTTTTAATGTTGCTCCTTACTCTCAGTTGAATTCTTAGATTTTTTCTTTATTTAATTATTAACTCAAAAGCGGTTGCATTCTGCCCTTAAGAGCTTTGTATTATACTACTTTGAACAATAATGAAGACTACTCTCCAGGACACATACAAGGAGTTTCAAGATCTGTTTAGGGGTGGGGTGTCACAAATATTCTTCTGACCATGAGTTATGGACAGCCGAGTAGCCGTTCCAATTGTACCCGAGTCAAACGTCACTGCTCCACTCAGTGATCCATTATTCGTTATTGAAAGGGTTCCACCCGTGGCAGACGCCGAGGTCCCATCACATCGTACAATCCTTCCGCTCTCAACCAACCCAGCATCATCTAGATTAAGCGTTCCGCGTTCCCAGCATGAAACATTATTGCTCGATGATTCATTAAATGAATAAAAGTTCCATGATCCCATAAGTTCCGGTTGCCTAAAGGAGAAACCTGTCTTGACAAGAGACATCAGGCCAACGGGTATGACCACTTCCACACCAATATCATCTAAGCCGACGTCGTGGCTCCCGACAAGCGATGCAAAGGTATGAGCATTGTCGACTTGCCCTTTTAAGACTATTGGATCATTATCTGAGTCTTCGAGTTCGGCACTGATCTGTCCAGTTGATGTAATCGCCCCTGTTCCAGTAAACGACCGAACCCCAAGCAAATCGTTTTCGAATATTCCCTCTATCATCCCTGCAGAATTAATCGTCATCTGCCCCCAACTTCGTGTGGGGTTACTCGCGATATCAATAGGAAATCCTGGTTTTACTTTTAGATTGAGATAAAAAAACAAATCCCACGACCCGGTAATATCATCGACACTAAATCCACCCGTTTTTTTATACGCCGTGGCCAACCCAAGGTAACCATCACTATCATTGACGATTAAGGCCACTTTGGTTTTACTGATATCCATCGTCCCATGAGGAATGGTCGTCACAACGCCAGCGGAATCGGTGTACGACATGGAAAATGTTCCATCCGCATCAAGACTCCCTGCTCCATTCAAATCCAGCGATTGAACCATGTTGTCACAATCCGTTCCGCTAGCCTGCGTTATCCTGCCCTGGGCGGCTGAGATGGCTCGGGCACTTTCTGCGGACGAAGGATGACAGATTGCTGAAGATTGTACTTTTTTGGCCAACTGCCTAGGGCTAAACGGAAAACAGGTCATCCGCGGCTGGGGGGGATTTCATAAAGAAAGGTTTAAAGGAAATGGGAACTTCCTGGGAGAATGTAAAGAGGGAGAATTGGAATAGGTTGGGATCAAGGAGGAGCGTGCGTAGCTATATTGGCCTCAGGTCGATTGGTACTGCGGTGAGTTGTTAGTAGTAGTTGTAGTAACATAGAAGATGAACGTGGTATATATAATGCTTACCCTAAGAAAACAAAATAATCGATCTCGTCTCGTTTCTATAAATAAAATGCAAGTTTTATTGACCTAAAAAATTACATTAATCACTGGATTGGGACACCAAGGCTGCATTTAGAGGTACGGGGAGTTAAAGGATTTGAACCCCTCCCCCTCGAAATGTCTGTCCAAATCGCAAAAACGTAACAAAAATGAATATAAAAAATTTTGATGCGTTTCTAAAAGTTTTATTTTTACTTTTACTGCTGTGGTAGCAGTATCAGGGTGTGCTTATAGCTTCTTATTAGCTCAGTTTATTTTGCTGCAAAATCAAGCAAAAATAAAGCTTACTTACCATAATTACAGCCTAAAAAACAAGTTACTAGGAGACAGTAGTTTAGCTTGTTTTTTTCTCTTTAACTACAAATTTGTAACCGCATGCAATGGGTGAATAAATTATAGAAAGCAGAACAAGAATTTTTCAACCGCAATGACAACTGTTTCCTTGATTTGTAGGCGCTTAAACACTGATTTTGTTATTCATGGGTCATATCCTCGAAAACTAAAACTTTTGACATAGGAAAAGAGCCTTTAATCACATTCGTTACCATTTGCAATTATAAAATATATGATCTCACAAAAGCCCAAAATACACACATCGTAAACACAATATATTGTAAAGAGTCGATGTTTGTCCGCCTTTTTCGGGAGTTTTTCATTGTCTTTAAAAGAACAGAGAATATATAAGATCAAGGCTACGCACTGGTAAGGTTGTGGGGCTAGCTCCCTTCTCTAGTAGTTTAAAACAACAAAAAGGACAAATCTTGTGGCATTTAGTAAAAACATGGCAGCCTTTCTAGGAAACAAACAACTTTTCTGTTATCAAACCTCAGCTCCTCCCCTAGATAAATTTTTTAGCTTCAACCTGGATTCTTGCTGTACGTACTCTTGCCTAAGATAGGATATAATAGGCAGCCTCCCTATTAGGTTGATATGCCATCAGAGCCATCTATTGGGCCAATGTTTAACAGTTCATTCAATCTAGTGATTGCACAAGTTGAGAAACTAGAAATATGCCAGGTTCTTTTATTATCGGTTGTTTAATGAAATGAGACCGAAAAAACTTTTTTGGGGAGAAATACTTTTTTGGAAGGCTCCAGCAGAGGAAACGTCTTCGCATGTCCCATATGTTAATTATAAGTTTGTGTATCTTTTTTTATTCTTTTGCATTGGGGATTGTATTTGGGACCTTCGGAATTCTGGATACAGTGCTACCGTCTTTGAATGGAGTTACTCTTGGTATCTATGTTGTTACAGTTCAAACTATCTTGCTCCCTGCTTTAAGAATAATATAATCTAATCTTCAAGATGGTACTCACCAGTATAAAGTGTGACTTGGGGATACTACTAATAAGGAAAAGTCTCTCTATTTTCTGCAAAAGAAAGGAACCACCTGAGCTCCTTAGTTCTCCTGCGCTCTCTTGAAAAAAAGATCTCCAGTCACTCTACGAGATCAGTCATTATCCGTCTTTAATAGAACAGCGTTAACAAAGGTCTTATCATTATATGGTATACCAGAAAAATACATTTAAGTGATTTGCGCTATGTACAAGAATAATATTGGATACTAAAAAACAGCTTTGTCCTTTAAAAATGCAAAGGCGTGTGCACTTTGACAAACTAATATACATCTGAAGCAGTAGGCATATCAATACATCTTTGGAAGTTCAACTAATGAGTTCGATGCAGTAATTCCACGTCTTCCTAAATTTTTCGAGCAGTTTTTCTTTAAGGCAGACGCCTTGTGGGAAACCACATATTCACTTACTTGTTACAAAAAATGGATTACTCTAGATTCAAATTGATGTTCCTCCAGGAGTAATATTCATTTGTCACGGCGATTTAGTTACCAAATCAAGTGATTTTAGTTGCTTTGTCACGCAATTTATTAAGTTGAAAAAAAATCATATTCGTCTGGCAGCTACACAATTCTTACAAAACTTTTCTGCACAGCAGCGAAAGTCAAGCCAATTGATGACAACCAGATGTCACCAGGTTGCCACAGTTGTATTAATAGGCATGTTATTAATGATAACCTGATGTCCACTGATGACAAACCTGGGATCTTTACAAGGAGGCTTATAAAATCAAAGCACCTTTCATTATTCACAAATGATCATTTAATTAAATCAGTTAGTTCACACAGGTGCGATCTATTAGAAAATAAAAGCTGCCATGAATCTGATTAGATAAGATCTATGCAATAGAATATTTACTGAAGCAGTTAATCAACACCAAACTGCGCTGGTTGTCGACGACTACCGCGTCATTTGGATTTGTAAAACTGAGGAAAGCAAAGAAAAAAAAATTCCAAGTTGAAAGATTTAAAATCAAATTAGATTCCAAAATCTTAATAAGAAATTCGAATTTTCAATCAAAAGAAAAAAATGTTGCAGACACTTGTTCTTTATACAACTTAGCGGTTAGAGAATGAATCATAAGAATAGGTACTACGTGAGTTGACCACTGGAGTGTATGGATTTCTTTGCTGGTAGAAAAGGAGGGCAAGTGGACCCAAGAGTTATCAATTGCAGGGTTAGACTTTAAACATTCGAAGAGAAAAACGTTTCCCATGTGGGTTCCGACAGCAAGTTTTCCTAAAAAAAATAATGAAGGTTATGTTTCAATTATACATGTCCTTCAGCAGAGCCGTTCAAAGTGGGAAGCAGACAGGGCATCTGCTCTGGGAGCTGTGGCTGAGTGGGTACTGCTGGGGGTTTGTCTACTTTAATCAAATTTTTCACTTTGATTCGACTTTTTCGCTTATAATTGAGTCGGGAGGGGGCGCTGAAATTAATTTTACCCCGGGCACCACCAATCCTAGGAATAGCTCTGTCCTTCAGTATTGTAAATAGAGATTCCTTTTAGGATAATTTATTTTGTTAATTATTATTTGACATATTCCCAATACTTTAAGAGTGCACTTGGTAACACAATTTAAAGGCCAAGGCTTAAATTCGGACAAGCATAGCAACAGAAAAAGAAAATGATTTGGCATATCCTTCAACTTAAACCTGAGCCAATATATGTTAGCAAACCAAAACCAAACAACAGTTTTATATAAGTTCCTAAGATAAAAATAGCTTATTCAACGATCTATTTGAGACAGCAAGAACCATATATTCTTTACCAAGACTACAGGAGGGGGTGCAGCAACTGTGACGCAAGGGCCACAGTTGTACAACAGGAAATAAAATAATTGTTGTTAATTTATGCTAAATTATATAATTATATATTTTGTATTATTTTGTGTAATTTAGTATTTTTTTGCTGATTTAAATTGTCTCACGCCTCAGGCAGATTAACACTATGACTAATGGCAATAGTAGTATTCGAGCAAAAAAAAGGAAAGAAAAAATATATAAAGCTTTGGTTTTCAAAAAAGTATTTATTACTGTCAATCGACAAAAAACTATCAATTCTATAGCAAACGACTGATTACGTTGTATGTAGTATACTCATGCAAAAGATTTCAATTCATAGCAATTTCAGAGAAAAAGAATTAAACAACCAAATCAATTACAAGTATTAAATTCTACCCTAAAATTTAACTGAAGCTGTTTCATCTACTTCTTGTTAAGGCTCTGTAAGTAAATATGATCATAGTTTTTATGTTTAACAATATCAAACACTCAAAAGTAAATAGCATTTAAAACTTAAAGCATAGATACAGACAGAGCCACACATATGGTTATCTTATACATAAAATTATATATAAAAAGTCAAGACAAAGTTATAATAACACACGAGTCCAAGTGGACGTAATAAAGAGTATGTCCTCAAATTCATCACCATTTTTCGTCGCAATTCCAAAAATTACACCGGGGATTCGTTCCTAAAAAAGAGGGGGGGGATTTCAGTTTCAGCTGATAGTCCAATATTGCAGCTCTATTTTCATCACAGCACAAGAAGTTGCCGATACCGCGCACTCGGGGGGTGTTTACGAGATATTCGCATCAGCTCACAGAAGAACAAGGAAGCCGAGGAGAACCCATCTGAGTTAATACTCGGTCAAGCCACTGTAGTGGTCCGTTTAAATGAAGCTCTATCCAACAAGGGGTAGATGTGACTGTTTGGCGTCTGAAAAGGAAAAATATAAAATTATAACTTAGAATTATGTACCTAGAACGCAGGAATGTCGTTAAAAATCACGTTCAAAGGGGGTCTTCCTTCTGCCTTTACTACCACATGCTAGGCTTCTCTTGAATATCTGACACCCTAGCGAGCTAAGAACAGCAAAAGGATTAGGAACGGGATATTTTTTAGCAAAACATAACTGTTCCTAAAATACAACGGGAAACCTTAACAGAAATTTCAAATAACGGTAAAACGCTGATCAGACCTTGAACTGTTCCCTCCTTGATTAGACTAGTGCTACCGTCATAATACCATGAAGTAAAAGCTGGAATGGAACTTTCATGTTGCTTATTATCTCGACACATGTATAACGATAAAGACTGCGTGTATAACGAAGATTTGTGACTGCGATTATGACATCTTGTGACTGCAATTAGCTGTGACTACTTACGATTTCCGCTTCAACTATTTGTGAATGTGACTTAGATTGCTTGTGACTGCAACTACTTACGACTACGATAATGACTTTGACCATCACTACCTGCATCTGCGAATACGATTACTTATGACTTTGACTACCTATAACCGTGACTACTTGCGACTGCGACTACATATGACTGTGATTAAGACTTCAAGTGATAGTAACTGTTTCAACTACAACAAAGTGTTACTGCAACTACTTGTGACTGTGACAACTGGTGACCTTCACTACTAACGACTATGATAACTTTTGATTGCCACTATTTGTGACTGCTACTGCGGCTACTTGCGACTGTGACTACTTGCAACTGCGACTGCGATTGTTTGTGACTATGTCTGCAAATGCGACAACTTGTGACTGTGGCTGCTACTACTAGTAATGATTATGCTACTGTGACTGCAAATACTACTGCTACTTTTAGTACTTTAACTACTGAACTAAATTAAAAGAGTTAAATTAAGTGCATTCTGCTTGTGAAAATGGCATAGTGCATCTAGGTTATCAAAAGGGCTTCTCTGCCATGTGTGTGTCACGAAGTAAAGTTATCAATTGCCAAAAAGTACAATGATTAGCAACTTAAAATCCTTAATTTGTAAAACTTAGCCCTCTCATCTTAATATTTCTTTCATTGAAGCCCTAAAAGGGGGAATCGGAGCATAGTTTTTGTTCACAATTTATTGTTTGATACACGATCCTTCCAAATCTTGGTTTTTTCATTGTCTAGCAACCTCTCTTTTTTCTTTTTCTTTTTTTTGTTATCGTGAAAAATTGTAGGTCTTTGTTCATTTATCAAAGTGTTCAGGTATTTCTCTAACCCAAGAAAAACGAACGAAAAAAGAGAAAAACACGGAAGGTAAAAGAACAGCTTCTTTTATACATATTGCAACAAACATTGTAAACTGGTTAGGAAAAAAGAGTGGAAAAAAGGAAAAAGAATATAAAAAGTAAAAAGATAAAATAGTCAATAAAGTATATAAGTAATAAAAAAAACGAAAGAAAAAAGAGAAAAACACGGAAGGTGAAAGAACAGATTATTTTTTATTTCTCTATCCCAGGTGAAATCTGCATTCACTCGGACCTTTAATAAAGAGGGACACCTTACCCCCTATGCTGATATGAAAATGTCTAAAGTCAGAGGAGGTGGTGGTTTCGCCACTGAAGGGCTAGATGAGGAAGGCATGACTGCAGACGAAGAAGAAGCTCTTTTAGAAGAAGATGAAGATGAGGATGATCTGAAAAAAGGTTTTTATTTTCCCTTATTTGGTTTTACTCTTTCTTATGTAGTGGTACTGATTTGGTTTTTAACGTTTTAACGTTTGAAGTTTTTGCTTTTAACATTTTTACCAGTATATTAGTACGTGGAGTTTTAGTAAAACTCTAGTATAGCAGTTAGTTAGGCAAATGTAAATCTCAAAAATAAAACCAGTAAATTGTATATATTTTTTTATGTAATTATAACCTATTGGTCACAACTGCTGCAACATTCCACGGGTTTTTTCCCCGGAGGTCTACTTGCATCCATTGCTAATATTGTGCAGTATTATTGTATTGTGCAGTATTGTGCAGTATTTATCTGCTGAATATATAATTAAAAGATCATCTTAGTTTAAAAGAATATGTGATGAGTACATTATTTATAGACCGTCTACAGTTATCATTGGATTTCTTTGGTTATATTCAAGAGTGTCCAGGTGGATGAAATGTTTTAAAATGTACAGATATTAGATATTTGCAGATTCCGGTTATGTTCAAAGTTTTACAGATGGAAAAGCTCTCTTCAAATACATAGATGGCATACATTTGTAGATTTGCTTATTATTATACCATCTACAGCTATCCTGGATTTCTTTAGTTTTATTCAAGGGTGTCCAAGTAGAAACGTTGTCTTTAAATGTACAGAGGGGATACTTTAGTGGATTTTATTATCGAAATACAGATATGTTACAGATTCGTAGATTTGCCACTTCTGTTGGCTGGAAATCAACGGAATAAATAGTTCCTTTTAACCGACCTAATTCCAAGGAAAAACCAAAGTGAGCACTGTAACGTTTGATAATTGTTACATAATGTGTCTTTTCTGGGTTATACCCTTAGCTTTATACACGTATGGGGTCCTAGAGGTTTGATGTACTCTTTTGGACAATCATCAGCTGATTATTGCATTTTCTATTTCTTAACACATTCTCTTCTTTGAGGAATGTCACAAGTACAGGCTCAATTTGCTATGGTACAACAAGCAAACGCAGGCTATGAAATTCCTGCTCGTCTGAGAACACTTCACAATCTAGTCATTCAATATGCCTCACAAGGCCGTTACGAAGTGGCTGTTCCACTCTGTAAACAAGCACTTGAGATTACATTAAGGATTATGAAATGTAGATGTACTAAATAAGCAAAAAACACTACCTACAAAAGGATTGCAGTAGAAAAATTGTATTCAACTAAAGTTTCATTTTAGTTGATTCTTTTGATCTTTCCTTTATGTCTTAATAACACATGATGTATCGATACATCTCCAAAGATACCTACTTCTTATAAAATATTTATCCCTCCATAAAATAGGGAGTCCCTAACTCTTACTTCAATTCATTAGCTAGTCTGTCAACAAAATCGTTAGATCAAGACAGATAAGTACGTGTCATCAATTTAAGACTAAGCCCTCCCCCTTAATCTTATGCATAAATTACATGATACACAGCCTTGCCGAAAAACTGGTTTTGAGAAGTTTTTCTACTGTAAGCGATTTCAAACAAAATTGCAAAGTACCTGTAAACTTAAGTAAATAGAGAAAGTAAAAAATAATGTATGATATTACTGCAAGAAACTGGAAGCTCATATTTCAACTGATATCCTCTCTTAATCTGCTCTATAAAAGAAAACATATAACTGGAAGTGGTTTCTATGACATTGAATTCTGTCAAAAGTTATTAGTTACACCGAAATTCAATAAGACAGTTTTTATACTAAAAAACAATGTCATTTAAAAATTAACTTTAAATTGATAATCTTAAATAACTACCTCCTGTGTGGACCTACTCTCCATTCTATTCTATGGCTCAAATTTTAAGCCTTTTTACCGTTTAAGTCGAGATGAAGTGCCTTTCACAATTAAATTCATAATTTTCCATGTTGTTATTCCATACCAAGAAATAGTCCTTCACTTTTAAACAAGTCCTTTCACAAGTGGCTAACATAAAAATCCATAAATAACAAAAGTCACAGTCTAAAATAATCATTATAGTCATATGCAAACCGTTAATGATTGGTGTTTTTGACCCTCTTTGGCCATTTTTTGAATTGAGGTAATTTACTTATGTTGTATGTTGTTATGCTGTTATGTTATTTATGTTGTTATGTTTTTTTTTCTTGTTTTTTCTTTTTTGTGTCTTTACTCCACAATTTAATGTATTTTATGGGTTATAAATAAATTATTATTATTATTATTATTATTATTATTATTTTTGTGTAGGAAAATAGAGCACTCATGAAAAGTCCCCCATCTTAAAATCTAAACTTATGCCCAACAGAAGGGGAAAATAATAACACCCAAAATGTATTCTTTTAACACTGAAATTATACATATTTTCAGGAATAGGGTGGAGATAAGGGTTAAAATCATCCCCCATATCCCTCGAGAAAACTGGGCAAATATAAGATTTTTGAAGCACCTAATTCTCCCCTTGACCAAAAACTATTAGTCCTTTTCCAACTTTTGATGGTATTGTATCAAACAGTTCGTGGCAACGAACTGTATTAAGGAGCGACCCGGCTCAATAGGAAACGAAACTCTAAAAAACGGAATTTCGATACTAAAAGATACATCAAAAGAATACGATTTTTATGTTGATTTTTAATATATAAGTTTCATCAAATTTAGTCTTACTCATCAAAAGTTATGAGTTGAGTGACAATGCTGAACCTGGCACTACTTTGCTAAAATATATTTGAAAAAAATTGAGAAAAACATTTTTAAGCTATGACGTCACTCTTGAATGTAATTTGCATTTTTCAAACTTTTAAAAATTTTTGAAATTTTTGTAATAGTTAATATTAAATTCTAATATATTTTAACATAGGGTAAAAAAACTAATAAATGACCAGGAATATGCCATAAATTCAGTTTTATCATTGCTGACCCTTTATGCCATTTTTTTAAAATTTAATTGAGGAGCGCCGTAAAGAACTGCTGGAGTGTCTCGAGTATTTCACCCGTTTGTGGCAGGAGCGTAAAGACAATCCGCAACCCGGTATGGATCTGATCTCCATGCTGGCCCACGGCGAAAACACCAAGCACATGCAACCCATGGAGTTTCTTGGCAACCTTATTCTGCTGATTGTGGGTGGCAACGATACGACCAGGAACTCCATCAGCGGCGGTGTGCTGGCTTTGAATGAAAACCCGGGTGAGTATGACAAGCTGCGTAGCAACCCCGATTTGATTGCCAGCATGGTGCCGGAAATAATCCGTTGGCAGACGCCACTGTCGCACATGCGGCGGCGCGCGACCCAGGATGTTGAGCTGAATGGTAAAACCATCAAGAAGGGTGACAAAGTGGTTATGTGGTATGTCTCGGGTAACCGGGACGAGCGCGCTATCGAACGGCCGAACGAGTTTATCATCGACCGCAAACGTGCCCGCCAGCACCTCTCATTCGGCTTTGGCATTCATCGTTGCATGGGTAATCGTCTGGCAGAAATGCAGTTACGGATTCTCTGGGAAGAGATTCAGAACCGCTTCCACATGGTTGAAGTGGTTGGCGACCCGGTCAGGGTGCCATCCAACTTTGTGCATGGCTTTACCGAACTGCCGGTAAGGTTGCAGCCGCTGTAGCGAAGATAGTTCGCTAATTCTTGTGTCGGGGTGCTGGACCGCACCCTGACACCATTTCATCTCGCCTTTTTATTTAATCCAATCTGCTAACAAATCATGAAAGTGGCGCAGCTTGGTTTCCTGATAGTTTGCCAGCACAACATTGTCGTATTGTGCTGCATCCAGACCGGCCTGTACTTGTGGCAGGTTAAAAGTATCCTGGGTAAATACCTTCGCCAACATGCCTAACTCCGGAGCGACCTCTAAGAACAAGCAAAAAAGAGAAAATTGAATGGAAGTTTATCATCGGAAAATGAATAATAAGTACCAAAAGAATCCTTGTGTAGTTACTAAAACTTGTATAGTTACAATTTTTACTTAATTGTCATTGTTATCACCCATATAATACTATTAAAAAAAAAACTTAAAAAAAGGAATAATGTACTTGACTTCTGCTGAGTTTTCGTGGAAAACTTGATTTTGTATCCTGTTATCTTCTTCTCAAAAATGGTGGTTAAGATTCAGAATTAGGGGTGTAGGATTTGGAAAATAATACAAAGATGACTGAAACCAGAGGTTAGAGAGGGTGCATCTAGGGATGTGAAAGGGAGAGGATCAACTCGTAGCCTGGACATCCTCCGATGTCCTAAGTTTTTCCTGACTTCCGTGACTTCCTATTATAATTATCAAATAATTATTTTTATTAATCTTCTGGATCTTCACTTCCATAAAAAGGGAAATTTGACAATCTAGGACATATACATCCTGGTGATTTTAAAATCAATATATATGTTTTACTTCACTTGTCTTGAAAAAATATCAGTGGTCTTGTATCTAGACACTCCCCTCAGTACTAAGCCACTTGAGGCCAAGGAGGAGTGAGAATACTTCTACGCAATCCCACCCTGTTTTGAGCTTCTTATTAAGCTACCGCCGAAGTAAAGCTAAAACGTTTTAGAGCATTTTTATAATATCGTCCCAGTCAAATACAGGGTTATCTGACCCTCTCTAGTCCCTTTTTTTTATGCGTAGTGAATTTATCGTAAGGGTCAAAACGTTGAGCATTTGGAGGACATCATAGGAAAAAATTCTTTACCAATCCTTTTTGGGATGCCACTTCCCTTATGGTCATTCCTCTGGGAATATTATGGACAGTCTTCACTTCTATAACTTACGAGTGGGTGATCGGATCTTAATGAATTTTGATATTTAGAAGGACATCGTGACTCAGAGCTCTTATTTGAAATCCTGACCGGCATTAAGCCTCTGATTTTCCTTTTAAATCAATCTATTTATTTTTAGAATTTTTTTAGAGCTCACACCATATAAACTCTTGGCTCTTAACTCTTCTGGCCTCGTCACAAGTGCCTTATGAGCTCTTAGCTCTTGTTTTTATTTAGCTCTTTTCACTTCAAATTCAATTATGTAACCGGTAATTTGTTTGGCGGGAAGCCTGAATTTGGGGGAACGGCCAGACGAGCCAGGACAATTCTAAATAAAACGGTTATATGTTTTGGGTGAGCTTATCATCGAGTTTTGCTGTCGATTTTCCTTTTTCGTCCGATTAGCGAACCAACTCATAAAATCACTCGAGTCTCGATTCATAAAGTTCGAAGATATTCTGTAAAACCTCAGCAGAATTCTGCCATCTCTCGCCTTAAAAGCCCATCAGATCTAACAAGCTCGGAGTCTCTTTGAAAGTTGAGCTTGAACTGAGGTGGTCAAATTGGCTGAAAATAACTTCTATTCTTTTTCCGAAGATTGCAGTGCAAAGCCGGGTTGAGTATGATGGAGGCATATTCCCCAACGTCCGCATGTAACCACATTTTTCGTGTCATTCCTACTTCTGCAGCATCTGTTGAGAGGTCATTTTCTTCAATGGAAAGACTAAAAAGCTATCACCACAAGTGAATAAGTGAAGGCCGACTAAATTTCTAGGCAGTAATTTCCATCGAGATGTTTTCGTATCAGTGGATGATATTCTAGAAGACTTTCCCCCCCCCCCCCCCCCCCCCACCGCCTTGCCCGTAGGCCCCCACACTTCATCAGCAGAAACACGTAAAAGACAAAAGTGAAATTTTAATAAAACATTTATAATTAATTGTAAATATTATTCCTCTGGTCCATAAGTTTCACTGACGTCAAAAAAATTTCCACGTCAGTTTGTGTGTTTTATTCTTCTGTTACATAGGACAAAGCAGTGTATTATCATATTTTTTTATTAAACGACGAATCTATTTTAATTAAACAAAGTTTTCAACTTTTTTCAATCATGTATTTGGTTAGATTTCAACTTCATCAATATTTAGTATCTATAAGCTCAGCCATGAGTCAAATCACCTCCAAATGGGTTCTCGAAGAAATATGGGGGTGAAACTCAGGAAGTGTCGGATTATTTGCCTCCAACCATTCATTGCCACCCCTGGCAAAGGCGGAGAATTAGGAGATCGGTACCTGCGCTAAGCAGACCATTGGTCAGCATGCGTTTTTTTTTTCTGACTAAATCTCCAGGACTTAAACAAAATCCATACATAAGTTATAAATAATATTTTTGGTCTGATATTCGCAAAAACATTAATTGCAAAAGCAAAATAAAGGAGAAAAACAGAATCAATTTAATCACAGCATAAATAAATATGCAGTAAAGCAATGTTGTTTTTAGAATGGGATAGTAGCACTAAGGAAATTGATTGGTTGGAATAGGAAGTATAAATTCAACTGTACTATATGCATTGGACTTCGATACGAGGAACTCGATTATCGGAGCCAAGCACGAAGGCGGAGCCATTGGGTTAGTATTCTCCCTAACCCTGCGTTCAACTGAACTTATTGCAATTAATTAACTAATTGCAAAAACTTATTGAGTAAGCGTAATCATTGTGCTCTATTTAACACGGTTTAAACATGAAGATAGTTTCTTATATGGAAATGATAATAATAATAATGATAATAATGAAAAATAACTTGAAACTCACATAGTCTGAACAGATCTAAATAGGTCTCAGGAAGGCATTTTTAGGTCCAAATTTTTCTACCCTTAATAAAATCCCTGAGTAATATTGGATATACTGTTCTGGATAAAAACATGAATGCATTTAGGTTTCACACATAACTCAGATTCCGTTCAACTCAGCTCCGCTCAACTTAACCAGTTTACCTCTACCATTGTTCAACTCAATCCCCATTGAACCCTATCGCTTTTAATTTAACCCCATTTACCCTAATTAACTCAACCCCTATCAACTTTACCCTCGGGCAATTCAACTCTCATTTAATTTAACTGTATTAAAATCAACCCAATCTAAATAGCTCTTGGGAAGACATTTTTTGGTCCAAATTTTCCTCTAACCCTCAATAAAATTACTGAGTAATATTGGAAATGCTATGTTATATGAAAAAAAAAACAAGAATTGATTTAGGTTCTACGAATAACTCAGCCACCATTAAACTCAATCAAGCTCAATATAACTCATTCAACTCAATCATTGTTCAACTCAACCCCCATTGAACCCAGCCCAATTTAATTCCACCCTCGTTTAACCTATTGAACTCAACCCTAGTCAACTATAACTTCGTGCAATTCAACAGTCATGCAACTTAACTGCATTTAAATCAATCCTACGCAAGTCAAGGCTCATTTTGCTCCATCCGGTTTAACTCAAGCTCCATTTGATTAGATTCTAATTCAGTTCAATTCACGTTTGATTAATAAAAAGAAAAAACATTTTTTTTTTGAATTGCATGGAATCAGTGTCATTAGAGCTTAAAACGAACAGAAATTATTCCATATATGAAATGGGTTGTCCCCTCTTCACTCTTAACGCTAAAGTTTGACTCTTTGTCACAGTTCTACTTTTTAAATAAAAAAAAAATGTTAGCGTAAACAAAAAAATTGGTCTGTGACGTTTCTTAAAACACCTCTCCCAATCCCACTGCCAGATTTTTAATAGATTGTAATATATAAAATTAGCTCATTGTCACCACCTTAGCCGTAATCACACAATGAATTTTACTTCGTCCAATTAGAGAACCAAGATTGGCCTGGGAAACCTCCTTTATCCTTCTTACCCCATCCTATCAGCCTGTTTGAACTCCCGAAACGTTCCTTTCTTCGGTAATTTTTGCACCCGTCCTGTGCAGTTAAGAATATAAATATAATACTTTTTATGCTCAGAATCTTACACTTTTATTTCGAGAGTTAGGGAAATTTTTACCTCGCAACACTCTTATTGCATAACATACTCTGTCTTAACATGCATATTACATGAAGGATGTGTCGGTGGGGAACAAAATATTTAACGATCAGCCAGCTACTTGGAATTTTTTGTGCTTTCAACATGTTGGGGATTCAGTAATTAGTAAGGTTGTTGAATTTTGGGTGATACAATTGTTCACAATTTCATGAATGTTTTCTAAGCCCACAACAAGTCACAAAGAATTGCTGAAGGTAAATTTTGTGCGTTAAAACTTTAAATAACAAAGTTAAAAAGAAAAAGAAAAGGTAAAATGTAATATAGTAAGCCGGAAATATCTCGTTGGTTCGTATTTCTGTAAGAGGCTCTTGTGGGCCTGGCATGTTAAGTGCCCGATATGTCCTTAGCCTTATGTCCAGTTTGATAAGTAGATTTTGAATATCTGTTGGATCTAAACCTGATGGAATTGGATGGTTTCCTAAAGATATTAAATAAAAAGAAACTAGTTTTTTTTAACTGAAAGTAAGGAGCGACATTAAAACTTAAAACGAACAGAAATTACTCCGTGTATGAAAGGGGCTGTTCCCTTCTCAACGCACCGCATAATGTGCAAATATATACCCGGGATAAAAAAGGCTGGAAAGAGCAAAAGAAAGCATCGAGTCGTGTGTTCGTTTTTTTTTTTCATACATTAGTGATATGAATAGCAAAATATATACCAAGCCTGCACCACGCGGGAATTGGGGTCAAATGTTCAACCGGCTGTGCTGTCTTATTTATAACTGTGCCAGAGAGAGCTAGAATGTTTTTTGTTAGAAATGAAACTTTAAAAAAATTTCTTCAAGTACGACTGTGAGTTTTTACTGTTACATTCTTGATATTCTTTGGTTTTGATCCATATATGCACAAATCTTAGCCACAATTCAGCATGCAAAATTTTCGACTTGAAGTTTCTTCAAATATGACTGTGATTTTTTCGCTTTTACCATCTTGATGTTCTTTGGTCTTGATGTGTCTCTGCATAAACTGTGGTGATGTGGAACTGTGGGATGTGTCTCTGCGAGCTAAAACATTGGAACTAAATAATTAAGGTGATGAAAAAACTTGCCTAGAAATTGAACACCGACCTTTGTCTCCTGAATAATCTTAAAATCCTTTGACTAAAGAAAAAGACCGATAAAAATGAAGCATTAAATTTGCAACTAAATTGAAAAAATTTAAAATACGTCTCATTACTGAAACATGATTTCTAAGCTAAAACACTACAAACCAAAACATTGCGAAACCACTAACTTCAATGGCAGCGTTGAATTAAATGAAAAACTTTGCACTTGGAGTAAACAAAAACCTTTATCAAACTCTTTCAAAGTTACGAAACACAGGCTTTTTTTCAAAAACACTTTATGAACTTTTCTCAAACGTTTCTACCGAATTGTGTTCTTCAATTAAAATTTCAGAACGTGTCTTTCCAAACATAAATGGAAAAAGACCTTGGAAAACAGAAAAAGAAAAACTTAACTGAAAGTAAGGAGCAGCATTAAGACTTAAAAGCGAAAAGAAATTATTCTGTAAATGAGGGGGCTATACCTTCTTAACCCTCTCGCTTTACGCTTAAGTATTAAAGCTCTTTAAAAATATTTCAGAACCAAAATTAAGGGCATTTATGTTTGAGTAGTATTTCCTAAAGAATCAGGAAAAAAGTCAAACTCTAGTGTAAAGAGCGAGGGTTGAGGAAAAGGCAGCCCCCCTCATATACGGAACAATTTCTGCTCGTTTTAAGTTTTAATTTTGCATCTTACTTTCAGTGGAAAAATTTTGATTTTTAAAAAAAAATTAATTTCTGACTGTCTTTCAAATCATGGCAGGAAATCTCCTTCAACTCTCCTCCCCCCTCCTTCGTGTAAAATTTTGCCACAAAATAAAAAAATCCACATTTTGTAGATAAGAGCTTGGAATCTCTAATAGAGTTCTCTAATATTTTGAATCTGATGGTTAGATTTTCGTTAAGATCGCTTGACTTTTGTTGGTATTTCATCCCTTTTTCGAAAATTAGGTAAATATTTTCAGACTCGTCGCTTTTGATGAATAAAATTAAAAATAATGAATTTTAAATATTTGGAATCAGAATAAAAAGCCAATTCTTTTGATGTATCTTTTGTTATCAAAATTTCATTTTTAGAGTTTCAGTAACTCTTGGTCAAAGTCGTTCATCACTTATAGTTCGTTTCTACCAACTGTTGGATACATTCCAAATTCATCTAATGTCTGAGATCTTTAAGTAGACTATACGATTCTGAAATTTCTTTATGATGTATTGCAAAATGAAGCGAAAAATTCACGACGACACGAAATAGTTTAAAGTTGATCTGAAAAATTATTTAAAAATTGCCATTTTGGATTAAACATACCACCTCGCAGGCCTTTTGGGTAAGAGCATCCCTCCAATCTCTTAGCCCCTTATCGCTCGTGTATGGTCATCATTTGGTGCCAAAATAATTTCGAGTCCCTCCCTCCCAATGAAATTTTGGTGCATCGGTATCGCTGAGGTAGAGGGTAGCTTCTGTTGAAGTTTCAACACGGTCGGAGACAAAAAACACCCTACCTTAAAACCCTCCCCCTGGATCTCTTTCCCTCCCTGACCTGTGAGCGAACGCCTAAGCGATCGGAAAGGGGCTAATAAAAAAGCTAGTGTGTATATGTATTCATTAAAGGATGGAGAAAAGGACGAAGACCCTCCTCCTCAGTCATTGCCACATATTATATATTACCGTCTTATGTATATTAAGTTAAGTGTGTGTAAACGTAGATATTTGCAACACCATATAAAACATGTTTTAGTCAGTTATTTTTTTTTTTTCCTTTTTTCGTAAGTAAAGTAGAAAAGAAATTCCTAAAATTTTCAGAAAAATAACATATTTACGATATGTGACTCAACTCATTCGCGACGGCCGAAGGCCCAAACTGTTACGGTCGCTTTTTAGGACCTTACGAACAATGCCCTTCAAAAACCTTGAAATCAGCTTCTCGCTAGTATGTTGGTTATTCCTTAGAGTTAAACAAAACACGGGTTAGTTCTTTCTTCTTATCTATATTTTTAAATAAATCTTTTGAACTTTAATTTTCTTATTTAACAAATCTCATCTATCTTTCTTCTCTCTATCTTTTCAAATAGATCTCTTTAATTTCAATTCTGGGTTGTACAGCGCAGCTTCTAAAACTGTATATAAAAGAAATCTAAAGTTAATGTGTACATACGTAGATCATGGAATGTAGACCATATTCTAATTTTAGATTGTTTTGTCATTAGATTATTATACAACTATACCTAAGGGTATGAAGGTGAAATTTTCAGGAAATATTGAGGGGAGGAAGTGAACTGAATCACAAACACCGTCCATATGCAGGTTGTCGAAAGGGCGTAACAATCCCATCTTAGGAACAGTTTGGGGCTTGTTGTGGCCTTGTTGAACTAACCAAAAGACAATATTTTCATCCTGATGCTACTGCTTCTACTCCAGGGGTGTAATTTGTTATAGGCCAGGGGGCATCTTTCCCCTCCAGACCCAATTTTCTCCCTCATACCTCAGTTTACCTCCCAGCCTAAATTAAGATTCTGCGAAAAATCTTGTCAAAACTGAGATAAGGCTGCATAATTCAAGCATCCACAGAAACAAATCAGTTTTCTTTAGTATATCTTTGCCTTTATGGTAATATATGTATCATTTTTCAGTTTTCACTGCCATTTTCACTTGATTTGGGAAAATTGGCTCCAACTTTGCCCCCCCCAGGATTTTGACGAAATTACGCCACTGGTGCTAAGGAAGGTGCCCAGGTTTCATTCGTTCCTATATCCAACGGAGAATCATATCATGGCATTAAAACCCAAGACGGGTATAGTATTTTTATGCGACAGTTTAATTAAAGCCTGTTTTGAAAAGACTGATTAAACTATATTGGATTGCACTTCGACCAAAACAACATCATTCTTTAGGAAATGATTTTCTGAAAGTGTGTAAACCCCTTGTTTACGGAAAAGGGGTTACCCTTTGTCGCAAACTTGTAAACCTTCTGGAATCTTTTTTTTTCTTAATACTTTAAATTTCAATTTTGAAGACCTCACTACTTTTATGTTATTCAGTTACATATTAAACGTAAAATCCCTTGACCTATATGTTTAATAGGATTAAAAGTTTGCTTCTCCGGCAACAATGTTATAGCTGCGTGATCTATCTTCTGGCAAAAAAGTACAAATTCCACATTTTTGTAGATATGAGATTGAAACTTCTACAGTAGAGTTCTCTGAAATGCTGAATCTGATAATGTGATTTATGTTAAGGTTCTATGACTTTTAGGAGGTGTTTCACCCTATTTTCTAAAATATGGCAAATTTTCTCAGGTTTGTAACTTTTGATGGTTAAGACTAAACCTGATGAAACTTATATATTTAAAACCAGCATAGAAATGCGAGTCTTTATCTGTAAATATTGGTATCAAAATTCATTTTTTTAGATTTTCGGTCACTATTGAGCCGGGTCGCTCCTATTTACAGTTCGTTACCAAGAATTGTTTGATTTTATTTCAATAACAACTGTTTGAAAGTGCAAAACGGATACAGCAGCTGAATTGGCTATTAGAGGCATATTTTAGCTGAGGTATCCGCTTTGCACTGTCCAATAGGATTCGTAATCCGCTTGGGCGGAAGGAATATTTACCATATTCAACAGTTTAAAACGGATATGTCAGCTGAATTTTATTAGACCAGTATTTCGGCCCCTTTTTTGCGAGGGTCTGCTTTAGGCTCAAAGCCACTGAAGTTGGATAAAGGAAACTTGTGAAAATCAAATATTTACCAATAAAAAATGTCTAACTGACTTATGAAAGAAATAATTTTTTTCTGTTGAAGATCCGGGGGAACTGTTTACGACAAAGGTCAGGTAACTTAAAGAGAAATATATGTAACTTAGGATCGCAAAAAATGCTCAAATCTTGATGGTTGCTAAGATGGTAAGATTAGTTTAGAACGCTAAATTTAGTCTCAGCATAGGTGATTTCAAATGTATGAGAAAGTACCCGATTTCGAATATTTTGTTTATAAGAATAACTTAAATATTTAGATTGGGATTTATAAAGCAATCAAAATCAAATAATGATCAAATTATTTAACTGGCGACAAATAAACTTTGAATTTGATTCCTTCGTTGAAAATTGCAGACACAGTAGCCTAAACTATAGTTGCTTTCTCACCTCCCCTCTTCCTGAAGTCTATGAAAGCAAATTTTAGCATATTTCGAAATAAAACGTAAATTTCCAAATCCCGAAAGGCCATCCCGAATCCCAAATCTCTCAAATAATTAGTTTCATTTGAATACAGTATTTCCTCGGTAGCACTTCATATTTTCTCTAAGAGAGTGAAAACGATTTTTATTAAATTTTGAAATGTCAAGTTTTGAATTCAAACTAGGGTTTGTGAATTGATTGAATTTGCCTTCTCTGGCATACTATAGTTTATTCTTCTTCTTTTCATTATCTTTAAGCAAACGTCCATTAAACTTTCGTCTTCTCCTTTGCATTTTTTAACATGAAATTATGAATTCAATCTGAAAATCGGGAGAAAATTCCAAATTAAAAATCTAGAATTATGGAATTTAAACTTGTGAATTATGGAATTCAAGTTTTGATTACTCTGTTAGTTTGGGGATAAAACACTATATTATCATTTTCAATTCCATTTAAGGAAGTAAAAAGCTTCGTCTAGATTTTTTAATCTTTGAATTTTTGAATTTTTTTTTAGATCTTTGAATTTTTTCACGGAATTCCTAAAATTAAACATTAGATCCCGTCAACGTCAAAATTTGTTTCAAATTTAAATTTTTCAACAGGAGACAAATTTTCAGAGAGTCATTTCTACTCTATATTCTATAACGAAGAGGATTCACATTACAAACGTCCAAAATCAAGCTTAGGACATCCTTCCCCCTTAAAAATTCTGATAAATACTGTTTCTCTCATATTGGTCGTATAATTTTCATGTTTGAGAAAATTACTCACCCTCACAAAACAAAGTCTGCCTCCTTGCTTACACATTGAGAACAACTTTCGAAATTAAAGAGACGATCAAATGGTTCCAGATTTTCATGTTTGTATAATTTCATCGGTTTGGGTATCATTTCTTTTTCTTGTTTCTTTTTATATCAAAATTTACAAAAAAAAGATATTTCTCGGTATCTCTGAGTCAAAATAAGATACGAAATGAGGCTGTTTTCAAACATACAGCTGCATCCTCCTAAGAATGAAATTTATATTAAACTGAACCAAAAAAATAGTCGGAAAAGGTTGTGTACCCCCCCCCCGGTCAATCTAATTATTTTGTGGACAGCTTGCGTCCACATTTTTCTACATTACTGCGTTATTAGATTATGCAAATTGGGAGTTTTTTCTCTCTTCATTTTGTGTTGTTCCTCTTTTGTATTAGTGTCTTTTATTTTCTTATGTGTTACTCTGTATCTAGTTTCCATGTGATTTCTATTTTTATATGTTTTTTTTTTCTGTTACTCCACGGATTATACCTTTGTATAGTGTGGCTCAAAAATAAAAATAATATTAATAATAATAATAAAGCAAAATCTTTGATATGTCTGTGTTTATTGACTCTTTTGAATTCAAAAACTGTGATATAGATGAAATACCCACATTCCTATGCGAATTCGGAAATAAAAAATGACAAAAAGCTTAGCGGAAGAGATTAACCCCACCAAACGCCCTACAAATGTTCTTTAAGCATTAGAACCTTCATTATGAACTAACCCGGAAAGATTATAATCGTATTCTTGACAAGGCCATTTTCGCAACCGCCTTTAAGAAAACTCAATCAAAGTCAAAACTTGACAGTTCTAAGTTAATGACGTGCTTAAAGAAGGATATTATCTTGACGTCTAATACCTTCGTCTGCGAAGACTTTGTCTGCAAACTACCCACCACCGAAGTGGCTGCCTTCACCAAGCTGTTGCAGTAGTCCGGCTAGGGTCTCACTTCAAACAGAACGCGGCTCACCTTACCGCTGACACCGTGGACGTACCAACCGTCCCGGTCCGGAATAACTGCCTTCCGATTGCCAAACCAGTAGTAGTCACCGATCAGCAAGACCACATCGGCAGGGGAAGTCTCATTCGCCTCCTTCGCCGCTTGGGCCACCCGCCTTCGCGCCTCATCTTCCGAGATCTGAAACCGACCTTGTTGAGTCC
>JAAAKM020073195.1:183926497-184118843 GCA_010016025.2 Alatinidae sp. Z8VKAUB7J3 | reverse complement strand
ACCAGAACCTCCGGAACAACAACAACGCTCCCACTTTCCAACGAAACGGAGTTCGAAAATTTCTGCAACCGCTCCAAGTCCACAACCAAAGACCGAATGGCGGAATCCGGCCGATTCTGCCGGACCGTAACGCGATGAAAATCAGCCATTCGCCCCAATCCACCCGCTCGCCTCACGGCCGTTAGGAGGCCATCCCCTTCACTCAGCTCAACAATCCCAGGTTTCCGAACCTGGCCCATAACCGTCACGGTTCGACTCGCCGCAAACCCGTCACCCACAAAGAGAAGGCTCACCAAAGCCAACAATCCAAAAGAACGCACGACCTTCATCACCCCCCTATCATCCACTCAATTCACCACAACACAACTCATTCGTGATCCCAGTGGATCGGATTGAAACGAACACCATCCGATCCAATAGGAAGGACGCAGGCACACCACGACAGGACCACCAGAATCCCCTAAGCTATTGATTCTCGCCCCTTCGACAATTAAACCTTTCTCAACCAGGCACTCAGCACGCAACAGCCCCATGAACGAATCCACCATCTCCGCCCTCGTCGAAGCGTTTCAATCCCGCGTCGCCGAAGAAGCAAGGTGGTGCGCCACCACACCGCCGAGGTAGGCCTGGTCGTCATCATAGATCAGAACCGGGCCGTCCGCAGGGGGCATTTCGCCCGCCATGATGTCGTCGGGCGTGAAAACCGGCAGGCCCTCAACCGGCAGGGGCGCGTGGCTGGAGCGGCCGCTGCCGTCGCGCAGCCAACGGCTGCCGGTGGCGACGAAGACATTGGGAATTTCCAGATCGGTCACTTCGGTGGCGCTCATCGGGCTGTCGGTGAACATCTGCACATTGGCGCGCTGCTGCAGCTGCCACAGCCGGTTGTCGGCCACCCGTTTCCAGGCCGACAGTCCCGACAGGCGGGATTCGCGCAGGGCGCGGCCGCCGAACTCGGGCGCGGCTTCGGCCAGGGTCACGTCATAGCCGCGGTTCGACAATTGCAGTGCGCATTCCAGGCCCGCCGGGCCGGAGCCAATCACCAAGGCACTGGTTTCATTGCGTTTGGGCGCGATCTTCTCAGGGTGCCAACCGCGGCGCCATTCCTCGCCCATGGTGGGGTTCTGGGTGCAGCGGATCGGCACGCCCAGATTGTCAGCTGACACACAGATGTTGCAGCCGATGCATTCGCGGATCTCCTCGACGCGCCCGTCCCTGATCTTGTTCGGCAGAAACGGGTCGGCGATGGAGGGGCGGGCGGCGCCGATCAGGTCCAGCACCCCCTTGCTGACCAGCGAGGTCATCAGGTCCGGCGAGGTGAAGCGGCCGACCCCGACCACAGGTTTCGACGTCACCTGCTTGACGAAGACGATATAAGGAACCTGGAAACCGTCCTGCGGCTGGAAGCGGGTGGTCTGGCTGTCATTGCTCCAGTCGGAGACGTTCACGTCCCACAGGTCCGGCAGCTCAGCCAGCATTTCGACCACAGCGCGGCCTTCCTCCAGGGACAAGACGCCCGTCAACGTCATCTGCACGGGCGTGATCGAGGCCTTGCCGCATCGGCATCGCGACCGTCCATCGCCGAACGGCATCTCGGTCGGGCACAAGGACATCACCGCAGGCACCCAGGGCGTGCTGGCGCGCGGCAGGTCCGGCAAACGCCGGCGCCGCGTCCTCATCCTGTCCAACAACCACGTGCTTGCCAACAGCAATGCCGGCAAGAAGGGCGATGCGATCCTGCAACCCGGCCCGGCCGACGGCGGGCAGAATCCGCGTGACCGGATCGCGGTGCTGGAGCGGTTCGTGAACATTCATTTCGACGGGCGGCCCAACTTCGTCGATTGCGCAACCGGCTGGGCCTGGCACAAGCGGGTCCGCAAGGAGTTCATCTACCGTTCCGGCGGACAGTGGCGCTATTTCGGCGTCAGTGACCAGCCACGAGCCTGTCAGGTCGGGCTGCATGTCGGAAAAACCGGCCGCACGACGCAATTGCGCGCCGGGCGGATCAACGATTGCAACGCCAGCATCCGCGTCAATTTCGGCGCCGGCCGAGTCGCCAATTTCCGTGACCAGATCACCATTCGCGGATTGCGGGGCGATTTCAGCCAGGGCGGCGATTCCGGATCGCTGATCTGGACCTGGGATCGGCGGCGCAATCCCGTCGGCCTGCTGTTCGCCGGCGGCGTCGCCCGCCGCGCCTCGGCCCTGCTCCTGTGGTACGGCTGGGCGTGCCTCTTCGACCGCAACAACCTGATCGCCAACCCCTCGCTCCCCTATGTCGGCTTCCTGCTCCTGGCGTGCGCCGTCGTCGGCGCGGCCACCGTCCCGGCCAGTGGCTCGCGCTCCGGGATCTTCCTGCTGGTCTTCCAGACCGGCGGGTTTCTCATCCTCTACGCGCTGTTGGCGCGGGAAAAGCCCCTTTCATATACGGAGTAATTTCTGTTCGTTTTAAGTTTTAATGTCGCTCCTTACTTTCATTTAAAAAGCTTGTTTTTTTTTGTTTAATCTCAAGTAAGGATCAACATCAAAAACTTTCCGTATGTGAGGGAAAATATTTTTCTCAAAGCTCGCTTTTCACGCTGAAAGATTTTCTGAAACACAAGTCCCGTTGAATTTTAGTGAGACCTGTTTCAAATAACTTTAAGACTTTATTCCAAAGAGTGCATGCTCCCTTTACAAAAAATACACTCTAAGAGTGCATGCTTTCCCTTTACATACGTATTAATTTCTGTGCCTTTTAAGTTTTTATGTTGCTCTTTTCATTCAGTAGAAAAACAATGTTTCTCTCATGTTAGTCGAGACTACAAGGGTTGACAGGGGGTTTTATTAGAGGACTAGTTTAATCTTTTCTAATTAATATGTTGATGTTTTTAGCCTTTCTGATTCTGCAATGATAGAAAGAAAAATGCTAATTTGGATAAAAATTTACAGCTGTTTGTGTTGGCACTACTAAGATGAGTCTACAGAAAGCAGGTTGATATGATCAGGAACTTAAATCGAGCCATTAAACATCCAAATAAAAAAGTTGCTTCAATACTTTTAGAGGATTGGCATCAATGTTATGATCGATTTTCAAAAAGATCCAAAGATTCTGGTAGAAATGATGAGAAAAAGATTCTCATCATTTGATGATGAGAGCCTTATTGTTAGTTTGACGGTGTTAAATGGGATGAACGGTGTTAAAATTGTTTGTGGTAATGAATTGAACGACCCGGCTCAATAGTAACTGAAACTCTAATAGCGCGTTTACACGGACGAGAATTCCCGTCGCGGACAAAGGAATTCTGGTCCACTTGAAAGGATTCCGTTCGTGATCGCCACTCGCCTTTTTCAAGACCATCCGCACCGTCCTGATCACCGCGTTTTCCACCAGTTCCAGCAATGCGACGCTGCCGACCAGTCTCCAAGTCAGCCGCCAGGACCTGGGCGTATCCAATACCACCAGCGGCTTTGTGTTGCCGCTCGGTGCCACCATGAACATGAGCGGCACTGCGCTGTTCGAAGGGTGTACCGTACTCTTCATCGCCCAAGCCTACGGAATCGATCTCCCGATCGCGAAACAGGTCACGCTCTTGTTCCTGACCGTGTTCAGCGCGGTCGCAGTCGCTGGAATTCCCGGAGGTTCCTTGCCCATTATCATGGGACTCCTGACCAGCTTCGGAATTCCCCCCGAAGGGCTCGCCTTGATCGTTGGGGTGGATCGGATCCTTGATATGGCCCGCACCACCGTCAACGTCGGTGCCGATGTGGTCACCGCCACCATCGTCGACGATCAGCTCAAAAAAAGCGCCGCCAAATAGGACTGTCGAACTGGATACACCCGGTAGCAGTACAACATGGAGGTCGTTTCAGCACTCGGGGCGCTCTATTTCGAGGCCCTTCTCCCCTTGATCCTCTATTGTGGCGTCGGTGCCGTCGCGTTTCGGTGGCTTGATCTCGATCGCCAAACGCTGAGCCGGCTCTCGGTCTACGTGCTACTCCCCCCCTTGCTCTTTTCCAACCTTATGAAAGTGCAGGTTGGCGGCGAAGAAATTGCCAAGGTTGCGCTGTTCTGTGTCCTCATTCTAGGAAGCATGGCCGCACTGGGTCGCCTCTACGCTTACTGCGTTGGATTTGATAGCGCCACCACGAGTAGTGCCGTCCTGTCCATCACGTTCTTCAACGCCGTCAACCTCGGCTTCCCGATCTCCCTATTTGCCTTTGGCGAAGCGGGCTTACTCAATCAAAAGCAGCTCAAGATAATTCGGATATTATTATGAAAAAGTAAGCAATTAAAAAAAAACGTTAGCACCTCAATATTTTGGGGAAGGGTTTGTTCTTCAGCCAAACCCCCCTCTCCCTACCCGTGTTATTAATACCTGTTCCTCATCTATAAAGTCTCACTTTCCTGGAAAAGAGCTAACATCTAAAATGGATTTCAGGATCAAGATCGGACTGAATTGCTACTTTTTTCAGGTCAGTTGGCAGGTAGAATGAATTATCAGCTTGGCTGGTAGAATTGAACTAAATTTTATTTCATTCCTTCCTCTGGTGTATAAAAATTTTTAATTGAATAATAAATTTTTCTAGCTTGTCTTTTTTCTGAATATTCTCTTCAGAGAATATTTTTATTTTGTAGTTACCAAGCAGGTCAATAACCTAGCTAAGCTAACCGACGCAAGCTTTTCATTAAATTAAAAGAACCAGAATTCCTTTTTAAAATAGATATTCAATTTCATCCAGGCAAAGGACTATAGACACGTCCCATTTCAATTAGTCAAAGCTATACATCTGCAAACAAAATTAATGACAAAAAGTGTGTAAACGAGACTGAAGGCCTGTTTTTATTAAGAAACTATTATAGTAATTTATTCCTGATTGTTTTTAGCTTACCAAGCTTTTTTTGATGGATTGAGGCTAAGTAAAGAGGAAGTTCTAATCATTCAAAATAGATGTTGACTAGATCGGATTCGTGAGAAACGAACTTTTAATAAAACAAATCAAATTCTAAGTAAAATACACAACACAAGAACTACACTAACCAAAAAGAAATGAAAGAAAACTTGAGAGGTAATATACTAGTCGTTTCGAAAAATTCCAAAAACGAATTCTTTATGATGCGCTATTACTGTTATACACAGTGTAAAGGTTTGCTCTCTGCTTCCAATCGCAAGATTTAAATACCTCGCATGATTGTGGTTTCAATAAAGTCCAACATACCCAACTTTTCCACTAAAATGAATGTGCAAAGAATAATGCATCTGCTTATTTTGGGACGCTTTATCTGAAACTACGTGGGTCATATTCACCTTGGGTGTAAATTTATGGGACTCTTTGACCACTCGAAGCATACGGAACTATCCCCAAACTTCCACCCAATACTACAGAAGGCTACGGAGGAAAAAAAAAGGGACAGAAGGAGACTGACTACTCTTGATTAGTTTTGGCACTTAAAGAGGACACTAAAACTTTCTATTCCCAATCACATGCCCCCCCCCCAAATATATTTGTTCCATAAAAAGCGGGCAAAGAATAATATATAACTCTCTTCTAAGTCGACACAACTGGGTTAACTCAAATATCAACAGACAATTATCTGTTTTAAAAATGTTCATTTTCTTCTTTTTGGGGCGGAGGGGGTTATTCTCTTTAAGCAAATAATAAAGTGAACACAGGAAACGAACAAATCTTACCTATATTGTAAGCAAACATTTTCAAATGTAACCGCTCCTTGCTGAGGCCACGAGACAGGTGGAGTTGTAACTCCTCGCCATTTTTCAGGTACTACTTTTTTCGTATAGGCTTCCGTTCGTTCAACTGAGACTAAATCTCTTTCTGTATCAGCGAAGGAGGTCACAGATGCACTTAACATACCATTCATGGTCAAGGAATATGTTACAAGCAATCCCACGATTCCTGAAGGAATAAGACCATGATTAACAGTTCTAAAACATGAAAGTTTAAGAATGAAACATGCTCGAAACTCGAGGGACTTGAATTGTATTGTAGAGCGACACCACTGATTATTTATCAGTTTTTTGGTAATCAGTTTTAATGCTCACACTGTATATGCTCACACTACAAAATGCTCACACTACAAACGGTCTCAATTTAAATGCTCACGCTACAAAAGTTCAGACTAAAAAAGGTCACATACTTTCTCATTACCAGGTTGAAAAGGCCGATGAAATAAGTTTATCACGAAGTGGAGTAGCATAAATATCACAAAGCAACATCACAGAAATTGCACTGTGTCGCCAAATATTTTCTATATCAACTCGCCGTGTGTTTTTCTATTGATTTGTCTTCTGTCATGGACAAACCAGGCGGAAAACGAATTCCTAATATCAAGATAAATGTTCAGCACAAGGCGCGTAGATGAAAAATTGATGATATTTTCAAGATAAAGTTACTTTAATACACAAAATTAACATGTACACAAATTAAGGCGTGTTTAATTAACGTTGATCTAATTAACGTTTTTTCAGACTGAAAATGCATTTTGACTGACACCAATTAACGTTTTATCAGCAACTTAATGTTTGAGTGACATTAATTAACGTTTTAATCGATCAAACAATAATTAGTGCCATCGTTAACTAATGCATGTGCTAATAAATGACTAAAACCAAGTACTTTAAAAAGACATTTTTCGCCGAAGTGTTTCCTCTTTCCCTAAAATTTATGTACTGCTTACCTAAAAGTGGCCCTAAAGGGAATCGCTACCAAACATTCACTTAGAAAGTTTACAAGGTAAACACCAAAATTAAAACTATCAAGTTGGAGATCTTAGGTTCTGTTCTAACGAGCCGTTGCTTTATCAGGAGCTCGTCTTCACTGTACTTTCTCCCCTGATA
Organism: Alatinidae sp. Z8VKAUB7J3; assembly: GCA_010016025.2. Classification (NCBI taxonomy): domain Eukaryota; kingdom Metazoa; phylum Cnidaria; class Cubozoa; order Carybdeida; family Alatinidae; species Alatinidae sp. Z8VKAUB7J3. The sequence goes on along the minus strand of JAAAKM020073195.1, from coordinate 184,112,010 downwards.
GTTGTTTTCTAATTATAAAGGAAAAAGTTTAAACTCGCGCAGTTCGACTTGTATGCCCAGTTGTCATTTCCCTCCAAATTACATATACCTCCAGTCCTGTCAATGTTGCAATGCAATGTTTGAAATCCCATAGGCCCTCCTGTATGTTGCAATGCAATGTTTGAAATCCCATAGGCCCTCCTGTATGTTGCAATGCAATGTTGGAAATCCCATAGGCCCTCCTGTATGTTGCAATGCAGTGTTGGAAATTCCATAGCCCTCCTGTATGTTGCAATGCAATGTTGGTAATCCCATAGGTCCTCCTGTATGTTGCAATGCAATGTTGGAAATCCCATAGGCCCTTTTGTGTTGCTCGAGGAAGACTTGGAATGCCTGCACATCTCCTTTTAGATTTACCTGAAAGCTCATATGATAGAGAGAGAGAGATAGAGATGGAGATGGAGAAAGATCAAAAATTTATGTCACGTAAGAGTTTGATTGAAAAAAAAAAAAAAAAAAACAGGTAGGTCTCTAACATAATGACAACAGATCAGCCGTCGAAACGGAAAAAAGTCTTACACAGTGTTGACCTGGGCACCATGTTTATACTCCCACCAGCCCTGCCATATTGCTTGGCTAAGTTCAAGAGACCCTACAAAGGTCTTTTTATTTTGCCCTGATTCACAGCTATGTGAGCACTGACGCTACTAATGGTACTTTAAATAGTCAAACGTTACTTAATGATTTACAGTCTCTTTGTTTTCACTACAGGTATTGAGATACGCCTCAGCCCCTTCAATTCTTTTGCACCTTTTTTTAAGATTATTCAATTATGACTAAAGACTCGAATTAATGACAAAAAAGCATCAAATGAAAATTTCTGAAAATAACCTAAGAGATCGGAATTTGGCATTCAGGGTCGACTTTTCAAGAATCATTTCCAAAAAATCAAGGGGATATAGAATTTCGTCCTCTGAGTCTTAGAGAGATAATTTAATCACCTTCAGGAGTACGATATAAAATCGTTGTAGAGGTATAAAAGAAAATCAATTTTTTCAGTTTTCAAACAATGACTGATTGAATTAGAAAACTGATTGGCATTTAAACACCTGTTTACATAAATCAGTTTCCCCTTGGTTTATGTAAAAACACCTGTTTACATAAACCAAATGAAGCCTAGAGAGGTTAATAAAAAATATTTTATGGAGGTGGGGATTTTATGAGAAGGAGCAAAGAGAGCAAAACTTCGAGGAGGAGGTTCAGATAAAACGGAAAAGCTCTATCGGCCTTAGGCAATAATCGTTTATATCCTTCAAAAGATTGGTAATCAGTAATTATATTACTATCATCGGTAGCAGTAAGAAAAAAAGCGAAGTTTGAACCGATCTTATCTTCAATTTTTGTTTCCATATCATGTGCGTTCAACAGCTTTTTAGTCTCTTGCCATTCAGCAGTTAGCTTTTCCAGTTCCATGCTTAAAAAAGTATTTGAAGCTTGTGATTTTGATAGCTGCTCTCGAAGTGCAGAATTCATACTAACAAGTGAGGTGACTCTGTAAAAATATATTTTTGGTTTGCTAAACTATTAATGAGCTGACGATTTTTTAAATGCTACCACTTTGCTTCCTGTCGCCTAGGTGGAGGGTTGTCAGGCCAACCTGCAGAGGGAAGAACTGACAATAGACTTAAGGTCTAGCTGGTTCTGAAGCATGCCATGATCTTAACTAAGGAGAACAAGCGAGCCAGTGGAAACTGGCGCGACTTTCAACAAAGAATAAATACCAATGCCATCCCGTGTTTGACAACACTGGGCGTTTTAGCACCATCCAGTGTTAGGCGACACTTGGCGTTTTTTTAAGCTTTGTAATAGTTTTGTCGGAAACTTATTACTACACTAATTTTAGCAACAACACAAATTAAATATTATTAATTTAACATACTGCAATAATTTTAATTGATCTATGTGTGTGCATGCTGTACCATATCATATTTTACAATATGTTGTGTTCAGTACATTGACAAAGTGCCCCTTAAAATAATGGAACCATGTAATAAATTTTTCTTTGAAAATAGTAATGTTTTGCTGTTTTTATCAATATATATGTAATTCATGTTGCAATGGCTAGATATCATAAACATACAAGACAGGGCTTCTCACTGTTAATAAACTTTGGACAACAATTGTTACCATGGTGATATTTTGCTGTTTGTAGAGGTCATCCTTTGCTGTAAAACAAGTGTTTTTATCATTTACTTATGCCTGCAATACTTCTCTAACAGCAATGGGGAAGATAAGGTGAAGGAGTGGGGGGGGGGGGGGTGGAGGGAGGTCGCAAGTAGGTCGAGTTTAAATTTAATTTTTCACATTCCACTAAGGTGCCTTTGGTCATTGTGTGTAAAGGGGTGTTTTATGTTGATATGCTTATCTTACTGTGAATGTGACACAATATCTGTCGCAATTAATTACAATTTTGATAAGTGGCCATGAAAAAATTGACACTTGGTAAATCTTTGGGGGGCATGGCCACCTCAGCCCCCTGTATCCCCGTCCCTGTCTAATTGAATAGCTTAAGTCTGTCATCATAAATATTGCATTTTAATAAAAACAATAGTTTTGTTAATTAGCATAATTCTCCTTGTTACCATGGCAACAATATTCTATAAATAGTCTGCCCATGCCATATAAAAGTGCAAGTATGTTCTACTATACTACGTGTAAAATGTTGTAGAACATGATATATTAGCCATCAAAGATATGCTTTCATGTGTTTCTCATATGCTTTCGTGCCATGCAAAAACCTACTATCTAGGTGAAAAGCCCTCTGCCCTAATTTCCAAAATTAAACAAGCAGCGTGACTGTATTTATTTTCTCGGGGGTCGCGGTCGCGGTAGAAACGGCCGACGAGCTCTTTCCCTTCAATAATTTCGAAGCCACGAACATCAGCAGCCCAAACCGGCAGGTGAGGTGCTTCTTCGAAACGGATGCTGTAGAGCGTCGCTGCCAACTCGAAAAGCCCCTTAATCACGGCATCGAGCGGAAAATAACAACGCACGGCTTCTTCATCCAATTGATAGTGGGCTTCACGATAGTGATTGGTTACATAAGCCTTATTCCAAGGCGCGATGTGTTCCTGTCCTTCGTGTTGGCAAAGATCCTGGTAATCCTTCTCGGCCTTGTGGCGAACCTTTTGCGACAGTTCTTTGATGAAATCCCAAACTTTTTCAGGTGCGCCAGCCATTACATCTTCTAATTGATAGGCGCTGAATGTTTCGAAACCGAGCAGTTTGGCGCGATCCTGCCTTAAGGCGAGAATTTCATCTAGCAACTGCAAATTGGCATCTTTGGCACGGTTATAAAACAGAAAATACAACCTTTTTCTCGCTGCCTCGCTGCGCGCCAGTTTTAAAAAGGGTTCAACATCCGGATATTGAACGGTAATTTTATAGCGGCCGTCTTCACAACGCCTGCTTTCCAGGAAATCTTCGCTCAAACCCTCTACTTCGTGCGCCTCAAAGAGAAGGAAGTCATTGCTGTCGGAAATGTTTTTTTGAAAAAGAATTTCCTTACTGGTGAGTTGTTCGTCTAATTCCTGGAGCTTATTTCGGTCTTCTCGAGACAGTTGAAAACCATTGCGGTGGTAATCATCCAAACTTTTCTTCACGTAGCGCTGTTCAATGTCCGATAGGGAAGGCCCACTTGCCGCAAAGGCCTTCAATGCCTGATATAGGGATTCGTCGAGGTGAAGTCATTAAAACTTAAAACGAACAGAAATTACTTTGTATATGAAAGGGGCTGCTTCCTCATCAACGTCTCGTTCTTTATGGTAAAGTTTTTTACTGTTTTAAAAAGTAGAGTTGAGAGAAAGAGCCAAACTTTAGTGTAAAGAGCGGGATGTTGATGAGGTTTGATGTTTAGGTTTGATGATAGTGTCATATTTTCGCTAGAGTTGGCATGTTGAACCTTAAGAGCAAATAAGCAAAATTAAGAAGTTAAATTCTTAAACGCTTTTCATCCCTAGCATTAGTGAATCTGTTGATTCAGAAAATAACTAGACCCTCAAAAGAAAGCTACTTAAGAGGTTCTTGAGTAGTTTAAGTAGCTTAAATGTTCTTAAGTTATTTTGTGCAGTATATTTTAGTTTGTTATTTTTCAATTCAATTTTTAGGTTTTACCTTTTTTTTCTTTAATTTTTCATGTTTGTTCTTTCTTTTTAACTTAATTTCTGCTGATACCAAATACTGCATAACCGGATATGGAAGTTTTTCTCGTTAAAATAAATTTCAAAATTTGGCTAATTTTGAAGATGTAATGTTGTTTACGTGCCTACGTAACTGATGCAAACAACCAAAGTTCATTTTTCCTACCCCATGTACTTAAATTAAAATTGCTTTTAGTCTAAAGAACAGACTATGTCCTGGATTTAATATCGGGTTAGGGGAGAGCATAGACGTTTGGTCGTTGTTGGCAATCAACAAATCTGAAAGACCTCGTCCGCTTGACTACTCACTACAAACTTTATGTTGCAAAACATAAAGATACACATAGAAATGGTGATATTAACTGGAAAATTAATACAAAACAAAAAAATATACAAGGGTTACTGAAAGAGAATGTATTAGTACAACCCAAAGAACACGCGCGGCCAATGACACGTTAGTGAAAGTTATGTTCTTTATTTTATGTTCTTTATTAATTATGTTCTTTATTTTAAGATAACATCTGTTATGTTCTTTATAACATCCGTTATGTTCGTTATTATACTGTTATGTTCTAACATCAGTTATGTTCTTTATTTTAAGATAACACCTCGTTTGCTATTCAAACTGTTACATATTCAAGGTCCCCTATAAACTTTTAAACATCTTTAAGGACATATCATTTGAGTAATTTGGAAGCTTTTGGAGTTGCCAGTAGTGCTTGAAAAATCCTCTAAAAAGCGATTTGTCTTTGATACTGCCAGCCGACACTGAGGTTCCAAAAATGTTTTTAGGATGTTGAATAGCCTCAAGAAAATTCAAGTCGTTTTAATCAACTCAGCCCTTTTGACTACCCTCGTCTTCTCAGAGGATTAACTACCTCCCTGAATTAACACAAAAGTAATTATACAACAATCAGCCACAAAATAGTATATTGAGACGCTGACATATCGTCCCCCTTAACGTGAACATTCTTATACAAGTCATTTTAGACAAATCAAGGCTTTTGATTGCCTTTCTATGATCAGAAAATTAACTACCTCTCTGAATTAACACAAAATAATTATGCAAAAATCGACTACAAAAATAGCGTATTGAAATACTGAATTATTTTCCCCCTTCACATGAACATCCTTAAGTAAGTTGTTTTAATCAACTCAAGCCTTTTGACTACTATCCTCTAAATCAGCCATAAAAATATTATATTGAGATACCGACTTATCGTCCCCCTTAACATAAACACTCTTATATAAGTCATTTTAGACAACTTTAGGCTTTTGACTACCATCCCTTCTCGAAGGCTTAACTACCTCTGTGAAATGGCACACGAACAATTATACAAAAGTAAATTATAAAACATTAATCATCACCATTATCATCACCATCATCATCATCATCATCATCACCATCATCATCACCATCACCACCATCATCATCATGGTCATCATCATCACCATCACCATCATCATCCTCATCATCACCATCATCATCATCACCATCATCATCATCATCATCATCATCTTCATCATCATAGGTTTCAATAAATGGCTTGTCAGGGAAATGTAAAATCTTTCTCATGTTATATTTCCATGTTTATATCTATAATGGTCTTGTATACTTGGGATAAGACGATGTCCCAGTGGAACATTGTTGACTTTCAAACAATGTGCCAGAATTCATTGGCGTACAAGCAATAATGATAATTTATTAGCTCTGCAATGCCATAGATTAGGCATTTAGCAGCCATTGCTTTACCTAAACGTTGTGCCTAAAAAATAGTTAATTTCCTCACATGTATGATCAGAGTGTATCTCCATTAGTTTGACCTGCCTTTTTATAAGAGCCATGTTCTACAGTGCATAGTTCACTTGCCTTCCTAGTTATTGGGACAGGATTCAAATTGCGAGCAGCCATTGACAACACTAGTTTGTAATGCTCCATACTTCAATGAAAGCCCCATATCTGTGTGGAAGTATTGCAAAGTATGAAGTTGACAATAACTTCATTGTATCAAGTTTGTTAAAAGCTATTGGAATTCAAACATCTGAAAAGGAACAGCCAACATATATAGCAAAGTGCAAACTGATGAACTTGAGCCATGAAGACATGATTTTTACCTTTTATAATTTTAATTTGTATTGTTTTTTAATTTTTTAAAAATATTTTGTTTTATTTTATTTTATTCTATTTTATTTCATTTTATTTTATTTTATTTTATTTTATTTTATTTTATTTTATTTTATTTTATTTTATTTTATTTTATTTTATTAAATTTAAGCATTTCTGAAAAATGGTGGAAATAATTCAAAACTCTTATTATCTTGATTTTATTATTTACTCATATGTTTGATTCTTTTTATTCGAAGCTTTTTGATTTTTCTTTGTTATCTAATGGTTTTTCCCAATAGCATTGAAAATTGACTGTAATCATCATTCAAAAATATTTTTCATAGGCCCGTGTTTGTTAGTTGGCCCTGAATTCAATTGAATTGTTTTAATATTATAGAACAGAAAATAAGCCAACTTTTAGATCATAAAAAAGAGCTGGTAGAATTTCATTTTAAAATTTAATATACAATCCACTTGGCCATTTGTTCAAATGTACTCTTTTTGGCGGAAAACTGCAACGACATTACCGATTGTGAACAATTTTTTCCAACACATTTGCGGAACAACGCAAATCCACAAGCGTTTGAAATTTTCTAACGCAGGCAAGAAAGCGTGCTCTGGATCTCGTGCTATTCTTTTCCTTCTCCGTAGCAATAATAGTGAATGTTTAATCGCAGCAAATGGATTGATTTCATCTTCTTTTACATAAGGTAAAGGCAGTTGTGATTTTTCATATGATCACATCTACAATTTTCCAAGTATATTTGCGTTTTTTTTTCACAAAATAAACGCGCTGTTTCATTTGAACATTGGCATTGAAGATTTGGGTCAGGGAGACCAAAAATGACCATTGACAGGATGTTAGAGAAGGAGCCTAAGTTGGCGAGGTCTTCGATGGAGGAGCTTTGGTCGAGGGCTCAGGATAGGTCGTCGTGGCGAACCACTGTTGTTGCCTTATGCACCTTCAGGCGTGGGAGGACCTAAGTCTAAGTAAGTCTAAGTTGAATTGAACTCTACAAATCGCAGCACGTTGCAACTAAGGTTTTGAGATATCAGGGCAAGTCAAGAAACTAGCCCAGTTTGATGAGGGTGGCAGTGGTGTTTCCATGTTAGTCATGATGTCACAGCTTTCCAACGCATTTTCGAGTAGCAATATCAAACCTCAATCAATCCGGTTTGATCGAAACCGTTCTGAACTAAGAATCCAAGCCGAAGCAAATAATTTCGAAGCGCTCGAGGCATTTAAAAGAGCTGCTGAACAACAGGGATTTTCGGTTGAACAAGGCGCCATAAACAACAGAGACAACAAAGTCGTTGGCTCACTGGCGATCAGGAGTTAGAACATGAACCAATTAATTGCAAAGTTCCGCCAGTTAAACGAGAGAGAACAAAGGCTTGTCATTTTCACTGGCGCTTTTGTCTTCATCGCTGTCATCTATTTAGCAATCTATGCCCCATTGAACGATAGTATTGAGAAAAACCAAAACAGCATCAACAGCCAAACTGAACTGTTGACCTGGGTGAGCCAAAATGCCAATAAAGTGATTCAAATGCGCCAGTCGGGGTCTAAGGGCAACAGTTTTAATGGTTCACTACCGCAAGCAGTCAACCAAACTGCTGGACGGTTTAATATAGCCATTACACGCATGCAGCCTCAGGGTGACGAAATCCAAGTATGGGTTGATAGCGCCGTATTTAACGACACTATGTCGTGGTTACAAGCAATTGAAAATATGGGAATAAAGATTCTTGAAGCTGACATCACAGAGGGTGACAGTGCGGGGATCATAAAAATCCGCCGCTTAAAGCTGAGTAAGTTGTAACGGGAACACTAATGAAAATATCTAAGCTACAACTGATTCTTGCCGGAATATCCTTTTATCTGGTATTGCTCATCGCCAACCTGCCGGCAAGCCAGGTAATATCGCGTATCACTTTACCCAATGGCTTATCTGTTTCCGGTGTATCTGGAGAAATTGGCAGAATGTGGAATACAGGATCAAAAACTATTTCAGTGGTGCTAGGCGCACTTGGACTGATTAGAATAGATATGCAGTTTCGCATTAAAGATTTATACTTTAAAGAACTATCTGAAGGAATGTTACAGAAAATTGTTTTATTAGGAAGCATGAGAATTGTAAGAAAGATTTTATCACTGTGAAAAAAAGCCCTAGGATCAGGGTCTGATCCCGGCCATAAATATTTTGAGAATGAAATTTACATATATATTTGTAAAGATTAAGATAGTAATTTCAATAAACATTAATGTCATTTATTTTGACACAGAATTCTTACGACTAAACAGTTACAATGTTTAAACTATGAACATCCTAATTGTTTTCTCCTGGTACGTTTAGAGGCGAAAACGAGATCCTTTTGTGGATAAATAGATGTTAAGTAATATACAATGAACTACGATTTAATAAATCGACGAACACAATAATATGCATAGTTACAACAGGAGAAATTATTTTTAAAAGGTAAAAAAGGTTAATAAAGAAAAGGGAGAAAACCTACCCCAAAATGATAACAACATCAATAACAGAAACCAGTAAATTAAAGACTAATAATAATAATAATAATAATAATAATAATAATAATAATTTTTGTTTAAACATTGAAAGCACTTATTTCTTGGGGATAAAATTCAAATACTTACGGGATAGACATGTCTTAATAATGTGCATAAAAGCAACATACAGCATGAAATAACTAATTATCAAAAACGAATGTTTTTCGTTATATCTACTTATATCTACTTTTTCGTTATAAGAGCATGGGGTAATAGAGGGGGCTTAAAGTAACATCTGATAATTGTATTGATAGTTTGTTTGTTGTAGAAAACAAGAATATTTCACGAAATTGCGTCAGACGAAAAGATATCGCCGGCCTTCCATGACGCTTCGGCCGCGAGCAGCTTTGCCATGTTCGCTTCCGCCGCGCATTTTTCCTTCGCATCGAACAGGCCGGCGGCCCGTTCGACCATCAAGGCTGCAGCCTCCGTCTTGGCATAGGCTTCGGCAATCGGAAAGGCGACGCCCTGGTTTTGGCCGATGGGCCGGTCGAACACGACGCGCTCCTTCGCATAGGCGGTTGCCTTGTCGATGAAATAGCGCGCGTCGCCGATGCACTCGGCGGCAATCAGGATGCGCTCGGCATTCATGCTGTCGAGGATGACCCGAAAACCGCCATGTTCAGGTCCCAGCAGGTTCTCCGCCGGCACCTCGAAATCGTCAAAGAACAGTTCGCAGGAATGGTGATTGATCATGGCGTCGATTGGCTGAACGGTCAGGCCACGCTCTTCGGCGCCGCGCAGATCGACGATGAAACAGGAGAGCCCGTCGGTCTTCGACGTGCGGTCGGAAATCGCCTTTGTCCGCGCCAGAAGCAACATCAGGTCCGAGTGCTGCACCCGGCTGATCCAGACTTTCTGGCCGTTGATGACGTAACGGTCGCCACGCCGTTCGGCCGTGGTCTTCAGCGACGTCGTGTCCGTGCCCGTTGTCGGTTCTGTGACGCCGAAGGATTGCAACCGCAATTCGCCGGATGCGATCTTCGGCAGATAGGCCTGCTTCTGCTCCTCGGTTCCGTGCCGCAGCACAGACCCCATCACGTACATTTGCGCGTGGGCGGCACCCGGATGTCCACCCGAGCGCGAGATTTCCTCCAAAACGGCGCAAGCCTCGCTCAACCCCAGGCCGGCGCCGCCGTATGTTTCCGGGATCAGGCAGCCCAAAAACCCGGACTGCGTCAATTCACTGACGAACCCGGTGGGATATCCGCAGGTTCCGATTCTTGTCCTTCCAGAATTGTAACAAGTGAAATGCCAGGCGGAAAACGCAATCTGCTTATAAAAATCAGAGCCAGGCTAAGTATCTTTAATGAAAGAGACATATTGATATATTTTTTTCTTCCCTTTTTTATTAAAAACTAAAATAACGTTTCGTCAAACAGAGCTGTTGACATCTTCAGAGTAAGTATAAACTGTATGCTACTAAGGGGAAGAATGATCTCAGATTGTACAGATCGTACAGATTAATCCTCCCCTTAGTAGCATACAGTTTATACTTACTCTGAAGATGTCAACAGTTCTGTTTGACGAAACGTTATTTTAGTTTTTAATAAAAAAGGGGGGAAATATGTCAATACGTCTCTTTCATTAAAGATACTTAGCCTGGCTGTGATTTTTATAAGTAGATCTTGTCCTTCCGTTGACTGAATTTTCGATTATTGTAGCAACGATACTCGTAACTAACTGATTAGGTTAAAGCTTTATCTAAATACCTTAATATCAGTGTAACTTCTATCACAATTTACAGATAACGAGCATTATAAACATCTCAGTCAAATTATTCACCTTATTATCTCCTAATCCCCACTAAAATTTCGTCCCTTTGTAATTCTTGGAATTTCTAGCGCTGTCCTCGATACTTCCTCTTATGTTAACTCTTTTATATCATTAACATGGAGCAAGACCGAGACTCGTGTAAAATCTTTGTGCTCGTAAATAGCTTAGGAAACGTCAAATTTAGAAAATCCAAAGCACTAGTTGAAGGATAGTGACTAGTTCCATCAAAGGAGTCACTCCCAGAACTAAAGGAAGGCCCTTTCCCTTGCAATCTCTCAATCAAAGACCCCTGATGAGCAGTGGGCCCGACATTGAAACTACCCTAAATAAACAGAAAAACCCGACATGATCAACCGGTACGGCGCATCGCTCGACGAGGCGACCGTGCGGGCCGAGCTGGAAGGCAACATCTGCCGCTGCACCGGATACCACAACATCGTCAAGGCCATTCTTGCCGCCGCCGCGGAAATGAGTGGCTCGCAACAGGCGGCCGAATAGCGCAACCAACTGGCGGGTTCGATCCGGCCGGGTGCGCCCGGCGGCAGCCACTCCGCACCAGCGGGGAAGAGCGCGGATCGAAAATCGCCGCCCAATACGGAGGAGATTTCCATGGGAGTTGAAGGAATTGGTGCGCGAGTGGCGCGCAAAGAGGATTTTAGGTTCATCACGGGGCAGGGCCGTTACACGGACGACGTTTACGAAGCAGGCATGCGCCACGCCCATTTTGTTCGCAGCCCGCACGCTCATGCGCGCATCGTCAGCATCGACAAAAGCGCCGCGGAAGCCATGCAGGGCGTCTATGGCGTGCTCGACGGCAAACAGCTGACGGAAGACGGCATCGGCAACATCATCTGTGGCTGGATGATCCACTCGAAAGACGGCTCGCCGATGAACATGGGCGTCTGGCGTCCGCTCGCCGAGGACACGGTTCGCTATGTCGGCGATGCGGTTGTCATCGTTGTTGCCGAAACCCGTGCACTGAGGCACGAGGCGGCTGAAAAGGTTGTTGTGGAATTCGAAGAACTACCGGCGGTTATCGATGCGGTCGACGCTATCGAACCCGGTGCGCCGCAAATCCACGAAGCAGCCCCCGGCAACCTGATCTTCGATTGGGTCATCGGCGAAGAGCAGTTGGTCGAGGAAGCGATTTCGGACGCGGCCCACGTGACCGAGATGGAAGTTTCCAACAACCGGCTGGTGCCCAACGCCATGGAGCCGCGAGCAGCGCTTGCCCACTACGATTCAGGATGTTCCCTATGGAGGACCTTTTGTGCAATGGACATACCATATTTCCCCTTATTAGTGCCGGGCCTCGACTTAGCGCCGCCATCTAAAAAGCGCCGCACCTTAAAGTAAAATTATTTATTAGCACCTCCCTCTAATTAGGGCCTCCCCTCTAATAAGTGCCGCACCTAGAATCACAGACGCTAATTGGAAACAGGGGAAAAACCATACAGAAGGGTAGTTACACAATAAAATACGTTTTGAAGCATAAAAGACACTGATTGTGTTTCGTTCATTGATTCTATTTATAGTTTTTTGAGCTTCAAATAAAATTTATTTCTTAATCATTTAAATTTTTTTATAATATAAGCGCCGCACATTGTGGGTCAACTTTTAAATAAGCGCCTGGGGCGCTAATAAGAGGAAATACGGTATCTGCAGACCCAGAAATGCTCTTGTTGATGAAGCCTCCTATAACTGAAACAACAAGTAGTGCTCAAAAGAAATTGGTTCATATGTCTGCACACAGTTTCGCCAAACAAACATCGTTGTACTCCAACCACGGTCACCACCTTTTCAATACGTAACAGAATTCTTTTGTTTTAGCCCTTGTTTGTACAACTAAAAACTTGTTTAGCTATCCTTAAAAATTAAATGCTCATACTAAAACCATGTTGATTTGAGATTTATTGTAGAGCTTCTCAGTTAACAATTTATGATACCGCTGACTTTAATGTGTTGTACCGCGCCAAGGGATTCGTCTTCCTTGTAAAGAATAAATCTCAAATACTCGTTCAAAGATATTACTATAAGCCAATTTATTGTTTCCAAATCTTTTCCAACCAACTGAAATTATTCTTGAGTTGTTGCTAGGGTTACCAATACATCTCTTCATCAAGAAAGCAGCTAGTATTTCTGTCTTGCCTCAGAAGTCAAACCACTTGGGGTCTGGACACTAGTATGACCAAATACGGTAGTACATAGGGAGCCATGGTCAAACACCACAGGGGGCTATATTCGGGGGACTTATATTAGGGAGGGCTTATATTTGGGATTTTAAGTTATTAGGTACCACATGTATCCGTACTATGAAGCAGACTTTAGAGCACAGTTTTTAAGAGATGAAATATGGTTGGATCGTGGAAACTAATAGTTGACCTACGTTCACGAAACTGAAAGTGGTCAGTCACGTAGAGTGGCGTCTTTGCTAACGTAAAGTTCATCAACAGGGTTGCAATATTGCATCAGCAAGACTGTAAGCTCAAATTTGAACTAAACCTTAATTGTAGAAGACAATTATTACTCACCAAGTTCGTTATGACTTAGTAATTCTATTTTATCCAGCCTAAGTATATTTATGATGAAATTCAGCGTCTAAGTAACTTTCGATGAATAAAAACACAATGAAATATGCTGACAAAATAGTGAAGAGTAAGTGTATGTATCAGGCGATTTGAGTGTCTTTAATAGATTATTTTGATAGTCTTCACCGATATTGCGAATTCTCACTGTCTGACGAAATGGATACCATTTCATTTAATAGTATCGATCAATCAATCAATCAATCAATCAACAGTAAACCCATCAATCAATCAACAGTAAATCAATCAATCGAGTGCCGTGCAAAGTCATTGCGTGGACGACCAAGACGAGCCCCTTATCTCTGACCTCTAAAATTTAAATGTGTTGATGGTTGACCCAGAATCATGCCACATTGATAGGGTCACCCACTTGTTCTTTTTGGGTCTATCTTTACCCTCCTCCCATTAACTTCCCCTGTGTTCACTATAGTCTCCGTCCTATATTGTCTTATCGTATGGCTGAGGAACGAACTCTTCTCTGTTCATCAGTGGGTGAATCATCATGCAGTGAATCAACGCAGAAATGATCGAAGTGATGATTGCCAAAAATTGCATTACAAGTGACAATAACATTGCAAGTGACACATACCGCAGTGTTATGTTAGGACAGAATATGCTCGCTTGGTGAAAGATTCATGAAGACTTTGAGTGGGGTGAGGACGCTTCCTAAGGAGCTGAAGAAATAAGTATCGACTCAACAGGGATAGGCAAAAGTGTTTTCAATGAACTATTTCTATTTTCACTCTCTTTTCCTAAGACTAAGTTTATTTGACGGAAAAGAACAAGCAACTTTGTCAATTTGCAGAAAGCTTTCTCTTGCTAACTTTGGTTTCAAGAACTATTCCTTGCAAATGTTGATACCGTAAATTACCACTTTTTTTCTTCCAAACGTTTGTGCCCACGAACATACTTTTAACAATAGATTCCTTCCTAAAGAATGCTGGAAGTGTATTTACAATAATGTTTTTATGTTTTTATGTATTTATGTTTTTGTCCCCGGTGGTGACATACTTTTCCATTTCTCTAGTGTTCTATTCATAATAATGTTTTTATCCACATGTAGTCATTCTTCTAAAATAGGCATGCAGATGTGCAAGATTATCTGTGAGTCAATCACAATGGCCTCTAATAAAGCATGTCTTAAGCTGCTTTTAACATAAGAAGCTTTATCCATGTGATGCTAAACTAATAAGTGACGCAATTCTTAGCCACACTAGCCCCTACAATTATGGCAAGTCGTCTGTGTATGTTTTACGGATACCAGCAAATTGCAATGATATCTTTATCTATAAGCATTGATCTATTCTAAATGCAAGCGTGAAACTAAGTAGCTCACAAACAGCTAAATGTACACATTTAATTCAACATCAAGGAAATATTTCAAAGTGACGCGGGCCTACCAGCCCCTCCCCCCCCCCCCATGTATGAGAAGAGCCAAAAAGCCCATGTAAGGTAGGGTTAACATTTTATAAAAACGTAATACAGTGCCGTCGTCAGGTAGTTGCATTAGTCAGAGGTTGCACAAAGGTAGACAAAAATAATATTGCTCTTTAATGATACTCTTTGTTTACACAAATGGTCTTCGGCACTAGTAAGCACCATATGCGAACTAAACGAGGCTGAGTCACAGTTCTTGAATAATTTTTGGAAAGAAACAAAAATCGACGAAATAAAAAACCCTTAAAACAATAAAAGCGCTTTTTGTAGGTTAGTCCACAATCAGAGTAGTCACAAATTACATGAAAATGATAATTGCCACAAAATAGAACAGATACAAGCATTGGTTTAATGAATAAAAAAGAGCACTGAGTCAGCCAAAACCTGGTTCTTATATAAAGATGTAACTGAGTAAAAGGCAATAAATTTGGCAACAGGACTCCTAAATATACGATCTTTTTTTAAGAAACTGATTTTAAAGCAACTTAACTCAACCAGGATAAATTTTAAGTAACTTCAACACTAACGGTCCAGTTTAGTAAGCAACTTTTAAAGAGAAAAGCATGCTCTTTTCAAACGTCTTTGTAACTAAAGAACTCATGAAATCATGGTATCTGTAAAATGCGATGCCCAGAGAAAATGTTTGAGTCGATCTGTACAGTAATATGAGAATAAGCTCGATGCAAGAGTTTGTTCAAAATGGTATTAAACTCTGACTGTCTGCCACAACATCCATAGTACATACTTTAACTTGTCAAGAAACATGTTTTATAGTTGGCCAGTGAAAGGAGATGCACAAGTGAGAGCATTTTCATGACTAAGATTTCTTGTTCAATTGTGTGAAACTCTTAGCTGTGGAACTCGGAAAGAAGCACTTCTGTTTATTGACAGTAAGGCCTTCATCATGAAGACACTGTAAGGTGGATTGAAGATTTGCATCATGTTCTGCTTGATCTTTGCCCAAAACAATAATATTGTTAGATATCTTGAGTGTGCCAGGACAACCTTGTATGGCTTAATAATATGTTTGTAGATTTCAAGGGCAGAGGAAATCAGCGGTCGAAATAAGGAAATTTAATCGAACCGGCTGTTTTGATGCGAGCAATACAAGCGGAGAGCGCGGAGTGCCCGGAGCTGGGAGTCTACCCAATGTAATTTCGAGCCGGCTTTTTTCTGAAATTTAATACCTTGTCGAACCGGTTAAACGACAATTTGAGCCGGCTTTGGCCGGAGCCGGACGGTTATTTCGGGCATCCTGTTTTATATCCTGCTGAAACGAACTTTGAACAATGGGGTGACTAGAAAATTGACTATGCTATTCTTTTATAAAATCACAATCCTAACATTAGTCTCATTTACACCTCCCACTCGAACTCTACTCTTTTAGAGTTTTATTTCTTTTAATGGCCTTCCTACAATGGTTTGAAGTCCTAGGGTTAGTAGTTAGGACTAGGGTTTGAAAATTAACGAAAAGTTTATATCCCTTGGACACCAATTAAACCACACGGCCCACAAACATATTTTAATGTACATACAAATTCGTGCTTAAATTTTTAAAAATGCTTTCGGAGATATCTACTAAACAAAATTTAATGAATGCCAGACGAAATGGAAAACTTTGAGTAGGCGGTCAAAACTATGGGTAGTGAATCTTTCTTAGCCGCAATTTCACCTACAAATGCAACGGGCGCATACTAAAACAAGAGGCTTGGACGCAGTTTCTCACCATTCTAGGTGTTACATATCAAAAAACAAATCACTAAATGCAGAGTATTTGAATAGGAAACATTTGCTTGCTCTTGAGGACATAGTGTTCACATACCATAATTATTACCCCACGTTGGTAAAGTCACCTGGTATCCACTTTTAGCAAAACAAGTAAATAAGAACATCCAATCGCTAAGTCTTTTGAAAAGATTTTAAGTACATGAGGGTTTTGTTGTGATTGTTGTGTTCACAGTACAACAGGTTTAAGCATTATTTGAAGAGGTTTTATGTATTTGAAGGTTTAAGCACTATTTGAAAAGGTTTTAAGTATTTTGGGGTTTAAGAATTGTTTGAAAATGTTTTCATCCATTTGAAGGTTTAAGCACTGTTTGATAATCATTTCCTTATCAAAAAATAATGCCAACACAAGTTTAAAGAAATATGTTGTCAATAAAGTATGTATCGGTGGTAGAATTTTATTGCATTGTCCATGTATACAACACAAAGTGATTTCAGTGCACTACTACCTACAGGCAGCCACATGTAGTCTGAAAATTTCTGAACCTCTGAAAATCAAATAGTTAATAGTTACACTAGTAAGGGATCTTGCCCATTTTCGATCATCAGTGCTGCAAAACATGGAAGACATCGTTTCGATGATCAGATCTTAAGGAGGTGAATATCAGTTCTAATAAATTGACAGATGTATGGACACACAGTGAGTGATTAATCTCCAGTACGAGTAAATGTTTTGAAAACTTCAGTTGATTGATTAGTTTTACTTTATTGAGGGGTACGGAAACTGCTTTTATAAGAACAAACTCAAGCATATCTGCTTACATTTTGTTAGTTAAAGTTAATCTCTCTGTCAACAGAATTGGCTGGACCGGTAATTTTGAGTGACAGATGGCTACAAACTGTGGAGAAGAGTCTCGAGGAAAGCCGTAATCTGATATTGAGAAATAATAATAGACACAAGTGACAAGAAATTTGCAATAAATATGTGCTAATTACTTAGACACATTGACTTTCCGTTGTCAGGTATTGAAAAGCGTTGTAAATTCCGATACCTGAAAACAAACTTAATTACCGCTTCCTTTCAATTAAGTTACCTGTTCTTTAAACACTCTAATTCTCTATTTAGCACGTTACTTAGTAGCGTAACCAAGGAGATTTACATTCCTTCATGTAAAAATGCACGTAGTCTTCACTGTCACTGAAAATTCTTGTTTAAGTCAGTCTTCTTGCATTTACGAAGCGTTAGGTTGGAATCGCTTAGAAACGTCTCTATAGAGAGGCTGACAAACAGGCATTTTAGGAGCGGTTGCGTAAGGATGTGTTACTCAGATTGAGGAATTGTAGCTTTAAACGGCCCAAATCTGCACGAGTGATATCCGAGATGTTAACAAGCTTTTGCCTACTCATGCAAGTATGCTTAAGTTGTGCATTGGTATGGTTTTACGTCTCAATGTCATCCATTATTTGGTGTTTCCATATGGTAATAACCACCCATAACCAACGACGGCGCCTTTACAACCAGCGAGACCGAAACAAAAACCCCGATAGTCCGTGGATCAATAAAATCGCCCAGAACCATTGGTGTCCAAAGGGATCGCAAAGACACCAAATCTACACAAAAGTTAAAGCAAATCAGCAGAGGAAACTCATGTAAGGCAAAATGACATATGGCGTAATCATCTCAGCAATTACCATGGCAACAATTTGATATGAATTAGACATTCACCTTTACCCTGTAAATGTTAGAAACCCGAAATAAATTACCGGCACGTTTAGTGTCATGGAAAGGGACAACTCATAATCATTGATTGCTATCCATGCATTTCATCAAAAGTTCCTTACAAACGGATGCGGAGAAAATCCGAGACCGCCATATGCGCGAGGCATACAAGCTGATCAGAGGTGCAAACGTTAGCGAACGAGATGCCAAAATCTATTCGCTAGCGTACCAGATGGTTAGACTTTCCATAGAGCACAGGTCGATAAAACGTACACAGAACTGCGATGTACACATGGCAGAGTTTGATCACGCCGTAACCTACAACTATGTGTCTGAGGACGATCACGTCTTGCCAATCCAAGAGAAGAAGTATTCTATCGGCGAGATGATCGATCTAGTTAGGCGCCTGATGGATTTGAATGGTGTACTGGACTATGATGAGATCATTCATAGACACAGGATGATCGAACCATATCGAGAAGGCATTTGGAATGCCATCGGCCAAGGACAAGGCGTCGACCAGGAAGCAGCAGCTGAGTTAAAGGAATACCTCCGCGACACAAATCTATTCACGAGAGTCTTCGGCGATTCCTGGCTGGCTCAGGCATTGACCGCCGCCAGCATTGCGGAACTGTTGCGGGTCCTTGTCTCTTCTACATTTGGATGGTCAGGCATGGTAGCGCCTATCTTGTTTGGAGCCTCGGCCGCCGAGAGAATGCTCTCGAGGCCATCTCGCGATGACAGAAGAATATGGCCTGTCTTGGTTGCGCTCGGAGTCAACACACCAAGTAGAACCCAGGTGAGGCAAGTCCTCACTCATCTGGAGGATTTCCAAAAGCTAGAATGATGGCCATTCAGCGAGCATCGCGACTACGTCACTCGCGAGTACCCTTCTCCTTGGGCGACGGCCTAGGTCCTGTGGACAGTTACCTGAGCCATAGGACGATAGCAGCGATAGTGATGATGGCGAGAAAGTTTCTGGCTGTCTTTTCGAATCGAGTGGCCACCCTACGGAACTGTTTGAGCTTTTGTTGCATTCTCCGAGCCACATAGTACGGGTACTTTACTAAAGTTTTTGTGACATCCAGCTTAAATTACCTTGCACGGTCGTGGACGGTTTTTTTTCCAAAATTGGGGAGGTTGTTACAAGGGGTGCTTGTCAGAGTAAGGTTTACCAGGGGAGGCTTGATGAAGTGCGACTTGCTGCAGAAGAGTAAGTTGGACGGGAAGCTTGCTAACAGTAGAGGAATATTCAAGAACTTAAATCATGGAATCGGTAAACAAGTGACTTGCCAAATAATTAATATACCATGGAGCTGCCCTCTTGGTCACAGGCTCTCCCCTTCACATCACAGTCCTTTCTCGAGAATCCATAGACACATTGATTAGGAACCTTATTCAACGGCTGCAATCGAAATACAGTCTTATGCAGTAAGATATAGAACGGACAGCGAAGATTACTTACCTGTTTATGGCTCGTATCAAAATGAATAAAACAAAATTTGTACAAAAGGCATCCAAATTCCGAGACAATAATTTCAGGTGAGCGCACAAAAGATTCAGCAATGGCCAAAATGTCAACGCAGTAATCCACCATGGCCTGCAGAACAAACGTAACGTAAGTCGGTAAATTAACAGTACTGCCGGAGAAAGGTTAAGAAAAATGTTGACAGTGGTAACTAGGATACAAAACATGTTTGACGGTCAAATGAAAATATCTGTAATGCAGTAGCGGATGGTAGGCATTTATCATGGGTGAGCTGCCCATATCTGGGTTTGAATCATGTTATTTAATCTCTCCGTATACAAACTACAACGCCCTTAATCCTCCTACACAACGTCCTAAAATATGTTATCACGAATCAAGGAAAAATCGAATGTCGAGCGGACCAGATTCCGCACGACTTCAAGGTATTTTCTCACAGCGATTTCTTACTAAACTAACATTAAACTGGTAAATTTGAAAATTCAAGTCTTAATTTCTGCCAGGAATTTTTTTTTAGTTTTGTTAAAAGTACAGCCTATTTGAGAACAAACTCACCTGCTAATATCGGATTTGCAGCAATTATATTAAGCCTTCTTCTTTCATATAAGGTTAAATGAGACGGACTAGTCTCTCGAGTTGTTGAATGTACTCGGTCAAACTCCAAACTCTGAAAATAATAAAATGCTCATATAAGTAAATAACATATTATATTCATACTCTTAACATATTTTTATTTGGGGGAGATTCCCCCTTTTTTTAAATTACGCAACTTATCTCAGCACAAAAAATGGATTCTTTTGATGTACCAATTTTCATCCAAATTCTGTTTTTTAAATATTCTGTTACAGTTAGGACGAGCCACTCCTTACTTATAAACCAACAAATAGTCTGACAGTTTGAAAGTTCAGGTCTCAACATAATTACATAAATAGCAGAACTTCTCGCTTGACCGCAGAATCTTCTTCCATCACTTTTATGGCACACGAAAAAAATGAAGAGTAGGTTTACTTCCCATATGCTCGCCCTATTAAACTACTCCGTCAGAATCGTTCCTGTTCAGTTTGTAACCCCTGTCTATTGTCCCTATTTTCCGGAAAAAATTAAATAAGAAACCAAGAGATTACTTGGCATTGAAACAAAAATAAGAAACGCCGAATATTCAGCATTTGATCAATTTAAAGTTAGGCTGAATCATTTGTTTCAGCTCAGAGAAAAACTTCAATCAATACATAAAAAACCTCAATTTACAGGGAATTGTCTTTGCTCTTCATATATTTTGACCACTGAGCTTTTCAAAAAATATGGATCTTTTTCCTTATTTCATTCGTTTTTTATATGGAAATCTCATATCAAGAAGTCTATACGCGTCGCTAATGTTTGTTTGTAGAATCAAATATTTAAAATGCTTATAGCAAAGACTTCTTTTGCTAACCCTTACTTCCCAGACACTGGTCACAGGACCTACCTTATCCCTTTCAAATTTCGCCTCCCTATAATTTTCACTCTCTTTAATTTTGGTCCCTTTAATTTTCGCCCCCTGATCCTTCGTTTGACTCCCTTTAATTTTCGCCCCGACGGGGGGGGGGGGGCGAAAATTTGAGGCAAACAAATTTTCGGGGTTTATTGTATTGCTTTGCTTGTTCCGTACGTTTTTAAATTTTTCTTTGGTGAAAAAATATTGCAAAACGGCATATCCCTGCAAACCTGCCCATACTGCAGCCCGCACAACTAGATATAAAACGCCGCAGTGAAGGCGAGGCACCGCGGAAATTACCGCGGCACTTTTTTCCACGGCAGAGAAAATATTCCGACTTATATGACGCTGTAAACAATCGCAGCCCTTGAAAAAACCACTAGCCTCCTATGTAATTTTATTATCTGTTTTGATGAAGTAGAAATGCCTACCTTCTTCTAAATGCTAATGCATCTATGTCTTTGCCTATCTGATTGCCTTTAATTTTGCCCCCTCCTGAACTTTAGAAATTGATTTTCACTCCCTTTAATTTTCGCCCCCCCCCTCCTGCTCACTCTGCAATTCGCTCCCTTTAATTTTCGCCCCCCCCCCTCCTGCTCACTCTGCAATTCGCTCCCTTTAATTTTCGCCCCCTTGGTGGCGAAAATTAAAGGGAGACGAAATTTGAAAGGAATAAGGTACTTTATAAACCTTGTTTAGCGAAACCCACACACAAAAACATCAATCATCATAACAGTAACCAATCACATCCCTAGTTTTTGGATATTTGGTAAATTGCAATCCCTGATGGGATGAAAATTCACAAGATTAATTTATGTCCCAAAGTATGCATTTTGGGACAAAAGTAAGTTTGGAAAGTACACTATGCCACATATCGGAATTGCGATTTTCTAGTGCAAGATAACATGCAGTAAACAAACTTTAATAAAGTATGCCTCATACGGAATTTGATCTAATTTGGAAGTGATTCATTACAAGGGATTATACAAAATAATGGGATGAAAATTCACAAGATTAATTTATGTCCCAAAGTATGCATTTTGGGACAAAAGTAAGTTTGGAAAGTACACCAGGCAACATTTCGGAATTGCGATTTTCTAGTGCAAGATAACA
This sequence comes from Alatinidae sp. Z8VKAUB7J3, assembly GCA_010016025.2. NCBI lineage: Eukaryota > Metazoa > Cnidaria > Cubozoa > Carybdeida > Alatinidae > Alatinidae sp. Z8VKAUB7J3. The sequence continues at coordinate 184,089,837 of JAAAKM020073195.1, read as the reverse complement.
TGCAGTAAACAAACTTTAATAAAGTATACCTCATACGGAATTTGATCTAATTTGGAAGTGATTCATTACAAGGCATTATGCAAAAATCATGGGATGAAAATTCACAAGATTAATTTATGTCCCAAAGTATGCATTTTTGGACAAAAATAAGTTTGGAAAGTACACCAGGCAACATATCGGAATTGCGATTTTCTAGTGCAAGATGGAGTGCAGTAAACAAACGTTAATAAAGTATGCCTCATACAGAGTTTGATCTAATTTGGAAGTGATTCATTACAAGTCATTAAACAAAATAATGGGATGAAAATTCAAAGATTAATTTATGTCCCAAAGTATGCATTTAGGGACAAAAGTAAGTTTGGAAAGTACACCAGGCAACATATCGGAATTGCGATTTTCTAGTGCAAGATAGCATGCAGTAAACAAACTTTAATAAAGTTTGCCTCATACGGAATTTGATCTAATTTGGAAGTGATTCATTACAAGGCATTATGCAAAAATCATGGGATGAAAATTCAAAAGATTAATTTATGTCCCAAAGTATGCATTTTTGGACAAAAATAAGTTTGGAAAGTACACATCACCCTGCACTTCCTCTCTTTATCTCTATTCTTATTGGTTGTGAGAAACTGTATAAATAGACTGTAATGTGTTACAAAATAGGAATTGTGTGACAGCTCACTGAGATCTATGATCGCTGTCATAGATCTCAGAAATAGATTGACTAGGAAAGTAATAGAATAATTGTTGTTTTGTGGAAATACTTGAAGCGCTTGCTGCGAGTTCCTCAAGAGCTGCCGTGCTAGAGAAGGGCGCTCATTATACATACAAGGGTAATGCTCCTCAATTTGGGCTACCAGATGAAGAAGCAAGCACGCCCAACCGAATAGTAGGACCACCTGTCATGGATTATGGAAAGCATTCGTAATCGCTGAGACCAGAAAGTTCACCCTATCCTAGTCAACTGGATGAGAAGCGACACAATCTTGCCCTGTTACCCCCCCCCCCTTCACCTCCCCCCAAAAGTCATATAACCAATACCGTGCGCTTTGCGCTTGGTATTGATGAGATGCAAATCCGATAGTATACGATGAAACACGAAACACTGTAAGCAAAAGTTTTGCATTTAAAAGTTGGCTTCCGGTAGACTTTAAAAGTGCGTCAAGTAACGAATTCAATTTTGCTTCACTTTACTCCGGACACTGATCGCATAAAATTTTTCTGGATTTAAGAAGCTATGTTAGCTCACAAAGTCACCTATTCTTCATCTATAGACTTAAAAACATTACTCAGAGGTGAGAACTCGTTTATATTTTCCACTAAGAAACTACCGATCTGTCACTGATATCTGATACGTGATTCCCAAGAGAAATGGCTAATCCACCACTGTATGCCGCCATAGACAACACCAAATCCTGCATGCATGCCATTCTTTCGCACCCGGTTGTTACTTGACACTAACCCATCCCGTCGACATGGAGTTCGGAACGTTATGTTTCAATCTATTCTATAGAAAGATCATGTATGTTTAGTTGTCTGTTTCACTCCAATGCTGATTTTCTGATCTATAAAAAATTCTTTAACTCTCAAAAGATTCCACAACTAGAAACGTCTAGGAATACGAGAAACCATTAATTCTATAATCTGTACATATATGTTTTCACTCCAATGCTGATTTTCTCATCTGTAAAAAAGATTCTTTAACTCTCATAAAGTAAATTTTGAACTCTCAAAAAGATTCTTCAATTCTTCATGAATATGTCTAAACTCTAACAAAGGTTCCTAACTCCCAAAAGATTCCACGACTCTATAAAATCTCCTCAACCCTTGAATGATCCTTTTAATCTGCCTCAAAAAACATCTCATTCATTGTATGGTACCGTCGGAGTGGACTAAATACGCCACTAATATTTGGAAGACTTTCAGCACATCACCAAAGTTACTTAAAACTTTTATAAAGAAAAGTGAGAGTGTGATGCAAGTAAGCTATACTCTAACTGCTTTTCTAAGTAGTTTGATTGTTCTTGACTTTCAGTATAATATAGAATAACCTACTTTTTAGCAATTGCACAAAGCACTGATCGAGTTTGAAAAGTGGCCATTCTGTAGTGGAAATATTGCAAATCCTTTCGTTACCTTGCGTATCGTTACATAATTTGACACTCTTTGGCCTTAAAGTATTTCTACCACAAATAAATATATATGTTGAAATTGAATTTTAAAGTTTGGAGGGTCTAAATGATTTTAAATGGCCAGTTAAAAAGTTACTAGACAAAATGAAAGTATGTCACATTGGAAAATTAAAGTTGAGAATTTAGACAAATAAGATGATTTGCTATCTTCAGCTGGTTAATTTCCCCTAACTCCGCAGACTTCTGCGCTTTTTGCGAACAACCCTTTAATTGTCAAAAGCACACAACCCCAAATTATGTGAAATACAATACACTTTTTTGAAAGAAAATATGGTACAAACTTTTGCAAAAAATTGTTTGTTTGTTTGCATCTTTGATGTTGGTTTTCTTTGGCTTGTTTTTACTCTATTGTTGTACCCTAGAAAGTCATACAAATAGCTTTGGTAATGTCATATTGAATGAATTATAGTGTTTGTGTATGCTGTTTCTCATTGATGTAACCACTCTCATGTTCATTTGGCTTGTTCCTCAAACCAACAATCTTATCACCTGTTTTCTTGTATTTTTAGTGCAGTATCCAACAAACACCTGACTGATTGCAACCCCTTACAAGAATGCCTATATATAATATTGGCTTCGAAAGAAAGTACCCATGAGGTTTGACCTGATGGGAATTTGCCAAAAGCATTATTTCAAAAGTACAACTGCATTTTAAGACTTTGTATCTATTTGTTGCTTGCTAATGTTGCATTGAGCTCACTTCTCTCCGAGCCTTATATTAACCTAAGACAGGGGTTCTCAAAGTAGTTTGATAGCAACCCCCAGGGATCGATGAGACCTTACAGTGGTCATTGAATACCCAAGGGGTCAAATGGGGGTTGATGAATATCCAGGGAGTCGAACAGGCATCAATGAATAACCATGTTCCATCTTGTAGTAAGAAAATTACAAAATGTACCCCTACCATCCCTCCCCATCCCTTCCCACGCTTTCCGTCCACTCCCACGCCTCTCCCCGCTCCAGACAGGGCTGATACTGGAATCATTTGTGTTTTAGTTTCGTACTGAGGTAGTGATGTTTTTCCCCGAGGTCAGATCATTAATGTAAACTACTACTACTACTACTACTACTACTACTACTACTACTACTACTACTACTACTACTATTGACTAATCGTTGTATCATTCATCCAACAGAAATTTTCTACGCGGGTGTCCAAGAAAAAGAAGAAAAAGACGAAGGTAAGGCTGTGTGTTTCTTAAACCTTCTTGTGTTAATCCCAAGAAGTTTCGAACCTTCAGGAACTGACGTTCTCGACTATAACCAGAAATTGGTATTTTGATATTGAAAGAACATCAGACCAAGTTAGTACTTACCTCTCAAAAGTAACGATGCGGAAAGAGAAAAGCAAATACTTAACGTTTTTTTCAGTCTCTAAGTGCCTATTGAAGTTAGCGAAGTTTTTTCCGAAATGACACGACAAATACTTCATTTATTAACTAATGTATCTAAAAGAAATTTTTATTTGCTATCAAGAGAAAATTGCTTAATTTGTTGGTAGAGTTTTCAAAAGCCGGATAAATTTTCAGAAGATGGTATGCCCATGATTATGGTGATTCAAGATAGCCCCCGACCTTACATAGTAACAGTATTTAGACGCAAAATTTGTGTACCATATCAAAGTCAAGAACCCGTAATGTTACATATCATTACTTGGTGCCTGGGAGCAATCAAAGAAGCGTGTAACGATTGCCTTTACTAGATTCTTTCTCTCCTTATAGTCAAACAGAGATAACAGTAAAGATTAATTTTTCGTTCATCAAATACAGGCTTGCTAGTGCAGCAAAATTTCGTTGAGAATTCTATATATTCGTTACGATTTACGTCCTGCGATAGTTTCCTATTGTTAGTATTACCATCCAAGATTTTTAAAAGTAAATTAGAAATCACGTATCTTACCAAAGAATACTATGCAAGGGTGTCCTAACCTTATAATGAAGCTGTATTACGATGGTGTATATGAAGGCTTAGAAGGATGATTTTCATTTACTTGAGTATTACTATCATTCTGAATTACACAGAAAAGAATTTTAGTATTTAGCAATAATTGCTACACAAATGTCAATCCTGGGAGTTATTGGCTATACCGTTATGGTAGTGACTTGATATATCTCATGTCATGAAACACAAAAGTTTTTTTTTGTGTGATGCATTTAAGTTATGCGTATTTAAATGAGGTGAAAAGTCGAGTATTTGTCCATGCTTAAGCTAGCTCGAATACTACGACGATCAATATTCTCCTTTATGAATCAGTGATAATCCAAAAACCCAACGTTTGGTCAAATCTATATTAGTGTTTAACAATTTTTGTTGTTGCAATCGTTCAATGACAATGATTTCGTAAGCCTCTTTGGAGTAATCACCAATACTATTGAGACTTGATACCTCTAATTTGATGCAAAACTGTGATAACTTTTGTGTTAGCGCAAGTAATTAGAAAGCTTTTCTCTGAAATGAATTAACATTAAACATACACATTTTTAAAAATAAGCAACTCGATTTTCAGGGTCAGGGCTAAAGTTGCTCAAGAGGTTGCTAAGGGTATTTATTCTCTGTGATACCGAATCATGAAATCAATATATACAATATCTAGTTTTTCTTTTTACTCTACTTACAATGAGTTGTACATGTAAATAGTTCGTTATATATGTGTTTCAAATCAGAAAAGAATTCTTCTGTCTTTATCTTTAAGAAAATTTGTAATTTTGTTCTTCGAAAAAAAGTTGCTAACTAACTGTCAGGGCTGATGGTTGCTAAGCAAATTGCTTAATTTATGGGCTAATTTGAGGGCCGAAGCCTTAGCAACTGGGTTGCTTATATCAAAAAAATGTGTACCTAAGCCAGCTACATCGCCTTCTTTTTATAGTATTATTAAAATCTACCACACCCAGTACTCTTAATTCTTCTATTTTCTTTCGCTATTGGACATGATATTAAATCGACAGTAATTACAATGAGAGAGTACACCAATCCAGTTAGAATTATATGCAAGTGGCATAGGTGTCAAGATACACGTAGACTGTCACGACGAAGACGTCTCACCGACGTTGAACTGATAATAAAAATCGTAAAATGTAAAGCTTCTCAAAATATATCACTGGTTTGTTATATAAGGCACGCCCAAATATTGAACAATTTTAGAACATTCCGCAGTCGCTACAGATTAGATGGCCTGAAATTACAGAGTTTTGTGGTAAAGGGACCTGATTTAAGACCACGTCTTACTAACTACAAATAAAAGCAAAATGACCAGACATCACGACCAAAGTGTGTTGAATAATATTTTTGCAATTGGATTAAAGGTATTAATTTAGACACGATTACATACAAACTAGACCTGCGAAGTACTTATTTCAGAGTATAAAATATATTTAAAGCATTTTGAAGATAAGAATCCAAGCCAAAGAAGGCCAACGTCCTATCCCTTGCGTCCAAACTGAATGTCGAAATTCGAAAGTTCAGTCACGTTTCATTAACTGAACCTAAAGCATTTAGATAGTTTGTTTACTGGAGAATTCTTGTATAAATTTCTAGTGCTCAAGTTTCTTTAAACTTTTAGTCAAATAAATTTTTTAGCTTTTTGATAGGATGGTTGACAAATCTGGCTAGATGCTTCTTCAGAAAGTGCTTTAACCCCTCGATATAAATTGTCCTTGCGGCAACAATCCATATTAATATTGTAATGTAATCTTCGCTGCCTGGCTTACATCCTTCAGAGGAAACAAAAACCTTTGTGTTTTCTGTGATTCTAATCTTAAAGTATAATAGTGAAGAAGTGTTTTCGATTCATACTGTCATACCTTTGATTTGTAGTTGATAAATATTTTAATATTTTTTGCTTTTTGTGTTCTAGTGTTTGTTCCAATGTATAATTTCTTTGCACTGTACAAGTACCAAACCGGAACAATATGTGGAGTATTGTTTTTTCCTAATGTAGCTAAACGGAGAATTTTTTGTGATTTTAAAAATTCATCTCTTTTGCTCATGTTTTCTAAATCCTAATGCTACCATAAAAACTCCAAATGCAATCATTGCTACTGAAACTTTTTCATTTGTAATTTCTCCGTTTACCAAAAAATCAGCAACAAATTCTATTCCCCATATCAATAACTGCTGAATGAGAACAATTCCTCCCATCACACAAAACATTATGCCTATGGCAGTAAACCAATTTTTGCCTCGTCTATAATATTCGTGGCTCATGATAGTCAGAATTTCCGACTTAGATAATTTTTATTCCAGGATTCTTAATCTTGTTTTGAATCATTGCATTAAGCAGCAATGGTGTTGACATTTCTGCAAGATATGAAAGCTCAATTGGACCCAAGTATATTGAACGAAGTCCTTTGATTTCATCAATTAGTGTATTGACTGAGTTTACTGCTTCTTTGTCATCTCCACATACAAAAATATCATAATCTAACTCCAATGTTGGATTGACAAGTTTTTTCTCTGAAATGACATGAAATGCTGAAACTAATTTTGATTTATCTTTCATGTGATTTGAAACAAGTTTGTATGAAAATGGTTTGTTGTCTTTAATTGAAACACATTCAAAACCTACATCTGTTTTAGTCATTGGAACAATTGGTGATACAACAACACAACTATCTTTTATTTCTGAAAGAATTCCAGAACATACTGTATCAATATTTTCATATGGAATTGATAAAATCAGCACATCACTTTCTTTAGCAACTGAAACGTTCTCCTTTCCAGAAATTGTACCTTCAAAAAAACGGGATAAGTGAAAATACATCAAATAGATAGCATACGCTGACATAAATTTCATTTGTATGAGACAGATTTTGCCATAATTAATAAGTGGGGGTCCAAATAAGATCCAGGGTGGTGGGAAAAATTCCAAAAATAAATAACTCTTGGGATGCTTATTAGGCACTTAACAGTACTTATTTATGTAATACTGTAACTAGAACACATTTTTCCAAGTACTGTTGTTGCTAGGGTATAACCCAAGGCATGTTCTCCTTATCAGCTTGCCACTCGTGTTATGGATTAAAACAAAGAATTTGACACTTTGTCAACAATGAGAATTTGCCTTCAGCTTTCGTGTTTTTTAATAACAAGAATGACCAAAACACATCCCTCATGAATGTGTTTTTTTGTATACCTTTCTCAATACTCTCCTTTCCTTTATTTTCTTCATATAGTTTCATACATCACTCCAGCTGATTGCTGTGAATAGTGTGTGGCTATAAGGTTGCAAAATGAATCTGCCACTCAACACAACATTAATATGTTAGCTTCAATTGCATCAGCAAATTCCAAGGGGAAAAGGCAGAACGGGCTTTTGATCTTGGTGTCCATAACATTTTTGAAAAGGAAACTTAAATTTTTACGGGTATAATGTCAGCCCCCTGAACTGAACACGCTTGCTATAGTCAACAACCATTAGTTGCTGGATACATTAGTATAAGAAGAAATTGAATCATTTCCTGTTATTAAGTAAATAACACCTCGTGAGTTTTAACATTTTAGTCAGTTTGTGTTAAGCTCACAAAGTGAACAGTTGTAGGTTATTGGTATCAACCATTTGAATATTTCTGGTCTCAAGATAATTATGGCTTAGCTAAATATTCTTCATCCTGGTTTCTTGTTATCCTCATCTTTATTTCCTGTTGAACGTCCAATGTCACCTAATTACGCTGAGGTTAGATATGCTCAAGTCATTATCGTCGGATAAGGTTTTTTGTTCTTGCACTTTTGACAAACTAATAAGCCACATTGTAAGCCAAATCTAGTGTCATATGCAGGCATGCGCATAGTTGTTTAATAAAAAAGGCATGGTGCTGACCATCCTCTCACAAATAAACAGAGCTTGCAAGCAGCACCTGGAAAAAGAATAGATGCTACAATTTGGATGTTATGTACTGAGGTCTTGGCTGAAACTTCTGATCCAAGTGGAAGGAGACAAAGCCGATAAATAGCTTTGAGAAGTTGATATTGAAGAGAGAGTATTCGGTAACCAACTTTGTTAGATTGTTTCGAATCCGATTTTTATTTCAATTCGTTTTAAGGAAATACAACTGGGACTAAGACATTTCTAGGAAATCAAACATGTCATCAAGGAGCAATATGACAAAATCAGAAAGCAGTTTTTTTAAGTAACCAGTAATGAAGACCAATAGCATCGAATGAAGAAAGTCATAATTCATCACTGAATATCACCAGGATAAAGGAGAGTCAGCTAAATCAGTTTCTAAGGCCTTTCATCAATAAAAACTGATGGGTTCACCCGTGGGACCATAACTTGTTACTAGAAAACTTTATATTAATGATGATAATAGGTCGTTGAATTCCTTATGGTCATGTGATTTATATTCAGTATCTCTGAAATATAATAGACGTTACTAAATCTGTACTTAATTTAAGTTTTGGTATGGATAATAATCACTGATTAACGTCTTGCTTTGCTTTTAGACTGCAAAGACATGTATGGATCAATGTTTTGCAAAAGATTCAAAATGGAATGCGCTAGCATCGAACGTGTCAATGGACTTCAGATCAGAATATTTTGTCCAATACGTTGAAAGAAAGTTGAAGTCTTTAGGAAATGTGAAGCAATTTGCTAGTGAAATTGTTCACCAGAAATTTGATCCCTATGTTCTGTTTCTCTAATTAATTAAAATGTTCTCACATTAACTAATTTATGTTTTAGAGTTCAGCATGTCTGCGATGCATTATGTGTATTTCTGTTCTGTACTCACGGGAAAAGGGTGTTTACACAAACGATTTTCCAGAGGACTTTACTATTGTCGCATCTTACATTTAGTTAAAGTCTAGTTTTAGAAAAGCCGTAAATACTAGAGCTGTGTAGTGGATCCAACATTCTCACTGATGGAAATTTAACCCGAGAAGAGGTAACTGTTGCGAATTCCAGGTAGGTTGGATATTTATGGGAATGAGTCTCTGGCAGGATAACCAGCTGAGGCGAGCAGCAGCATGTGACGTCAGTGGCGGATGGTGACGAGAGAATCGTCGATGTTGGTTAATTTCCGTTTACATCCCAAAGTATACACAACCTATACAAAGGCTAAGACCACCTAGCTTAGTAATCAGAAAGGCAAAGACAAACCAATACCATTCAGCTTCAAACAAAGGGTTTCAAATTAATCAATGGTGCCTGGGTCACAGAAAAGGGTGAACGGTTTTACTCTACTATTGAAGAAAAATTTTGAAAAAGGGGCATACTATGCCAAGGGTCGATTCAATTCAATATAAACTCAATTCAGTTTCTTTTGTCAAAATATACTTTTACAGATATAACAAGTAGAGAGGTTATTCTACTGACAAGAATGCGTCCTGTTTTTGTGTGAAATTCCTCTTCCTTAGCTGCCATATTAGTGTTTGAAACTTCCTTCAACTACTAATTTCCATCGTTAAAAATAAACTGTTGACTTTTTGGATAACCTTCCCATTTTCTTTATCCCACAGATGTATTCCCACTACAAACTTAAGAAACTTTTTTATATCTTTGTCTAAGTATACGAACAAAGCAACTTGGTCATACTTAGTTTAGGTCTAGGATTGGCACCCTTCCTTATTGAAAATGTAGTAGTAGCCACCAATAATAGAATGCAGGGTACGTTAAACTACATTTAATCATTTCTCTGAAATGGAAGATACTTCAGCCAATATTTAAGGAATAATTTACGGACATAAACAGGGAGAGAGAAAAGGGGAAGGATGCCCCTGTCCTAAAGTTAGAAGACACGCTGTACCTTAAATAATTTAGCATAAATAATTTACAGACCCATAAATGAAGGATTATAAGCTGAAAAATGATACAAAATACCGCACATCTCTCATAAACCATGCTGTAATAAATGCGCTGTAAAAACCATTGTATGTTCTACATAGATTCTATCATGACAATAATATTTTCAGTTAAAAACAACTGCTACCAACATCTTCTAATAGGAATCTCTCCACACAATGGGGAAGTCAGCTTTGAAATCGATAAAGTGGAAGTAAACGGAGATATTGTTTGTCTTCTGCTTTTCTTTTGTACTAAATTGTCACAAAACTTGTTGTCGACTTCGTCTTTCATTTTTTCCATTAGAATCCACAGGAAGGTTTTACATGGATTAACAGAAACTCCCCCGAGATAATCTGTCTTAAATTGTTTTAATTGGCCAGATAACCATTTAGGAGAGCTCTTTCAAAGTTTTTCCAAATCATATTGAATATGTAGATGAGCATTATTATCTCCACGTCACAAGTATCTAAGCATAGTTACATATTTTATACTACCTGAAGTAACACGGTATATCTTTCATCACCAAATCCCGAAAATATTAGAAAGAAGAACTTCTCCCCCCTCCCCAAATACATAGGAAAGCCTGAGACAGATTGATGGGAGTAAGGTCGAAAGCCAAAACATTATTGTGTCATAAAATTAAAGCAGACCATTATGTCAGCCAGTTAACATCTTTTCACAAATATCCAATTTATAGCATGGAGGCTGCGGGACAATCAGCATTTAATACGTACTTAAATACTCAAGTATCAACGTATTTTCCCGACGTTTGGGTGTCATCTTGACGCCATTGTCAAGATAGATAAAGAACAACTGTATTAACGATAATTTATAATATTTCTACACAATATAGAAAATGTAAACAGACTTTTGCTCGGATGGAGTCCATTTGAACATTCAAGTCAAGCTTGAGCGTGCAAATGTACAGCATCTCTTTAAATGAACAATCGAATTTGCTGCTACACCTACCAAGCACTTGAAAATGTCCAATCAAGCGATCTGGAAGTCGTATCGTTAATGACAACTGTATACAACGCCTCGTAGTAGGAGAATGAGCTTTGGGATGTACAGATAATCAAGAATAAGCCATTAAAGCATGTAATTGTTTTGCCCTCGTTTTGGTCAGTTTGAGAGATGAGTAGATGCCGTTTACAATGGCCATTACAACTAACGCACACGGTACTTAATTCAACGACACCAGTTTCAGGGTGTGGTCAGAGTTTAGCTATCTAATTTTCATTCTAGGGTCATCAGTTTATTTGTGGTTTTCAATCTAAGTAATGGGGAATCTCAACGTAGAAATCATAAACAGGCACATTTCAGTAGAGCTAAGCTGACTGATCATCAGGTTAGATGCATAAAGTTTTTGACATCCTGAGTGGCGATCTTTGAGATGATGATCTTATTGTACGTACACACGACGTATCTCTTGTGTTCTAACAAAGAATTTTTATTGTGAGCCAATTTGGTATAGAAATACATTACACAAGGTAATAAAAGGTATGTTATGTTTGAGTGGAAGGTACTTGCATAGTAAGCATGCTTCGAAGTGCGTTATATTCATCTTTTATTTACATACGGAGTCACGTACTTTATCACTCATTTATTTACTTAACTTCGTATCTTCTGTTTTCTTTACTTACGTATCTATTTCCGTTTATATTTGCATACCAGCATACACTCTTTAAGTTATTTACCCAGCCATCAGCTTGCAATGACCCGTTTTTACATTCCCTTGTAAAACCGCCTTCCTATACCTTCCTTCACTGTTTTGGTATGCACTCACTTACTTCCTTGCTCACTTATGTACTTCATTTGCATGCTTGTTAAATTCACTTGCTCAAACTTATTTACATAGCTGCCTATTTACTTGTTTCCTTTGCTTGCTCATTTATAAGTACTTACCCACTTACTTATTTACTTATTTACTTATTTACTTTGCACACTTCCTCAAGTGTTTGCTCATTTATATTATTTGCTCATATTCAATTCAGACTCCCGTACGCATTTACTTATTTACTTTTCTTTTTCACCTCCATTATAACGTCAACTACAGTCAATGCATGTCTGCCTCAACCAAAGTGCAGTAGTTTACATAGCAGAAGGTCAAACCTTACACGATCACTTGCCTCCCTGAGGTATATTCCATATTACGGTCCTGGCCGCTCTGCCTGGTAGATTAGCGGTAAGTTAGACGAGATCGGCTGTGTATTCAATGCGATTCAACCTCTGTTTTGGTATACGTGTTTGGTATACGTTTGACGAAAATGCTTTTCAAATGTTTATTCTTTGTTCTTTCAAGGAATTCAGAGTCTCATAATCGCCCAATTAAGATAATATCCAGCCCTACAATGAATCCAGACACAAAACAAATTATTTCTTTTAATATATTTTTATTCATAACTTTTAAGTATTGAATTTCTGAGTATTTGAAATGAGTAAGGTTCGACTAACAGATAACTGCAATACAGAAAAACATGTACAGCGTTTAGCTCTGTTAAACCCCAGTGGTCACGCCCAATTCTTCTCGAACGCTTGGTCACGCCCATGATTGCACACACATACATTTCGACCACCAGCCGCCACTGTGTTTAAGTTATCAAAAACTATTCAGTGCTGTATTATGTTGGCTTGACATAAGAGTATTAAATTATAGTGAGGGGCTCTCCAAGTTTTGCATCCGAGCTTTGCAGCGAAGATGAAGCTAAAGATGTTGAGTCCTTTTGTGCTAGTAGTTATGAGACCGGAAAAGATTTAATCGCCTTCTTGTTCCGGCCCCCGTCATGAAACAAAGGTGGCTCCCGTACATCTTTGAAGACCAGCCCCGTCAAAAGGCGTAAACTGTAACCGTATTTCTGGTAATAAGTATTCTTTCCTCCAGACTTATATAATTATATATACATATAGCAGTTTCCTTTATCTGGCTCTGTTCTGTTGAACACATGATCCTTAAATACAAAATATAACCTATTCACAACTAAGATTGCTGTGTCAAAATAAATATTCATGTCAACTAACAACACAAGATTGCTTAATAGCAGGCCAGTGAAAAATGGGCATAAAGGGTGATGATGTAGAAACCACGCAGATGTATGAGAACTTTTCTTTGGATTGTAAAGGACGTGCGCTGGCCTCGTCTTGAGAATCCCGCCTAGGTCCCGACCAAGGCTAAAATGACAGAAATCACGCGTGCCGCCTTGAGAAACCCTGCGTGAGTGGAGAGGGTGATAGCGCCATCAAGTTACAACCCCAGAAAGCAGAAAGGGGGAACAGCAGCGTCTCAAGGGTCACCGCACGCCGCGAAAGCGTGGGTCACGGGTTCGATCTCCGGTGGTGACATATTTTCTATTTCCCTGGTGTTCTTTTCACAACAACAATGAAACGCCACAACAGATTTTCTAATGTTCCAATTTCAACTGCCCAGCTACTTTTAATCGAAGACGACTTACTAAACCCGCGCTGATATGAACATCAAATGGGAGAGTTGCACACACCACCGCTATCGTAATTATTATACTTGATTAGACAATCAAAGGATGAAAACTGCAAGTCAACATTTCTCTAACGCCGAGAAAAGGAAATGATCCCCCTAATATGAGTATCTTTGGATATCCTCGGCTTTTTAAAAAGAGCTAAATCTACTAAAACAATAACAAAAATTCTGGCAGTTTTCCACTAATATATAGCGGCAGCATCCCTTACGGTCAGAACGCAGCTAATAACCAACACATACACACAAACACAATCACGCATACACATGCACACACTTAACATACACACACACACAAGCAAAAACAAATGAAGAACCAGAAAACATGTATAATAACAGCATAAAAACAAATAATACTGTAGAAAAAAAATAAAACACAAAGCAATGTGAAATAGTGACATGCACGAGCAATAATAATAAATATTTCTACTTATGCCAAACTATATAAGACATGGTCAACAGGCACCAAAAAACAATAATAAATGCAGACAATGACAAAGAAAAGGCAAAAGGTGTAAGACACTCAGCGAAAGAAACATCTAAACAAAATATACGAACCAACAACACAATAACTATAGCAAGCAAAGATAACAAATAACCAACAATGTTTACATCGGCATAAAGCAATGGGAAAACAAACAGACTAAAAAATAGGTATATATTCCGAAGCGTGGAGCGATGTTAACAAGTTTCTCACCATCCTATAGTTTGCACATTAATTTTAAGCGTATTAGTATGTTGCTAAATGAATTTACATTGAAATTTTAGTTGTAGAGAATAGTAATGGCACATTTTTGCCATTTTAAGAAGCACGGGTCAATAAAATATTAAATGTAAATGAATATTTAAGTGTAAATAGTAATCGAAATGAGGTTTATACAGATTCCGTGACCTGTAAAATAGTTCTAGAAGCAGCTTAAGAAGAGACGATTTGAGGGAAATTCTCAAAAACTATTGTTTTGTTTTTGTCGTTATTTTTTACGGGTGAGGTAGTATTTTTCGTAGCATATCGCCCACACAAAAGGAAATACCCCCCTCCCACTCCTTTAGCAATCCTTAAAATATTGTTAACTTTTAACGAGCTCACTTTTTGAGCTTGGATTCAATCTGCAACGTTTCTTATTCAAGCACCATTTCGCGATAGCTTTTCATTTCTTAAAAGAATCTCCAGCATGACACAAAAGCCTGAAAAAGTTTATTTCTGTCTCAGAGAAGGACACAAATGGCATTGGCAAATATAAAAGGGTTCAAGCTATAACATTTGAAAAAACTTGAGAAGTTAAGTGTGACGTAACAACATCATAAAATCAAAAGTTTCAAACATTTTCTCACACATTACATTTTCCCCGTTCAGTATTTAGTCCGGGGATGGACAAGCCTTTTTCAAACTTTTGTGCGAAACCACTGGGGGTTAAACGTCTATTAAAAGGTTCTTTGAAGCTCTATTATTCCAGCCCTCGATTTAGTCTGTGTACATTTGAGAACAGTATATTAAGCGAACATCAAGGTATGCCCTTTCAAAGTTTAAACCGTACCTATGAAACCCTGTAATCTGAACCAGTTAATGATCTTACACCTACGCAAAGTTAACAGTGCCTCCTTAAGGCTTCAGAGCGAATGCTACTACTTGGCTGTGAAAGTTGAAAATTTGATTGTCATATGCCAAGGCAAAAAAGGAAGGTAACAAATAATTTTGCTCTTTTCCGACGAGTTTTTTGTTGTGGTTTCCGACTATCACTTGAATTGCTGGCGCCTCTTTTGTTCTTATCCGGAAATTCTATGATGACGATGACAGGTGCAAATTTTAACAGCTATTTGGTACGGGGGTTGTATCCTGGGGGTGATAATTATTTTTTGAAGTCTGTAGACTGAAATGTCACAATCAGCAAGACGGCTGTAAACCCCCGTCAACAATTTTCTCACGTGAAATGCTCCATTTAGGTTATTTGCACCCGTAAAGAATGGATCGGGCATGTGAATCACCAAAAGTAAAGTAAAACGATCTCCTTGCTTGCTCCTCCTCTTAAACCTAGCGACGGGTTTTACTCTTTTTGGACCAGGCTTAACAAAACGACTCTTAGGACGAGGCAGCCTCCAAACTGTCAAAACATTAGTGAATGCAGACAGTGTCACTGAAGAACACTTGATAAATAATACTGTTATTACAAATATTAATTGATGTTTCAATTTACTAAAAATCAGACACTTAAGTTCTACATACTTAAAGTTAGCACGGCTAAAGGGGAAAAACATTAGGTCTAATCGAGAAATCGGACACCGCCAAAAGGCAGGGTTGGTTTTCCGACGTGTGGGACCATGGGCACTTTTGCAACGCCGGGCCCTACTAAGGAGATGTATATTAGTCAATATCTTACCCAATTTAGCTCACATAATATGGGGTTTTACAATGCTTATCGTGTGTAATAATTCTTATATGCAGTGCAGCGTGTGTACACATCAAAGAGTACGAAAAGAGAAGCTGATTGAATGGCCGGTGGATGTTTTTGGCTGTGATACTCTATTTGGGATTTCGCTTGTCACAAGTATGGGTGTTTTCCTTGCAGAGGTAAATTTACTGTTGGGGAATACTCAGCAAACATCTAGGGTCTGTTTTTGCAATGGTACAAAGAGTTTTGCTCGCAAGGATAAATTTACTGGTGGGGGATACTCACCAAATATTTGTATAGTCATTCTCTTCAACAGTATCGGAGCAATGTTTGGGGCGACTACTAATTGCAAAATGAATTGACATTTTTTTACATTATGTGATATAACAGAAAAGTCGTGAAACCAAACTAGATATTCATTCTTTGAAATATTGTGACGTCAAAGAGGAAACACTGCAAAAGAATAAGCTGTGCATCTGACCAAATGTACTCCTTCACTGTGAATCGTCATTCGTTGACGTTGTAGTGCTCTGCATGTGTTTGCTTTGATAAGTAGACCAGGTCAAACATGTGTGTTTAGAGCCTATAAGTGACCTAGCAATTAGAAGTGGGGACGTAGATGGAATCAGAGGTAGGCTGGAGGGGTTGGGGTTGAGCACTACTTTTGTGTTTTAAATCTCGTTCTGGAACTCTTCAAATCATTCTATCGCAAAGTTTAGTGTTGGAACAAAGGACCTTCCCCAAGACCACAACACTGTAAGCATTGTAAAAGATACAAAAGTCAGAGTCGTTACTCATCATAACTCGTACAGCTTGACCAGGATTCTAAGCATGATTATTTAATCACAAGTTCAACACCTTATTCACTATACTGCTGTTACTCAGGACAGAATGCAGGAAGATGTCACCTCTGGCCCTCTTTCATTGCACCGGCCTAAGCCCGGAAGGAATCGAGAGTCTAAGGGTTGTAAGAAGCGAAGGACCTTCCCTAACATCACAACATTGTAAGAATTGTAAATGGCACAAAAATCAGAGTCGATACCAGATGCGGTATGCACAGCCTCAATTGAACCTACGGGTGTTAGTAATAAACATCCAATTATCAGAAGCCCCGTTTGTTCTGGAAGCAGTCTACATTTGCCAATTTATGTCAATCAAGTGATCCTCCTAACGGTTGCCCATTTTCTTACCCCTCCTGACAATCAACATGAAGAGCACAGTCACGAAGGTGAGGGGGGCAAGAGCGGGCGCCGCCTCCTGAGACAATTCACTAGTGTATCCCCCCCCGACATTCTGATCGGAATATATATTTTTCCCTATTATATCATAATGCATCAGAAAGAAAAATTGTCGGACCTATGGGATGACTGTGGGGTGACTCTTGCACGTATGTCCATGGGTATGTACGTTGAAAGTTCCTTGAAAATGCCTTCCGTGAGATATAACTTTAGAACCACAAAAATATTGTGTCTTGTGGTCTTAATGAACAAACTTTTTTCACGACTTTCAACCAATCGCTTAGCTTGTCCCAGCTAGAATATAGGTTATACAATGCCACTTTCAGTTGAATTTACCCACCTCTGATATATTTGTATCGATGTAACCAAATGTGATATAAAATTTAATGGATTCTATTGTTAGGTTTATATGCGGAGAATGATGAAACGTATGACCGCCCCCCTCCCCTCTCTTAGAGGACCAGCTTCGTGACCGGAAGAGCAATTTCTTGTTTTCCTTGTTCATCTTGCTTTCATGGTCATACACTTTCAGGCTATTCCGTGAACGTCGATTGATTAAACTTGATCACCCAAAACCGTTTCCACGTTGTCACGTCGGCCTAAAGTAGTTCTTCATTTAAAACTTTGACGCTTAGATCGATGACGATTTACTTATTTCGTGGTCCGGTCTTGCCATCACAGACGGTAATGAGGAAAATATGCAAAGTAGGATTCGTTCTCAGTTGTAAGGTAATAAACCCATTAAGCGGAGTCTAGTTTGTTGTAGCTGAGAATATCTTGGTGACAGAGGTGGGATACATAATAACTGTGTCAGACGTTCTGGGATTAGGAGCAAGATAATTTGGCTTAATGACACGGCATTCTAAGTGAATGTGTTCACAGCAAACAGTAGGTTGAATATTCTTTTCTTAAGGAATTATATAGTTTCCAAATATTACGTTTATGTTAAATGCATTTGTAGTTTTTATTAGCGGAAAAATACTCCTATCAGGTTTGTAGGAAATATGTCGGATAGGGTTGGTACTAAAACTTTTGTAACGAAAGGAAAAATAATCAGTCCGTGTAAATGAGTTTTTGATGAATTAGTTCCATACCGAATGACTGCAAATGCAGCCATTAAATAAACAAGGGCCTACTTCAAGGTATAAATTGGAGGTCGTGTGCGGCAGTTAACACGTAGGATCTTTTCCAAGTCTAAATCAAAACAGTTGTAAGAATCACATTAGTGTGGATGTGGTTTCAGGTAATCAAATATTCTTGAGTTGTTGTATTTCTAATACAATAGGTGGGATTTCTGTGACGTATTAAAACGCATTTCTGAGTTCATCAGTCTTTTGTCCAGCTCTTTAACTTCCCTCTCATTTATGTCATATCTCATATCTGTCTTTGATTAATTATTTCTCTTACTTTTGCAATTCTCTTTTCCTCTCTCCCCGTTTAATAAGTGCTCTTACTACAATATGATAATCGGCAACTGTTTCAAATATTGATACATAAAATATTTTAGCCCCAATACTGCGCAAACTAGGCACTACTGCACACGGAAATAGGCGCCGAAATAAACTGTATAGTATCATAAAAAGATAGAGGAGCAGATATTGAAAAATATAACTATTTGTAAATGCACGGCCATCGACCAAATCTTTGCACTCAATTTAATTACGGAGAATGTCAGTATGTTGTGGTGCACTTTTTCCATCGTCTATATTGTCTTTAATGCTTATGCAAGCATTAACACTGACACTGCCTTTATTTTGATAAATCACTCAGTTCTTTCCTTTAAGCGATGCCGCTTATACGAAAAGGTAATTTCTGATCGGTCTTTGAATACGCTGCCAATACGCGAGAGTCACATGTGTTACCTTTTACATAGTGATCCCTATTCTTATCGCTTTTAACATAGGATGCCTTAAGTATGTCAATTTATTCACTTAGCTTAACTCTATTAAACTAACGCGTCAGACGGCTCAAAAACAACCTGAGATCTTGATTAAATTTCAAATGCTTTCGGTCTTTTTCGCTTTATCATTACACCTAACTATTCAGTAAGGCCCAACAAGCTTCCCTTATTTCCTAACTCTCATTTGCATTATCTACTATGATTATGACTCAAGGACAAAGCATCATGGCATCAACGTTATAAACTCGTCTGCAAATACCAGTGATCAGATCTAGTCTCACTTATCTTTATGCCTACTTTTGGCTGGTATTACCATTATAAAGGTAATTTTTTTGCACGTGAACACGTTGGCAGGTGTTATGTTCCCTTGCCAAACCCCAACATTTTTGCTTTCCTTCATGGACTAGTGGAGTTTGACTATAAAGTAGCTTTGGTATATTTCTTTGATGTCCTTATCGTGTTATTTTTCCAATTCATTTGGCTTGTGTGAACTTTAACTTAGACTCGATCTTTACCAGTTGAAAGCTTCTCCATATCAAACAGAAAGCTACACATAGTCTATTGAGTTAGGAGAAAGAAGGAACCTACAAAATTCCCTCCTATTCTCCAAACTCCATCAAGTTCTTACCTACTGTTCGCGGCGCAAGACGGCTTTTAATCGGCAAATTTTAAGAATAAAATAATAAATTTTAGGAGAAATTGAAACTGACAAATTTGCTCTGCACTTGATAAATCCTCGACATACGATGAAATACGTAAGGCTTCTAAGGTTACAATAAGCATGTTGTAAGGCAATGTTGCAGCATGTTGGATACATTAATGTCTAGTTTAGCCGATATAACAAACATCTCAAGTGACTATTAGCTACGAACGATGTTTCGCGTAATTTAAGGCTGTATTTTTTTCAAAGTATCCGATTGTTGTGATTGAGCTGCCGATAGCTCTGCATGCCATTTTGAATTCGTTGGAACTGTTTAGAAAAGGAAGACGTTGGGCAACGTCAGCCCATTTATTCAAGAAATCATACGAACATTAAAACAACCATTGCTTAGCAACAGCAAAGGACCGAAATGTGAGGAAAAAGAGTGGTATGAGCATGTAACGATGTAGAAATCAAATTAACGAGAAAAAAAAACAGGAGAAAAAAATATGTCGATCTTAGATACTAGTGTTTTGACTTTATATCTTCGAAATAAGTGATTTTTGTGCGAATTGGAAAGACAGGGTAAGAGGAGTTCACTTTAGTGGGACATATATTATCGGGTAGATCAAGGAACAAAAATGAAAACCTCTATCTGCAAGTTTATTGTTATCTTTTTACGGTACCAACTTGTCATAATCATCATCATCATCAGGTCGAGTTTTTTCGGACTCGCTTGACAAGCTCCCTCCAACCCTGGTGATCCTCCATCAGTCTGGGAATGTCCTCCAGATGCAGTTTTGTATAATCTACTAACTGATTTGTATAAATCCTTTGAGGTCTTCCAATGGATCGTTTACCATGTTTTGGTTGCCAAAAAGGACGTGATTTTTTTAATACTAGTTACATAACAGTTATATATTGGACAGATAAATCAGAAGCTTTACGGCACAAAAGCAGGCCATTGAAATCTTTGCTACACATCAAGAATCTAGCAACACTGTTCCGATAAATCTGTGGCGTACAAGTGGATACCGGTGTCGTTATTTACAGAAAATTTGCAAGAGGAGTGATGTCTCATGCCAAGCCTAAACGGTCCAATCCCAGCTCACGTTCCCTATTAGTGGGTGAACAATCGAACTCTTGGTGGATTTTGCGCCACAACGATAGAAAGAGCCGACAACGATTGATCAAAAACTAATGTTTGAGTAAAATTAGTAGAATTAAATTTGAGCAGATAACTATATTTTTGAAATGTCCTGGTATTTTCAACTGTAGTTTTGTAGGATCCTCACGTAGGTTCGTGAATTAGATCTAATCCCTTTACAAAATGAAGTAATGAAATAAGGGACGTCAGCATAAGAATGGAAGATACTGTGTTCCTCTATGAATCCTAAACACGCGCTATTTCAACCTATGAGCGTCTTCTTCTTCTCTCAAAAAAGCATCGTGGGCCCTGCTTTTCTTTCCCCGTGGATGCAGTGATTCTTACGTATGCAACGAGGAGAATAGAAACTATGTCTACTGATGAATTAGAAAAACTCGAACCAAAAACTACAAAATAGACAGAAAGTGAACAAGAAGCCACCTTCAAGGGGCAAACAGTTTTTAAGCAATGGAAGTGTTCACAAAATTTAACAACTTTGGCAGAGGGCAGCGCTTAGTGTTTTTGGTTATTTACGAGAGCGGTTTTGTGAAAGAAAAGGTTGATAACACTTGATAACAACTAACTTTGTTCCCATAATGCCTAGCAGGCAGTACTTGCTACGGAGAGTATGTCAGAAAGATTTTAACTGTTGCATAAGACGCTTTAAATCCCAATTTGCTTGGTGCTTGTGATTCTTCCACGTCGACTGATAAAAAACACAGCCTACGAACGTTCTCGTCGCTGCGGCCACAGAAGTGGATCAAAATTTCGACTATCTCGAGAAACGAATTATCGACAATCATACATTTAGCATCACGGTATTTCCAGCGACTCCCGGTACTTTCTGTGTATTACCTCTTGTAGCATCCACGTCGTCTCGAGCACGAGGGTTTTAACTTTTCATTGACTGCGGTAAAACTCTTTTACATTCATTTTTACCTCATGTTTCTGAAGAGTAGGCACTTTCTGTGAAAAACAATATTCTCTTCTGCTCAGACCTACGTTTTCCATTTATTCTCGTGAATCTTTTTAGAGCCGAGATTAAGCACGCCCATAGAGTAAATAGCTAGCATAGCAATTTCGTGAGCTGCTGTGGCAGGGCATGGCCAAAGAGGAACAAAAGGAATATCACTACCAACTAGAATTACTTGTACGATGTCGCTAGAATCCTGAAACACGGTTTTGGTTTGCCTTCCAACAATAAAAAATTAATAGTGAGTGTAGGGTCAATGAGAGGCCATAGAAGGATATCGCCGTTCATACGCAGACTACCTACTTTAGCTGGGATAGTCTGCACGTAGGCTACCCCGACGTAACGTCGAGCTAAAATAGTAGCTACCCGTCCTGCACAAGACTGGCAGTGTTGCACAATCTTGACGTCTTTGGCGTATGATCGGGGGTTTCCTTCTCAATCTGCATTATTATATCATCCTGGTTGTTTCATTTCCCAAAAATTCAGCGTTCTGTAAATCAAGACATTCTTAACTTCGATTTCAACAACAAGCTGTTGGAAATGACTTTCGTTTCCGAGATTAAAAAGCCTTGTACTGAGCGCACGCCGCGAATGCATTGGTCATGGGTTTGATCCACGGTTGGGGCCATACTTCCTATTTCTTTAGTGTTGTTTGCAACACTGACATTTCTAACCCTCTCTCCTCGACGATACTTTCTATCTAAAGTGGCTTTGGACAGCTAGAAGGGCCGGGGGGGAGGGGGTCAGTCCTTCCTTGGTTATATCACATGGCGCGGAGAGGCTGGTCTCCAATTGCGTTGAGCTGGATGTCGATGTCCACCGGTGGATGATTGGGAGCTAATGTGACAACTGGAGAAATAGAGTATGTTAACATCGGAGGTCACCTTGCCCAGTTAGAAGAGCTTTCGCTACAAACTCGTCGGTCACGGGTTCGATCCGCGGAGACGACATATTTTCTATTTCTCTACTTTTCTTTACAAAACTGACTTTACAAATCCTCGATTCTCGTTTAAGAGGAGAAATTTATAAATATGAACTAAATATTAAAATAGTAGTCCCTGTTTACAAGTGGAAGATACATATTCGTTTCATATAAAAATAAATTTATAATTGATATTATTCCGACCAACACGATAGACCGGAGTTTTTTTCCAAAGTGGGAACGTAGCCCTCTTCCCCCTAAGCTTCGTGCCTGCTAGAACATGCATGTTGAAAAAGAAGTCGGTCATCGCTTTCTCAACAAGGGATTTGCTCTTGCAAAGTTGCCAAGCCCCTGCTGTTGTGGAGATTAATTAAGAAGTTAATCAAAACTGCATGATAAAGAAAAATACCTATTCAGTCTGATTGCTGCAAGCAGTGGCCTTGAACCAATCTGAATAGAGGAGCAAACATGTAAGACAAGTGGATCACTCATGGTTAAATGGTTCATCTTTACCTTTAAGAGCCTCAATCGTCAAAGCTCTGTGACTTCATGTTGTAGGGAAGTCACCTTTGGAAGGTAACACTTACCATGAATAAGCTTCGATAATTGTCACTCGTATCAGATATCGTGTTCTCCACAAATGAAAGAAATTGTAGTTTGGTTTATCCTCTGTAACCTCATTATCTTCTATAGTTTGCATATTTGTTTTCGCCCAGAGTTCTTCTGGAAATCCTTTTCTATTGCCGTCAGCAAATTTACAAAGGATCTCCCTCGCCTTTGTTTTGTTACCGCGTGCGAATGCCCATCGAGGTGACTCAGGGGTTAACCTAATGGTAAAGAGATGAGATGAAAATTGAAAAGTCGACTTAGGTATGCATTCAATACAGTAACTGCAGCAGGATGAAAAGTAAAATGGCAGGGACGGGGTAGTGTGCTGGGGTGGGGGTGGGGGAGGAGTATCAAATTAAAGATATGGAATCAGTTTATGGTGAGCACCATTGGTATCAAGTACGTCTGTTACAAATAGAATCGATTTTAGAGTATATCATATATTTCAATGTATCTCTTTCTTAGCACAATTATAACAAATAAAGAAAGATAAGATCAAAGTTTGCATGCAACAGACACTATGTACAGTTGCTGCACAATGTAAAAAAAATTTCTGTAGTCTATTATTGCTCGAAGTATCATTTCAAAGTCCTTGTGGCGGTATATAACATTGTTAACCCAGCCAGATCATTAATGCCAAAACAGTGTTTTATGTATGCATGCGATTATGATAGTATCCTGACGGTTAATAGTTTTTGGTAACAAACCAACTCCGTATATATTTGCTCCCTTTATCGCTATATTTTGAATTGACATTCATACCGGAGTTTTTCAGCTTCACATCATGAATCATTTTTTGAGGTTGCAATTTTTTACTCTTTTCCATTGGTTAAATTAACGTTTAGACAAAGACAGTAATCTGACGGTTGGTAATAAAATCAAGATATGATCTCTGGATTGCACTGATTTCCGATACATGTAGGCCTATGTATCAACATTTAAAGGTGTCCTAGATCAGGGGTTATCAATTTCTGGTAATATATTACCCCCTTGAGCAAGTAAAATTCATAAGTACCCCCTGGTTTGCACAATTCGGCATTGTTTCTTATGATCGATGGTATACGAGTACAGCACAAAACATTCAGTCAATAAAGAGTCCTAACTTACTTACCAGGTGTATAATGAAAATATAAGCGACGGGGGGTAAACGAGGACAATAATCCGTTAATCTTATTATTTGGTTTTGGCATTTTGACATAAGACGAGCAGTGGGACATGCTATTAGCTTCTGGACCCCCTAGCTGCAAGCTGCTAATTAGTCAATTAATACGATTTTTGACCTTCTGTGTGTCATCCTTGTTTAAAACGTTCACGAAATTGAGCCTGGAGTTCAGAGCCCCCGTTTAATTTGACCTCCCGTTTATTAACTTTAGACCGTAATGATGACCCCTGTTATTCAGGCTTCCCGTTTATTCGGCACTCCAGAGTAAACTGCAAAATTGGAAAGTGGCTTTGATGGCAGAAAGAACGCAAACTCCGTGTGAGCCTTGATATGTCTAGAGTTGTAAAGGAATGGATCAGAATAACATACCGTATTCCCTCTAAGTATAGATCCCTTCTAATTATAGACCCACTCCAATTATAAACCCCCTTTTCGCATCATGTGAAGTAATTATAGACCCCCTCTAAAAAAAGACCCTCTTTTGGTGACTTCAATTCTTTACAGACACCTTCTATATCTATATGAACGCAACGCAACGCCTCAAGGAGTAACTCTGAACGAGCCTTTTCTTGGCAATCCATTTGTAACCACAGAAACGGAAATGGGTGTTTCAGCCTTGACTGGGTGTTTCAGCCTTGACTGGGAAAAAACTCTCTCAGCCTCTTTTCTCTAGTATTCGCTCTCATTCCACTGACTGTAACGCACACTTTTCCATTTCAAACTTTACCTTTCTTGCTTCAGCCTCTACTGAATTCGGTCTCCTTCTTAAATAAAGCCTCCTTTTGTCTAAACTTAACCCAAGCCTCAACTTAACCTCTTCGTCTATAAACCTTTCTCTATTCTAACACTTCATTTCCCCCCTTGCTTCTCCCCTTATCACTTATTTCCTCCTTAGGGCAATTATTACTTCTCTATTGTTTGTTCATATTTGTTATTGTTCTAGTTTTATCTTATTAACTTCGTTTTTTTCGCGTTGTAAATTCACTTTGAAAATGATGTGAGAAAACATTGAAAGCTTAGGATCAAATTACTTTTTGTATTTTATTGCGTTAACATAATGATTCTTTTGCGGCCTATATGCTGGTTACTAATTTTCATATTAAGATTCTTAACACATTGAAATTAAAAGTTTTGTTGCAATACACTTTTGTTGCCTTGATGCCCATAAAAAGTTTTAGTTGTTGATTGCTTATGGAGCTGCATTGTTCGTTTTAGCAGCCAATTCTCTTTACCATGCATGTACACATGTGTTTTAGTTTGCTTAAGTAGCAGTTGGATAATTGCAGCCCTGATAATCACAGGATCGAGTAATTGAATATCCACTACATAGGATAGCCATTTGGGAAATTGCAGCTTTCCAGCAATCAATTTTTCACTGTACCTGTGTATATGTGTACAGCTGCATAATCGCAGTTCAGATAAGTGGAGGATCAATCAATTGGATATCTACTGTTTAGAAAAGGCACTAGATCAATATATAATATGTCACCACCATACTGGAGTCCTTCTATTCGACAAGCAGATGTGCTGTTCGTACCAAGTGACAGCACAACATACCGGAGCAGCTCCACCAGGTCAAGGAAAAAGGTGGTTATGCATTATTTAAAGGTTTGTTGAGTTACTCGAATTGATAATCAGAGGCGATATTTTATTGTTTGGCACTATGATTTAACAAAGGTCTCTCTCTCTTCCTCGTTTTTTGCTTGATTCAGTGTTTCTTTGTTATCTTTTCCAAATGAAAACATTACTTTGCAGAACGGGCTCGTTCCCCCTCCCCCTCCGGTCCTTCATTCGTGATGCCACTGACTCAGAATGACTAATGCAAAAAAATACTGAACACGGGAGACCCTAAAACACTTCGATCATGGACAGATGGTGAAGATAGAACTTATGCAGTACGTACAACTAAGGTGTAGAAGTCCATTATAAATTTGTAAGTTTGATAAACAGTGCCACCTAACATTTTACCATTTCTCAGCACTGAAAAAAATAAGCTTTATCACACATTTAGGATCTGAGAAGACCTCAGACATACATAGATATATAATCAAATTACGTTTAAAGGTTTTGTTCTCCGCTATCACAAAACATGTTTATATTGCAAACTTATCCTCTGCATATAGCAAAGTGCATACTTTATTACTCATCGAATCGCAGTTTTCAAATTTAATTCTTGAGGACAGAAAATCTTCAAACCCTGAATATTTTTGAACTGATTCGAAAGTCAGACCTGAATCAAACGATATTTCAAAGACGCTTTATAAAATAGAAGGTGTACAGTCACCTCCTCAATCTCTGAAGAGCACTCCCACCACTACCATGAAAGCTCCGGCAAACCTGCTCAAAAGCTTTACGTTGCACTTAAAAATAAACGTAAACAAAAATACCTCCTGGGAATGTTCTGCAAACATTATTGTTTTCTTCTCGTTTTAGAATATTCTTACACTTTTACGAAGTGTCGGAAGATATGATCTCCGTGAATGGGAAATTGGTAGCGGACATGTGACACAAGTATTTTAAGGACAAAAATTCTCAAGTTTCAACATAATGGCCCAAATATCCACACGACACAAAAGCGCATAGTATTCCTCTATAATGTATCCACAACCTACGAATTCCTGTAATTCACAGCTATCAGATACGTCCTGTTTTTGTGATCGTGTGCCGTCTCAGAGTCAAGGAAAAAAGTATAGTATTCCTCTATAATGTGTCCACAACCTACGAATTCCTGTAATTCACAGCTATCAGATACGTTCTGTTTTGTGATCGTGTGCTGTCTCAGAGTCAAGAAAAAAAGTATAGTATTCCTGTATAATGTATCCACAACCTACGAATTCCTGTAATTCAGAGCTATCAGATACGTCCTGTTCTGTGATCGTGTGCTGTCTCAGGGTCAAGAAAAAAATGCTCGAAAACACTAAATCGTGTCTTTTCTTGTAGTGGTACTTTTCTTGTCACCTTTGTTGCTTGATGTTGACCATAGCCAACTGGTTCACGTCGAGGTGAATGGTGGTAGACACTGTTGGTCAGCGAATCGATAAATCACTTATACTCCTTACATTATTCATCAGCAGACTAAGACCCCACTGGAGTAGGGGACGGGGGGTGCAATTGTAAGCTGTCGGGCAAACTTTGTTTTTTTTAAACTAACGAACGTACACTTTTTAGCTAATTGTAGCAGAGGCTAGCTTAACTAGGGATGTATGTATCAATGACTTTCTATTTGCAAATAGAAAGTCATTTGTATGTATGTATGTTTGTATGCATGTATGTATGTATGTATGTATGTATGTATGTTCGTATGTATGTATGCTTGCATGGTCTTTTTATCATTTCTGTCTATTTTTTATCTCAGTGCGTAAGTTCCAAACCAAGTAATCAGTATGCCACAGAAGCATGATCTGCATTGAAGTGCCTTTGATAATTTTGTGTTAAAGCCTTAACAGACTCCCTTCAAATTTGCTTGTATCACTACGAGTGTTTTTTTAGGCCAATATGAAGCCCAATGTTTATTGTGCAAAAATGGGATCAGCATTTCACCTTCGTTTGCTATTGAAGTACTGAAGTCTGAGGCCTTTATTACAATCCTGTGTACT
This sequence comes from Alatinidae sp. Z8VKAUB7J3, assembly GCA_010016025.2. Lineage (NCBI taxonomy): Eukaryota > Metazoa > Cnidaria > Cubozoa > Carybdeida > Alatinidae > Alatinidae sp. Z8VKAUB7J3. Next base: position 184,061,801 of record JAAAKM020073195.1, on the reverse strand, counting down.
TACTGACTAATTTTTGAAAGTGTTACAAGTGCTGATCAAATATACAATAGCAATAAAGAACTGGTCTAGTACTAAATGGAGTGTGACCTGGTCACTTCACACTCAGTATGTTACCCTTGGGTTACCCCGTTTGACCTAGCTTTAGCTTACACTATAATTTCACATATTGCATCTCTACCCTATTCACGTCACACTGTCATTTTCTCATTGCAGTCCAGTCTGTTTTGCATCTCAGTTTTAGGCATCATCATACGTATACCAACGTGTTTTGGTTTACTACACATTCACTTTCATTATAGTATATTGCCTACGATTGCAAGTAACTTGTTTTCTAGCAGTTTTATGACCCCTTTTGACGTATTTTGCAAAACTTTAACTACTTCTGGTACAATATTGTCAGTATCTTAATCCAACGTAGTATTAACCTCTCCTTTGCAATCTGTGAGTATCTTTATATTGTGATTTGTTATATATAAGCGTGTTTTGCCAAGATCTAGTTAGTTGAATACTCTAATTTCCGTTAGATATACTCGAAGTTGCAACCGTGATTTTTATCACCACGCCGACGTTAATTTGCCTTGTGTACTATCAGCCCGTTATTCTTTGTCACTATTGTCAGGAATAAATCCTCCTCAAAAGGCTCCTTTCTGTACTTACTCTTTGTAGTGCCTCCTCGTTCGTTACTCGATCTGTCCAGGATATTCTTTGCATCCTCCTCACGAACCACATTTCAGCAGCTTCCAACTTCTTCTCGAGAAGATTCGCAATCAAGTGTTCTAAAAGGGCCTACTTTGCTCCCTGCTCCGAGCGGACCTTCTCTAATACCAAAGGAGTACAGTGTATTTTCTTTAGTATGTGTTGACTGATCCTCTCCTCTAGTCTTTTGTACACTACGTTACTAGTTTGATAAGTAGGCAGTGCGTCCTTTGATCAGAAGGGCGGATTTGTCTCGAGGTAAAAACAAACCTCGTCCGACTAGAGGTTAAGCATTCTTTAATTGCTCTCATGATTCTCTTTTCATACTCAAAAAAAATCAACTAAATTTGGATTTCAACGTAAATGATTTCTGGATTAAAAGTCAGGTTGTGCAACACAATCTGGCATGATACTTTTGTTCAAAGACGATCTCAAAGACTTCTTTGATGATTCTTTTGATTTCTTAAATTGTCTCTGATATTAGCAAAGAATTTCCCTTTACGGATGCAAAACCTTGAGTGAAGCATTTTTGACCGATGATCATGATTTTAATAGAATATAGTTCTCATACATCAACAGAATTTGTTAGTGAATGAAGCGGCGAAGTCAGTAAAGCGCCTGCAATAAGACTTTTTACATTTCTCTCACTATTGTACTTGAGTGAACTGTTTGGTAGAAGTTTTGTGTATCGTGCCCGTGATTCTCCGACAGTATCCTTGCATCAATGAAGACTCCTAGAACAAGAGGCCTTGCGGGAGATGCTTTAATGTATAGCTGTAAGTCTGTAGAAAGTCCTGTTTGTTTAGCTATCATTTCCTCGCCAATATCATTAGACGCATACTCTGGTGTCACTTTGATTAAACAATGTAAACAAATAAAATGCAGAAGTAACTTTTGTTTTTAACAGTCAAGCGAATTTACGTTTTCAGCTTTCTAAGCACCAACATGAAAGAACGGAAGCACAGCATAACTCAAAGGTAGGCTTACACAAAGCGGGATGTCTGAGGGGCACAGAACCCCCGATATATTAGTCTCGTGTAATCTTCTCCAAAATTGTTGTGGATACATTATCCGGTTTGGTTATCATTACAGAACATCTTTTATAAAAAGCAATTAAATGATTAAGATGTTGTATTATAAGTTCATTCCATTCACTTACCTAGACCAGCAGTGCTGCCATGTACCAAAGTGACGTAAAGCTATAAAAGGGAAGAGTAAATTATATAGAGGGCAAGTCAGTCTTGACTTTTTACTCGTCTATTTTTCAAACTTGAAAATTTTCCTTAAACTATACATTGATATGGCGGCGATACGAATACATTTATTACAATCATTGCCTTTATGCCTATGATTGTGTGCCATTATGTACAAATTTATTGTCCGGCTGTGTAATTTTTACGATCCCTTAACTTCTTACGATTACGATTACGATTGTGCGTACTGACGTGACAATAGCTCATTGAGTAATTGTCTAATAATCGTCGAGTGATCGCCGTGTAATCGTCGAGTAATCGTCGAGAAATCATTGAGTAATTGTTGGGTAATCGTTGAGTAATCGTTAAGTATTCGTCGAGTAATCGTCAAGTACTCTAAACCGTTCCCTGTGGCATTGGGGAGCTTAAGATCGTGTCTACTCTTTTGCTTAAATTATGGCCATGCATTTGATATTTTATGATAAGCTTACAATTTGCCTGTGGTGGTCATTATGACTATTTGTAGTGCCATGAACTCATACGTTCATATGCCGTTAAAGAAAGTAATAAGCCTCCCCTATTCAAGGTTGTTATTGACAATATGAAACGTCTCACAAATTAACAACGATCGAATACGCATTTAAAAAAATAATAGTAGTGTGTACGGCTTTTCCCCAACAAAAGCAATTGATAATAAGATGTAAAGCAAACAGTACTCACGATTAAGGCAATCACAGCTTCTTCGACTGTGGACATTCGCAGAAGTGCCATCTTTCTGTCTTTCCTGAATAATGAAAACAAAACCATACTCAATTATAACTAAATGGAGGCAATGTGATAAGGTGAAAAGTAGAGCTGTCGTTGCAAAGAACTGGGGAATTTCTGTGGGGAATTTCTATGGGGAAATAAATGAAATACCTATAGGAAAGACAACGCACAGTGTTATGGATGGGCGGTTTCCCAAATCGGAATGGTCGTTTACCTACTGTGAGAGAGAGCCTGGTGGAATGTGCGGTATTTGAACCCCTTTTACGACATGTAGTTTATGGGTCAATAAGACAAATTTACGGAAACCCTTGTTATATTTTTCTGTTCATGGGTATAATGTTGGATCAGTGAACTCTAGCTCCGGGCCAATAGTCTCGCTCTTAATAATTCTGGCCGTTGCCACGCGGACAGCAGACGGCGTATGGGAACATGAATGGGCTAAATTTACGATGCACTATTTCAGTAGCTATACAGCAAACTCTCAATTTAATGCTAGAAGGTTTGGGCCAGTTTATACCTCGGTTAGGTGGCAATGTGAACAATTATCGAAACACTCATGTTTATACATTGTTTTATATTGATCTATAAACTACTCAAGTCAGTGAAGTCAGACGATTTATCAAATTATGTAATGATACATTTACTGTCACTTTTTTCCTGTTAACTTCCGTTACCCCTAATCAAGATTTATATCCCCCTCATTGCATTTTAGTCACTTCACCCATCCATCGCCTCCCCATTTTGTCTACTTTTCAAAAAATTCTGCCGCTACCTCCATTGTATTCCATTCTCCTTACAAGTAAGTTAAAAAATATTATTGCAAGGATTGCTCATCGTGGTGATATAAAGTAACAATACTGAAAATCATTTGCCTCACGATACTGTCACTGTCATTCAGGAATGCGACGTTTCAACTGCATACTGCAAGTCTTCGTCAGCCGATGTGTCAACTTTTTGTGTGTCATAATTTATACGCGACGCTATTTGTCCGTGATTGGTTCATCTCCGATCTTCGAGAAGCTGTTTCCGTGGGCGTCCTCCCCAAAATTGCTCTACTGTCGTGTTTCTTGTTGTGTTTCTTTGTTTTTGGCATCCATGCCTTAGGAAATTCTACGCCCTTGTCCATATTGATGTTATTAGAGTGAATTCTGATTTGGATAGCCTCCTTAATTCTGCTGGTGTACCAGTTCTGCTCCCGATCTATGAGCTTAATTTCACTCCAACGCGTGTAGTGGCCAGTATCCTCCGCATGTTCCGAAAGAGCAGACGTTTGTGTGTGACCTGGGCGTATATCTCGATCGTGTTCCTTGATCCTCTCTTTCACCGCCCTTCCAGTTTCTCCAATGTACAGATCTCCACATTTACAGGGGATCTTGTATACTACCCCATCTTGCCTGGATGGATCTGCCGGGTCCCTTGGTCGCACTAGTTGTGATCTCAGCGTCATCTCCTATTTAAAAACAGCACGAACTCCCTCCTCCCTAAACAGTGACTCTCATTTTAAAAAACGTAGCGGAAAAACTACCTCTTTCACTGATTTCCGTACATTTAAACCAATCATCGTAGACATGAGACTACGGCAGCATGCTGCAAAAATGTTTACACTTCTGATTCAAGCATATGACAATGGATCACCGAGAAGGTTTGGTACAAGGACTGCCTCGGTTAGTACTAGTACAAACCAAACTAGTTTTGAGGGTTTTTATTCTACTGTTCTATACAGAACAGCATGGTTTGTCTCAATTAATATCAAACAATTTACACTTTTGTAAAGGAGCATCCAGTTACTCTTGGACTTACGGTTACGGTGCTCTGATACCGATTGAAAGTTCCATAGCCCCGGTGGTGACATATTTTCTCGAGTGTTATTTCTAAACTGACATTTCAAATCCTCTCTGTTCGATGATACTGTAGAAATATTTGCAGAAAATACTGTACTGAACATATTTTTCTTGCCACTATGTTACCAAGGCAGTTTTACCTTTTTCTTTATTCTAGACTTGACTTACTTGACTTATTCGGGTAGGTTCCGGCGACCCCTTGCTCTCCTAATGCAGGTCTGTTTCCATCCACTTCTGTCCTGCGTGTTTCTTTCTGCTGTTAAGACGAGAAGGCCTGTGTCTTTTTTGATGCGATCCGTCCATCTTTTTAGCAGTCTTCCTCGTGGTCGTGGTTGGTGCAAATCTTGTTTGTAGGCCTGGTAAACTAGGGATGCGTCTGACTTTCTGCATACGTAGCCAAACCATTTCAGGTATTTTTCTTTAATGACATCTGGGATTGTCTTAACAATTCCTGTGGTTGAACGAAAGTTAGCATTTCGTAATCGCATGAGTCTTGTAACACTTATCAAGGATCTTAAACACTGCATTTAAACGGTGCTTTTTTCAATGTCTTTAGTCGCGTATGGTATATTCTGATTATGTTTTAATAAGACAGTAGTGATTCCTTTCTATCTTTTATGCTCAGGTCAACGTTTACGTCACCGATGTTAACGACAATCCTCGGATCACTTTGTGATATTAACTGCTAGATAACAACTAATCATTATTTAATACATAATGTCAAGTTAATGATCAGTATAATCTTTTGATTGCCGATTAATCATTAATCACTAACATTGCGATACCGCATATGGCGCGGATAACCATAATTAACTATCTTTGCGAAGGAGTGTGGGGTCTGGGGTATGTCTTTTGAGTTTCTTTTTATACGCTAACGTGATTAATTTTTCCTGTAAGAGATCGTGTAATACATCTTATGAACAGTTTGGAACTATAAGTGAATTGTTGACCATGGCACGTGAGAAGGAGAGAATGGGATTCTACTCATAGTAGTTACAATCATAAACGGAGAACTTGACGCAGGAGCGAATGAAAATGTGTGTGTATGTTGCTTCGATATATAAATCCGTTTTGAAAAGAACACCAGAGAAATAGAAAATATGTCACCACTGTGGATCGAACCCGTGACCCACGGTATCGCGGCGTGTGCTCTACCAACTGAGGTAGGTAGCTGACCTCTGATGATAACATATTCTATTTCTCTAGTCGCCACATTAGCTCCCAATCATCCACAGGTGGATATCGACGTCCAATTCAACGCAATTGGAGACCAGTCTCTCTGCGCCATGTGACTTGACCAAGGAAGGACTGGCATCCGACCCGTTTATCTGTCCAAAGCCCATTGACGGCTAGAAAGTATCATCGAGAAGAGAGGATTTGAAATATCAGTTTTGAAAAGAATACTAGAGAAATAGAAAATATGTTACTACCGGGGATCTACGATATTTTATGATTCCGTAACTTTGGCAGGAAACGGCAAAAGCCCGTAAAATTAAAGCGTGAGTTAGAATGAGACTTTTGGGGGAGCGGTAGTTGACACGGTTATGTGTCAGAGCGAATAGATATTACTACTACTACTACTACTACTACTACTACTACTACTACTACTAGTTACCACCACCACTATTTTACACTTGGTATTTATTATTGTAATAACTTCCCTTGAATGAAAATCTAGCCTCTCGATGGAAATCTTAAAATCTCATTAGGGGGTCGACGAGCCAAAAAGTTTGAGAACCCTTATTTTAGACTTATCGAACGGCATCGTTTGCCATGACCTACACAGTGTTTTTGTAAGTAGATCACTAGGTTTGCATAGTTTCTCTGTGTGTCCGTTCATAAGAAAAGTTAAAATTTATGCAAAATTTAGCCATGATTTAACTTAAGGAAAACTGATGGCTACATACAAAACAAGGTTGCTAAAATTTGAACGTAGAGCTGCGGGGTTTATTTTCGCTTGTAAATAGTTATGTGATACTCGTTTTGCAAAGAAGAGATTTATCGAGACAGAAATATCTGAAATGAGGTTTATTGCATGTTTAGTGACATGTTTTCTATTTCTCTAGTGTCTTTTCTAAATTGACACTTTCAAATCGATGAAATAATTTATTATCAGACACCTTCAAATCGAAGCTTTTCTTTTAAGATCGTGATATCCTGAGGGACTCAGTGTAAGAAGGTTTCAAATGGCCAGGCTTAAAATCTTCTTAGATATTTAAAAACCTTAAATTTTTAATACTTCCTTAACTCCAAATGATAGAAAGCCTTTATATTATTTATAAATTGGTATCTACGTTAAAAAATATAAGAAGTGAAATCATAACAAGGTAGTGATAGGGCAAAGCTTCCAGAATGGCATTCTTACACTATCTGTATCCACTTATTGTAGTATTTCATATCACTAGGCCTATTCAATGAATCTTGTTTTAGTGGATGCTGATTGGTTCAAAAACACAAGCTATTCAGGCAGTCCACTACTTTAAGATATACAACAAAATATAAAAGGTACTGTAATTAAGAGAAAAATGTGAGAAATTAAAAACAGTGAAACCCCTATGGATAAAGGTTGCAGGGATAGCATTCAAAATGTTCAAAAGACCTTATTTCCATAATGGCCCCTTTGTAGAGGTGTCAACAAATATTGTGCTCAAAAATGAAAGGAATAACGAAAGTTGTAAAGGGATTTCTATAATTTCTCTGAAATACCCATCAGAGAGGAACTAAAAGTAATGGTACTGATTTTCTTCCTTTTTGCTTGAGTGCTTTAAAAAAATTATATTTTTAATTTCTGTCTGAAACCATTGAGGGTTTCAGCTGTTCATAATTGCAGGTAAATTATTGCAAATTTTTGGTCACAGGTATGAATTTTCTTTTCCTGGGGATGCTTCTTCGAAAAGGGACATGTAACTTACTTTAGAGATACTTGTAATTTTGGTCTGGCTTACTTGGCCAAAAATCTGTGCCACATATCAGGGGCCTGCATTTCCAAAGAATTTGAATACAGTTGTTGCAATACACTGTGCAACCCTTCCCTTTCGCAGCAGCCAATATATGGCCTCGAGGTTTTTGACTTCAAAATTAAGGAATGTAACAGGATATATTTAATCTAGGCAGTTTAGATTTTTGTTTCAATCTCATATGTAATACTGGGTACCATGCACTGCATGCATGGTCAAGATTCCATTGATTTTACCAATTACTTTAGTAGCCAGTGACTCACCAGAAAGGTTCTTGTCAAGCGTGTATCCAAAATAGGAGACACTACTGCGCTGTTTAATGATGGTGTTCCCTCTTCTGATGGCAAGCGTTTGGTATTTGTCACTCCCTTTCTTTTGGTAAATAAAATAGATTTAGTTTTTTGTCTTAAGTGGATGCTTAGTATAATCTCATCAGCCATGTTTCAATCGTTTCTCGCTTGAAGATGAAATAAAATTTACTTTCACTTTCATGCTAAATTAATTTAACTTAAGGTGATAACCTTGACTGTGCAATATAATACCTACACAAAAAAACGAGTAACACAAAATGTGTCAAGTAAACACATTTCTTTCAGCAGGTTGCTACATTCCATTCGTATCATACAAAGTTGTTTTAAAAGCTTCTTCTTCTTTATTTCTTATAAACTTGTATTGACAAGCATCTGGTAAAACATTTCAAATAAAGTTTTTACTTCAAGAAATCATCATAGGCCGCAATCTTGCAGTCCGAAACGACTCAAAGTACCGTCCTTCACACGGACGGCTATTGCGCGCGCAGCGTTTGCATAATGAATGTGGACTTGTATCGCCGCATCGCTTCTTTCATGAAACATAACATATAGTTGCTATTTTACTCGTCTTTAAAGAAAATCGATAACGACTTCCCTAGCAACTATATTGTTGTTACAAAATACAACTTGCCTGCCTACCAAAGACAGAACTACGTTAACTATAAAACTGATTATCCATTGGTCTTCCCTTGTAAGTAAATAGACTTCTGAAATTAAGTAGATTTACAACAAAGGGCTTTTATTCGATTTTGTCGGTAGGGGCAGGTTCAAACATATTATCACCCTCCTAAAAAGTTTTTCTGACAAGTTAATCCTAGTTACTGCCAGTAGATTGAGCGTACCCTTGTCAAAGTTCTTTGTAAGCAGAAAAATCATATTTCTGATATCAGTATTACATTACAAAGCATATGCAAAAGCTTTGACAGAACATATACTGCTTGTTGAATGAAATGTTTGTAAACAGTAGCTTAAACAATGTAAAGCCACAGCTGTTTAGCAGTGCAACAAATGATGATAAATGATGAGGATGATGAGTATAATAATAATAAAGTGTTTTGTGTCAGATAGTGATTATATATATATATATATATATATATATAATAAGAGGTAATAATGGAAATATTTCCCTGATTGACAACAATGTCCTGTGCTGCGTTGATTTGCTTCCTACAAAAGACAGATACAATAAAACGTCAGGAACCAATTTAGACCTCGAAGAACTTTATGATCGCTGAACATTTGCAAAGGTTGTGCCCTTGTTTAAAGAGGCATGCTTATTACTTGAGTCAGAGCTATGATTGGAAAACGTTCATCATCGTCATCATGATCATCCTCCTCCTCATCATTATCATCATCATCATCATCATCATCATCATCATCATCATCGGATCAGGCAGGATGCCCGGGTCAAATTGTTTTTTCGTCTCCAGTCTTCCCTGTCTTGCATTGCTGTTTTGAGTTCCACTGGGTTCAAACCAGCATCCTTCGCTTAGCACATCTATAAGCATTTTGTACCGGCGACCAACACTTGTGTAGCCGTGTACAGGGGGTCCAAAATAGCACCGACGAATAAGTTAATCCTTACTGCGATGACAGTGCCCAGCAAATCTCATCCTTCTTTCCTTAATTGTATCAGTGATAGGAGGGATGCCGGCATACGATTCGTACTTAGTTGGGTGATTTTCCCAAGATGTATTGAGAATCGCCCTTAACATTCAGTTGTACGTACTTTCTAGACTTTTTATGTGTGATTTAAGTAGAGTGCAGATATTAGAGCCATACAGGAGTACAGACTCTACCCCAGCCCTAAAGAAGTTTCGTTTGATTTCATCAGATAAAGACGATTTCCATATTGATGTCAATTTATAAATCACAACCCAAACTTTTCCAATATGTTTCTTGATACCATTAGCAATTGATGATGGTGGTGTACTTGGCTGGCTTCTTGTGCCGCTGACAACTGGGCTACTGTAGGAAACAAAAACAGAGATTCTATCAGGAGCAACCTGCCAATGAAATCATTTTGTCTCATGGTTTCATTTCCAATACATTTCCAAAATATTATGTCAACGGCGTAAGCAGTTAAAAATAGAGGGTTTGTTAGTGGTCACATCCTTTTAAAGTCCCTTTTCTCGTAGTTTTATTTACAGTAGATTTTCAAGACATAAAGGAAACATCAGTACGTTACCCTTTTACTGGCCATAGTGGATATACTTAAAAATAAATCACTCATTTGTTCATTCATCACTTCTTCTTCTTCTTCTTCTTCTTCTTCTTCTTCGTCTTCTTCTCCCCTCTGTCTTTTCTCAGCTTCCTTTATCGTTCGTCCATACACTGTATTCGTTTATCCATTTGTTCACTCATTTACTGCTTCCCTTCCCTCTATCTCCATCCTTTCCTCTACTCTGTCATAGGGCACATAAGATATATCAGCATTTCCATCTTTCCTCCAATCGTTCACACAATCAGTCATTTATACATTTATTAAATAATCCCTTCCATTCTTTTTCTTTTCTTAGTTCCTTATTTACTTGTCTATTTAATAATCATTCACTCATTCCCATCCTCGTCCTTTCCATACATCTGTCCCGATCCTCCCCTTTTCTTCTATTACCCTTACCATTATTCATAAGTTCATTTATTAATCCATTTGTTAATTCATTTATTTATTCATTTATTAATTCATTTATTAATTCATTCGCTAATTCATTTATTAATCCATTTGTTAATTCATTTATTTATTCATTTATTAATTCATTTATTAACTCATTCGCTAATTCATTTTTTAATCCATTTGTCAATTCATTTATTTATTCATTTATTTATTCAAAAGCAATTTTTTGGCATAAATTTCCAATAGTTCACATCGCCGCTTCCCACCAATAATGTAAAGAGAAACGGAACACCAAATTAGAGTTCTTCCATTGAACATTTCATCACCTCAAAGGTTACACAATGTCACTTTATTTCTTTAATTGAAAGGTTTCACAACGCCACTTCCTTGAGAAGAAACACCCAAACGCCCACCTTTTTGAGAGAAAAACCTTTCCTTAGGTTAGGTGAACCAGAATCATCAATACAACTTCTAATTTGAAGTGCATACCACGGTGTACAAAATTTAATTTAGACTGGTTGACAACTCCCACCTGCAAATATCCACCCCCACCTTAGAGGCCAAACCCACCTGAAAATGGGACTCAAGCCGACCCCTACCTAAACAACATTTTTTGAAAATGCTTGACCCCCCCCCCCATCTGCCTGGAGGGTGCAAACCATGGCCTACTAGCACCAAGCCCCTCCCTCCCCCTGCCAGTTAGGGTTAAAATGTCACCAGGTCTTTGAAGTTGCCGCCTCTCCATCAAAGACCCCTGAGGAGCAGTGGGTCTGACATTTAAAACACCCTAAATAAACAGAAAAACCACCAAACAGGCTACTTAATATATAAAGGGCAGCTGGGGCATCCAAGGGCCACGCCCCTTAATTTAGGTTACCGGACAGAGCAGCAAGCCATAAAGCAGGCTCAACTGCTCAGTACAGTATTACTGCCTCTCACTGACCATGGACAACACCTGCCATCAATGTGTCATCAATGAGAATAGATACAACACCTGATCCTAGCCAAATGACCGAGAAGCATTACCACTTTGGCAAATCTCTTAATCAAAGATCCCTGATGAGCAGTGGGCCCGACATTGAAACTACCCTAAATAAACAGAAAAACCACCAAACAGGCTAATTCAGAGTCCAGAGTGCTAACCATTACACCATGGAACCATCAGCGACGAGGATGGGATTGGAACCCACGCGGGCAGCGCCCAATGGATTAGCAGTCCATCGCCTTAACCACTCAGCCACCTTTCCCGCAATAATTTTCTAATATTTTCAAATCAAAACCAGATCGAAGCTGGCAATCATTAAGTTGCGCTATCAACCAAGTCGGTTAAAAATAGGCGCAAGTTGATACGGAGATTTAAACTTGGATTGCCGGATTCAGAGAACAGAGTGCTAACCATTACACCATGGAATCTTCAGCGACGAGGATGGGATTCGAACCCACGCGGGCAGAGCCAAATGAATTAGCAGTCCATCGCCTTAACCACTCGGCCACCTCGACGCATTGATCTTCTGATATTTGGCAGATCAATATCAGATCCAAGATAGCAATCATTAAGTTGTGCTATCAACCAAGTCTGTTAAAAATAGGCACAACGTTCCACCGAGATTTGAACTCGGATCGCTGGATTCAGAGTCCAGAGCGCTAAACATTACACCATGGAACCGTCAGCGACCAGGTTGGGATTCGAACCCACGAGGGCAGAGCCCAATGGATTAGCAGGCCATCGCCTTAACCACTCGGACACCTTGTCGCAATAATTTTCCAATATTGGCAAATCAAAATCAGATCCAAGCTTGCAATCATTAAGTTGCGCTATCAACCAAGTCGGTTAAAAATAGGCACAAGTTTCAACAGAGATTTAAACTTGGATTGCTGGATTCAGAGTACAGAGTGCTTACCATTACACCATGGAACCATCAGCGACGAGGATGGGATTCGAACCCACGGGGGCAGAGCCCAATGGATTAGCAGTCCATCGCTTTAACCACTCGGCCACCTCGTCGCAGTAATCTTTTACTAGTTGGAATTGAAACCTGCCTCATGGCTTGCTTCTCTGCCCGTTAGTAAAAATTGAGGGACTCCCCAGCTTCCCTCTATTTACCGGTTATCCTTTTTGGTGGTTTTTCTGTTTATTGAGGGTTGTTTCAATGTCGGGCCCATTGCTTATCAGAGGTCTTTGATTGAGGGACTGCTAGGCCGTTGTGAAACATGTAGAAACCTAATACAGGCCATCCACTACTGAACAGACCATCCACTACTGCATTTGGTTGGCAACAGTGTATGAAGAGACGGAAAGTTGGAGGATGCGGCAGTGACTGGGTTCCATCGAGGGAAAGAGCCCGAGGGAAATAATTTCTAACATTATTTGGTTAGTTGAACTCCTGTGATTTTTAAAACAGCGGGGTGAGAAGGTATTGCCAGCATCTATGTCAGGATTCAGGCAACTGCACTCAGACTGATTCCTTGAGCGCCTTGTACACTTTTCGTATATGCATATTGAGAAGGTCTAGGAAATGAGTCAATGGAGTACTTATTTTCGACGTCACAGTTTAATGAATATCAGATGTTCGATTATTTTTTTGCTCGTTACCTATTTCTTGCTGATACTGATTGTCGATATACCGTAAATTACCGATTAAGCGCCCATGCTCAAATAAGCACCCAGTTTGGAAAAAATATCTCTCATAAGCGCCCAGGTCCTTGTAAGCGCTCAGGTTTGAACAGCGAAGACGTGGATGCAGCAGCTCCAGAGTTTACGCTTTTAGATGATGATACGGAGGAGGATGAAGATTGATTGATTGATTTATTGATTGATTGATTGAACGTTATGTTTCAATCTATTCTATAGAAAGATCATTTATGTTTAGTTATCTGGTTTTCCTTTCCTTAATAAGCGCCCAGGTCCGATTAAGCGCCCACCCAAAAACTTTGAAACAATGTAACTACGGAAACAATGACCACAGGGGTCCGATAGTTCGAAAACCTTAATTTGTTATTCAACAATTTTACTGTTCGATTTCTTGATTGGCGAATCATAACTGCATTTGTCACAACAAACAAGATGGTTAAAAAAATTATTTTTTATGATGAATTTTGATCTAAGCTCATGTTAAGTCCAATTTCCAATTTCCCGTGATGCTTAGCGCTCTTCACGATATCGCCTCGTTACGACTTTAACTATCTTCCTTTTGCCCTAAAACGCAGTGATTCATCAATCATTGAAGGACAGTCTGATGTCAACGGGCTAAGCCATAGCATGAATCTTCCTTTTAAATTCAACCTGTTTGACAAGATCAAAATTTGAAATGACATTCCTAAAAATTAGCTAAGGCTTTCTTGTTTAGCATGACCTGTTTTTTTCCCGGGAAAATAAAGTGTTTTCCTTTAAAATTCCACCTGTTAGACAAGATCCAACTTTGGATTAACATTCTTAAAAATTAGCAAGACCAAAATTTGAAATAACATTCCTAAAATTAGCTAAGGCTTTGACAGATCACGGTCTTTCTTGTTTAGCTGATTTTTAGCGGGAAAAATTAAGTGTTTTCCTTAAAATTCCATCTGATGGAATTGATGGAAAAATTGTACAAGTTATAAAATTTTGTGACTAAGAAAGCGATAAAATGATTGCTTATTTGACCTGATTTTTAGCGGGGAAAATGAAGTGTTTTCCTTAAAATTCCACCTGTTAGGCAAGATCCAACTTTGGATTAACATTCTTAAAAATTAGATATGGCCTTGAGAGTTGAAGGTCTATTATTTAAACTGTCCTTGTTTTTCACGTGAAAGCAATGACGTGTTCTACGAAACATTGATGTTGTTCGAGTGACATTCTGGATTTCATAACAATATGTAGTACCAGCCGTCAGAACACAATAAAGATAATAAATAATAATAATGAGCGTAACTAAATTTTAGGGAACTTTCAATAAAAGGTTTGTCCTATTTTATGGATGTATTATGCTCTTCTCTAAAATCTATCTATTCGTAGTATATTTGTAGTTTGGTGGCCTTGGTTTGTCGCTTTGATTTTGTTGTTTGTTTATTTCTACTTATATTCATTAAGAGAGATGAAAAGCCAATGTCATTTGGAAAGGTCCTCTGTATTTTACTGGTGATGCCTATCCATCAATACTTAAACCATAGTAATGACCTTTTATCAACATTCAGAGGTCAGGCCTGGTAGCGTACTTGACTTTGCAAGAAAAGAAGACTGTTCTTTAATAAATTCTGAGCATGTTACCAAACTGATACCCATAGAATGTTCCGATTGTGACTAACTTATGCAATGGCCAACCAAGACACCCAAGTCGGATCAGTTTCATCATTACGGCACAATACCGTCTCATAAGTTGCTGCACAATAACAAGCCCTCCAACCACACCCTGGGTACACTTAATCTTAAATCAAAGGTTATAAAAACTTTAAATTCTACAATTTCAAAGTTATGACCCGGCACTGCAAAGCGATTCATGTGTGACAAAAACATTGTCATGCTGCTCTCAACAAGGGTTTGTTAAGTCTAGCGCAATAAGTACTGACTACAGTCTATAAGAATGTGGTGTAACCTTTTCTTTTGCCACAGTGTTTTTTACTTAATTTATGGATATTCACCCTGAGTCTATCTTCGGCCTGCCTGGATGCACACTCGTACCTTGGCAAAAACTGCAAGCACAAGCACAGACCTCTTCCCTAACCGCCTGACGTCTCTTAATTTTTTCTGTTTTCATAGCAATCAGGCTTCACCAGTTATCTGTAAAATATACGACAAGCAATTTTTGAAAAAATTATGGTAAATGTTTTTGCTCTTCATTTTCTGAATACATTTTACATTTTTTCTTTTCTTATAGTTCAACAAAACAGATTATAAGCATGCACATTTTGTAATGTATCAACTGCATCTTCATTGTTTGCTAGGTGAGTTGATGAAAATGGTAAATGATCATAAGGGATTCAATATGATCATCTCTTACAAGAGATTGTACAAAACAAACCTAATCACTAATTACACTCTATTAGTTGCAGATAATGAATCCAAAGCAAGTTGGTTACAAATATATTAAAGGAAGATATTATTACCAGAAAATGCAACTTTTAATAACTTAGCATAGTGGAAAGATGCTTTATTATTCTATTACCATAACAAAAATAAACAGTCTACTTCGTAACAGTTTACATTCATGCTTTATTAAAAATGATGCAGCAATCTTTATAAACAAACCATTATAATAACGATTGCGAAGTACATGTAATACTGTGGCATCCACTCTGCTTATATGCTTAGCAACTAATAACCTCTTGTCATATCTTTATAAATGGTACGTTCCTACTTTACAAATGAGATCCTTTCAGTATTTTGATGAACAGCTACCATGACAGCACTTAAGTCATAGACTAAACACAAATACCTTTGTCCACTTTAAATGTAAAGGTAGCATTCAACATATATACATGGCAAGTACGGTAATCCATAGGCAACGTAAGCGCAGTGGCGTCTTTAGCAAGTATTGTTAACAATTTTAAGAGCATGATCATTTGTTCTTTGCCTTGAGCCTGACAATAAAGCTATTTTATAAAGATTTTTATAAGCTATTACAACGCAACGATAGATGTTATAGTCATAGTCTGTTTTATGCCTTGAACATTTATTTTCAAGTATTCCATGAGAAAGAACAGGGAGATAACGAGAAAAGTTATCAGAACAATTTAAAAATGAAGAAGAGGAAGGACATGGCCGATTTATGTGGAGGTATTGCCAATGCACCCATGGCGTTAATGGGTGGTACTTGTTGACCACTTTCGTTAGCATGTTGGTGCTAAAATCACAGACACGATAAGACAGAAAACCGAGCATTCTCTGGTGTCCGTATGGAAGCTCCAATTCTATCTAACCGGAATAGAGTACTAAAGTGATGATGTCACAGAAAGCTCTTTTCGAGGAATCGCAATTATAACTACATCACAGTATTAACCCTGCCACCAAATGCCTGTGTACAAAATATTGCGTTCAAATCCCATATCAGCTGCGATAGATGACTTTTTGAATTTGAAAAAGGTCTTAAGGAAACATGGTTAATTTTGCTCAGTTCATAAAATTATGAACTGTGTTGATTTAACAAGGTTTTGATAGGCATGATTTAAAGTTTAAAAGGACGTATCTCAATGATTCCTCAAGGTATGGTTCTTAAATTTGGACAGGTCATCTATGCAAACAAGAGAAATACAATGAGTCCCAAATATTATCAAATTTCTGATATTCATTAAATTGTGATGTCACACTTTAGTACTCTATTAGTCATCAATTGAATCACTTTTCACTGTATTTCTTTCATACTGGTCCTATTTTAACAGTAAATGGAATATTAAGAATCTTTTCAATCATTAAGTCATTCCAATACCTTTTATCTTCACTAAAATACATAGTCTTGAGAGATTGTCCTGATTTGTAAGTTAGGGGCACCAGTAACACTGGGTGACGTAATCCAGGTCTTAATTGTACTGGTATGACCCTGTGAATTAAGTTTATGCCTGGAAAGCCAGCATTTGCTTTGCATTGGAACAAATACAAAAATCGATTCGTAGACAACTGAAAATACATGGCATCCGCAAGTAGTAACGATTGTTTATTCAAACTTTCATTCTGACCCACCGTTTTCTCGTCAGCGTCAATGGCACTAAGGTCTGCATCAATTCTTGACTTCCTGGCTGCTGCCTTTCTTGCTTTTTCTTCCTATTGGCGAACAAAAGATGATTACAGAGTTGAAAAAGAGATTATGGGCCTTAACTAGACGCCCCTACTGAAAATGGCTCGATGGTCCAATCGTACTTGACTTGCATTACAAATCGAGCGCACGGATTTCGATTCGAGACAGTGGTGCCAAGGCTCATTCAGCCTTCCATCCTTATGAGCTAAGTGAAATGAGTAGCAGCTATGCTTTGAGAGAAACTCAGGATAGACTGCAGTCGACCATCTTCTTCTTCACCTTCTTCATTGAAAACATTATTGCTAGGCAGCTGGCGTTACGGAATGTAACTGGCCACTTCAACTAACCCTGTACACCGTTTTATAACTTATTCCCTGTTGACACTCAGTGACACCAAGGTTTAATGACCCGGATGCACACATCGTCAAAACGGGAGTCGACTTTAAAGATAAATAAATTTATCAATCAATCAAGATAAATGGCATAGTTATTATCAGCGAATGTTTATAAACCTTTAAAAAAAAGCATGGCAGAAAACTATGGGTGAAAACTACAGCAATACCAAGAAGGATTTATTTGGGGGGTTCAAGTTTGGTTTATTAAAACATTGCAGCCACTTGATGTCTTGAACATTTTTAGTACTTTTTGTACTTTTACCCCATGTATCATTGCAAAAAGTAATACTCTCATCACCAAGAACCTTTTGACTAAATAATGAAGTCGTTTAATAACACAGGTCTTGCCTAGCCCTTACTCTTAATGCGTTGTGCCGTGAACACAACCCTAGTCTGACTGCTCCCAAAACAACGACCAACAGCTTTACTAATCTGGGACTCAAATCTTTGTAGTACCAGGAATCTTTTCCGATAGATGTATTTCATCTCAATGTTTGAAGTTCTACTTTTACAATTTCAGGAGCAATTTTCTGAGTTACCGCGTAACGTTACGCTAGTCTTCTGTATGACGAGTACACAAAAATCATACTCACTGAAAATGCAAACAAACGGTATCCGAATCTTTTAGTGTTCCAATTATAATATCAATTTTTGTTAAACTTCGACAATGTCTTGGCATACACCTTCCTCTTTCACGAGAAAATGGTTTGAAAGAAAATCATTCATTCATTTATTAATTGTTTACTCCAGAGATCCTCGCCACGTTCTTCTTGATGCAATCCCGCCACTTCTCTCTGTATTGACATATCCTTTCAGCTGTCAGCATCGGCTGCATAGTGTTCCATCTTAGTTTGTCAGACCAACACTTTGGGGGCCTTCCTTTTGGGCGCTTGCAAGTGAAGTCATCCTTATATGAAAGAAAATGGGCCTCAATATGCCAAGTCTTGTTTATTTCTTTTGTGTACAAAAAAATTAATTGCGCGGTGCGTTTTATAAAATTTGAAACTATCTGCTTGTAAAGTATAGATGCCTCTTCGGGCCCTCATGGATTAACAAACTTTTGTAAGGGTCCAAAGAGAACTGGGTATATATTAAAATCCCACCCAAGTTAGAGCACCTCTCAGGCCTTACCAGATATCGCTAAAACAACGACATACCAAGTGCTCGTCGCCTCGCAAGAAAAAGATTAAGGCGTTTGAGAAATAGCACTGAGGTAGCCTCGTAATGAAGTTACACTCCATTTTCGGAGTCAGGCCTCGAGTTGCTTAGCTGGTTTCTTATAAACTGGTTTCTTATAAACTGGTTTCTTATAAACTGGTTTCTTATAAACTGGTTTATTATAAACTGGTTTATTATAAACTGGTTTATTATAAACTGGTTTCTTATAATAAAAAATAAGTGTACATGAGTGACAGGTTTTCAGCCACTTGTGTAATTAAAATTTGTGTAAGCTGTAACACAAATACTTGGTTGACAGAGCACTTGATTCTTTGTGTTGAGAAATACAGTTACAGAGCAGTAAGTTGAAAAGGATAATGTGCTTTTTCTAATACCCTAAACAAATCTTCTTTGTGATTATCAGCACATGTCGGGTTTTCATGTAAACTCTAGCCAGCTGCTAATGCCTCCTTAGGAGCCACTGACTTCCTTTTGCTTGCAAGACGTAAAGTTTTAAATACACAATTTAAAATCATAAAATCTGCATACATAAAATTGACGTTGAATGGGAAAAATACCTTGACCATCCCCACTTGCATTACAACCATAGACTTCCACTTTCAGTCCAACACCTTTGGAAATATTCAGCGGATGGAATCTGACAAACTGTGAAACAACTGGGCACCGTAACTGGTTGACTTTGACACCTGAGTTATCAACATTGCCATCAAAAACCTAATTGGATGAAAAGAAAAGTAAATGGTTGCTACATCTGTGCTTCTGATGCAATTTGAGAGTGGGGAAGCAACCATGATACAGAAGAAAACTGCATAGATTAAGGAGCAAACTGCACAGAATAAGGAGCAAACTGCATAGATTAAGAAGACACCCGCATAGATTAAGGACCAAACTGCATAGATGAAGAAGAAAACTCCATAGATTAAGAAGAAAACTGCATAGATTATGGACCAAACTGCATAGATGAAGAAGACAACTGCATAGATTAAGGAGCGAACTGTTCTCCTTCCTTAACTTTAATTCCTACTTAGATATTCCTTTCAAAGGTTCTGACATCTACACAAAATGTTAATCATAGAGTCCCTGAAGGGACATACCACAACTTACCTCAAGTGATATGACACTGAACCTTGCATAGACCTTGCGTCTTGCCTTAAAGAACGGAAAATATACGCTGTCCTGTATCCCGCTGAAAAACACTTTTCTTATGAGAGAGATCATCTAGCAAATATAGTATTTGTGCAAAGTCTTTTGGCGACTATTTAAAAAAATTCGAATGTTTTAACGATGATGTATACTACTTTGCAGGCCCTAAAATTCGTTAAAATACCAAAGCAATAATTTACCAATCTGCTTCAGTCTGTAAGTACTATGCAACTTGGCAGGGTTTGTATGAAAGTATTATAGCAATTTAAATAGGTCTAGGTTAAGCTTTCATAAACTTGGAGATAATACAACAATAATCCTTCTTTACTCAATAGAATATACTGGTGGTTTAGTGAGAATAATGAATAATACGATAAAAAAGGACTTCCCAGGTCATAGTCTTCATTACTCTGTATCACGAAAACGATTGTAAATTCTAGTTAGATCTCTAATATATGCAAGAATTCTTTATTCAGGAAATGAAAATATTAAGATTACGAGGACCTAAGCTCAGACAGTTTCCTAGTTCATTGGAGGATACAGGTGTTTTTGTTCCAAAAATGTTGGCTGTCTGAGGATGGAAAAACTGTTAAGTTAGTGTTGGACTTAAGAAATGGGAACCATATGCTTTGCAACAAAAAAAATTTTGCTGATATTTTAAAAACAAGAAGTGAAGAGTAGGTGTTTTTAAATGTATTGAGTTCTGGGCCTAAAGTTTAAGTTAGTTTGCTCACGATTTATATATAGATATGAACCTCTTCGTTTTAGTGTCTTTGAGGAAACCACTGTCGGCTTTATAAGGAAACTCTACCTCAGCATAGGATAGTTCTTTGTATACATTCCACAATGTTTTTAACTTGACAAGGGTTTTGCCACAGGGGATAAAGTAAGTATATTACTACATGTATCAGCTCGACATGAATCGGTCAGCTATACCGGGGTAGATTGCGTTGTGATTCATTTATTCAGATTCATTTATTTCTTGATATTTGTGACAGCAGATAGGATTCAATACTCACAAATGTAACATGACGGGATAAGAGCAGTAAGGACATTCTCAATAATCTAAATTAAGTCTTAGGTTATGGGCCCTAAAAAAGTCAATGTTTCCATTTATTACACCTCACTTCATCTCCATTTAAGATATACTTAAGCAGCTTGAGGCTCATACCAAGTTAAGCATCTCACAAAGATAGAAGTTGCCCAGAAAAATATTGCACGTTCTTGTAATTAAGGAGAGTGGGAGGGCGTTGTATGATGGGTTTGCCGCAAAAGCTGGATTGGGAGCCCCTTGCTCAAAGATGGGAAAGAAACGGAGTCAAATTGTTTTATTCACGTGTAAGAAGAGAAATTGCAATTCAAATATGTGATTACGTAATGAACCAAACCAGAACGATCATAAAACAAAATCGAAATAATAAAAACATCGAGCAAAAGAGGCAAATTCATTTCTTATCACAGCTAATACGAAAGCGAGATGCTCTCTTAACATATGCTATATCGTCTTCAACAGCGGAAATCTTCAAGCCAGCCATCATCCACTCAATCAACTTCAATAGAAGACAACTTACGACAGAATAAGCAATAATGATTTATACAACATGCACATATAGCATCTGTCTGTCAAAAAATGATCAAAGAAAGGTGATAAATGCTTGATATCCCTTTGAGCCTCTCATGGCAATGTCTCAGTGTAGCCCCCTGATGAGCAGTGGGGCCGATTGAGCCTCTCATGGCTCATGATCATTCAAAGCCACTAATTGATTCTTCTTAAACTTGGTGCTGATCGTACCCAGGTTAAACTAATCGAAGAAAATATGGTCTTAATTGCTACATTTTGGGTACCAAAGCATATTACCCTGTAATATTTTTGAAATTAAAGTAGTCAGAATTAGTGCTTGATTTCCCAAATTTTTGCGTCCCATTTTCCTTCGAGGAAGCAGGTCAACTCTTTTGTGGTACGTAGCTTCCAGCATAATATTAACTCACGGATACAGGAAAATCGTTATCAGGTATCAATTTCTAAATGGCAGCAGAACTAGGGGGTGTTTGAAATCTGCCGCCGACAAATTACGATACCGTATCGACTTGATAAGGTAGCGATAAATTTATCACTATATCCAACTATCTTTTGTAAATTAGTTCTGGCCAAAGATCAAGTTAAACATTTAAATTGGCCCAATTATGCCTACCTTTTCCCTGTTACTTTTATCTTGTTTGAGGACTGTTCCTAAAGGGCTTGCAATTGCATTCAACAGCCGGATCCTCTTACAGTGGACTCTCTCTATCTCGAACTCGCAAGGGACCAAAAAATTTGTTCGAGATTGAGAAAGTTCGAGGTAAAGGAAATTATTGGGAAAATCAAAATTTTTACTTAAAAATCAGGTTGAGCTAATGAGGGTTAATGTAGAATTAAAAGGCTTCAAGTTTAGATGCGAAGAGAATTTTTTTTGCTGAAAAAAAAGCTTTTAAATGCTACATGTAGATAAAGGTCGGAATATTAAAACTTTCTGCAAATTGAAGCGCCTTTTCTTTTAGCATTGGACCATCAATCAGAACGTTTTGGCTCCTTGCTACGAAAGACAATCCCAGGGAAATATTTCGATATGGCTTTCATCCGTAGAGAACGTCCTAATATTACGTAATAAGAAATCCTCACAATTTTCGAGCTCCTTTGCCAATTATCGTCGGCAAATTATCGACTCTGCCCTGCTTTCACCTAATCGTAATCATGTGGTGTATTCACCAACCCACCCCACCCCCAAGGTTTTACTTTTATTTCAGTTACTTTACAATGTCAAATGTTGGAATAGGATGGACATAATGAATGTGACGAAAGCGTGTTTCTTCAGTCACCCCCAGAGACGTTTTACTAACATCGAAAAGTCTGATTTATGTGAAAGGAGGTGGTACTTAAGTGATATTACTTTGTTCGTTTTAGGGTTATCTGAAAAGTCTACTCCGTCCATCTGTTATAACGCACAAATTTTTCGGTCCTGGACATTATGATCCCAAGATCTACCATTACTAACCGATATTAGGTCGGGAAGTCCTTGAAAATTGAGTTCAAAGTGATGTTTAACACTTAAAGTGACATAACAGCTTAACTTGTAAAATTTTAAGCCATAGATATAAAATATAAATTCAGTATAATCATATTATATATTTGTTAGGTTTGGTTTGAATTTATGCCGTTGAAGAGGTCCCTATGTAACAGTGCTTTGCTTTCGTAGATCGGAGATACGCTTGGTTTAGGAACCGGATTATCAGTACCCCGTATCTGGATCTAGGTTCAGTACAAACCGTGCCCTGGCGTTAACTGCCAAATTTAAGTGAACCAAACCGGTAACTACGATAAGGTATCAAGGAGGTAAATGTCTTTACACGAAAGTCCAAGAATTAACTAAGACGAAGGAATCCAAGCCCGTGCCTGGCGGCATAACTTAAAATGGAGAAAGGAACCGTAGTATGATTTGTCAAGCACCAAATAGGGCAATGGATGGAGCAATATACAGACGAGCGGATGGAGTAATTGACGGAGAAATGGATGGAGCAATGGACAGACGAGCGGATGGAGTAATTGACGGAGAAATGGATGGAGCAATGGACAGAGCAATCGACTGAGCAAGAGCATGGAAGGTGCAATGAAAAGAGCAATGGAAAGAGCAATGGAAAGAGCAATGGGAAAAGAAATGGAAGGAGCAATGGATAGAGTTATGGATGGAGTGGTAGGTGGAGTAATGGATGATGCAATGGATGGTGCAATGGATGGTGCAATGGATGGTGCAATGGATGGTGCAATGGATGGTGCAATATATCAAGCAATGGACTGAACAATATATCAAGCAATGGATTGAGCAGTAGATAGAGGAATGGGTAGCGCAGTTGATGGAGAAATGGATAGTGCATTGGATATTATAATCGATGAAGCAATGATTGAACCATTTGATGAAACAAGGAGAAATGCTTGCATTTGGTGTTTACAACTCAAAGCTCTATGTAAACATAAATGAAAAGCCACATATATAATATATTGTATTGTAAACGAAAATCATGTACAAGTTGCAGAACATATAAAGATGAATTGAAAGGGTTCGGTTTTGGACTTTTTGTTACAGATAATTGCTGTATTGTCAAAAAAATCCCTCTGTTGCATTACTGTGTCATGCCCATGGAGGAGAATCATCATTTAAAACCGTTTGCGAGTGGCTTAAGGGTCAATTGCCCATCAATTATTATGTAATTATGAGCAAAACAACAATCTATACTTTGAACAAGTTGTAATGACAATTTAGATAAAATCATGTCTGTCAGTATACCTTCCCTCTTTAAAAGCAGTCGAACGCACTTAGTGCTTCCATGGACAGCTGCTTTGTGCAGAGCTCAACAAGTGAAACGTCCGATATTAAACGTGAACAGGGGCTTAATTACTTTATTAAGTACATGCTATGTCTTGACACTCTGTGCAAGCATAAAAAATGGCATTAAATGCTTCTACTTCTGCTGCTGCTAATTATTATGATACTAATGATGATAACGCTGACAACGATGATGATGATGAACAGTATTCCATGCAGGTAAGGTTGGTACTTTAACACATTATATGTAACCAGCATCTGCTGTTCAAAAGGTCAGTGAAAGAAGAGACAGTAAAATATTATTAAAAGCTTAATCTGATGATGTCAGAGCTGACTTGCATGAAGTACAGCCAAGCACTGATGCCTGAACAGAAGGCCATCCAACATCCAGCAGTATACAGCCCTTACACAAAGGATCTGATAGTAAGAAACAGCACTGAATTAAGCCTGTAAAACATGTAGGGCCCACCAAAAAGGGCAGCCCCTTTTCAACTCCTAATGCATACGTAATAGAATATCATGCTTTGCATTGATAGGGCAATTTTAGGCAGAAACAAACTGTCACAATTCATCTATAAATGTAGTGTCCAAGTCATCTGGACAAGACCTGATGAGTTGCTGTACTGAGGTCTGAATCTTGTCTAAAGATACTTCTGCTAGATAACTAAAAAAAGCTAAATTTACATTGAAATATCTTTTAATACTTGCAGAAGTTGGTTGAGAGAAGCCATATAACTGATTAATAACAGGCAAGGAACTTTCTGTTTTGTATTTTTCTGTTCAATTATGAAACTGAAACTCTAAGTAATGTAAAGTAAGTAAAATATTGTTTACCTTTTCATGCCAGTCATTCCGGACGAGTTCAAACGGCAAAACTATATTGGTGGGGTGTCCCTTCCCCAAGGCCCAGCCCTTAATCCAGCCATTGTAAGGAACCCCTACTCCAACGAAAGGCAGGACCCGTGGTAGAACGAGAGGTCAAAAGGGGAGTGCAGAACCGTCTGAAGCACCCATCATTACAGATCCTACCAGAAAGAGAACCCAAACCCCAACAAGGAAGGAGACAGCTGGAAGAACAGGAGGCCCACAAGGAACAACTAAACAGACAGAGGCGCCATCCACTACAGATAGGCTTTCAAAAGCAAAGGTAATTTTTCCCATTCATATATCTACTTATATTAATTCAGGCAGATGCAGAGCCAATGTAATTTAGAAAGATTCTGTATTTTGTTATTATCATTATTATCATTATAACTAAATAAAAAGTGTCATCAATCTTAGTATGAGTTCGATTGGTGGGATTTTCAAAGATAACAAATTTGTTTTTGGTATGATTGACAATTTAAAAATTGAAAATAAAGAATACCTGATCAGAAAATTGTTTAGTCGTGCAATACGCACCAGTTATTATATCTTTTATAGAAAGGACAAGGACTGGCCTAATCCTAGACTGCTGATTTGATAATTAGAATTTTTATAATTTATTATCATCATTATTGTTGTTGTTATTGTTATTATTAGTAGTATTATTGATCCTTTTCTCTCTCGATGATTCTTGCTGCTAGGGTTGTTCTTTAAATTTGCTTATTGTTGTTTATATATCTCCGGGCTCAATGTACACCGTAATAGCTTTGATATTGTTTTGGTGTTATACTTAGATAAAGAATTGAGTTTAAATATTACTACTAATTCCGGAACACATCACATGGTTTTTTTAACCGGAAATATTTACCATGGCCATATTGGAGGGTGGGGCTACAGTAGTAGTAGTAGTAGTAGTAGTAGTAGTAGTAGTAGTGGTAGTAGTAGCAATAGTAGTCGTTGTAGTAGTGGTAGTGTGTTTTGAACGCTCTGTGCACCATGGAATGTACGCTTCTAGTGTATGTAAACTATGTCAAATATGCCTCATTAGCCTTTGTTAAACGCTTTGTGCACCATCGAATCTACGTATCTAGTGTATGCAAACTAAGTCAAATATGCATTATCAGCCTATTTTGAACGCTTTGTGCACCATGGAATGTACGCATCTAGTGTATGCAAACTAAGTCAAATATGCATCATCGGCCTATTTTGAATGCTTTGTGCGCCATTGAATGCACACATCTAGTGTATGCAAACTATGTCAATTATGCCTTATTAGCCTATTTTGAACGCTTTGTACACCATGGAATTTACGTATCTAGTGTATGCAAACTATGTCAAATATGCATCATTAGCTTATTTTGAACGCTTTATGCAGCATGGAATGTACGCTTCTAGTGTACGTAAACTATGTCAAATATGCCTCACTAGCCTATTTTAAAAACTTTGTGCACCATGGAATCTACGTATCTAGTGTATGCAAACTAAGTCAAACATGCATTATCAGCCTAATTTGAACGCTTTACGCAGCTTGGAATGTACGCTCCTAGTGTATGTAAACTATGTCAAATATGCCGCATTAGCCTATTTTAAACGCTTTGTGCACCATGGAATCTACGTATCTAGTGTATGCAAACTTTGTCAAATATGCCTCATTAGCCTATGTTAAACTCTTTGTGCACCATGTAATGTACTCATCTAGTGTATGCAAACTGTGTCAAATATGCATTATTAGGCTATTTTGAACGCTTTGTGCACCATGGAATGTAGGCATCTAGTGTATGCAAACTATGTCAAATATGCCTGATTAGCCTATTTTGAACGCTTTACGCAGCATGGAATGTACGCTTCTAGTGTATGTAAACTATGTCAAATATGCCTCACCGTAGAAAACCCTATGCTATCTGCAAACACGACCATCTTAAACATTCTCTTGGGAAATACAGTACAGGCTACCTATCAGCTAACGCTTTCCATCCTTCAACAATTAAAAGTCATTACAGATCTTTGTGCTATAATTCCGTGGATTACTGAAGTTATGTCACGACTCGAGCAAACGAGCTTTATAGTATTTTGTTCATTGGGGAAAATTATGGTGATGTCATTAATTTTGGAGTACAAAATACAAAATTAGATGTAATGAAAGCAAAAAAAGTCATCGCATATTCGCGTTAAGATAGCAGAAACTGGCTTCTTATTTTATCAACTATAAATCTTTTTATCCTTCAGTTAGTCATGGCAGATACCTCTGAATAGTGAAATTATTTTTGGTGATGAAAAGGTTAAGGATTTTTCTGCGAGGCAATATAAATTCGTTGACAATATTGAGCATACACAAACACTAAACTAAACAAATTTTGCAAACATAGGAAATACATTGCATTTTGATTCAGCACATAGTATCTGCTACAATAATTTCAGATATTTTACATCTGTCTTTAAATCAGAATTGGTATCAAGTAAATTAAAACAAGTTATCATCAAGCATTACCTTTTCCTTTTCAAACGTCTTGATTATTTTAAAGATATCATCTGATTATAGTGATACTAAGTAAAGTAATCTTTCCAAACATCATCAAAAGGTTACTGTGTCGCATTGGCACTAGGGAGTAGTAAATAGGGAGTAGTCTTATTGCCTTTTCGAGTCCCAAGTTAACAACCAATGGCGGGAGCCTTGCAAGAAGATAGGAAAAATTCAATCTATTGGAAAGTAGTCTTAATTCAGAAACCTCTTCAAGGGTCCGGTTTTTTGTCCCCCTTTGTTCCATCCCTACCAAGTGGGAACGGTTACCGGTCAATGGCATTTCACTAATGATTCCGTTATTAAATATTATCTACAAATTTTGTAGTACCAGGAATCTTTTTCAATAATAATGATAATAATAATATTAATAATGATGATAATTTTAAACTTCATTGCCATATATTCTTTATGTAAATTTACAGTAATAAGCTTTACAAGATACAAAATAATAACAATAATAATAATATTAATGATACTAATAACAGTTTCTGCAACAAATTCGAGGACAGTCGCAGTTGTAAGATATGGTCGGGGAATCATCAGATGGACAAAGTTGGAATTAGAAGAGTTAGACTGGAAAACGAGAAAATTGCTGACCATGAATCGTGCGCATCACCCAAAAGCTGATGTCGACAGACTGTATATAAAGGGGGGCGATGGTGGGAGGGGTCTCATTGGGGTGGAATATTGTGTGATGATGGAAGTTGACAGCCTTGAAAAGTGCCTAGGCACATCTGAAGAGAGAGTACTGAAAGAAGTTAGTCAGAGTGGAACCATTGAGGACAAAAAGAATAGGAAAAGCAAGGACAATGTAAAGAAAGAGCACACTGATGAGTACGAGCGGAAAGGGTTGGATGGGCAATTTTGGAAAGCTACAGAGACTATCAAAAGAGTGGGATCAAAGGACTGGCTGAAGAAGGGTTATTTGAAGAAGAAGACGGAAAGCACAATCATAGCAGCGCAGGACCAGGCTTTATATACTAGGAATATGAGGAAGAACGTGTATGATGAAGATGTTGACTCCAAATGTAGAGTCCTTGGCATGGCTGATGAAACTGTGGCACATATTGTTTCAGAATGCCCCAAGTTAACCAAACTGACTACTAGAAAATAAGGCAAGATAATGTTGCAAGAGTGACTCATTGGAAACTGTGTGAAATGTGGGGGGTTGGGAGGGGCTCCGGGACCAAGGCTCTCTGGAGGTATTGCCCCAAATGGTGCTTGTTGATTTCTTTGTTTATGTGAACATGATGCTGTCATCCATAGTGCAGTTTGCCTGTTCTTATGCACTTCGCGCCCAATCCACTTCTGATACTCAGAAGAGAGGATTTGAAAGGTCGGTTTTGAAAAAACACTAGAGAAACAGGAAATGCCACCACCAGGGGTCGACCCAATGGGCTTTGGAGAGTAGAACGGGCCGGGTGGCAGTCCTTTCTTGGTAAAATCATATGGCGCAGAGAGTGTTGGTCTCCAATTGCGTTGAGCTGGTCGTCGATGTCCACTGGTGGATGATTGGGAACTACTGTGGCCACTGGAGAAAGAGTATGTTAACATCCGAGGTCACCTAGCTCAGTTGCTAGAGCGCACGCTGCAAAAGCGTGGGTCACGGGTTCGATCCCTGGTGGTGACGTATTTTCTATTTCTGTAGTGTTCATTGTAAAACACACTTGTGTTATTTGAGTTTGTACTGAGGCTCACAATGTTTAGACGCATTCAATAGTTGACTAGCTTAAAAAAACCCCAAAAAACAAAAACTAAGAAAGAAAAAGAAGAAAAGAATCATAAAAAGTAAAAAGATAATGATAAAAAAGTACAATTGTACACCTGGCTGAGGCAATGGACTTGTGTTACATATACCCCTACTATACAACACGAGCTACTACCGGCATTTGTTCCTAACGCCGAAAAGGTGCAGACGTCCAGAGAAGGAAGTTGACAATTTTCATTAAAGCGGGCAACTATTGATTATGCTACAAGAAAAAACCTTTTGATAACAGAGCCCATGTTTTAAAAAGTCAGTACACGCAACTCACCAGACATGTTGAACAAAATTTTGAAAAGTCCTGAAGTAATCCATTAAATACTTTGTTATTATACTTAATATTTAAGTATCAAAAGTGCTGTTATAGTATATACATATATCTACATTTATACCTGTATCTATATCTATGCCTATATCTATGTCTATATCTATGCCTATATCTATGCCTATATCTATGGCTATACCTATGTCTATATCTCTCTATATATCTATACCTATTTCTATATATAAGTAAGTACTTATCATATATTTATCATGAGTAAAGCATTACCAAAATAGCTTGCTTTCTTCACTATTTGAGCTGAAGGGATTTGAATCCACGACCCATTGATTTGAAAACACAAACCTTAAGCCATTGGACCATCAAGCCCAATGGTTAAGATGAGAAATTTTCAAATCAATCTCGTCGTGTTTTCTCCTCTACTCAGTGGGTATGGGGAAATTGTGTAATTACAATTATTTATTGTGTTTTGGCTTTGAGCCTTCATCGGTGCCAGAGATGATAAATACTTACTCTTGCTCTACTGCCCCCGAGTAAAAAATCCTGCGAACACCTACACCCCTAAATAGACCACCAAAAGTGAAAATTGAAAACGTGCTTCTCCTATTACACCAGTATGTTTATTCAAATAAAAAGCAAAAATACAAACAAACTTTGAATCAAAGTCTGTTTCTCCGCTCGCACCGACTATCCTGTGAATAAGTTCTGCAGGTGTTGATATTATTATGGACTCTAATATAAATAGGATCCAGCCTGCTTGGTAGAGTAGGATGGCTTCATGTTAATTACTTGGGTCATTGCAACAATTTAATATTCATGCATTGTTCCCCTAATGTCCCATTTTTCCTATTTGTGTAAGAAGAAAAGAATTAAAGTACAATTTACTTTGTTCCAGCCAACGACCTAGCACGAGCTTAGCAAGAGTGGTCATATTATCTCTGTTCTTCGGCCACAATTGTCATCTTCCAGTGACAGACTGGTTTAGCTGTTCTTCTTTATTTAAGTAAGTTGTCAAGAAGACGAAGGTGTGTGACATAATTAATGCTAGAAGTTACAAACTTTTAAAGGGGGATAATGATATATTTCACATCGGATTGCAGATGATAGTTCTGTTTTTATTACATCTATAGTTTTCCATTCTTCGTTACTACCCCAAGGAGGTAAACCCCTGCTTGGCAACAGGCCCACAATCAGGATCATTGGAACATCGAAAAGAAGTAGCAATGGAGGGAATTATGTCGAGTTCGGACGTGATGAGGGGAGATAGGCAGATTATTACGTGCGTCCACTGTCTTGTACATTGATTATGTAAAAATTCACAAAAAGAGTAAATTCAACTAAGTTAAGCCTTTCTGTGTTATTTTTTGTACCACTCCTGTGATTGCACAAGGAAAATGTAGGTCGCAACTGCTTCACTGTCTTTATAAATATATATACCACCTTCAAAGACTTACCATCAAGGCGGCATTAGTGAGGGGGCTAAGAGACGCAACCTTTTTGTTTTAAGCTATCTGGATTTCTAACTATTAAAAATATTGCTCCTTGCTCTTAGGAATTAAATTGGTCTCTGATAATTTGGCCGGCTCCTATACCGACACCAGGTCTAAAGACCAAACTCAATACCGCTCCGTTGTTTGAGCCGATAACAACAAGCAAGTGTAAGTAATGGCTTCAGAATTTACTAAAATATTTCTAATGCCAAGTGAAACAAGTCTTGAGGACTTACAATTTGAAAAATAGAAAGAGTATAGTAATGCTTTTTCCACAAATGTCGGTGAATTTGAGGGTGATTTTATTGTTTTATTTCCTCCGAATTCTTCTTTAAATAGTTTTATTTTTCAGATTTTCTGGTGATGACAATGAACTCCTTTCCTTCTTGCGTTTTAAACTCAAATCTAAGCTGTGGTATTCTGTGGTTGATTTAATGACATTCAGTCTTAAATGAATTAAATACTGTCGTATTTTTACTTGCATTGGCAGCAGTAAAGCTTTATCTCCCTGCAAAGGTGAAGATGGTGTAACAGATCTACTATAAACTAGGGAATCCTTAGAGGTGTTTCTAAGAGCTAGGATTTTGTTTCCTTGATTGCATTCTGTCTAACTGAATTTTGCGTACCGGATCATAGAATCTCCAGTTGATATCCTTCAATCCTATATGTATCCACAATTGGAATTCTGTTTGCTAGTGATGCCCACTTTTCTAGAATACTCCCCCTTCCTCGTACAATTATGGATGAAATTAACATTTGTTTGATTTGAGATAAACCCAAAATAACCAATATCAGAACGATACCGCTTAAGCCGTCACTCACGCAAAATACTAATTCATGCAGCACATTCTAACAATCATGGAACAATAAGTAATTATCAAATATTGTGTGCAGATGATTGTACAAATAGTATACAGTTTATATATAGAAATTCAGGGGCGGATCCAGGATTTCAGAAAGGAGGGGGCGCGGAATTGCTAATCTAAAATTTGGAAAACCTTTTTGGGTTATTTTTGTAAAGGTCAGCGAGCGGCTTCGCCCCCCTAAATCCGCCTCTGGGTATTCTCATGCTGCTATGAATAGTGGTATTTCGAAACACCTAAATGGATGAAGGGAGTTTTAAGATGAATCGTTAACATGATCCAGTAAACCCCGTACGCTTTCAACATTGTTGTTTCAACAAAACATTGTTTTTAACAAGAATCTTGCACGCCTTTACAATAGCGTTGTTGCCGTGAGGCTGGAGGAGTCAGCCCCTCCAGAATTCGCTTTACAACCTGCGCACGTGGCTGTCAGCGATCAAAGGAACTCGATCGATTGCTGACGGAGGGCATGACACATACTATTCAAAATGTGCTATAAAAGGAATCAGTCCCTGCTATTAAGAAAACTTGTATGCGTAAAAAAACATAACACGTGTTGAAACTCAGGAGAAGTCATCACTGATTTATCACACTGAAGTCTGTACCGTGGTTGCTTCAAGGATTACCGTCGGCTGCCATCACGATCGTTAACAAACTGCTAAATGTTAAAAAAAACAGCAAAGTACATCTCCCCTTAATATTATTTTCCTGATGTGGTTGATTGTGTTTCAAATTGTGGAGTAGCTACAGCGATCAATTACAAAATATTGTAAAGTGTACCTTCTCTCCACCTGTGCATGCTCGGCTTTCAAATCGTAATCCTGTTGCGATTTGCGTTGCGTTGCACACAGCAGGCATCAGTTACTTGGAGTTTATGGCATAAATTAGCATAACGACGTTCTCTGTTCTCAATCGCAGTTCAGTTCTAATGTCGATATTTCTTTGCTGTGCGAAACGTTTCATAACATCTAAGGTTAGGAACTTTGAAACTATTCTTTCTTCAATGAGAGTCATTGAAATCCTCTTACAGGAAACGCACGAGGGGCTCCACTGAGAGATTTCAAGGAGACGAACCACAGAGGAAAGGAGGCTGATATGCTGACACTCTCGTTGAATTGTACAATGGGACATTCACTGCCATGCACCTGGGAATCGGTCATTCACAATAGTCCTTGGGGATCTGTCACTTGGTGAAATAAGCCGAAACCACGCATTATTGGGAATACAAATTATTGGGATATTTTAAATGTAAAAGTACAGAAATACCAAGGAACACAAAGGATTTCTTGATTGAAACGGTTACAAATTTGAGACGTCGTTGGTTTTTCCTGTTGTAATAGGAGCAACAGTGATGTGGAAAGTTAGACTTTAATTATAACTAATGCTCAATAATAGGACAGATAGAAAGAAAAAGAGTAGAGATCTAGTCAAAGGGTACCTAAAAGTGAGTTTCTTCACCTCCGTAACAGTTTGGATCCGACCCCATGTGTCTGCACACGGCCAACTGCGAACTTTGGATCCAAACTGGTCCACTTTCACAAGTGCTCCCGAACTAGTACGGAATAGCATCTCCTAACTGGTCAATCTTCAATAGGTTTCGTGCAAATATAAAACGGGTTGATACCTGTGAAGAAAAGGGTCGACAACTTTCGCCTTGTTCCTCGTCATACGTTCTAAACCAGATAGACTAGACTTTGTCAATTCAACAAGTGGCATTGGACTAGTTATCCATTGTAGGTTAGGCACAATAAGTGGAAGAAAATGTCTTGCCAAAATCATCTACAAACACTTATTTCTATCAACCGATTCAGGAACCCATCCTTATTTTCACTTACCAGTAATAACATTCACCTTCCTAAGAGCCCCGGCTTAAGTCTGTTCTGACTCTTACTTTAAAGGTTAGCTATCACTAAGCTAGCTTCCATAACAGTTGGCTCTCGAATTCGAGTGGAAAAATGCTAATTAGTCAGGTTAAAATCTTAATTTAATTTTTAACAGTTGACATTTCTTTATGATTGTAAACTTGACTTTGCCCTGGTAACGTCTAGTTGCATTGTAGCCTGCGAGCAGACAGAAACTACTGACTTATTTGTGTATAGTATAGATTCGCTTCTATTTTGGTAAATTCCATACAAGTGCAAGTAACCTGGTTACTAGTAATTCGATGACCCCTCTTGAGGCATTTTTTACAACTTAAGTGCTACTGGCACTGAGAGAGAGGTCGTCATATTTCAGACGTTGAAATGACGTCACATTTACGTCAATCAGGTGTCCCTAAGATTGACTCTATCGAGGTAGGACTAATGTTGATCTAAGGTCGGTATAACAACCACCCTTTTGGTTGGGAGGGTTACGTCGAATGTACATGGATTTGATTTTATTACCCAGTATAACGTAAAACTGACCAACCATGGCAAAACCAAATTACGCCCGTTTCCGGCTAAGAAGGACATAGGAAGTATCCATAGCCTATAGGAAAAGTGCAATACCTTTGTAACAAATAATAGCAGAGTTTGCGTACGATTGTTGCTAAATTTAAGGAGTATACAGAGAGTTTTAAATATACATTATTACTTAAATAAGAAATCTAAATTTCTCCCACTCAAAAGTTGCTTTTCATTAAACATCAAAGTACAGGATCAAACAATAAGCAACCAATCGTTTTAAAAGCTGGAGAAAGAACAAATCATATCCAAATTGTAAATACAAAGGAGAATGCATGATGAAAAAAGTTTTTCCTCCATCACTACCTTTTCTTGTCGTCTTCCCGTCATGCCTGTTTTCGGAAGGTCCCAAAGTCGGCAGGTTGGTTATTTTAAGGCAAGCAGTGTCTGTCAAAGGTATCCACAGCATCGAAGATTAGAGCGTCAATGTTTAGCTTACACGTTTGTTCCATTATCTCAGCCGTCTTCCTCTTTCGTTGGTCTTCCCATTGTTGTGTTATTCAGTCTTACCGCTCTATGATCACCATGGATCCTCATGAAATGTCAGTCACATTTCAGTATCACTTTCCTTAAATTCTCTGCTGCTTTTCTAGTACTAAGTTCTTTCCTTACATGTTCTCTTTTTCATAGTCTAAAACCGTTTCAGAACCGGTGCAGGTACACAAATCAAATGTATCCGAACTATGTTCTAGAGTATTGATGACGTCTACAAACAATAAGTAACATGAACAATTTTAGAATATGTTATTTACAAAATTCAGATATAATATGCTATTTCTGAGGAATGTTATCACAAATCAAAATGGGGCTGGCAGCCTTGCAACAGTAAGTCTTTTGGTGAAGATGATAAATAGAAAAGAGCGACTC
Organism: Alatinidae sp. Z8VKAUB7J3; assembly: GCA_010016025.2. Lineage (NCBI taxonomy): Eukaryota > Metazoa > Cnidaria > Cubozoa > Carybdeida > Alatinidae > Alatinidae sp. Z8VKAUB7J3. Next base: position 184,026,551 of record JAAAKM020073195.1, on the reverse strand, counting down.
TGATTAAGTATACAGAGTACACGTCAGTTGAAACAAATTCTGATGTTAACAAAATGCTCAGCGGGCAAAGTTAACGACTTCTTCTAGCCAGATGAAGTAATAAACTTCCACAAGCTCCAGTTGAGCCCAACTTGCACGAGATTCGCTTGCAGTAAAGACTTTAACTGGTACACGAATTAGGCTCGAACTTGTTACTTTGATCGTGTGATTATATACATCCACTCGTATCAAAGTGTACAGAACAAAAAATAAAACTTACCTAGTACTTCCTCTTTGTCTGCTACCAAAAGTGATCTGATGGATAGTCGAGTCAATGCGTCGACCTACGAAAACGACATACAATACGCGTCAAGGAGTAAACTAATATCGCAAAATGAATTCTCTTGCAAGAACTAGACAGTGCAGTAACATGTGCTGAGCACGCTACACTGCGATTTTACAGCTAAGAATTCTTAAAAGTTTTCGGCACATAACAGTACGACTTCAAACAAAAACGTAACTTAGAAAGAAAACCCGACAGACATTTAGGGTTCTTTCGTTGTAAAAACAACTTGTGCAGCGACCATATTTCAGCTTTCGCCTCCTGTGAAGAATTACGCAGTCATCGTCAATTAAGTACGTACCGTTTCGATAAGCGGCCATATCTGACATTCCACACTATGGTATTGGTCCCAAGCATCTTCGGAACATTTCGGTGAACAGAAGCGTACATGTAAGAGAACACAGATAAAGGCGTCGAGTTAAAAAAATTATAATAATAAATAATAAAAATAAATAAAAAAAAACACACACACACACACATATATATATATATATATATATATATATATATGTATTTATATATATATATCAATGAAAACAAATGTAATAAGGTTACGTTTACATTTGTTGTTAGGCTCAGTTTATGTTTATACATGTTTAAAATTCAAGGTTTAAGTAAATAGGTTAATATTAGATATTTGTATATAATTAATTGATAGTGATCATGGGATGTTTCTCAAACAGAAGAATAAGGTTAACCGTAGCCTTCGTAAAAAATTCATAAATGTCATTCAAAATATCAAGTTTTAACATATAGACAATACCTAGCCCCTCTGTCAGCATGAAACTTGGAGCAGAAGCTCAATTGTTGGTTAGAGTGTTAAAGACTTTTCGAACTGATTGTCTCATATCAAAATTAGCCTCCCGCCACCACCCCCACACACATACACTCTTCATTTTATATCAATTGTATCTGTTTGGGAAATAACTATCATAGAATCACTTACCTTGGCATGTACACAAGTAGAACCATGGTTTCTTCCTGTGATGTTTGATGTTGTAATTGTTTTATGATAAGGAAACATGAATTCTTGCATCAGTACTTTTTCACTACAAACAAAAAAGTATGGCACATCACAGAAGAGTCTACAAATTAACGACATACTTTGATTAAACCTGTGCAGTATAACGTAAGCAAAGGAGAGGTTGTTTGATCAACTAAGAGCGTAAGCGAATAACTGTTTAAATTCTGATTAATCGATTTATGCTTAGCTGATTAATTGATTGATTGTTAACTGACTAGTTCATTAGACTGTTGACCGATTAATCTCTTAAATGATTAATTGATCAAATGCTTATAAAGATACTTAGCCTGGCTGTAATTTTTATAAGCAGATTGCGTTTTCCGCCTGGCATTTCACTTGTTACAATTCTAGAGAAAGTTCAATTTGATGAATTTATGTCGGGAACTCTTTGCAACGTGCTTCTGTGTAACGATCTCGTTTTCAGGTTAGGAAAGGCAGCTTTATATGGAAAACGAGAAAGCTACTATAGTTTCAGATTCAGCTTTGTCATGGCCATTACAAGAAACGAAAAGAAGGGCACAAGCCAGCATTTGAATTCATATAGTCATTGGATAGACTTTATAAAAACAAGTTAGACTATTTCTATAATCGCTAGAGTATTTTCTTAAGTATAAGTACAGTGTGTTAACCTATATTTTGTATTGATTTTGCTCCATTTAAGATGGCATAAATTTACGACCTTGGGGAATTGTGTGGCATGACTGCATATATCTAGCGTACCACCACGGGGGCACATGACACTGAGCCTTGTGGTGCATCTGGTCTTTCCTTGTACTCACCCACCTCGTCTCTGCATTATTTCGTTCGTCTGTTGATCCTCCGGTGGTGGTTCAATGGTGACCAGTTTGCTACCACTGCCACTCGTATAACTTCTTTCTTTCTTATGACCAATCCATTTCCATTTTGTCATCTTCATTATCTCAAAAGTACCTTTTACTTCTCTTACTCTTATCAATATGTTTCTTTCCTTGTCTCTAGTTTTAGCATGCCTATTTAAATAAGCTACCACGAATTTATTTTTAATTTTTGTTGTCAGGATCCATATTCCACAATTATATGTCATCGCCTGAATGATTATTTGATCCTGATATTCTTTTCAAGAAGAGTCAAACGTTGCTCCTCAGTAGATCATTATTCTTACCTAATGCTTTCAAGCCTTTGGGTTTTTTTTAATTTCTCAAATAAACAAAGCCCTTACAAATCATCAATACACAACAGAAACTTTTATATTATCTAGCATGGATCACTACCTTGCATTTCTTCAAACAAAGAATTTTTTCATTAGGGACTTTTTTTAGGGGTATTTTCATAGGTGGCTTTTTCCATTAGGGATATTTTCCATAGGGATATTTTCTGTAGGGATTTTTTCTTTAGGGATTTTTACCTACATTCGTAGTACAAGCATTATACATGGAATTGCTCAAAAAGTGTGTGGCTTTAATGTTTCATTCTTTGCTATTGCAAATAGGCTTCATAATCTATACATATGCATCAAGTAATTAGACACATAAGCATATCTGTTTTATAAATTTGTATTACATGACTATGCCCTACTTTGTATGACCCACAGACACATTGTTCCAGAGGTTTAAGACATATGGAAGGCAAGTTCTCTGACCAAATGATCAGTATGTTGCCAATGACAAAAGAGAGATGGATAAAGTTTTCTTGTACATCTGTCAACTCTTCGTAATGGTAACACAAAATTTAATGATATAAAACAAACTATTTGTATTGTACTATTGTTGAATGACAGGCTAGGTATGATGATTTGCAATTATACACTAGTTTGTTTACAAAATGCCAGCAAATATCATGGATCTTTTAGCATACTTGTTTTCTGCAGCACTCATGTTTTAATTCCAGGCCCATAGCCAAGTAGGTATTTTTGAGACATGCCCTTGTGATAAAATCCCCCCTTCCCCCTCGTTAAAATTTTACCAAAATAGTTTTCCAATTTAGTTTTTGCTATCTATTGATACCTTAATGATTATCAGCTACAGGAAACATCTTGTGGAAGCCTTAGATAGAAAGAACACTTGATATGGAATAATGGTGGCCAAATTCAGCAAGGAAATACATTCTAACAAATATACCTACTTATGGCACGTACAATGGGGGAGACGGTTCATGCCTCTATCATAAAATAATCCCATGATTTCTATTTAATCTCCATAAGTAAGTATTCCTCAGACAATTTGCCAGTCTTTTTTCCAATCCCTCCCCCTAGAAAAAAATTTAAGGGCACGCCTTATCTACAATACCATTTGTTAATACAAGCTTTTACTTCGCTAATTAGTTTAATTTCGTAGATACTATCTACCGACAAGTTACTGGTAAGCCTATTGGATCACACAAATTTCAGTCAGATATAACATTAAAATTTAATCTTCTTCTTAAAAAAAGCTCTAGCATGGGCATCACCCTGCCAGGGTCAAGGCGAAGAGTTTAACTTCCCTCAAAACTTCCCACACTTTAGGAGTCTCTTAGGCTAGATGGTTGTCCTGAAACTTTTTAAGAAGTGATAACCGACCAGGCTAGCGCCGTGTCATCTTTATTTCTCGAAATATCGACCATTAAGTAAATCGTTTATGCTGATGATTTAAGCATCCAAGTGTGAGCAAATTGAATGAGGTTTTAGAAGGTTTTGCGAGTTCATGGTGCTAGAATAGGTTTGAAAATGAATGCTAAGCAGACTAAGTCGTTAAGTCTAGGAATAAGTGAAGATTAAAAGGTGACGTTGGGTAACGAAAAGATTGATCAGATGGACAGCTTCACTTACCTTGGTAGTTTTATTAATAAAGTCCATGGGAGCAGCGAAGATATCAAAAGTAGAATAGCCAAGGCTCATGGTGTTTTTTGTTTGTTTTTTTCAGAGCTGAAAAAAGTTTGGAAGAATAGAAAGATAAGTCTGCAAACCAAGATTAGAATATTGGAAGCTACAGTGATGACAGTGGTCAAATATGGCTCTGAAGCATGGGCGCTCCGAAAGATGATGTTGATCAGATGTTGATAATGATGATGATGATAAGGATAATTATCATCATGATAATGATAATAAAGCTGTTGTTGTTAATGTTGGTGGTAGTAATGATGCTGCTTTTGTTGCTGTTGCTGCTGATGGTGATGATGACAATGATGGTGATAAATTTTCAGTTACATGCATGATTGAATGGCCAGACGTAGGCCTGTGACTGTAAATATTGTTTAATGACTTTCTGACCTTTCGTAACTTTTATCTAGCAAACTTCTTGTTATAAAATTTCTGTGACTTCTCTTGGTCTGGCCACGTGACCCTGATAAAAGCGTTGACCATATATGGTGAATTTTCAGAAGACTAAAACTCAAGAGGTTTTCATGAATTTGACAATTTTTTTTAGAATAATGTAAAATCAAATGCTTTGACAAATTTGTTGTAGAATGATGTAAAATCAAATGTTAAATACATTTCGAATGCACTAATGCTAATTAAGATGTAATTAACATCAACTATGGGTAATAATCCCTTTTGATGATGTCAGATTTTGATTTGTAACTTTTTAATAGTTTGTACCTAAAAATAAAATAGTATAGTCCCAAATATATAAGTAGGGCATAATGGGAGATTGGGCTTTGGCTAGTACTCAAATCTTTAATATGTCTAATCATTTCTAGTCATTTTCTAATCAAATTGCCAAGTTTTCTTCTGACCCAAAATATGGCCCTATGAAGTGCCCAGTGAATTTGTGACTACTGTGGATTGGGAATGTTTTTTCTTGAGTTTTGGGGGAAAAAAAGTGGCCAACAGTTTTCCCACTGTACAACTATGTGTTGTTTATTCCATTCACAAGCTCCTGCCTGTTGCCCCCAAAGAAATATAGACTACGGTATCTGTCACACATAAAAGTTTATTAGTTTCAGTTGTTAAGTGAGAATCAATGTGAATTTTGATCGATTGTGTTTTCGTTATTTGAGACTGAAATGAAATTTCAATGGTGATGGGTGTTACAACGACCAACGACCAACTTCACGGTCACAGACTATAACTCAGTCTAGGAAAGAAGGAGAATTCTAAAAGAAAAGTTCCAATTCGAACAATAGGCGAATTTAGATATTCTCTAAACCGATTATATGTTAGGAATTGATAACTGGTTACCACCGACTAACCCCTACTTTCGTGTCAGTTTCAGCATCGATTCAGTGTGCAGAACATGTGACATTGTATCATGGGAAATCGCGTGGAGATATACACGTTGTAAGCGTATATAAATGACATTTTATTTGTAATTGGCTTTGAGTCTTGCGTTGAGTCTTGATTTGAAATATACTTGGAGTCGTATCAAATGTGTATTGATGAATATGGATTGGAAACGTCCCCATAAGACGACGATGAGCGATATACAGATACGACAGCTATTATTATCGTGATATAAAACAGCATAGATCCTCACTTCTCCACTAGAAATTGAATAGGCCCTAAGGACTTAGACGAAGTTTTAAATGAGGTCAGTACGAGTGGGAAGGGATTGTCCTGTCAGCGAACTGGTTAGATAATAAGTGATGGATTTGTCGATAGGTTGATTGGTTTATTGGTTATTTGGTTATTTGGTTATTTGTAGAAGAATGATAATTACCAGTGCATAAGTTGTGAAAGTCGACGCAGTTGAATACAAGATTTCTGAATAATATAAATCCATCCATAAATTAATTGACTTCAACAAATTATTGCTGAATCATTTCTATTTACTTTCACCAGCTTCCAGAAAACTGCCCATTCAGGACATTGGTCAATAAAATCATGGTAAGATTTTGATGGCTTTACTCAAAGAGAAAAAAAATGCTCGGCAATATATTTTACTGGTATCTCTCTCTCTCCAGTTAGCACTCATGCTATTGTTTTGCCTGAGACGGGGGTCACATCAAATGAAACCCCTTCCTATTCCCTTTCCAGTTTTCGCGCTCTTTTATAACCTTGTTAAGACGTCTCTCCAAGATGGTGGGATAACGGACAACTTGTGTTTCTTGGAGATGGAAATGTTGGAATTTTGCATGATATTTGCGAAGTATCTAATAACTGAACGAGCAAAAAATATGAAGAATTGGTAAGTGTTTGCTTTAATTTAGTTTTATTGCTTTAGTCATCTAAATGTGAAGTGTCAAACGGTGAAAACAGAGTAACATTCCACTGTTACACACTTTCATTTGCCAGAACATACATATTCTTAGCAGTTTACTTACTTGTTAGAGCAAATTCGCTTTGATCCTCTGAATCAATTTGTAGTTATTGGCAACTATACGTAAAATTCAGGTCAAAGGGTATGTCCATTCTTGTCTTATAGACGAAGTTAGTCATGGTCCCCTTACAGAACGTCCACCCACGTTTCTCGCATGTCATAAAAAATATCAAGTTTACTGCAAACTCAGAAAATACATCAAACGAGGAAGTGTATTGGGAATTATAAAGGTAAGAATATTGAAATAAAGTAATACAGCAGGTGGCTATTTATTCTATTGAGCACTTTTTCGACATAGAAGTTGTAAAAACTCGGTTGATAACATTTGGTTTTCAACCTTCCAGGATCAATTTATGTATAGCAGGAAAAAAAACTCCTTCGCGTCCAAAAGTAAAAATATACACATTGTCAACTTGAAGCAAACTAAAAGCTCTCATTTATGTTGGATTCTGTGTAAATACGATCTGTAGAAACAAATTCTTTTGTCTAAGAAGTGGGATTTATTCCTGACAATAGTGACAAAGAATAACGGGCTGATAGTACACAAGGCAAATTAACGTCGGCGTGGTGATATAAATCACGGTTGCAACTTCGAGTATATCTAACTGAAATTAGAGTATTCAACTAACTGGATCTTGGCAAAACACGCTTATATATAACAGATCACAATATAAAGATACTCAGAGATTGCAAAGGAGAGGTTAATACCATGTTGGATTAAGATACTGACAATATTGTACCAGAAGTAGCTAAAGTTTTGCAAAATACGTCAAAAGGGGTCATAAAACTGCTAGAAAACAAGTTACTTGCACTTGTAGGCAATATACTATAATGAAAGTGAATGTGTAGTAAACCAAAACACGTTGGCATACGTATGATGATGCCTAAAACTGAGATGCAAAACAGACTGGACTGCAATGAGAAAATGACAGTATGACGTGAATAGGGTAGAGATGCAATATGTGAAATTATAGTGTAAGCTAAAGCTAGGTCAAAAGGGGTAACCCAAGGGTAACATACTGAGTGTGAAGTGACCAGGTCACACTACATTTAGTACTAGACCAGTACTTTATTGCTATTGTATATATGATCAGCACTTGTAACACTTTCAAAAATTAGCCAGTAAGTACACAGGGTTGTTATAAAGGCCTCAGACTTCAATACTTCAATAGCAAACGAAGGTGAAATACTGATCCCATTTTTGCACAATAAACATTGGGCTTCATATTGGCCTAAAAAAACACTCGTAATGATAGAAGCAAATTTGAAGGGAGTCTGTTAAGGCTTTAACACAAAATTATCAAAGGCACTCCAATGCAGATCAGGCTTCTGTGGCATACTGATTACTTGGTTTGGAACTTACGCACTGAGATAAAAAATAGACAGAAATGATAAAAAGACCTTCGACCAAGCCACTACTAGAATATAATACTCTCTTTCTTCTTCCAATTTAATAATAAATGGAGGTTTTATTTTCTTTTTAGTTGCTAGCTGTTCCTAATATTGATAAGAGTACAAGAATTGTGATCTATACTAGGTCGCATTAACAATGTTTCCTACATATGCAATATTTATACTTTACTTGGGATTTTTGTTTACGGCTTTGCTTGGCGGAAAATCTTTAACTTAGTCATTAGCCTTGTCTGACTCCGGTTCCTCTCCTCCTCCCCTCACGCCATCCTATTAGTAAAGTAAGGTATAGGCATTCAGATTCAATGCCTTCTGTTTTGTACCATATCGCTGTCAGAATGTTTTTTGTGCTTAGCAGCGCTTTATTTTTGGCTTTTATTGCAATTAAACTAAAGCCACTACTAGTGTATAATATTGTTTTTCTTATTCTGATTTTATGATAAATGGAGTTTTTATTTCCTATTTACATGCTAGCTGTTCTTAATAGCGATCTCTACTAGGTTGACTATAATTATTTTTTAATGAGCCCGGAATAGTCGTCACGTGATACTAATTGGATTTTTTAACAAGATCTTCGGATCTTATAGCATAATTGATCTCCCTAATACGCCTTTTCGTCTCCTAGGAAGACAAAGCGCACCGAGTCAGGTTTTGCCACATAATCTCATTTTGTGCAGCCTGCTCTGTGCCGATTTGCTATAGCCTACCACCAAGTATTACCATCAACTTAATTTTACTCGTATCTCTCTCTACAGTTTCAGGCCATGTTGTTTTAGTCTTCCCTCTGGGCTTTTTGAAATATCTTTGATATTCTCTCAGGGCTCTTTTAGCTGGCGTTTTGTCTGGTAATCTCATCATGTGCCTATACCACTTCAGTCTTCTTTTTCCACCTCCTTGCCCCTTTAGAAACAAATCAGTTGAGACAACAGTCGAGCCGACGTTTGGTACAAGACATAAGGGTCGTACCAACAGTCGAAGTTTATGCTAGTCATTAGATGCCTTGATTTACTAAGTCATTGTGTTGTCTGCTACATATAGCATTTTGAGTCCTGATTTGTGCATCAGTGCATTCGTAACCATGTACGACAGCGAGGTGGTTCTTACCCTGCTAGATGGGTCCAAGTTGCTGTGCCATGCTCAGGTATTTTCACCACAATAGCAACTGCAAAGTTATTTTTCTTTCCCGTCAATCTATGTATGATTATGGTAATTAGTACCTCGTTTGGAAGTTGTAAACTGATAATCGTACACACCTATGAACTTTGTCGTATGACACATTCACATGTGAACTTTGTACTTAGAATACGTCTTACGATGTATTCGATAATGGTTAATGTTCCGATAAAAGTCTTTGTTACATCATGGCTTTTCCAAATCTTCAACATCGTCAAGAATGACCAGAGTTGATGAAGGCATCTCGTCAAGGGCGGAGTCACAACCTCAAAAGTGAGAAGGGGGCTGGGAAGTATGAGAAGGGGGCTGGGAGGTAATGCAAGCTTTGTTTCTTTCATCTCTTTCAATCCAGAGAAAATGTATCATATATTGAGAATTTGGATCTAATGTGGGCTTTACGTTTGCTCTTCTTTTCCTTGTTTCTGTTTTTCCTTTGTTTTCTTAAAAAGAATAAAGTACATTGGTAATAAGTGGAGGGACGAAGCCCCTTAAACACCCCTGTAGCTGGTGTCATGACTACTCGCGCATGCGCACATGTCATGACACACCTCGTTATTCATTCGCTCTACCTTCGATAGATAAGAAAGAGTTTTAGGTTTTTACTTTCAGTTAACATCTTGCGATTGAACAGTCTTATCGCTATAAGCCACTTCTTTGCTAAGAGTTTGTTTCTTGGGAATTTGTGACCATGTCCGCGGTTGGTACACAGTATCCCGTGTGTGGCATTTCTAATATGATTAATTTCAATTTCCAAGAGAATAGACTGCGGGGGAGATTACTGAATGCGATCGTTCACTGTTATGATAATTTTTCTCCTTGCGCATTTCCTACCTCGTTCTCGTCTGACAAAGTGACCCCACATCGAAAATGAGAACGGTAGCTGCACATTCCCCATTGCGCCTTACTTAGCCCCTGCGTTTCGATAGCTCGTTCATCACAAATATCTCGTAGTTGAGTCAAACTCAAGTTTTTAAAAGTCTCTGCCATCCTACAGAATCGGAACAGTTCCTTACGTCAACCTCCTTAAATATCACTTTAAAAACCCCACTGCTTATCACAAACAGCCTCAAAAAGTTTCCTTACAGTACTCTAACGAGAACTGCGGCTTACTGCCACCCCAACAAAATAACGTTTCCTAACGGAATGAAAATGCTCAACAAACTTACAACAAGTTTTCTTAAACACTGTGGATCACGATAATCCAACCTCACTGTGGTAAAATGGCCTTACAAGACAATGACTAGTGTCAACGTATGAAATTATGGTAATATTAACTGAACAAAACTCACCATTTTACGGTTTACAATGCCACAGGTTTAACCAGATAGCTAGCGCTGATCTAATCTACCCCTAATCTTAATTATGGTGGAATGAGAAGTGTTATCATAACTATCGACATAACGTACATGCAGTACCCAATAAAAGTCAAATTAGTGAATCGTCCATGCAAAGGGCAACTATAAGTTGTTAGTAGTACAAAATTTGAAAATACTCCGAAAAAGAACTCTCATAGTGTTAGTGAAGCTTTTCGCCGATTGTTCTTCATTCTTACGTTACTAACTATTCTAGCAGATGTGAAGAGTAGGTCTTATTCCCGTTCTTCGTTTAATCATATAGGTAGTTATATGGAATATGGGCAGATACAACAATTTATAGTAACCCATGTTTTCCGTACGAAAGCCTTGCTGACTGGCTGATTCTGCCAGTATATTGGGAGATAAAACGAAATTTTACTGGACTTGAACCAACTACGGACTTTGACAATACCATTAAATTTGGAAAGAAAGTCTTCAAGATTGCCTTACGTCTCTCGTACAGAATGAATTGATATCATATACCGTGAATAATAGGATCGTATCCTCGTGGCTATGGAAATCCCAGAATGTTTAGTATTCAATGTGTTTAAAAAATACTCAAAAATTGTGCTCCATATCGGCCCATTCTATCAATAATAAGTGCAAGGAACTAGCTACGTTGCTTACATCATTGACGAGTATTCCCAATGTACTATTAGGTACTCGTTTACATTTGCAGAAAAAATATCGGGGATGGGTATTTCTATGTATAATCTTAATTGTCCCTTCGATATTATTATTCTGTTGGCAGAAAATACCAGTATGTGAGTTGTCATATTAAAAGATTTTTTCGCCTAAAATATGAGTTGTTTGTTTCAAGAGTTAACAGATTCTGGTAGAATCCTTTCAAGTTATACAGGTAATGATATTTTATGATGCAGAAACAGTAAACTGTCTTGAAGTCGATAAAGAGAGAATTGGCAATTCAACTGATTTCGTTGGCCTGGGAAAAGAGATTCTGATGGCTTACGGAGTATTTTAAATTAAACAAAAGCTAGAAAGGGCAAATGCGAAGTGCTAACTGAAGAACACAGATAAAGTTGATGAAGGCATTGTTAAGTTTTTCTTGGCCTATGGAGTAGGCCTATCATATTTTTTCATTTTTTGCGAAATTTCAACAAATTTTGCATTTGTCACTTATCAAATTTGAGAATACAAAATCGTCCGTACAAATTCAAGAAAGAAAATCTAAGCTTAAAGATATAATAATCATGTTTTTCAAAGAACAGTAACAAAACGGAAAGATAAAAAGCTCGACTATAGGTCAACAAAATGCCAATATGGCAAAATTTATTCATCATAAATTTTAGGAAAAGTCACAAAATTTCATGTCAATCCAGCCAGGCGTTAAAAAGTTATGAGCTGAAATGTGTAGCCATTGGCCTACTAGGCCCCCCACATGAAAGATAGGATCAATAAATAAAATTCAAGGAAAACTATCTTTATTGAGAATATTTCGACAATATTATCTTGTCATCATCAGCTCTACACTACATCAACAATACAGCAGTCCTATCTTAACAAGGTGTTTTTCCACAGAAACCAGGAGTTACAAAGAAACTATTATACTCACATCAGCTATCAGACCCATAAGAGCAATAACATTGTCTTCGTCAGAGGAGTACATCTTTCTACCGAGCAGGTATTTTCAAACATGCAACATGGCATTTGCCACTTCAGTCTGAAGCACAGTTTCATGTGGAATTTGCAACATAGCATTTGCGCAAGGCCTTCGCGACATGCCACTTTGGAGTGTAAGCTCCCTTACATCTTCTATTCAATTTGATTTTGACAGAAGATTTAGCATGCTTTTAGATTTTAAATTTGACAAGGGGATCTCTTTAATTTTTTGTTTTCTGATGTTTTTCTTTGTTCTCTTTCGAAGAAGAAATAATTACTTGGTAGGTAGTGGGGGGGTGATGGCCCATCCTTTGGCACAACCACCAACATACGACATGGTTTGGGTGACAAAACTGGAAACAGTACTGAGGGGAATCACCACCACCATCATCATCATCATCATCATCATCATCATCATCATCATCATCATCATCATCATCATCATTATCATTACTGCATTAGTGACAGGGAAGTAATTACGGCAGTTATAATAAGTATTATACGTCAGTTCGCATGATGCGCAGTCAACTATCAGTCCTAAGCAGGTGTTAGCGTAGGTTGCATAATTGGTAGTGCAGAAACCTGTTGAAGTTGACAAGTCCAATGCTTCGGGAGTAACTGATGTGATAATTATGTTCGTAATAACCTGCATCGTCAAGAATGTTTCTTTGCCAACTACCGCATGGGTTGCTTTGTCATGCTGGCAGCTGTTATCATTCCTGTTTTTTCCTAGTCTGTAGATAGTTGAGGCTCTAGTCAACTTTCAGTTTAACGATGATTTTAAATGTTTCTACGGCTTTCGCAGCCAGATGTTTCAATTGGATTTTGATTGATTTTTAGTCGCAGTCTTCCGCGCAGACAGACCATTACAATGTTTTAGTTAAGGATAGCGTGGTTTAGAAACGTTTCGTGCTCCGTAACACTATAACGTTGATCGCATCTAGCGCCCTGGGGGCGTAAAGGCATAAAATCGAATCTTACAACACCAGTGTAACATACACACTATTTGTTATTTGATTTTTGACAAGCTGTTTTGTGGTACAAACTTTTAAAATGGTGTTAGATAACTGATGTGTTTTGTTTGCTGTTTTCGTTAGACAATGTTCACTGCAGATTCTTTTGATGTGACAAGTGTCTGGCAATGTCATTTAGCAAAATAATGCCATAATCAACGCAGGTTTTTTATAAGATCTTGGGCTAACTGGTTCCATTGAACGTTCATATATGCAAACATCTGGACTGAAAATGTTACTCCATGGTATTGTTAAGGTTCTACGATATCCAGCAATAACTCATAGTTAAGAAATGTGATACAAAAAGACTTTGATGTACTTTCGAAGTGGATAAGCTTTTATAACTGACGATCGCATTTCGTATAGTTTGCTCATCTTCCTGGACGGACATGGAGGAAGGTGAAGTTTAGTTTGACCCTGTGCATCATATATATATGTTGCCTAAGAATTGCTACAACAAACGGATCAGATATTGCAGTCCAGGGAAAATAACATTCAGAATCTAAACAGTACGTAACTAATACAAATTGTTTGTTAAAAAATGTTCGTCTGGCGACGTAAACAGAAAATGCTACTAATGTACGTACATACACCGATCGGTATTGTTTATAACATGCCGTACAGTTTCTTGGGTTTCATAGTAGGGTGAACAATGCACGTCTATGTTTTATTGCTATGAAAACTTCTCAGTTACGAAAGAGGGAGTAAAAGATACATAAATATGAATAGCAAACAGAAAGTCACTAAAGGAGGGCAGGCAACATTATTTCAAACATGGGGATTGCAAAACAGAGGTACCACAAGCTCCGACTGCACGTCATCCTCGCTAAGGGCTTTCAACGGATGTTCCAATTCTCTGAATGGATTTACAAATGAAATCACCATAGATGAGAAAGAAAATGCAAACGGAATGCTAGTCTCAGCTGTAGATTTTGACGACGATGATGATGATCTACTTGCTAATGAGATCGAGGCAATGGAAGGGACGACATACCTGGAGACAAATTTCTCGCCGTCGTTGGAGTCTGAAGCGATTCAAGGTTTTGACAACAGTAGTGGAGCGACTTACATATACCCAACAAATTATCCAATTAGAAGTTATCAGTTTGAAATTATAAGGAAAGCACTTCTCGGGAACACCCTTGTTGTACTACCCACTGGCCTTGGTAAAACCTGTTACTTATTTGGAACCCAACTTACTTTAGAGATAACATGTGAAGCATCTTGCACAAGACATCTTGCCAGCTATTCTTAACGATTAAAAACAGTTATTATTTTGCATCAACTGACATAATATATATGTAGTATGCTTTCAAACAAAAGCCTCTCATGCCATTGAAAAATGTGCATGTTTAGGAAGATTTTTAACTGGCAACAACATGAGTGGGTTATTCCATTAAGGATTTTATCCTAGTGGATTTTTTCTTAAGGAAATTCTTCCTCGGGACTTTTCCTTTCAGGATATTTTTCTACCTGGCTTTTTTCCAGTAGGGATCTTTCCCATGGGGATTTCATCTGTAATTTTTTCTTTCTTTCAGGATTCTTACCTACATTCTGGATGTCATGATGATGGCCCTTTCTGTCATGTGTACCTCTCTGCAGCAATAATCCAGCTTTCGAGAGTTGAAACACAGGGATGCCATTGGCACAAAAATACGGAATGAGCAACAATCATCAAGAAAAAAATCAGCCTTCAGAATCAGATTATGTTCGGCCTAACCGTGGCTCCCTAAATACAGGAAATTACTCCAATTACATAACTTACACTCCCTCCCTGGCCCCTGGCCTTGACCCCGCTCAATGACCAAGATATTTAAAAGCGGATATCTTCTAAATTACTTTCGCAAGAGTTAAATGCTTGCGGGTAGGCCTATAGCATCAAAACTGGCAAAATTTCTTGGACAACTGTACTACGCCTAAACGTTTTCGTCGGTAGCCATGTACTCTCTGTAGCCTACAATGCCAAGATGGTAAAACTGTTTGCGCGGTCAAGCAAGCTTTAATGATACGCGCTAATCAATAGCAATACGCTAAGCTGGGCAACTCTTATCGTTTAAGTAAAATGAGTATAGGCCTATAAAATGAAATTTCGCACTGTAAGGCCTTGTAAAGTTGGTTACCGGATACCATTATGGAGCCAGTTTTCGATAACGAGGTTAACACAACATGCGTTTCCGGTTTAGCTGAGTTGCCATTCCATAGGTTGAAGTTCTATGGTAAAACACGATCGTCCGAGTTTAACTTACTCTCTTTACCTTTAACGGAATAGGTCCAATTAAAGACACAATTGAGCATAAACAAATCCTTATCACAATTAATTTAAAGACTGCTCCATAATCAATTTCTCGGTTCTCATCAAGCTAAGTTAAAACTCAGTCATCTTCGCATGAGGGCAAGATTTGACAAAGTGTTAAATTGGACATCATTATATGGAAGTTGTTTTGGATTAGTGCGGCTTCTTTCGATTGTTAATTATCAGGAACAGAGATGAGTAAGCTGTAAAAAACACTTAGCTGCACATTTCGTAATGGATACCCATTACACATTATCGGAGTTAATGATAAGCTGGAAATAATAATGTAATACCCTCAGTTAGATTTTTAACGAAACTCTCTCTTGGTAGAAACACTCAAACGCTTAACAAGTGACAGCTTGCTTTTCGTCCAGGAGAATTTGGTCGTTTCGGGAGTTAAATGAAAAGAACCTGAAATCAGCCAAAATATCGTTGAATGTTTATTTAGAAAAAATTAATTTACTTCTGCAAAATCCTTAGTTGAGGAAAAAATTATATATCAAATTAGGAGGCGAAGTTATCTTGATGCAGGAATGTATGGATGTTTAATCAAGAATTTATTTGACTGGTCTGTTTCCTCTGTTGCTTCATCTCATAGAACACTAGAATGTTCCTTTTTTCAAAACACTTTATTAAACTGTTTCAGTAAAGTTTCATGCGCTCCACTTTGCTTTTGAAATATGGTTTTGAACGGTATCGGCCGATCAAGGGAGGCTGGATCGGTATCGGTATCGGTTCGGTGAAATCTGTGATCGGTACACCCCTACCTATTGTACTTTTACATCAGCGTATGCTTCCAGAGTCAAATTATCAGGTGGAATTAGTGATAACGGGCTAATTTGTACAATAGTGCTTACAATTCCATGATAACATTTTTTTTATATCAGGATAAAAATATCTCCATGGCGTGAAGGCCATTTCACCGTAGTGTACCAAAGCGTGCCCTCCAGGTATTGAGGTTTGATTGATAGGTTATAGGTGATGTATTATGGAAAAAAAATCGTTAATTACTGAAGCTGCTGGTGGAATTTACATAAAGTCACTTTCTGGTTGCAAATGTAGTGAAACGGTGTACTTCTACTTTACTCATGAGAGTAGACCCATGAACATGAAAGAGTGACGTTCATCATTCTCCCTCAGTTCGAATCAAGGCGCCTATTTTCTCCTCTTCAATGTAACCACAGTTAAGCAATGACGGAGGATGATTCGTACGATCCAATCCTTCTTTCAGAGGGGGAAGTCATCTCTACGCTTACGATTCACCCTGTCATGCTACTTCTTTTATACTTTGGAAATGTCTCTACGTTGGTATTTACAATTCGGGATAAGAGATTACACAATCCGTTAAAGCCAATAACACTCTTCCTCTGCATATTAAACATTTTGCAACATTCAATTCCAGGAGTTGTACCATTCTCCGAGTTAATTTTGAAAAGATGGATATTTGGAGAATTCGCCTGCAACCTGACAGTAATGCTTACGTTTTGTTTACCTTGGACTTCAAGTTTATGTTGTGTGTTATTTTCCTACGAGTGTTGGCAAAGTCAGAAACATTTGATGGCATGGAAACAACGCTCTCACACAAGGATTAAACTCTTGACCAGTTTTCACCGAGTGACTGGTCAAGGGAGAACTGCCATCCGGTCTGTCAATCTGACCAAAGTCAATTGCGAAGTGTAAAGATTCTGTGTTTCCTGTGTATTTTCGAAACTGATCATTTGAAATCCTTACCTCTTGATGATACTTTGCGAATACTTTGTAATTGTATTTTCTCAAGTTTATAAGAAGGCAAATATAGACTTCTAAATTGACTGTTCCTTGTAAAGTTACAGTTTGCTCCTTGTTAGATAAATTTGCAATATTTGACATCTGTCCTATTTTTAGTAAACTGATCATAAATTGTTTTGTGTATTGTTGTATGCCCTATGGGCCTCTGATCATTTGTAGCTGGTCCGAATCCTTTTTTAGGTTGGCCTACAAAGTTATGCTCTAGTTTCTTCCTGCTTTTCGTTGTCTTTTCATATTCCTTTTCTAACACTCATTTTAATTGTTTCAAGTCACTGTTTTTATACCGTTTTGATTGCAGGAACTTCCATCGGTTTTTGAAGGATTAAAATTTTATATTAAAGATGATCTGGATGATAAAGAAGTTAAGAAGTTAAAGCGCTACATCATTGCGTATCCATTTCGATCATTGCAATTTACATACACTCGTTATGCTTTTTCATAATTGTCTTGTCTGAACTGATCTTCATTGCTTGTGAAGTAAATATTACTGGTTTTTTAACTTCTGGTCTTTAATTCTAAATAAAAATGTTTCTTTACGTATCAGCAGTTACATGAAGGTACTTGTAACGGCATTTTATCTGGTATATTTACAGTTCCCATAAATGGGAACAGAAATATGCATATTTTAAATGCCCTTACTGAAAAATGGAAATTAAGCGAAAATCTCTTAGGAAGCTGACACAGTATCGTACCACCGGACCACATTTGGAAGCGCCCCCTATGTAGCTTTAAGAAAGAAAGTTGACTGTTGTGAAAACTTTCAACGTTAAGAAATTTTCCGATTCTACGTAGTACTATGCTATTGAATTAATTTCGAACTCGTAGCGACTCGTAGTGGTCTGTAGTGTAAATTCTAGTGGCAAAACGTGAGTCATCGTATGCTCAGTATCGAAATGGATCACACCGACAGTCGCGCAGCTGACTTTATTCGTACAGTTCAATCTTTTTGCCCACACTAGAATACAATGGGTTGTCATCTGGAGCTGCGTTTTCGGCTTCAAACTGACCGTTCCCAGCGCTTAGCCACCTCTTGAAAACAATAGCAAATTCCAAAATCCAGACAAAAATTGGCGATATCTGCCCTGTCAGAGAGTCTTCATTAGGGAAAACATGGGTTACCATAAATTGTTGTATCTGCCCTTAATCCCTATAAAAACTGTATATGATTTAAAAGAAGAACGGGAATGAGACCTACTCTTTACCTGTGCTTGAAAATGTAGTGACCTGAGGTTGAAGAAGCGCATTTCTTCCCCTTGTTAACGACAGGTAGTTCCCGACCTACATATCACTCTTTCATCGGCGTACAAACAAATAAACACAATTTCAGTTACAATTTCTTTAACTCTAACTTAAAGATTATGGCCACACAAATTCTTTCATTATCTTGCTTTCTATCCAAGATGTGGCAAATTATTGGCAGAGGGCCACTGGTAGATCACTGTTGGATCATTGATCAAAATACCTTTAACTACTTTTCGTTCGTTCGGCCACGCGCACTTGACTTGCCATGACAGGGCAAATGTTCTAAGCTGAACCTTAATCGTTTACAGAAACTAAACTAAATCACACAAGTATCGTTGAACAAATTGCAATGAAAAATACTACAAAGAAAAACAATCGTCTACAGCCAGGCTGAGTATCTTTAATGAAAGAGACATATTGATATATTTTTTCCTTTTTATTAAAAACTAAACTAACGCTTCGTCAAACAGAACTGTTGACGTCTTCAGAGTAAGTATAAACTGTATGCTAAGGGAAGAATAATCTGTAAGATCTGTACGATGGAGAGAAAAAATTATCTAAACACTACACAGATGTAAACAAACGTAATGACAAAGGAACAGAAGGAAAGTGGTAACAACTAACAAGGGACAAATAGATATTAAAACAAATACAAAGGGGCAGATTATACGTTATTGTTCATCATCGTTAGTTTTAGTCGTATCTTACGTGCAGGAGGAACTGCAAGAGCAGTAATAGAAGAAGGAATGGAGGGAAGACGTGGGAGAGGCCGACCTCAGGAAAATTGGATGGGAAATTTGAAAGAATGGAGTGGCGGTAAAGGAAAAGTTGAGCTGGGCAGGCTTACAAAGGATCGGAAAAGGCTGTCAACGAATGGGTGCACCCACGGCCGCTTCGGCTAACGAAAAGATTATGAGCATTTCTTTACAGTTTCAAGCCATGTTATTTTAGTCTTCCCTCTGGGCTTTCTGACATAATTTTGGTATTCTCTCACGGCTCTTTTGACTGGTGTTTGTCTAGTAGTCTCATCATGTGCCCATACCACTTCAGTCTTCCCTTTTGAGTTTACTTAAAGTCGTAAATGGGCATTTGCTCATGCATGGTCTCTCTTCCAAATTGAAGTCTCGATCTGGTGTAACATTGCCTTGGTTACATAACCATGGTTGCGTGTTATAAAAGTAAAGCACATGACGTCAAATCAGAGTATTTACTCTTGAAAGAGTACGCACTTGTGTTCACTGGCAAATTTTGCAAGTTAGCAAGTTTTGTAATTGTAAAAACTCAATGACGATCGCGCCAGACTGATCAAGGCGCGGCTGGACCCCAAGGGCGGCGCCCTGTACCACGGCGCCGCGCGACAGGTGGCGGGCGACCTTGCCGGCCTGCTGACCGCCGCCGGCTTCCAGGTCCGCCGCGAGATCCTCTACGAGGCCCAAGCCGTGGACGCGCTCTCCGAGTCGACCCTGGCCGGGTTCGCCGCGGGCAGGTTCGATGCCGTCGCGCTCTTCTCTCCCCGAACCGCCGAAACTTTCGCCAGGCTGGCGGAGGCGGGCGACCGCAAGCTTCTCGACTTGGGCTCCGGTGGCGAATCCGGTTGCCATGCCGTCTGTCTAAGCCAAGCTGTCGCTTCTAGGATTGAAGCTCTACCTTGGACTGGCGTATGGGTTGCGGAACGACCAAACCAGGACGCCTTGGTCGACCTCCTCTTGACCTTGAAGCTTGACCTGGAGGCTCCGAGGCAGCAAGTCACTGCGAACGACGGCAGCTCGACGGATGAGACAATGACCGAAAAACAAGAAAGCTCAGCACCTTCCGAGGAATCCGGAGAGTCTCAAGAGCAGCCGGCCCTGGCTGTGATCGCCGCATTCGGCGGCATCCGGCCGATGGCGACCAAGCTGGACATCGCGGTCAGCACGGTGCAAGGCTGGCGCGAACGCGGCGTGATTCCAGCCTCCCGGCATCCACAGATCCTACAAGCCGCGTTGGACCACGATATCGACATCGACCCGGACCTGGTCAGCGCCAGCACCGACCGATCGGAAGCACCCGCAAGCGACGACCGCGAGGAGCCGGAGGAATCCGCCGAGGAGGCGCCGGCCGAGACGACGGCGACCGACGCTTCCGAAGCCACCAGCGAAGATACGCCGGACAGGGAACTGCCGCCCAGCTTTTCCGGGCCGCTGCCGCCACCAGACTTCCGTAATAGAATTGTTGTACGCAAAACTCAGTGCCTTATAGGGTAGTTGTACCGATCCAACTATTGACGCTTGCTTCATTCCCATTCTAATGATGTTCAAAGTGGAAACTGCTGGTTTCTTATTCGTGCACATTCGAAGAGCGCTTTCATCTACTAAAATAATAGCACTAAGACATAAGATCATCTATTTATAAATGCCTGCTAATACTTCTTAAAACAAAATGTCTTACAAGTATCTTTTGCTATGATTAATATCTTACCTGAATCTTAGTGTACTTCTTTAGGTATTGCGATGCTTTGACTTCAAGCAAGCCTGCTTGCTGCTGCAAAGCATTAATTTGAGCAATGCTTTGCTGTTTATCTTGAAGGGAGAAGCAATTAACATCGATAACTTTAAAGGTCTCTTATACCATAGTATAATAACACCAGTACAATAGCACTATGATAAAGTTGCAGTTGATCGTGTAGGAGCTTCAACCATTTACCTTTTTGGTGCAGATATCAACACTTCAAAAACGGGCATTCAAGAATCGTATTGGCTATTATGGGGAGGTTATCGTAAAAAGGAGGTATATCTAATACATAAATATCACACATCGCGTTCTCTGAGTAATGTCTATCGATCCTTTCTGCACCCTTTCCCTCTCCTTTCCCCCCTCAGCAAACCCCCCAAAGCTTCGTATTCAATTCATATACGGCATCATTTCGGTACACAAAATTAAAGGTCCCCGCTTTGTTAGAAGGGTTCCAGACGGTGTAGTGTAGCTCATTGCTAATCCTGTCAAACTTGTCACATGGATAAAATTTTTCCCGGAGTCCTCAAGGCTTATGGAATAGTTATGATTAGGTATTGCACTGTAGCAGAGTTTGTTACTTTGGGGTATCGGAAACATAATTTAAATGTATTGATTGACATACGTTTAACGTATGTTGATACTTGCACAATTATACTGGCTATTTTATGTGAAGATGGCAAGATTGCAACTTTCACTCTATGAGATACTTAGATATAAGCATGATGTGCTAGTCGTTATAGTTGTATAGAGATACTACTGCTGTGATATTGTGATATGAATGGGTATGACCTTCTGCCTGTCTTAATCAGGCACATTGAGTTGTAGCAGTTACACATTTTTCTCTTGATACTGATTAGCTGTCTTTGTTTGTTGAAATGTTTCAATTTGTATTATCACTAAAGGGTTGGTAGACGATCTGCTCGTCTGGTTAGAGCAGCAGCCTTGAAACTTGCCCAAGAGCTATGTGGGATGCTTGGCCGACCAACGTTCTCTCAAGTCACAAGGAACCTTGAAGGGTAATTTTAATGACCCATATACGTCTGGTGTATTTGTAGTTTGTTTGTAGTAGGCACTGTAGTACGTTCATGATACTGATTATGTTAC
Source organism: Alatinidae sp. Z8VKAUB7J3 (assembly GCA_010016025.2). Lineage (NCBI taxonomy): Eukaryota > Metazoa > Cnidaria > Cubozoa > Carybdeida > Alatinidae > Alatinidae sp. Z8VKAUB7J3. The sequence goes on along the minus strand of JAAAKM020073195.1, from coordinate 184,004,501 downwards.
GTGGTAAAGCGCTTGCTCTTGCTTAATGCAAGATTTAGTTAAGACATTTTGCAGAGTTAGTAAGAAGAACAGCTACAATACCCTTACCACAGTGTTGGTTAGAAATTGCGTTTACTTTGCTGTTATTTCCAGTGATTTTCTGTTGTTCGGGTTGAGAATGTAGACTTATCAGTAACTCACTTAGAGTACCATTAAGGAGGTAGCCGAGTCACCAAGTAAAGTTTCTAGCGTAGATTTTGACGGTGGTGTAAGTTCCCAAGGCCAAGCCATATATGCATAGGCCCCTGAAAGTTCTTTAAAGGCAGTGGGTGTGAAAAATGAAATATCTCTGAGCGAAGCTATGAAAGTGACGTCATTTTGTGACATCCTCCTTAGCCCTCCTCGTGACACCAACCTTTTTTTGAAACCTTTTGGTGCTAGTACATCCTGTGCTAGACCTAGTTTGCTACACTTATAGGAATTATCAGCCCATACTGGTGGACGGTGTCGTATGGGGAGACTTGTTTTACTTGCTCTTATGTTGGAACACACGAAGAATTTGGACTTAGACGATTTTGTGAAAGTCCCGTAAGATCTATAACGAAACTGTTGGTATAAATAATAGGCATATTTGAAGCAAAGTTTTGTACCTAGAAAGTTAAAATTTTACAAGAAGTATTTTATAAGAAAAATTTAAGGAAAGCATTCTCACTGACACGTGGCCTATCACTAGTTAATTATGAAACTTGTTTGTTTTGAAGTTAAAATACGGAGTGTTGGGCAATTAATCGTTAAAAAATCAAAGTTAAACTTTTATAGATTGTAAACAATCTTTTTTACCTGCCTTAGTCACTTTATGGATCAACTTTAGGGTGGAGAGTGAATTCGTAGACTTAAAAAGTCACATGAGCTTACTTTATTTCTTAAGTTTCTGGCTCGATTAAACCATCAGTGCTTGAACTGCTAAATAATTTTAAACCACTATTTATTCAAACAATACCGTGTTTTCTCGTCATGTTACCACAGCTTAAGAACCAGAAAGCCTTGGCTGAAGCTCAGTCTAAATATTTATTAGTCATATTTTGGGCTCATTTGTTCTGTATAATTATTCTTATAATGATTATCATTTGATGTGGTTTTTGAGAGTGCAAAAGGAGATAGGCCTCGCAAAGATAAGGTTTTTTATTACTAATTAGTTTCAGTTTAGAATATACTTTTTTCTGCTATGACATTTAGACCTTGCCTCCAACCTTGTCCTTCTCATAAATTGGGTTTAATATTTGAGTCACCACAACCTCAAAGTTCCTACACAAAGTGTATTCTCATAGAAAAAAAAATAAAATTATCAAGGGTTGAAGGAGAAGGAAGCTTAGGGGCTTAAAGCCCTATAACAATTTTAGAGAATAATGCGTATGTACAATGGGAGTTATGGACATTGTGGCTTCGCTTCGCAAGCTTTTTTCCTTTAAGTTGTTAGTGATACAGAATTTGAAAATACTCCGTAAAATAACTGTCATAGTGTTAGTGAAGCTTTTCGCTGATTCTCTTCAGACCAAATACATCGGTACATAATACATTGTTACAACAGAATTTACAGAAACTGACAGGGTCGAAATATACCATAGGTGAGACATGATTGGTGGAAAAATTCGGAACGTCACGGAAAACAAGTAAAAAAGTATTAGCGCTTGGGATAACCTTAAGGAAAAACAGCTAATCTAAATGCAAACTCCTTTTGTTTACAAAAAGAAGGTTTGTGTAAAGCTATATGTACAGCTTCTACAGACAGATGAAGTTTCAAACATGCTCTCCCCGGTACTTTAAACTATTGGTCTAACTGTTGTTTAAACTCTTAAAAACAGAGTTTCCTTGTTGATGAGGTCGAATGTAGTATACAAATTTCAATGTAAGAGCTGCAACGCTCGGTACATAGGCCAGACCCGGTGCCACCTGCTCATTTGTGCCCATGGACTCTCTACCCTTACTGGAAATAAAGTTGTCAGTCAAGGTCAGTCGAGTACATTGGATCACTTGAAGTCAACCGGACAAGGTTTACTTGATGATCTTCATATAGTGTCGTCTACCAATCTAAGCAGTGAATTGCTGATTAATGACACGTTAGTTATTAACGACCTCAGTCCAATAATAAACAGTAATATATTATCTGGCCATTCGTATTTGTTTTGATTATTTATTTTCTCCTTGTTTATTGTTAGGACTTTCCTACTGTTCTTTTCTCTACTTTGGGCAATTTGATCTCTTTCTGTTGCCTGTAATCGAAACCAAGTAATCCTGGTATCTTCTGATCGACCAACTGGGTGAGATATAAGGGTGTACGCTCTCAACCGCCTCAGCTTATTTCATTCAAAATCTCGAAGGTAAAAATTGGCCCTGATGCCATACTAATACATCAACGATGCACAAAGGTTGGAAGTTGCCATTCGCCGAAGAAAACTTTCAGACTTGTAATTTTCACTTGCTTATAGAGCTGCATAGTCGCCCTATGCCTCCCTGAAAAAACATGTAGATGTTCCACAAAGAATATAAATGATTTGTGAGGGATACAGTTACATTGGGATACTTTGAAATCGTAAACCTCCACGCTTAAGCTGACAAAAAAAGCCACGACCGCAAACTGTGCAGTTGAGCCGACATTCTTCTGATGTGAAAAGTCAAGAACAAGTTTGCAAAACGAAGCAGTTAATATGTTTGACAAAATATGACAGAGGATATGAATAGAAAAACAGTGTGGGCTAGGTTTCTGTTTACTCATATTGGTCCCGCTTTTAAAATAAGTAAACTATTCCGTCTCTGGAATTAATCTGGACTCAACTTAAGCCATTTCGTGAAAAATTCGAACTTGCGTAAAATTCTTTGAAAGTTGAGATATCCCCGGGTTTTAGAAGGCTATATTTTGCACAATCTTTGAAGCTTTCAGATTTTTAATAATACTTTCTCTAGAGATAAGAGTGTTTCCATTGGTGTTACATTTGTCACACAAAAGCGAAACGTTCACTTGAGTATGACAACTTGTCCAAAGATAACATATGCGTGCTAGATGAGACGCCACTTAATGGGCCGTACCTATCGTCATTGTAGTAGAGTCCTTTCCCGTATTTTTGACTTCCCAAAAAAGGTTCTAGACGAAAGATAAAGGCAAAACATAACTGAAAGCCTATAAAACAAAAAAGAAAACGAAGACTGGGAGTAGGGGTTGAACATTGAAAGTTTAAATAAACCATAAACTATAAGAAAATATTTAAAATAAGGCGTTCAGAAGAAGAAGCTATCAGAATAAAATTACTTTTGTACCTTGGACATTCCAACTGAACATCATGCAAACACTCTCCACCCAATTAGGCGGGTACCCCCGTGTGATTATTGATCACTGTACAGTATTACAGCAAATGACAAGACAACTATATCTCAGGTTGAAACGAAAGATACGGTCGGAATAGCACGACCCTGGTGGCGCTTATGGTTTATCGTCAACACATGACAGATTTTTACCAATGCCAAGAAAGACAGTCCACCCTGAGAAGCAACAAGGTCATTTACAAGTATCAGCCCCGATGCGGGCTTCGCACAGGGCCATCAGTCACTAATGATAACAGTTACAATTGATCAACACATTCAAGCTTGACCACTGCGGTACCAGTATAAGAATGGCGGTGCTAGTAAGAAGAGATGGCATCACTGGTTATCTCCCCGTTGGACGGCACTTCACTGCAAATTTTTCAGTGCTCTGAAGATTTACAGTTGACATGTTCTCTACTCTTCATCCACCATGATTACACTGCCACTCAAGAACTTTTGAATCTTTGCACATTAAAGGACTTCGGCCTGAACTTTGCCGCTATAGCAAATTCGTTTGCGGCAATGTTTTGCGTAAGAACTGCTTATGTCCCTACTATGTGATTTAGTAAGTAAAGAGTGCGTGTGTTGTTCTAATTTTGTAAATTTCGATTCTTTTCAGTATTTGCTTAATTCTATTTATGCCGTTAGGTTCCGCAGAGTTGCCATACGAAAAATGTTTGCACCCCAGAACCTGCTTCTTGCTAAATACCTTTGCAGCTGTCTGTAAGATACCATCTAATTTTAAAAAGTAGAAGAAAATAAAGTGATTGAAGCTTGAATCATGAAATGGTGAAGGCCATGGAGGTTGGCCAAGAGAACTGTGTGGTAAAGCAAGTGATAATTTTTATATTTATGCTTATTGCAATTGCAGTATTGCTCATGAAAGCAAGTTAAAAACTCCTTTTTCGTCAAAATGATGTGGTAAGAAACATTTAAAGCAAAAGGAATTCATGAGGCGCATGTTTCAATTGCACTTGAGATTTAGAGAATAAAGACATTACCAAGACGTCTGAGCCTTACCATAAACATGGGCCATTTGATAAACATACAGCCATTTCTTTTTCCTAGATACATGTCAGAACATCATCCTCCCATTTTCAGGTTACTGGAAGCGGAATTGTATCGCAGTTACATGATGTTAGGTTTCAGATCTCCAAGACCTCTGGTATCAAATTTGGTTGGAAAGTGGCGCCATTTTTATTTTTGTTTCCTTTGTGTTCTTAATGAGAACTGAAAACCATATGTGTGGGAGCTAGTAAAATATGTTATTCATGCGATTGCGGAGATGTAAAGAATAAATTGTTGCTGTCATTTTCCTAGTGTTTGTCATGATATTTTGGCTATAATGTCGCTATTTTGTTAATATTGCTTAGTGGCGTTTTTGGTCTTTGAAACTCGAGGTGGTTGTTTTCTTTTAGGAGTAGATGCTTGGCGAATATGCGATGGTACATGCTGCTTCAAGGATCGAAAAAGATGGCAGTAAATTCCGTACCAGCGTGTATAGAAAACCTACATTTTCCAGCAAATATATCTCCTGGAATTCGTTCTGCCCCAAAACACGGAAGATCAACCTCATCAAAACTTTAGTTCATCGCGCTCTCTATATTGCCTGCTTCCTTTAGACTTTATCATACTGCTCAATTTTTAGCGCCAGCACCAACCCATGCTTTATGTCACTGATATATTGCCTGTATGGTCGATCTCACTGCCGCCTTCTAGAGCGTAAAGATGAAATCTCGTCCTTGCTAGTGAAATACGTGCCAAAAAACCCCGCCAAAGTCAGCCGCTTAACTCTAGCAATTTCCCCGCTGCTTTTTTCAAAATTAGCCTTGGTAGGCTTGTCTTTCATGCTATTTGTTGCCATTATTCCATAGAGCCGCACTTCGTCCATTGTAAAGTGTGCACGTCTTCTTTCTCTTATTTCGCAGACTGGGTCCCATACGAAATCTAGTACTCGCGTTGCATTAGGAAACATGATTCTTGTTATGCTAAGTGAAGCTCGCCGGTAGGCCTGCAGCGAAGAGTAGGCTAATGGTCCAAACTATTTTGACAAATTGTTTACCATAACCATTGATTTGTCGCACCTTAAATAGCAAACAGGTAGCAAAAGGCTGATTTGTCAATTGCCTTACAGCCACCACTTACTGAAATTGTAGGTGAAATATTTAATTATATATAATGTACACTGTGCTCTCACCCACTCATAATCGGGAACTACTTATCAAAGACAAGACTTTTGGGCAAGTTAACTCATTCATGTGGTACCACGTTTTAAAGGGCAGGCAAGTAAGAGGTCTTTCTGGTTTCTTCATATTCAGTTTTGTTAGGGGATGAGGGCAGATAAAACCTATAATGGTGACCCATATTTTCAGTACTTACGCCTTTCTGATAGGCAGATTTTGCAAACGTTGGTGAGAGTTTTTGAATTGACTATTGTTTTAAGAAGAAGGCGGCACACTGTAAACGGTGTATTATAATGGAATTGCTAATTTTTCTGCGGTAAAGCCTACGTTACCTTAGCCTGTGTGAGTCTTGTGACTCTGTGGATAACACATGATACCTAGTGGACACATGATGTGCATGCGGGATCACGAGGTAAACATACACAAAGTCAAGTAACTTGTCTTATGATATACGATATAGAGGGGCGTGATTTATAATTAATATCTGAGCCTGGTCACAGTGCAACTCCCTAGGAGTTCTTATATATCGTGATTAATTTGCCATTAATATTAAATGATATATTATTATATAAATTATATAGTGCCTATAGTATGTATGTACATATGTTGAAGCTGTTATAAGAAATGATTCTAATTTCTTGTTTGGATATTCACTGATTTTATATGTATTGCATTTATTTTCTATGATCTTCTAATCTTGGATCTTCTACTTTGAAAGGTTATGAACAAGGTAAGATAAAGTTAGTCCTTTTACGAAAATGAATGTTTTTTATCATTGTGATTACCTTTCACACTGGTATACAATTTACAACAAAATTGTAGTTTAAATAGTTGGCATATTTGAAAGGGGGGGAGGGGGAGATTAAGTTCTGGATCATATATATTAAAAAGATACTAGAAAAATAGAAATGTCAGCATGAGAAATCAAAATCATGATCCTCAAGAGTGTGGTGTGCACTCTATCAAATGAGCTAGATGGTAATTGACTTTTTAAATACTCACATCAATCTTCACCATGGTGGATTGAACCCCAGTGGTGACATATTTTCTATTTCTTTGGTGTTCTTTCCAAAACTGACATTTCAAATCCTCTCTTCTTGATGATACTTTCTAACTTTCAATGGGCTTTAGACAGATAAAGAGGCTACCTTGCTCCTTTCAAATTTCGTCTCCCTTTAATTTTCGCCCCCAGGGGGGCGAAAATTAAAGGGAGCGAATTGGAGAGTCAGCATCTTCTGGTTACTACTGAAAATTGGTTAAACCAGTTAGCCAATTTTCAGTAGCGACCTGAAGAAGTCTGTTAGACGAAACGTTGTCAATGAAGTTTCCACATTTGGGGTTTTACTTACAATAACGTATCGGTGGACTATTCACCTTTCATTCATAGTGTAATTTGAGGGAACAAGACCTCAAAATGTTGGGATTGTGGTTTGCTTTGGCTTGGGAATTACAATTAAGTGTACTCAGAATCCAATTTGAGACCTTTGGAATCTTCTGGCTTTTTGCACTAACAAACAACACGCGGATCTTTTTATCAGTTTTTCAAAGCTTAAGGTAATTTTTTGATCCACGGCAGTCGCAGATAAATTGGGCACTTTATAATTTCGAAGAATAACCATCATTTGGTTACCCTAACCCCCAATAAAAATTCAACATTTGCTTATATGATAAAACAAAACTGCAATACAGTGAAAATGGTGATAGCCATAAATTACCGATTGTCTTTGTACGAGGTTGTAGTCTCATTAGATGTTCGAAGTACTTAAAGAGTAATCAATGCAATGTTTAAAATAGTTACGAAACTCATAGTTGCAAATAAGCTCAACTCAGAACTGAAAGTAAAGTCTTCAAATGAAATTGAATTTAAAAGAGGGCAGACATGTGTAAGTCCTCGGCATTTGCTTGAAAACACAATATGTGCCGACAATCAACAGAGGATTTATTGAGAGAATTCGCAAAAGCTTGTTCTCCTTTTCATCTTGACGCTGAGGTAGCTTCATTTATCCCAGTTGTAGCTTCATTCATCAAGAACAAAAGAGCCTTTTACTATCGACAAAGAGAATATGCTTTCAGTTTACGACTTTTTCAATAACACGAGTGACAGCCATGTTACTCACGTGCGTATTGTTTTCGACGTTTTTTTCTTTTTAAGGGTGTTACCATACCCAGCCAGCGACGGTATGTAGAATATTACGGAAATTTCGTCAGGTATGTGTTATTTCTTCTTGTTTCCTTTATCATTCTTGGACATAGTGGCAATTTTCTCACGTTTTAAGTATCTAGAACCCATGCACTGCTTTTTTCTATTGGCACAGGCTACAAATATGAAGTCAGTATATGATCACTACTTTCAGTTTTGGTTTGTAATACACAATACGCATATTACTTGGATAACAGCTTAATTTTGCTAGACGTTTTGGCTATCCACTGTTCGTAGCAGTCGTCTTGAGTGGAGGTAGAAAACATTTGGGAAGATTCGGTCTACAAAAAGAATTTTATGATAAGTATTGGTGACACGAGTGACGTAGGAGGTCTCACTAACAACATGTGACTTTCACGATGTGTTTTAAAGCTGTTGCGTCCGATGAATTACTGGCAAAGAGTCTCTATTTTCCCTTTAGACGATGGCTGTGACCAGTCTCTAGCAAAAAGTTTCTGTGACCAGTCTCTAGCAAATTACATCTGTTACTCAATGCAGTATTTAAATAGTTAAAAATTAATCGATGCTTGTTTAAAAAATTTTGAGGTGCCAGACCTAAGTTCCATTTTTAGTGTGTCCCTATTAAGGAGCCATTAATGGAGGACCATTTTTAGCATATCGCCATTATGAAGCCCCTTCTGGGTTTTTTCAAAATGCCAATAGCTTCTTGTGTTTAAGGACAGCAAAGCACCGCTCATCTCTTGCTCCGTAAGGATACTTTTAAAAGCACGACCGTTTAGGATGCTTATGTTACGGTTGCATGACTATTACTAAAGGTACCAGCTGAAAGCACTTTTTCTTCAGATTGCTACAAGGTAAGTAAGTCCTTGCAGGTTCCACAATAGGTAAATGTTTACCTCAAATGTTTTGGAGAAATTTCGTTTCAAACAATGTTATGGAAACATGAAATTGATTGGCAGCTGACTTGAGTTGCGTGTGCATTCCAAAGAGATATTCAATTACTTCTTACCATCCATTCTTTACACAGAAATAGCTTTTGGGTATGCTTGCTGTGTCCAGCCCTGCAAACACTTTCAGCCCCGCCCCATCCCCAAAAGGACTCCCCGTCTTGCACTAGCTTAATACTACCAGTTCTGTCATTGAAACATAATGAAAAGTGATGTGATTTTGAGCGCGGCTTGTATCACGGTTAAAATAAAAGTATCACTACAGATATAGAATGAACTGTTTAATTTTAATTTTTCACAACAACACGAAAAGTAATTTGGCGAAATTAAATCGGGAACCAAACGGAATTTACCAATAACCACGCATACAGTCTCCAGGTGGATGTTTACTAACAAGACTTCGGCTAATAATAAAAATGGAATTAAAATTTAAGCAAAGTATAAACAGTATTAGGCTATGAGACGTAACTTCGAGTTACAGACCGCCAGATGATAGGGAAGAATTTAACATCCCTGCGTCAGACACGATATAAAACGATGATGAGAATGTAACTATTAGATACAGTTAAAACTAGTGTTACTACCTATTACTGCGTCTGCGTATTACTGTAACACGTCGAGAACGTATGCAAGTGAATGAGCAATGAGAAATGAATACTTCTTGAATTGGAAAATAAGCTCTACAGTGACCGTCTCCTGTTTCATCTTGATCACAGTCACACAGGTTGGCGCACTTAAGGGTACAATGAGCTTGCAAGCTTACGTAAGTCAAACTATGACTCCACGATAGCCAATTTCCTGGCCTTCGTGAATGATACGCCTCTACTTCTAAACAAAGCCCGGATTATGGAAAGCATCTGTCATCAATGAGAACAGATACTACATCCATTCCTTGCCAAAGGCCGAGAAGCGAAGGAATAAAATTAGCACAGCTGTTGCCCTATTTTCCCTTGCAAATTCATACAAATTGAGTTAGTTAGGAAACGAACATAACTTCTCACGATAGTAATTAAAATAATAGATAATTCTGTACTCTCGTGTCCGGAATAGACGTCCCGGGACGTTTATTAACTTATAAGAAAATTTTCACCCAAGACATGCTTATTCCAGCCACCCCGTCTTATTGATTTTTGAAACTTTTTTCACCCACAGCGTTTATTTCTGACGCTTTTTTTCTCTTCCGGAACATAAGATCATGAAGAAATAAAAAACTTCTCTTTAATTCTTACAGACTTATTAAAGATTTCTTGTATATTACTTAGATGTAGATTATACCTATTTTTGATTCGTTTATACACGAGCCCTTAAAAACACTACTGTTACATGGAGTTCCACATACTTTATAAAAATTTTGAGATGAATTTTTCCACACACCTCGTTTATCTATTTTGAGCAAAATTTCCACCCACCCCATTCGTTCCGGATACGAGAGTATGTGCCTTGCAATTGGTATTTTGTCTCTTTCCATGGGATTTATAAAATTGTTATAGGGCATCTTCGCCAGTAATAAACGTTGCTGGTAAGTTCGTTGATCTTGATAAGAACCCTTAGCAGTCTCTCCTATGGTGTCATTTGGACTTTATTCGATTCGCAATAAATGAACATATTTTCACTAGGAATACAATTTCTCGAAGCACAGGAGAAATTTACCCGAGCAGTAAGTGAATTTTCTTTCTACCACTTCGGTCAACGCAGCAAAAATAGGCACACCGGCTCGCATTTCATTGAATACTGGATTGTACCAAAGTGGCTGCTAAGTTGAAAAGTAACACTGATAAGCGAATAGTGCTTAGATGGACACGCCCTATGGAACTAATTGAAGATAAATGGCCTTGTCATATTAAAAGCGTGGTGGTCTGGTTCATACGTCATACTAAAGGAAAGGTTCCGTATACTTGCATTCAAGATGCAGAAGTACAAATAATTCTAAATAAACTGAAAGAGCATAAAATGCAGGCTCTCTAAATTTTAAGAATTCTTTTCACTACGCATACCTAACGATTGTCAAGTGCCTCATAATTAACTTCAACGCAAAAAAGCATCTGAATAAAGAAATCCTTCAATTTTTAGTAAATACTCAAACTTTCCTTTGACAATAGACGTTCAAAGATACTTACAGGGTAAGATATTTAGGAATCGATTTTTCATTTTATTATCTGAATGGCTTGCAATTACGAATTGGACCTTTTCTGTGGGACCCGGACCAGCTTCAAGTCGCTGCAGGAAGAGCAAAGAAATGTTATGAGATAACCGAGTTTTACAGAACGGAAAAGAGTATAATTTAGATACAACGACAGGAAATCTTAACTTAACATGCAACAGGTTTACGAGTCAGGGCGACCCTGTGATAGTTTAAAACAGCGTTGTAGCCGTCCCCTACCTAACAAGACGTACTTGACCTTGCTGCAGACTCAATCTCAAGAAAATCGTCAGTACTTAACCATAAAAAAGCCCTCTCAATTACGTTCAATTTATGAGCGATTGTTACTCAATGCTAATACAGAATAATCGCATCTCATTCGACTAGCAGTCTTTTCACTACCTTTCAACCCCCCCTGCCTCCACCCCTTCTCAAATTTTTACCTCCCGATTAATAAAGTTTTGTTACTGACGCGATAAAAGGATGAAGTTTTAACGTGGCAGAGACAACCTCTAAGAGAACATTCTAAGAGAACATTCTAAGAGAACATTCTAAGAGAACATTCTAAGAGAACATTCTAAGAGAACATTCTAAGAGAACATAAAAACTTCCTTGTACTATGTGACAGTGTTTACTTGTAAAAAAATGAAGTTATTACAGAATGCTTGGGAGTGAGAGTATTAAGCTATTGGATTCTTCCTATAATGGCGAGCTTGGAACGTGGCATTATAGGTACTGCTTAAACTAAACCGTTAAGTTTGAAGAAGTGAGCACCTAAGTATCAGCTACTATGAGACATACGACTCCCTATACCTGGGACTTGTGTTCAAGCGGCTCGTGAGAAAGCTATAACTGCACAAAATGATCTAGTACAACATGATTTCTGATCACGTACACCGTGATCACAGAGCCTGAGGTTTCGATGCACAAAGCGTCAACCAAGAAAAATATTAAGGCATTTTGTTCTACATGTTAATATTTTTGAAAGTCAGTAAACAGACAGCCGTATTTTGATATAATTATACACTGTCACCGAAAGAGTCTTACTATCGTAGCATCAAAGCAGATGTAAATGCAGTCACATGAAATACGAGACAGTTTTAGACGTGTTACTGCGCAAGCTAATGTCTAAGGAAGATACAGTATCGTAATCCTTACACGCATGACCATGTCCGCACAGATTCCGAGAGGGCTACAGTAACACAAGCGTTTACAATATATTTTGTGCATTTTGAAACTGTCCTATTAGATTGACAGAACAATACCAAGAATCAATGGTTGATAACGATAGGGCATGCGTGTTATTCGCTCGTTTATTCGGTCCAACCCAATAAATACTGGTCTGCAATGTTGCAGTTCATTTCCTCTCTTCTTCCAACTTAAAGCGTTATATAATTGGCACGTAAGAGGTCTGGGAATCATTTAACTTTGACGCGCCAGGTTTACAACCCTATTACCAACTACTTTATTAGAATCCAGAAACATGCTAATTTGCTCGGGCTCCTTATAAAACACTAGATTTTAAACGTCGTTCACCTAAGCAGAAATTACCGAAATACAAGGATACACGCCCAACAAATCGCCCGAGCCTACAATACCCATTGATAATAAGCTTGCCTTCCACTACAGTTTTTTTCACAACTATAGGTGTAACGATCCCTTTCTGATCCACTTTACATGCCATTAATGCTGTGAATTACTTACATTGTGAAGAGTGATAAACGATGGCTGTAATTTCGCTTCTATTCTCTGATACGCAAATACGCCTTTTGCGAAATAGCTTACGTCAGAGATCGAATACGAAATGATCAACTTGGCAACTCGGAAGTCGCTAATCTTCGGCTCCTCAAGAGCAGTGAACCCGATACTGACATGTGTCTAGAAATACCAAGACGATCCGCTTAGGGTAGTGCATTTAGTAACATAAACAAGCCAGTGATCTGTCGACAAAATTTTTGTTTACAATTTGTGAGTTTTTCAGTAACTCGAGTGGCAGAAAACGTATCACTTGCATTCCAGCTATTTTCGGCGACGCTCCTGAGTCCTTTCCTATTCCGCGTTATTTCAAATAGGCGTTTCAATCCTTCCTTTGAAAAAATGATTCTTGCTTAATGTAAATTCAACTTTTGTAACATGTAACACCAAATTCCAACAACTCCTTTTTCAGCGTCAATTTTTGAATATTTTTAAGGGGGGTTAGCTGAAAAGTCTCCTATATTCTTACCTGAAAGCTGAGTCCGATGTGCCTCCCGAAGTTGTAACACAAATTTTGTACATCTTCATCACAATTTCCAAGCAATGCAACCTACGTGAAAATCAATGAATGGCAATTTCGGTGCACAGTGACACACTTTAACCTCATTTTGCTGGAGAAAGGTAAGCCAGCAACGGTGGGAAGAGGTGACCAAATTTGTCTAAATATAGGAACTTCTCCCTCACCTGCCGCAAATTTTTGATTGCTGAACAAGAAAGGAGCATTTGTGTTGCTTCCGACTGCAATCGAACATCCTCTTCTGACTCACAAACATCTTGCTTTTTGCAGGGCTCCAAGGACCAAATTACGTTTAGAGTCAAATAGCTCATTCACCCTCCTTTCAGCTAAGTAAGTTGCTAATCTGAAAGCAAGGGATGCTCTTTCTTCCTTAACTTATCCACTAAGCATTGCTAATATCAGCCATGCTCTACAACAATCCTTCTATGTTGTGATCATCATCATCATCACCATCATTAATCGGGCACACCTAAATACATAATCAGTGCCTTTCACGAGCCTCTGTTACCAAACGTTCTCTGGACGTAAGATCTTTTTAAACCTGTGTCTTTCTGGAGAAGTGTTGCATAGTCCAGTGCGGGTTTGCCGAAACTTCGAAAACCATGGCGCGCTTTCCACAACACAGTGTGCGCAGCAGGTTCTGCGCTTCTGAAACAATGTCCTGCGGGTAAAGTTGACGTACTCTATTTTGTGATAAGCGTTTTGAAAACTGTTAATCGGCTCATCAATCCAACAAATTCCGCCTTTACGTGGATCCTATAGCCTGAACCGTACTACTAGACAATGGCATGAAGAAGAGAACAATACCAAGTCAGTTGGCAAGAAATTGGATGAGTCAGATATAAGCTCCTCTCCACCTTACCCGCATTCCTTCAAACCACCCTTGACCATGACACAGGAAAGCTATTCTCCCTTCCTTTCAAATAAACAGCGTCTGAAATCAGAAAGGGTCTAACCTGAGTGGAAAGTACATACCTTAACATAATTGCCTTCGTGAAAAACGCAAGATTCCCTGAATAGTCGAGCTCTAAATGTTCCATATTTGTCGAGAAGATCTGCAACAGGATCTGCATACTGGAAACAAAGAAATGAACGTCAATAACAGTTAAAAGATTAGTCTCGGTATTTCTTGCTTCTTTTTACTAAAAAATCTGCACACTCTCACTTCACATACAGTTGAGTAACTGAATATCAAAAGCTTCGGCTTATTCCTTGGTTTGCCTTCACTAAATATTTCAAAGCTTCTAGATAAATGAAATAATTTCAGAATTTCAACTTCCTGGATATCCAGCGAACAAAGGCCAAACATTTCAATATTACATTGTCTCTTCGACAATAACCTCTGGGTTCTTGGACTCAGCCGAGAGAATGTCATTCCGGGGGTCGAAGCAGGCCTTTATAACACGTAGAGCTAGTCGCGATGTCCATCGGTTAAAGATTGAGAATTGTTCTGACGACAAAATACCATAGGTTTTGCTATTAGCTTACATAGCTTAGGTGGTAACGGTAGCGTGGAACACGGGTTCGCAATCCAGTGCTAACAATTCTTCGTTTTGAAACTTTTCAGCACGGCTCCCGTTGTCAAACTACCCTTATGCCAATCCCGCTGAAATACAAACTAGCAGCTAAATAATAATATGCCCGTCAGAGGAGGGGGTACGCAAGCAGACAGATGATATGTTAGCAAGCAATGGTGACATTACTACCTAACTGAAAAATTGCAGGCCATATGGCAGTAGTGGGTGCCTGTCCATCTATAACTTAATGCCAGGATATTTTACTTTATTGTAGTCCAGACCTTGCAATGAAAACGAATGTAGTATTTCAATAGATACAGAATCCAAGTATAGCCTTCAAAAAACAAAAGATATTGTCCCCTGGACAAACTAGATGGTTATCTGTACATAGCTGCGTCAAAAGGATTCTTGAGCAATGGGATGCTCTGACATTATATTTTACTGAGGCTGTGTTTGATGATCCTAC
The DNA here is from genome assembly GCA_010016025.2 of Alatinidae sp. Z8VKAUB7J3. Lineage (NCBI taxonomy): Eukaryota > Metazoa > Cnidaria > Cubozoa > Carybdeida > Alatinidae > Alatinidae sp. Z8VKAUB7J3. The sequence continues at coordinate 183,989,479 of JAAAKM020073195.1, read as the reverse complement.
CCATGGAAACGATTTAGCACTTGGTGGCTTGAAAAACCCCTTTATGAGAATAATGATGATGTTCATGGACTATATTTTGGGCATGTTGGCTGAATTCAATGCTCTTTTCCAATCACAGTCTCCCCCTTTTCCATACATTTAAATTAGAAACAAAAAGACTTGTTGCAACTCTCTCCAAGAACTTTCTTGAGGTAGGATATGTAAATGCTTTGAAAAATTCACTTGATGTAAATGATGACAATTATTATGTAGCTATCCAAAAAATTTATCTTGGACTGAATGCCCAGATCGCCATTTCAGAGCTTGTAGACCGCGACCCTAAGGTGGACCATAATCAAGAGATGAAGCTATACCTCACAGCAAGAGAATTTTACAAGGAAGCAGTTGCACAGATCAAAACCAGGTTCATATTTGATGATGATTTGTATGAGATGTCCTGTCTTGTAGAGCCTTCAAATGCTGCTAAGCTCAATCTTTCTAGTCTTGCACCAATTCCAGTTAAGCATTTCCCTCCCAAATGTCCTAGAGCTGCCATTGACTCGGAATGGCGTGAACAAAGCTCTGTTGATGTTCCGAAGGATCTGTATCAGTCACCAGTAGAATATTGGAGATTCGTTTTGTCCATTGTTACCCCAAGTGGTCGACCAAGGTTTGTAAATCTAAGGCAGGTTATTTACTTTTTCTTTTCACTGCCTTTCTCGAATGTTGTTGCAGAACGTCTTTTCAGCACTTTAAAAGAGGTGAAGACTGATAAACAAAATAAATTGTCGACACTGACCTTGTCTGCAGAAGAAGAAGAAGAAGAAGAAGAAGAAGAAGAAGAAGAAGAAGAAGAAGAAGAAGAAGAAGAAGAAGAAGAAGACGGCGACCGCAGTGGCAGGCAATACGAACGTTCCTCTTTCCTTAACTCCTACCACTGCAGTGGTAGCGGCTGGCGCAACTCCGATCCCAAGTCAAGTTTTGACCACTTTTCCCAGCATAGCTGCTACTTATTTCACAAACCCCATAAGGATGGGAAGCTGAGCGAACCTTGGCGCCACCGTCTCGAATCAAACCCCGATAGCTTAATTTGTAATGCAAGTCCAGTACCAATGGACCACATGCTTTGGATTCCGTGGATTCCGTTTTCAGAAGCTAGCAAGAGGAACCAAGTTCGCATATAATTTCTTTGGGCTGCTCACCCAGTGATTGGGGGAGAAATCACTTATAAGACGAACATATCATAGTATGGAGTGCACGTACGTGTGGCTACGCAAAAACGTGGGTAAATTGAAATTCCCCATTTCGTTTGAATATTATATTGTTTCTGAAAAGGCACATATGAACACCAAGTGTGGGAAAAAGAGCGCGGTACAGTGGTAAAGGACGCTTCTCTATGGTACGGAGAATTACCATTGTCTTGGATTTTGTAGCTTGGAGCCGCGTTTGAATAAAGGATTAAAATTCCTGAAATAATATATCAAAGCACACTAGTAAGTTGCTGATTCAATCAAAAGTTCTTACCCTACAAATTTACAAATATAATTATGCACAGTTACAAGTAATCACTTCAGCTGATGAATAAATTAGGGAAACAGTATCTTACCGTGTGATAATCTCGCATCCTGCCAAGCCTTTCTTCGAATTGCGTCAAGGTCCAGAACGTGCTCAAACCGTCCTTAATCTTGTCGACACGAATTCGTAACTCAACCTGGTCTTACACAATTACACTCCTAACTAAGGTGGACGATCTAAAAGGATGGCAACATCCAAGAGTTGTTCGTCCTGATTAAGGTGTCTACTTTATAGACATGTCCATCTGACAATAGGTTGTTGTTTGTTACTATTGTTGTGATTGGTATGTTTAATGCACCGGTACTGGACTTAACCTAGATAGTATCGAGATCCCACTGATATGTGGAGTAAAGTGCCTTCCCCAAGTGATATCACACCCTAGCAAAAGGTGTTGAACCAGATTGAGTTCCCGCCGTACAGAGATGACCTTCTTACTGAGATGTCGACATATTAAATATCTCCTCCTAAGTGTCCGCCTTTTAAAAATCCTAACCTAATTAAAGTTTTCATCGAACAGAAATATGGGCTCAATAGACTTTCTCGTAGTCGCGGCTTCAACTTTCTACCACGTAGAGGTTTTGGCTTTACAGGGTTGAACAGCGTAAATGGATTTCTAGCCAACTGATGCGTCCACATTACAGAGATGCCTGATTTATCGTTTGCCAAATGCAGGGAGTTGATGTAAAATGCCAGTCTTGATACAACTACACTTCCCCACAGCATGTTATTTACTCTATATTACACTCGGTGATTGCAGTTTTATGTTGGCATTCTAAAGATTCCGCGGTTTGCTATCTTGGCCTAGTAAGTCATGGGTATTGGAGACGAAATTCCGTTCTTATCAAAAATAAGGGTTTAAGTGTTACATTGTAGAGAATACCAATTCAAGATCGTAAGCGCATTTACAACAGCAGTATCTCACCTTTCGACTGATTTGTACAAAGTCACTTTATAAATTTGCCACAGACTTATAATGGGGTGATTGCTATCTTTATCTCTGGTGCAGTTTTCATATGTCTTAGCAAGATAAGCGAGGAAGGTGATAATTCACTATTCACTGATCTCTCTACTCAGCACACAACAATTATTTTGTGTTACTCTGCAAAAATAATAGTTTCATTTTGGTGTTGACCTCCTTGATGCCAGCTAGCAAATTATCTTGAATCAGCATGTTCTTTTGCCTGGATTATGCCAGCATACCATTTATCTACAACTAATCTTATTTTCAAACACCAAGCTCTGTTTGAGGATATCTTATTACAGTTATGTCTATTTAATTTTTTCCCACTAAACATATGTTGTTCCCTTATGTTTTTAATTTGATGGATCTTCTGATCAGCTTGCTGAGTTCAGTAGCTCAACTGAGCTTGTTCATCACTTGACAGTGCTTGTCTTTTGTGTATTGAAGCCAATTTAAATCATTGCCAAAAATCATATATACTTGTCAAAAAGCATGAAAAGCATCCTCGAAATCAAATGACAAGGATAGTTTAGGTTCACATATTCATGTCATAACCATGTTTGTGCCCTGTCTGTCTGAAAATTACCTGCTAAAAGTATCTATCCATAAATAGATTTAATTTTCACCTTTTAGCGTAAGGTTTGTTGGCATGTTTGTAATTTCTATATTTTGTGTACCTAACTGTTGTAGATTTCAACCAGCAGTTACAAAAGAGGAACAGTTTGAAAGGTACAGGCATGAGCAACTTATAGGACAGCTGAAGTAAGTATTAATGTTGCTATATATACTTGTCATATTTTGCAGTAATAAATCAAATATCTGTGAATTGTTGTAAAACAAATGTACAGTTTGTGTTTTTACAAAAGAATAGATAAACAATCTAGTAGCAAATTATTTGTTGACCTCTTCATTGGCTTTTTCCTTCCCCTATGTTATGAAAGAGCTAACATATATGCCAAGGAGAAAATAAACAAGCAGCAGTTTTTTATTTTAGATGTGTTGAAGACTTTTGAAGGATTAAATTAAGTTACAAGTATTTTTGATCAAGGCAACCTTTTTAAAGGTGATAACTCAAAACCTTCTGTAATATTTTCTGCGTCTTGTAGAAATACTGTGCTGAGTATGTCGTTGCCACCGCGTAACTAAGGCCATTCTATCTCTGGGTTTAGTGGCGTATTGTGAGAGCGGCCATGGTTACGTGGTGCTATTGACATATTTAATTCAGGATTTCTTATGGTGTTATCATCTTTAGAAGGGCCCCCTTGATCCTATGAACTGCTTAGCTCCACATCTGCACTTTGCTGTGAAATATCTGATAAACGATGCACAAGGAGCGATACGTTGACAATGGTTACTGCTCAAAGTCATAAAATGGAACTAAGTGGTTATTAACGTTGTGATGTTCAGCAGTTGCTGCATGGCAGGGGGGGCACGTCCTCCTAGACAGCCGTATTGGTGGGATAAGGGGGGGTGCCAAAAACAAAAGCGTTTGGAAAAAAATTTGCAATAAACGAAAACAAAAATACCCAAAAATTGATAAGATAGGAAGGAACTCGTAATTCAGTCAAATGGAAGCCCCAACTTTTGAAAATCACCAAAATACTCGTCATAGTATGTCTCCAATAAGGTCCATATGGCGCCAAACAGGATCTTGTCCCAGCTGCGGAACGCGCTCCATGCCGCTACTGATCTCCAGTGTACAAATATCTAACGAAAGTCTTGTCATAAGACCAGACGTTTTCAAGTTGTAGTTTCCTTCTTGGCATCTCACTCATAGTTTGTCGGTGATCTTTTCACTAACATATTTTCATTCTCAATAAAAAAATTTGCAACAACCCTAAAGAATTTCTTGAGAAGACAACATTTTTTGCCTTTTTACGTTATAATTATCCATCGATATTCACGTTGTTTGAAGTGTTCAAGGCTTTCTACTTTTTTCCAATTTCATGCAAGATCGGCATGGGTTGGAATGTCTTTTCCAATTCACGGTCGCTGACAAATTTTCTCTTGTTTGGATCAACTTCATGACGGAACTTTCTCATCGTCTTCGAACGGGTCAGTGAAGTCAGTGTCTTCCGTTTTCACCAATAGGCAAAGTGGAAAACACTGACCGAGAAAACACTGACTTTCAGAGGCCCGTGAGGTCAGTGTTTTCGACCTGGCCCCATAGCAGTAGGTGCTTTAATATCTTTAGCTGTGATATGTTATGAAGTAATCTGAGTATGCAAAAGATCGTTTTCATCAGGGTTTATGTTTTCAGAAGTTCAAACCGGAAGATGACTGAGCATGTCTACATTGGCATTGCCTTTTGAAGTACTATAGATAATGTTATATGAATATGCTGATAAAAGCAGAAACCATATTTGTATACAAGTAGGTGCAAGAGCAGGAATATCTGATTTTGGGCCCAAAAATTTATTGAGTGGGCATGATCTTAAGTAAATCTTGGCTGTACAAAAATATTTTAAATTTTTTGACCCCAAATATAATCGATAGTACCCCCTTTTCAATTTGTGCATAATTTTCTTTGCAGAATTTAGTGTACGAGAGGCACATGCAATAGGGCGTTCTGATCCATCAGACATCGTGTGACTTAAAACTGCTCCATATGGGCTTCCGTCAACACTGAGAACTAAAGGTTTTTTTAGATCAAAATGAACGACAACTTCTTCACTTGTGAGAACAGACTTCGCATATTGAAATGCTTTTTCACAATCATTTGTCGAATTCCATTTAGTGTTATGCTGAAGGAGAGTATAAAGAGCCTGAAATTTGGTGGCTAAACCAGGGATAAATTTGCCAGCTCACTCAAACTTGACGTATTTAAATATGGATACAATTACTTTTGTACTTAACAATCATAAAGAATGGAAACTTTGGCAAAGAGCCTCCGCTTGTTTTTCTCGAGGAAAATTTCAAGCACTCTGTCTATATATATCGTTTTTAAACGCTGCATTTGAATAAAGCTTAGGTCTGCCTCTCGCGTATCACTCATCCTACTCCGATAAGCTATTTTCAGCCGGCGAACACCAGATGCAGCTCTTTCTGCCTCGCAGGAGCTGATTGGAGATTTGGGAACAAAGAGGGAAAGCAGTAATCATGGAAAAACCATGCTGAGCCATTTGAGTCAATGAAATTCTCTGCTCGCTATTGGTGGAAAATCGCTTGAATAAACAAGAAAGCGCTTTCAGAATTTATGCCACACGTCAGTCAAATAACAGGGGATACTTTCCTTTGATTGGAATACATTTCTGAAGTATGGGGCGGAGATTTAAGAGAAGAACAATGGGGGATGACATTATTGCTTGGAACAAAATAAAAATGAAGACCAACAGTTAGCGTCTTGCGTTCAAGGGCAAGGGCTCCGTTCTAGTTGTGCTTAAGATAAGGGCACAATTTTCAGTAGAAAAATTAGGGCAGGGGAAGCCTCCCCCTTCCCCTCCTATTTGCACTCCTGGTAAATACTGTTTTCGATTCATTAGTGTTCAATCCGATATCGTCTGGGGCATTACTTAGAACAAGAGCAGGCTCTAAGAATCTTCGATATTATCAGAAAATATAGCTTTGTCGTGTGAGTAGTACGTGTCCGTAGGAAATTCAGCTGGGTGTTCTTCTACGTTATCTGAGGTTCAGTGTTATTCCGAGATTTTCAATCTTCCTGGTTGCTGTTCTCATAGCGTAGTCCAATGCGATGATGAAGAGGTAGGGCATCATGTTACAAGCGACAAAGAAGAATTAAATAATACAAAATATATACAATATCCCATGATCTATATATGAGCTAAAAAAATTACCGCATATCAAAACATACCTCCAAGATTTCACTAACAAAAATATGAACAGCAAGCAAATTACAATAACAATAATTACAACCAACATTCACATAAAAAAATATATATTTAATAATGTAAACTTTCAGTCCGAATTAAAAAACGAAATGGAAATGGAAATAACAACGATCAACCGACACCATGATTATTACTGATTGACACACTCATAACATATATTTCTACCACACACATCAATACAACAAGTCAACAAACCATCGAAAAATCCTAAAATAAAGGCTACGCTAGCACCAATAGCAATACTACATGATACAAAACATCATATTGACAACTTTATTTACCTATAGCTTTATATCTATGTGCTATCTAAACATAAACACACAATGAAACCAATATATATCCCACAAATAACTTCTCACTACTCATATAAAACCTTAATTCCTAAAATCAACGATATCAAAATGTCAACGATCAACCGACAAAATGATAATTACTCCTTAACACACTAATAACATATATTTGTACCGCACACATCAATACAACAAGCCAACAAACCATCGACAAATCCTAACATAAAGGCTACGCTAGTACCAATAGCGATACTACATGATAGAAAACATCACATTCACAACTTTATTTACCTATAGCTTTATATCTATGTGCTATCTAAACATCAACACACAATGAAACCAATATATATCCCACAAATAACTTCTCACTACTCATATAAAACCGTAATTCCTAAAATTAACGATTTCAAAATGTCGACTATCAACAGAGAAAATATTTATTACTCCTTGACACACTCATAACATACATTTCGACTAAAATCAACACTTACAAAAGAAATAACATGAAACTTTTCTAAAATCACAAGCTCAATATATAGGAACCCCATAGACGGCAGCATCAATTCTCGATGATAGTGCCATTGCAGTACAGTTTGCAAGATCGATTACCCTACCTTAGGAGATAACGGTGAAGTCTCTAAGCGGAAGACATATTAAACGATACACGAAACAAACCAAACATGTGTAATAGAATCACCTTGCCCGTTGCGATTCAGTTTGAGCTGACGGATATAAAACATCGCCTTGCTAAAAACTGTAAACTCCTTGGTACATTTCCAACTCAAGTTCAATTAAAAACAAGGAAATACATCTGTAGCTAGTTCGAAAACTCCAAAGAGATGCCTTAAGCTCTGTTGAGTTCCATAATCTACTCTACGTCTGAAACCTTGGAACTATTAAGCATGGTAACGAACCAGTAATCATCTAAATACTCGAATAACAAGCATTGCAGCTCAAATGGTATTCAATGTGTGAATCTTTGGCATTTCGAAAACACTTAACTAAAGAGATCCAGGGTAGCAGTTACCCTTTTAAAACTAAGGCTAACTGTTCAACCACGATAATCATGAGCAATCAAGTTAATAATTATTATTTTAATATTTTATAAAGCCAAATATAATCCCCCATCACTGTTTTAAAATCCAGGAGTACATCCTCTTTATATTCAACTGCGTAAAATCTTTCACAGCCCGTCCTTCCAAACCACTAATGAGAGTTGATTATACCTCCAGTGCATACAAAAGCAGATGAAAGCTTTCCGCCTTTCACGATCTCTGTTAGTTCTGTATAAAAATGTTCCTTGCTAGTGGTCATGTTTACTGCAAAACTAACCCATAAATCTTATTTTGAATGACGTTAAATCAAAGTACACAGTTCTAAACTAGTTAATATGGAATCAAATGTTGTAATGTTAAGTTTTACCTGTGTAAAATATTCACCAAACAATGCCACGGTACGTAAACTAATATCGAGTATAGATTGCAAAGGAAACCAAATAATTGTTTCAATATCGAATAAATTATTTAAAGGATTGCATTCAGGCAAAACATTTTTGTTGTAAATAGGACTCAACGGTTCGAAAGGTCGAACGTTTTGTCGTAAAGTTAATGGCTCGAAGGCTCGAAAGTTTCAAGCAATTTTTTAAAATTGTCAGTATTCACTGTAAGCGTAGCAGGAGTAGCCATTTTATACACAAGAAGACTTAACGGATTTACGTTTCCTAGAACTTTTAGTCGGACAGTTGACATGTTTCGAACAAGTTCCTTTGTTTAGGGAAGATAAAATTTTTGTTCTAGTAATTGTAGCTTCACGTGATGCGAGCTAGAAAGGAGCAAGTCACTCTGCCGCAGTTGATTATTGACGTTTCTTTCTTAAGAAGATGATAACTTTTGAACAGAACACTAGAGAAATAGAAGTATGTTTCCACCGGGGATCGAAACTGTGAGCGCGCGTTGTCAAGGCATGTTCTCTATCAACAGAGCTTGGTCAACTCCAATGTCAACATACTCCATTTCTCTAGTCGCAAGATTGGCTTCCAATCTCCCACCAGTAGACATCGACAAGCAGTTCAACGCAGTTGGAGGCCAGAGTCTCTGCGCCATGTGGTAATTTCTAACTTTCGATGAGCTTTGGACAGATAGACGGACTGGATAGTAGTCCTTCCTTGATCAAAGTCACCTGATTCAGAAAGGCTGCTCTACAATTGCGTTAAGCTGGATGTCGATGTCTACTGATGGATTATTAGGAGCTAAAAGAGGTAGAGCGCGCGCTGCGATAGCGTGGGCTACCTGATTGCGTATAGTTTAGAAAATATAGTAAGAAATGTAAGTTGATAGTGAGAGGCTGATTTCTTGCACTTTATAGGTCATAAAGGCTTCCAATAATGGAAAGAATTGGTCAACAAAAAAGGTTCTTCAATTATGATCTATATGTGTTTTTTATGTTCCTTGATGGCCTAGATAACGATTCCGCGTGAAATCAGTGCCTGATTTCGAATAGTTCAGAAAATAGAGTAAGAAATGTAAGTTTACAGAGGGACGCTTATTTCTGGCATTTTATAGGGCACAAAGGCTTTCAATAGTGGAAGAAATTGGTCAGCAAAAAATGTGCTTCAATTACGATCTATATGTGTTTATTATGTTAATTGACGGCCTAGATAATGATTCGGCGTGAAAGTAGTGCCCGATTTCGAATAGTTTAGAAAAAAGAGTAAGAAATGTAAGTTTACAGAGAGACGCTGATTTCAGGCATTTTATAGAGCACAAAGGCTTCCAATAGTGGAAAAAATTGGTCAACAAAAAATGTCCTTAAATTATGATCTATATGTGTTTATTATGTTAATTGACGGCCTAGATAGTGATTCAGCGTGAAATCAGTTCCTGATTGCTTATAGTTTAGAAAGTATAGTAAGAAATGTAAATTGATAGTGAGAGGCTGATTTCTGGCACTTTATAGGGCATCAAGGCTTCCAATAGTGGAAAAAATTGGTCAACAAAAAATGTCCTTAAATTATGATCTATATGTGTTTATTATGTTAATTGACGGCCTAGATAGTGATTCAGCGTGAAATCAGTTCCTGATTGCTTATAGTTTAGAAAGTATAGTAAGAAATGTAAATTGATAGTGAGAGGCTGATTTCTGGCACTTTATAGGGCATCAAGGCTTCCAATAGTGGAAAAAATTGGTCAACAAAAGGTGTATTTGATGATAAGACCAATTTGGTTCCAGTGTTGGTAAGTAAGACATGTAGGGGACTTGTAAGTAATAATCGTCTGTTAGGCTACAATCATCTTTAGCGAAGAGGGGTTTATACCTTTTTCTAGTTGGTGTAGCCTACCCATACTCACTGTAACCTAGAATTAAGTGTTTACGCAACGGCTACAAACGATTACGTAAAACAACGAGGCAGTTTCGTAATAATTAATAAAGTGTCATCTATGATAATTTGATCCTGAAAAGTTACGGATATCTTTATAATACCAACTAGATTATATAAGATATTGTTCCAAGTTTTCATTCGTCACGATGTCTACGATTGAAAAGGATAAAGTTCAACTGGCTGCAAAGTCAATTTAGTCCCTTCTTTCGATACTATTTTGTTTTTTTTTCAACGCTGAGGAATGGCCTTTGATCATCTGATTACTGATCAATAGCGAAGAAACAAAACCAAAGTGTTGCTCTCGCAACACTTTAGCCGGCGAAGCCGGACAAAGGTTGCCGCAACACTTCACGTTGCCCGGGCAACGTAGGTCTAGTTTCTTACTTGGTATGTCAACGACTTAGAAATCAAACACGCAATTCCATCTCTATAAAGTGACGTAAGTCACTTTAGGGAACAGTGAAACAGCAATTTCCTGACAACAAAGGCACCGTGGCTACCACAGGCTTTTGCTGAAAAATGCTCAACAAGAGCAGAACGAGTTGATATTAGGTCTGACGCAATCGGAATTAATTTTATAGACTTATTTTCCCCTGGTTTTTAAATCGATTTAGTGCAGTATAATTTTACCCTGTGCTGATTTCATTGCTGGAACTTGTACAATTTGGTACGCTAAGCACTATTTGTTGTTGAATACACAGTTGCTATACCATGTCTGACTTATCGCAAAAGTGCATCTTCGGCAAGAGTGACCATCTTTCTTTGTATTCATAAAGTTTCTCGATTTTCGAGAGCTCCAAAATGGTGCTTACGGACTCGTTTTTGTAAATATAGATGCACTTTTAATTGGAGGTTTTTCGAGATCTGGTGATTTTCGCCAGGGAGATGATAGTAAAAGCTGTTCTTCTCTACTCGAGTGTACTCGAACTCTTTGACAAAAGTGCTCCTGTGACATGAGTGAACAGCTTGGCTTTTAAGTAAAAAATTCCTCGATGTTCAATGGCTCCGAAAAGGTATTGATAGATGGGCTATCAGAAAACAGCTTTCTGAGATCATAGTGCTGGCGATTCACCACGAGATAATGTCAGTTAGGGCTGCTTATCTTTATTCGAGTGTACATGGGTTATGTCGCAAAAGCACACCTGAAACATACGAGACCAGCTTGGTTTGTAAGACCTCCAAAATTGTATTAATATAAGCACTATCAAATCAAGCTTCTTAAGCTTTTCGAACTGGTGATTCGCTGAAAGGAAATGATAGTTAGAGATGTTTATCCCTACTGTAGTGTACATAAGATATATTGCAAAAGAGCTTCTCCGACAAGTATGATAAGCTGGGCTTGTTTTCTTATAATTCCTCCAGTTTCAAGAGCTTCAGAACAGTACTTTTAGACGCGCTACCAAATAAGGTTTCCTAAGATTTTTGAACTCATTAGAAGGAAATGGTAGTAAGAGCTGTTAGTCTACGGGATTGGTCCCGAATCGCTACTAAATTGGGGACTGAGAAACAAGAAACGAAGCACGACTTTAGCGATGTCTTGTGGGATTAAATCTATCAACGTCACTTATGGGTCCTGCTACAACTGCATACCAGTGAAAGGGAGATCCTAAGTTGGACGAGTTTCAGATAAAAGTGTAAATCCTTGCTTACCTTAGAAAAATTCAACTTTTCACTGTTTTTTAAGCTACTATATTCCATAATTAGATCACAAGCATTGAAAAACAATTATTACCTTTTATGGTATAGTTAAGACTGGAATGTAGGCATTTAAACGAACCCTCTTGTCAAGTTTAGATAACAATGTTTTGAAGTGTTTTATCTAAGCCTTTAAACAGGGTTAATTTAAGGGGTTTCTCACTCCAAATTACGATTAAGTGCAGGTTATCCTTAGCAATTCTTCTAGTAATTATTTATGCAATATAATTTTTTTTTATGTTAATCTATGGAAACTTTCAATATTTATTTATCAAAGAAGAGGCTTTTTTAATTTTTGTTTAATTGATGTAATATCAAATGTGCCAGCTATATGTGATTACTATGGTGCTACAACAGGGCAGTTGCCCAAATAAAAACTTCAACAATTTCATTATTCAAGAATTAGTTTTTATAATATGGCAACCCTGCAAGTCTTCTGTTCTTTCTTAGTTAATTTTTTTTTCTCTTATTGGCTTTTCAGGTTTGTTTTTATTTATTCAGATTTCTTGTGTGTTCAAGGGCATATGCAAGTTTTTGTTGGGGGGAGGAGGGGTGAAAAAAGTACTAAACGTGGAACAATTTGTTTATATGTATTTTGTTACTTTTTACGAGTTGAAAAAATTTGGGGTGGGGTTGAAACTTGGTAGCCAACCCCCTGGGTACGGCTTTGGTAGTTTCTATGTTTAAGTGTATCAATAACATCTACCTTTTAAATCATAATGGTGTAGAGAAAGTCCATTTTTTCAAGAAGGCTCAATAGCAATTTTTAAAAACCTGAAGAGAGGCAAAACAGAAATCTGAGACCAGTGGCGTCAATTACAAGAGGGACAAGGGAATCCGAGCAATACAGTGCTTCAATTGCCAAGGTTTTGGCCACATGGCTTCAAATTGTCGCAGAGGCAGAAGATGCCTACTGTGTAGTGGACAACACACCCATAATGAATGTCCCCAATCCAAAGCAATAAAGCAAGATCAGACTCTCAAGTGCCCAAACTGCAGTGGTAACCATGCTGCTAATGCTAAGGAATGCCCAGTATTCATGGAGAAGAAAGCAATTGTGACTTATTCTTTCACCAATAATGTCCCCATGAGGACTGCTGCTGAGGCCTTGAAGAAGGGACTTCCAACACAGACAAAATATGTCCCTATGGCCCATAAAGACTCCTTCCCTGCTTTGACACCTAATCACCATCCAGTTGAGGACCTAAACAAGAAGTATATGTCCATGTTTGAAGGAGTGGCAAGACAGATCTCTGATCTTACCCAGATATTAACATCCCTTTGCAAACTGGTCTCAAAGATACTCCCAGCTGGTTTTGAAAATGCTGCCCTCAGCCTGAACAACATTGCTGAAAACATAAACAGAGTGGAATCAAGCCCTACAACCAGTAATGCCTCTCCACAAACCAGCAGCCCAGGAAAAACTGAAAGAAAACGTAAAGGCAAGGAGACTATACCTAGCCCAGAAGGTTATAGTAATAAGCTACAGAGACCCAGGTTAGCCCTTTCAAACACCAATGTCTAGCTCCCTTTCAGTGTTCCAATTAAATATACGGGGATTCAACCATGCCAAAAGAAAAGAACTCCAAAACATCTTAGTCAGGCATGCTCCTGATGTTTTTCTACTTCAAGAGACCTTTTTAAAACCAGAGAATACTTTCTGTGACTTCAAAGGGTACAATATTGCCCGTTGGGACAGAGTCCATAAAACTGGTGGTGGCCTACTGTCCCTTGTGAAAAATGATTCCAGACATGGAGACTGTAACACAACGACTGCGTTATGGGGAAAGTAAGATTTACAGCCATTTATCTGAAGGACACGGGAAAGCTCTATTTTCTCATGGTAGAAATAGTGGTAAGAATGGTACATGTTACTATTGCAAGAGATCTGGCCATTACAATAGGGATTGTCCAAAGTTAAAGAAAGCAGAATCAGGTGGTAAAACTTTGAAATACCCTGAGATTAAAGCCTGCAAAGCAAGTGTCAAAAAGTGTGACTCTGATGAGGATTCATGCTTTGTAGCTCAGCATGCACTTTTAACTTCTGCTGGAGGCAACAGCCCATATGTGTAACCAGATGGAGCTATTTAAGGACATGAAAAAGAGTGAGCCATCTGATATCACACTTGGGGATGGTTATATTGTACAAGCTAGGAGTGTTGGCACTGTTCAGCTTCAAACCACGTTATCTGGAAATAGTAAGAAGTGCACGCTCAAGGAAGTCTTATATGTGCCAAGTTTTGCATATCATCTTATCAGTGTCTCCAGGGCAAGTGAGGCAGGACTTTGTACAGTGTTCACGGACAAGGAATGCCACATAAAGAAACCTAATGGTCACATTGTAGCAGCTGCGGTTCGAGTTGGGTCATTATATTACATGGACTGTGTAAGCACAAAGTGAACCCATACAGCTGGCCTTACACATGCCTCAAAAGGGGATTCTTGACACCAGGGATATGGACATCTTAATGAGGATGCCCTCTGGAAATTAGCTAAGGATGGGCTTGTACATGGATTTACATACAACCCACTAAAGAAACTGAGTTTCTGTGAAAATTGTGCTGAGGCAAAAAACCACAGGACTTCATTTCCTAAGGATGGTGGTAAGCGTGCCACTGAACTTTTAGGCCTTGTCCACAGCGATGTTTGTTTGTCGTGAAATTGGCAAGACCAAGGTTTAAAGAAACAATTACCCTAGTAGTGACAGAACTTCAAATTTGTAACTTCCATATATTTTCAACTGGTATAATTTTTTTAGTGCTTTCTTTTATTGAAACGGATGATGTGACGTTTTTGACCTTGTAATCAGGTGATGAAACGTTTTTTGTTGTTTCTTATTTTAGGTAGGACTTGAGCGTGCAGCAGGATTCTCCAATGTCATGCGTAAACTGCAGACATCAGTATGTTACCCTTGTACACATTCAAAAGCCGTTTGTCATTATCTTTGTTATTAGAAGTAAACATGTTGTAGATGGAAGGCCATTATTAGTCATCGATATGCATACCGGGCATCTTCAAGCCACGTTTTTTTAATCTGGAGACTTCTTTTATAAATTGTGATAACAATTTGGAGTATCTCCACTAGTCTGTATTTAAGGTGATTATCGAAAGTTTGATTGAGGTCCGAGAACCCCTTAGGGCGTATTTGAGATTTTAAGGAGGGTAAAATTGAGGGAAGGGGTCCAACAGCTAGTAGCATTATCTAGTGATTTGCTGATGATAAAGTTCTAAGGCCAAACAAAGGGATAAACATATCGTCTCCATTTACTCCCACGTTTGATATATTTCGTTTTACACCTGGTAAGCACGTTTCGACTGTTTATTTTTTAGTGTGCTCATTTCATACGAGTGACGAGAAAGACTGCCGAACTCCTAAGGACCAGAGGCAATACTTTGGTAGTATTAGGAAGGGGGGAGGGGGATGATATACCCTCCGAGGTTTAGAACCCTAATCTAAGTGAAATTTGGACTTACCGTTCTTGTATCTCCCTGGAACAAGGTCTTGAAAGAGGAGCGAATAGTCGTAGTATTGGCAAAGCATTTGATTAACATTACAGTGTTACACGGAGTGTTAAATGGAGTGTTACGTGGAGTGTTACATGGAGTGTTACATGGAGTGTTACATGGAGTGTTGAATGGAGTGATACATGGAGTGTACATGGAGTGATACATGGAGTGTTACATGGAGTGTTACACGGAGTGTTACACGGAGTGTTACATAGAGTGTTACACGGAGTGTTACACGGAGTGTTACATAGAGTGTTGCATGGAGTGTTACATGGAGTGTTACATGGAGTGTTACATGGAGTGTTTCACGGAGTGTTACATGGAGTGTTACATGGAGTGTTACATGGAGTGATACATGGAGTGATACATGGAGTGTTACATGGAGTGCTACATGGAGTGTTACATGGAGTGTTACTTGGAGTGTTACACGGAGTGTTGCATAGAATGTTACATGGAGTGTTACATGGAGTGTTACACGGAGTGTTACATGGAGTGTTACGTGGAGTGTTACATGGAGTGTTACATGGAGTGTTACATGGAGTGTTGAATGGAGTGATACATGGAGTGTACATGGAGTGATACATGGAGTGTTACATGGAGTGTTACACGGAGTGTTACACGGAGTGTTACATAGAGTGTTACACGGAGTGTTACACGGAGTGTTACATAGAGTGTTGCATGGAGTGTTACATGGAGTGTTACATGGAGTGTTACATGGAGTGTTTCACGGAGTGTTACATGGAGTGTTACATGGAGTGTTACATGGAGTGATACATGGAGTGATACATGGAGTGTTACATGGAGTGCTACATGGAGTGTTACATGGAGTGTTACTTGGAGTGTTACACGGAGTGTTGCATAGAATGTTACATGGAGTGTTACATGGAGTGTTACACGGAGTGTTACATGGAGTGTTACGTGGAGTGTTACATGGAGTGTTACATGGAGTGTTACAGACTTAAACTTTGTATCACTTCCGAGAAGGGCCTACCAGTCGCTGAAGCAGATCGAGTTTCTGTTGATCTACGTCATCGCCCAATTGTGAGGTAAATACATCTTTGAATCGATGGGTTGCTTTTAATTCGAATAACTATGGAAATAACTCAACTATTTTTATTTAAAAAGAACAATAGATAAATGGACAGACGTTTATCTGCAGTGAGTTTTTTTGACAATTTATGCTCAACTGGAGTAATACTGAAGAAGACAACTGCTTAAGTTTTTGTGAGAGGCACCAAGTAAAAGCAACTTGAGTCGTAAACTGGAGGCCAACTGCAGTCATGTGGATATGCAAGGGAAAACTGTACCCCGAATAGTCACGTTATGTAAAGTTCGTGTTAGAAACTACACAGTTCAAGCCTATATCTTTGCATCTAGGCAGTTGTCAGCTTTCACGGTGGAGTGAGAAGTGGTGATAGGGGTTAATTTTTAAGTCAGACAATGATAGCCATTCCACCTATTAGGCTAGATAGACCATAGCCTTGCTCGTTACATATCGAGATATATTATGAAAACGTAGCTTATGTGTTTGTCGAAGACATTATGTGAAGAACGTTTTTTATTGTCACCAGGGCAGGTAGCATGGGGGGCCATGAGGTTTCCCAAACTTATCAACAGTTGTAGCTCATATATCTAAGCTATGGATCTCTGTTAAACACAGTTTGAAAGTGTTAATTCTGCGAAAGGTTCATAGAATGACGCTCTCATGTTTGAGACAAAATGTTAATTTTTTTTGTTATGATTGTTTTACTGCGCTTCTTGTTTGGAGCAGATGCGTATTTCTAAGAGCAACTTCATAATATCACTCACCCCTTTAAAGTAGTTTGAAGTTGTTTTGATACCAACGATAATTCAGTTTAAATGGGGTGTGGTCGTGGGGCCGGGGGGGGAGGAGGCGCGTAGAGGTTGAACTCGGTATATACCTAGCTAAGGCCAGTATAGAAGCCATTGATATTTTCTTGGGTCATTGCACGGGCCCTTGCAACATCTAGTGTTTCTGCACTCCCCAGGGTGATCTGGGGATGCCTTTGCTTGAATAGCCTCCACCACTTACTGCCAGGAACCCCATTATCTTGCCCTAAACCCCCTCCATCTCAGGCCATCTCTGCAGCCCTCTCTTTGACATCAGTCAAGGTCACACCCATACCTTGCTCTGCTCTACTAAGTGCCCAATTGACCAGCTCCTTCTCTTGTAATGTGGACAGAATCTGAGGGTGATTGGTCTGTTTGTGGGTGATCCTGCCATACAACCAGTCACGAATGGTAGACTGTGGTATACCGTAACGCCTAGATGCCTCCCTAACAGAAATGCCAAATTCACTAACCTCTTCTAGTGTGTCCAGCATCTGTTCCTCGGTCCATTGACCACGTTTGAGCGGACCCCTGGGCATTGGGAGGATGCCAGTAGTCCCCTGGGGTGCTTTCCTTTTCCTTCTGGGTGCAGTAACCCGCTTACGAGTTGAATGAGCTCCGCTACCCTCTTCACAATCGATGCCTCCTCGAGCCCTTGTTGCAACCATATTTGCTACCGTGTTCTGTAGTGCCACTGTGCGATATTTGTATGTCTTGGTGGTTACTACAATGCACTGGAATCATCTAAGCCATAGCGGGAGCAGGGGTCATTGAAATTGCTTCGGGCAATCGAGTGCTGGATTTTGGGCGCCAATTCATGCAGCACGCATTGAATTCCAGTTTCGAATTGGCATGCCCAGGGGCTCCTGCACATGCGTCCATGGTCCATGTGCATGGTAGCAGGCTTCTTGCCCAACATTTCTGCATCATGTTGTCATTCAGAATAGGTTCGGTAGACGCGATAGAACAATATATCGTGTTGTCGTTCATATTGTCTGGGTTCTAGAGCATGGTGTTTGGGAAGTTGATAGAGTTGCAGTACCACGTGCTCATGACGAGGCTGGCTACAATGGCACACTGGCTGTGCACCACAATTATGACATTATGGCTGCCAAGAAGGGTAACCTTGAAAAATGCCCTGCTTCAAGTATTGGGGCTTCCAAAGTTGCTATACATACAAGGCCTCCTAATGCTCCAAACCCGGTTTCTAGAAGTATTATTGGGTTGTCCAAGGCTTTTGACGGCTTTGATGATGATGATGGCGTGACACCGAATCAGGTAACCAGAGTCATCTCTACCTACTCTGATGTTCTTAATCGTAAGAAGCACTCGAAGCGGTGCATTGAAAGCAAAAGAATCTGGTTCAGGGATGTTTTATCACGTAGAAAAGATTTTGTGTGGGATGAACAAACACTCATGTTCAAGATATTCAGGTTTTCTCGTTTGCCTAAGATTAATTGTGGTAAATGCAACATCAGAGAACAGGCTGAGCTTGTTGAACACAAGTTCCTCTCTGACCTTACTACTGAACAGTAAATATTGAGTGCATTTTGAGAAAGTATTTCACTCTACTGTTTTTTTTTTTTTTTTTTTTTTTGGAAGAGCCAGAGACAATTTATATTCACTAAGCTGTTTGTTTATATGGCTATTGCATATTCATGACCATCAAAGTTCAGCATATGAATGCAAGGCATTGTTCACAGTAGGCATTTCCGTTACATTTTTTTTTTAAAGATATATTTTCATTAAACTCAAATAGAGAGAATTACGATGAAACGCTATGTGGCGTAAGAACAGTAAGGGTCACGACGCTTAGTAATCGTTGCATGTTTTGCACAACAACAAACCTGTGCCATGGCAATATTTTCTTAGCGTACAACACAAATGGCGTCACGGCGCCATTTGCTCAGCTTATCACCTACATATAGGACTTACCTAACTGCGAATGGCGCCATGGCGCCATTTGTATAACTAGTAAAGACTAAACAAGACATCCAAATGGCGCCACGGCGCCATTTGGATTGCAAACCCAGAAATGAAAGGGAATAGTGCAAGTACTAACCATGACCAGTAGCTTGAGTGGTCTCCATGACGCTGGTCTTCTGAAGGCCTTTGTGCTTGTGGGCGCTGGGCGCTAGTGCTGAAATGGCTGCTCTGGACCAAGTGCAGAAGGCGCTGACCCTGAAAGTGCCCTTCTGGAGCAAGAGACGAAGGCGCTGGAGCTGAAGTCGCTAGGCGCTGGCGGCTAGGCGCTGGGCGCTGGCGGCTTGAACACGAGAAAGAAAAATAATGAAATGGACCACAATATACACGACAACAAAAAAAAGACCTTCCAGGAAATCAGCTAAAATCTAACAGGTAGAGTATTCAACTAAAATACAATATATAAAGTATTAGCCTACGTAAAAATTATAGCAAGGACTAAGTGAATATCTACATCTGTTCTTCCTTTTAAATAATAAAAAGAAAACTTTTTCTACAAAACAAGTTTTTCAAAGAAAATTAAATACCATCAGGCCAAAAGTGAGCAGAAACAAAGCTAAATAGTATTCTAAGCGTAAAACTACCACAAATCACTATCAATAAATGAATAAAACCCAAAACGAACAGAAAATATGAAAAACAGCCAAGTCAAACTAAAAAAGAGCAGAAATTAACATAAATAGGGCTGATAACCCCAAACCTTCTTGAGACCAAAATATATCTTGCACTTTACTGAAAACAAAATACGCTAAGAAATATATTCACTTTTAATTGCATGCTTAAGGCTAAAATTTCGGAAAACTGTATCGAAAAAAATTACCATGATTGTAACTTAAATTCCGCGAATAGACTTTTCTGACTTTGCCTTGCATTGATCCTAATGATTCAAACAGGATTATAGTCATACCATCTTAGAATAAGTAACTAGTTTGCTGTACATATATCAAATTGTTTATGGTCAAATTTATGCTCGGGATTTAAAACCTACTGAATGCACAGTGAGAACTACTTGCTTGGTGGAATAGATTTAGGTGCCCGTTCTAAGGGGAGGGGGCAAAAATCTAAAGGATAGAGGTTAACATTCCCTCTCTTCCCTGACAAAAGGTGCCACTGAAGCCACATAAACCCTTAAACTTCTTGCAGATTATTAAATGGAGCTTTTCCGGAGTATTCTTTGGATAAAATCTTCTAGAAAGTTTACTTACCGAAGTTTATCAACTTAGGAAAGTTTATGAGGTTTACTTACCGGCAATACATGCATTTAGAAAGGACGCAGTTGTTCCTGCAATAAATGCCCTAAATGCAATAGATGCCAAGTCAGAAGCACGAGATGGCGATAGAGATGATAAAGCAGCTATCTGGGCACCAATTGACCCAGGATTGGCAAAACCACAAAGAGCATAAGTGACAATGGCTTCGGCTCTTGGCTGAAACGAAAACGTCATTTAGCTATTGCTACGTTTAAAGACTAAAAGCTAGGTCATTTTAATAGAAAAGAGGTTATGTGACACGTTTATCAAAGCCGGATTTATAGCCCATCTCCTTAAGCTCAGCCCACCCTTCCTGTTGGTTCAATCAGTAAAAGCACCTTTGATTTCCTAAAATGCTTAACGGTTAAGGTTTCCCAATGAAGTTTTATGTATATTTTTTTCAACAAAAAGTGCAAAGTACCAGTCAAAATGGTAATTGCCCCTGTAGAACCGACTGACGGAGAAAGTAGTAAAATAGATTAATTTTAAATACAGTTACAGGAACAAATAGACAGGATCCCAGGTAGAAATATTGTATTTTTACTAGATTTTAATGCCCAGGTTGATAGTAATGAGGGATATATGATGTCCTAGCACAGGTGAATTTGATGCAGGAAATTGAAAATAGTAATGATTACGACTGCTGCAGTTTTTTGGGTATAATAATATATTTTTAACCTAACAGACAGAGAAGTAAATTCATTTGATCTGATCATTGAATATTATTTTTTTCTAGAAATATTCAACGACATTCCAACCGAAGTTTTAGAGAGAGCAGAAATAACTTGGCGACAGCTATCTGCATCCTACGTACAGGAAAAGAGAAAACTCAGTCGCTAATAAGACAACTCCAAAGATGACAAATATCTAAACAGGATTTTGACACCATGGAAAATTTCGTCAAATTTATTTTTAGCCTAGTTGGATGGCTTTAATTTTGTCAAGCGCTGTTACAATAGTAAGGTGATATAAATGGCCAAGGGCGGGGGTTTGATTGCGTCATTTGATGACATATGATTGCGTCATTTCTGACACTGATAGTAATTCATTTCATAAGACCCATAAAGATAGATGAAAGGTAAAAGGAAAGATTATCTCTATTTATTCCCTTATATTTTCATGACTTTGGGTTGTGACCACGATATTTTCAAAATCTTGCTTCTATGTTTTTTCTCTTTCTATGGCAAAAACTACTTTTGCCGATTGCCTAAGTCTATGGCTTCAGAAATGACGAAATCGAGCCCCAACGCCCGCTGAACTTGATCGGATGAAAGATCTCGTTGCCGAGGAAATGCGGGCAGGCGCGCTGGGTAGTAATTTGGGAACCTGGAAATAGTATTACCTTCTTGCTGGAGAGACAGACGGCATGAGGGGGGAGGTAAGAGATGTCTTATTTTGTTTTAGGGTTTATAATTGATCATGTCCCTATGGGTAATAGGAGAGGGAGAGTAATTCTTGTCATCAGGGTGTCGACTAGAATGGGCACAATATTGTGTAAAGACAGAGTGATTTCCTTGTTACGCCTGTTTAGGTCACAAACAGGATCTGGGTTTTATGTAGTATGAGTGGTTGGGGTTTCCCAACTATGGTTTATCGGCAAATGTTGTAGAGTAGGCAGCTGAATCTCTATCAACCTTGATGAGAAGCCACCACCAATGCTATGGCTCTGCTCAATGGAAATCCAAGACCAATCTCGGTACCATTGGAGTAAGGTTGAGGGTTTACATAAATTTAGGCTTCATGGATATCTAAAATAGGCGCTTGATCCTTCACCGAAATCTCTCAATTAATGTCCTAGTAATGCTTTTTCAGCTTCAAGGATAGATAAGGTCTTTTTGAGGGAGAAGGCAGAAGGAGGGTCTAAATGCTTATCTTCAGCATATACAATAGAAGTGGACACCAAATCCCAATCGAAATTGATGGAGTGTAACAGGTAGTCTGTGGCTTTTTTTGGTTGGCACCAGACTCAATCTCTTAATGAAGGGGCATTCAAATCTATGTATCTGCCGCACTATTACTTGAGGCCGGTGGCTTTCATATACCAACCTTGAACAACAGATGCGGTTATGGCATTCGATGCTCGTAATCTGTTAGACTTCTGCGATGGAAGTGATTCATCTGACCTCTGAAAAATCATCCGTAGGGAGGACCTATTAGACCTCAATTGGTTTTGGTATGAATTGGTACATAGTACCTGAATGGTGCATTTTTGTATTTCGCGGACAGGTCGCGGTGTTCGTGAGCGAGGGTCGCGTCGCCGACGTGTTCGACCCCGGCATGCACGTGCTCAACACGCGCAACCTGCCGATCCTCAGCACCGTCAAGGGCTGGTCGCACGGCTTCGACAGCCCCTTCAAAGCCGAGGTCTACTTCGTCTCGACGCGTGTCCTCACCGACCTCAAGTGGGGTACGCCCAACCCGGTCATGCTGCGCGACCCCGAGTTCGGTCCGATGCGCCTGCGCGCTTTCGGCACTTACACGCTGCGCGCCCGCAACGCCGAGGCGCTGCTGCGCGAGCTGGTCGGAACGGACGGCGTGTTCGAGACCGCCGAGCTCGAAACGCTGCTGCGCTCGGTGATCGGCTCCGCGTTCGCCGACGTGCTGGCGAGCAGTGGCATCGCCGCGCTCGATCTGGCAAGCCGCTACGCCGAGCTGTCCGAGGACGTCCGCAAGGCGGTGGTCGAACGCATTGACGACGAGTACGGCCTCGAAGTCCCGCAACTGTTCATCGTCAACGTGTCGCTTCGCGAGGAAGTCGAGAGGGCACTCGACACGCGCGCGTCGATGGGCGTGATCGGCGACCTCGACAAGTTCCAGCAGTTCCAAACCAGCCAGGCGATGCTCGCCGCCGCGCACAACCCGACTGGCGGTGGCGCCGAGGGGCTCGGCATGGGCATGGGCTTCGCCATGGCGAACCAGATGGCGAACACGTTCGGGCAACCGGGCGCGGCGGCCGCCGTCGCACCGCCACCACCACCATCCGTGGCAATCGTGTGGCACATCGTCTAGAACGGCCAGACCGTCGGCCCACTGACCAGCGACCAGCTGAGCCAACTGATCGCGCAACAGCGCGTCACTGCGTCGACGCAGGTCTGGTGCCAAGGCATGGCGAGCTGGCAAACAGCCAACAGATTATTCAAGGTTTTTCATTTTCAACTTTGCAGTTGTTGTTCTGTAATCAATCTGATTTGACGTATTGCCTAATGATTTATGTAATCAGTTGCATGCAAAAGCTTTCAAGTATTGCAAAATAAAGCAGTAAGATTGATAGTTATTATTTTTGATGGCCTCATAATCGTGCAGATGCTGAAGAATATGAACTATTAAAAAGGCATTTTGCTCTCCAGTCATTGGACACTTTAATTAGTATAGCAATAAATCATTTATTAATCCCAATTAGTACATTCTTTTATGGATTTATTTTTTATACATTCTTAGCTATCAAAAATCAGAGAAATAAATGAAAAATTGCAATAGATGATGAAGAAAAAAGCTATAATGACAAAACTGAACAATTGCTAAATTTTAGTGCTTATGAAGCTGTCTGAGGGTGCAGTGTTTTCTCCTTCAAATCTGGCATCGTATTTCTGCTCTTCTCATCTTTTTTTTTCACTTTTCTCTTTTTTTTCTAGGGATAGTGTCATATTGATTTATTCTTGATTTGAACTCAGCCAGGAGCTAACCCTTATAAGCTTTGTTCTCCTTTTGAATTAGTTCATTATGTTGTAGTTTATCATTATTTATTAATTAATCCATTCATTGTGCAGCTTGTTGAACAAGGTTTTGTGCTTTTACTCAAAGATCGAACTTGTATTTTTTTTCTGACCTTTGATTGAAAATTTCTAGTTGAATCACATTTTATTTGTTTTGCTTTTATGCCATTAAGTCATCGTTCATTTTGATTATATTATTTAATGTGAATTTTTGCGGAAGGTTTCATAAAGTATTTCATTATAGGTAAGGATAAAGTCGTTTTCATTGATGAAGAAGAGGCTAAGCAGACTAGCCAGGTGACCCTTAGTGAAGATCAAGAACTTCGGACTCTTCGATGTGATCCAAGCCCAAGCAGGCCAAACCATCGTCGTTTCCGGTGCCGCTGGCGCCGTCGGATCGGCCGTGGGCCAGCTCGCAAAAATCAAGGGCTGTCGAGCCGTTGGCATCGCAGGATCGGATGAGAAATGCCAGTGGCTCACAAACGAATTGGGATTCGACCACGCGCTCAACTATCGAACGGAACCCAAGCTCATTCGCGCCCTGCACGCCGCATGCCCAAACGGCATTCACGGCTACTTTGACAACGTCGGCGGCCCCGTCACCGACGCCGTGTTCCCACTCCTCGCCCTCAATGCTCGAATCGGAATCTGCGGCCAAATCAGTCAATACAATCTCACGGAAGCCGAACAAGGTCCCAGAGTGCTATGGAATCTCATCGTGAAACGCGCAACCATCCACGGATTCCTGGTGTTTGACTTCGTCGAGAAGTATCGCCCCGCCTTAAAAGAACTCGGCGGCTGGGTCGCGGACGGCTCGCTAAAATACCGTGAGACCCTCGTCCCCGGATTCGAAAACATGCCCAAAGCCTTCATCGGACTCTTTGAAGGCAGCAACATCGGCAAACAACTCATCCAAGTTTCCCAATCCTAAAACTCTGCCCATGCGCCCCGAACTCCCCGAAATCGACTTCTCGCAGCTGCCAAAGACACACACCGAAATCATCCCCGAACGCTATCGGGATGAGATGGGTAACATGAACGTCACCTGGTACACCCACCTGTTCAGCGAGTCGATGGGCGGTATCATGACCCACTTGGGACTCTCACTCAAATACATCGAAATGGAGCAAGTTGGGGGTGTGGCTTTGGAAGCCCATATCCACTATCTCTCCGAGGTACACATCGGCGACACAGTGAGTGTTTACACCCGGGTACTGGATCGTTCCGTTAATATTTATTTATTTAATGACCAACGTGGTAAACTTTACAAGGCTTATTAGATGATTGATTATGTGCTTATTTATTTAGCCTAAAGTTGATTATACTAACTTCTTTTTTTAGGTATCAAAATGACCTTCCAAAATTAATCAAAACAAGAGGCAAAGATATGCATCTAAGTCACGAGGAACTTGTTCAAATGATGAAATGGAAATTAGCAGTAATTATTTAAGTACCTATATAATAACAATAGTATCAAGTTTATGTATTTCATTAAGTTGCTGCATATCTAAGTTATAAGCTAATGTTGACATTCATGCTTTAAGTTATACATCATACCTGCCAAATGGGTTTAGTATTAAGGAAGTGAAGCTTCTAAAATTAACTCGACATTCGAGATCTCAAAATGATAATGATTACTGTTAAACCATTTATATTTTAAGGCGAGTTGAAATAGATTTGGACCATAACACGGTGACTTATGAAAATTTTGCCTATTACAGACTTAAGACATTTTATAAAAAGTGGGTCTGATGTCTTCACTCTCTTCAGCTCTTTAATTAATGGTAGTTATGGCAGTAGTTAATATTAGACTTAGTTAATTTTATTGGCCTACAATTGGCTGCTCACCAAAAGCGAAATGTTTTAGGGTATCACTAATGAATTTGACCTAGAGACACGAGTAATTAAATTAACTTCTTTGGTGCAAATGAACTTTTGATCTGAGTAAGATGTGTTTTTACGTTTTTATGGGGGAAGGGGTAAGGAAGGGGGCTTTTAAGAAATGGGAAATGCTGCAGAAAATATTATTATTTTTTTTTAAAAAATGTAAAAAAAAAACTTTTAAAGGGAGCTTATCACCCCTTTTAACCTCAAAAATGTCTCTAATTTGACTGTTTTTTATTATTAAATTTGAAGTAAAACTAGATTTACTTGTTTGTTTCCAGGTCTACCCTCTCATCCTCAACATGAGTTAGCGAAGAAACAGTGCCATGGTAGCAGTGGTATGATGAGCTTCTATATTAAGGGAGGACTCGTGGAATCCAAAAAGTTTTTTAAGGCCTTGAAAATCTTCAGTCTTGCTGAATGCCTGGGAGGCTTTGAAAGTCTCGCGGAATTGCCGTTAGTTTTTTCAATAGTTTCTTTAGATACCTTGCCTTCCATAATTATCACAAGAGATATTAATCAGAAATTGTTATATTGAAACCCTGGGAAGGAATATGCTGACATACATAGGGGCAAAACTGTATTAGGAAATGGTGTCCATAATTTTGAGTGTTTTCGGATTTGAAACCCTTGGAAATCTTAAAGGAATTTTGTCTTCCGGAATTTCTATTAGTTGCTTCTAAATAGTTGCTTCTCGCAATAATCCCTGAAGACTGAATTAAAAGTCGAATGCTATGAACATGAACTAAAGTATAAAAATGAAATATAATTTTTATTTCTAATTTTTATTTTTTTTTACTTTTTGTATGCTTTCTCTTGTTATGCTTTTTACTTTTATTATTTATACTTTCTCTTATACTCTTTATAACGATAGATCAAATTCAGCACATACTAATTCGAATCCACGTAAGAAATATGCTCACATTTCCATTTGCAAGACTGAACCCATGAGGGAGTCTGGAAAGGAGAGCATTAAAAGTCTAAAAGATAAAATTGTAAAAGAGAGAGAGGGGGAGTATAAAAGGGAGAGCATTTTTAAAGTTCTTAGTCTTGTTGAAAGTCTTGGATGATTCGAAACAAGGCCAATATATACGTATTACGTCCCTTCTTCATCTTCAGGAATTAGGCGTTGATAAGTTTCATTAATTTTAGTCCTAGGCAGTGTTCTATTAGACTTGACACCATGAACACAAATCAAATAATCGATGTATTTAACTTGTATCCATTCATATCCAAATAAAAATCCTATTGCACACCCTCGGATTTCCCTGAACATATTCATAGTGATAGTAATAACATTATCATTGTTAATAGTAGTCCATCGACTGTGAAGACGGGGTATTGGCTTTGCATCTTGCAAACAGATTCTATTGATCTACCAAAGGCATTCTACACGCCTTGCATCAAAAACCTCAAGAAAAAAGTAGGAAATTTATTGTTCAAAATCTTAAGCGAATACAAAACTTGTCAACCAAAAGCTGTGGTTTTCATCCATTGCTATATTTTATTTTTCATGTCGTGACTATACTTACAATAAATTTCTGAACATTTATGGAGACAATTCTCGATTGAATGACTTCATAGCAGAAAATGCACTGTCCTAAATGTATAATATAGATTTCAGTGCCCAGAATAAAATGTTAAAATAATTTACGCGAATTTGTTTATTAATAAAATAAGGTGGAATAGTGTAAAACCACTCATTTTAAAAATTTTAGAACATTTTTCCAACTTGAAACAATGTAAATTAATCAAACGTCTATGTGGAATTATTATACTAAGTAACTTACCATCAAAATTTCATACTAATGATCGCGCAATGCACGCCAGACGGGTACCATGGGACTGGCTGCTTGTATCTAAAGGCCTATTTCACCGAGAAATAACAGCTGGCAAACTTTTTCTGGAATTATTCTTATAACTGGAAGTGGAGATAACACTCTGTGTGTCGTAAGAATTATGGGTGTACCTTGAACTTGTACCTGTGTAGGTATCCGGGGATACATGGCACTGGTATTCTTGGCATTGTTTCATTGACAAGATGAATGATTACGCAACAGTAGAACCACGAACTGTTTGATAGTGTTTCAGATAGTGGTCACCGGAGGAACTAGCTTTGGAGACTTTTTTTTAAACCATTCCTACCGCATGCAGGATCAGCCACAGATAAAACTTGTCATTACGCACGCGTCAAGGAGGAGCCAGGGAGAAATGCGGACACGTGATGTGCCCGGAAACACCAGAATGGGTAAGATAGGAACGCACATTACCGAATATATATACCTATATTCGGTATATACCTACATTATATACTTATGCATATATATAAATATACCTATATAGGTATATATAATATACCTTTGCCGTGATTTCAAAAGTTTGTAGGATATATATCAATAGTTCTCCACAAGCTTTCGAGGGGTCACCAACATTCAGAAATCACGTACAACAGGGGGCGTGAGCTAAGCGCGGCGAAATTGTACAAAGCGTTAAGGGAACTGTGCCAATCGCAGCGAATATGTGTGGCACTGCGAGATGCACACCAGGTGGCAGAAAATGGGAGAACCCTCGCGTGCTTCATCCTTGTTCTGCTTATCTTTGACTTTTTCATTTTTTTTTTCTCTGTTTTGGCCGGGAATATTAGGCTATACTGTTTTTCTCTGTCTTTTTTTAACAAGCTATAATGATTATCTAAATTTATAGGGCCAAAATAAATACAGAGAGAGGTCAAAATACCACCCCCCCCCCTTCCGTGCAAAGGATATGATATTACCTGGAAAAAAAACTAAGTGGTTAATCACAATACTTAGAGACAAATATGACAAACAAATGTGTGAACAATTTTTTTTTCGTGTGATAGAACCGTTAACTCAACTTGCGTCTGGGGAGGTATGCAGGAGGAGGATCTCTGTGTCATGTCCCTTCCCTTAAATCCTAATATTTCTTGAATTTCAGGCCACTTTTGCACTATTCGTCGAAGATTTTCTTTTTTTTTCCCAGAAATAGTTTTCACTCTGTTTAGAACGACGTTGAGAAAATGCAGAGAAATCATTAGAATGTCGTTTATATGATTCCATAAGAATAATCCCTGTTTGAAAGTGGAAGCAACAATTGAAAAAATAGGGAATAAAGTCTCGTTTTTATTCAGTCTCGAAATATTTAGATATTATTTTAGACTACGATAAATCCTGAAAATGATTTTTTTTTTTCGACAATGATTTTGAATGTTTTCGTATAGAATATTTAGTACTTGGTCACATAGTTAATTAAACCAATTATTTAACGATTGATTTTTGCGAGAGAAAGGTTAGGATAATAAAATTTACCCGCATGGAGAATTTAGAACTGGAAGTTTCATTTAATCGAATATCAATTTACCTCTGGTTTTACTTGTTTTAGGGTAGCTGTGGTTCTTGTTGGGCGTTTTCAGTTACTGGCAACTTAGAAGGTGTCTATAGCATTAAACATGCAGAATTGCTTTCATTCTCAGAGCAAGGTAAAGCTATATTCATCCTTTCTTGTTCTTTTTTCTAACATCTTCCTCTTCATCTATAATGTTTAGTACCAGGAGACCGAGTTTCACTCTATGGAAAGAAATAAAGAGAAATCCATAGGATGATTATGGTATTAGTTTCAGTGTTTAATTTGTCTTCGGAACGGGATTAATTTCAGCTTCAATAAAATATCAGTATCAATGGTCCTTAAGTAATAGTTACCGGGATTTCCTCCATGACATCAGATTAACTTGGCATGTTATGGGAGATATTGAAGAATTGTCAAATATCTGCCGTTTTCTCGTTTTGGAAATACGGCGTAAATTGACCTGTAAAAAATTCTGAGGACGACTTATGGTGTTGGAGTCCTTAGTTAACGTGTGGATATAATGAAACATTTTCCACTACCATATCAAAATTTTGATTGATATAATGAGAATTCTCTCTTGTATTATCGAAACTATATGCGATATTATCAAATTCTTGCAAGTTATTAGCAATATCTTGCATGATATAATCTTAATACAAAGTCCGTTTTTGAGTGAAAGTTTGCTTTGAGATTGCTCAGAAAAATTTTTTTCACCAGATATATCATTCCCACTGCAAAGTTTTAAGATAGTTTCACATTAGTAGCATTACAAGGGTTGAACACTTTCTTAGTTAATGCATAGAATACATTTTGGTTTTCAAATTGACAACCAAAATCAACCAAATTTAACAATGTCAATAACCAAAAATGATCATTTATATGGAACATCCTTCCCAATTTGGCTCAAGAATGTGACTCGTTTGGCACCGCCAAAAGGGTTATAAGAAAAATAATTTCCATATTATTTGTATTACATAAACGTATAGCTTATAGGGCTAACCAGCCTTTATTAATTTTTTTTTTAGAGTTTTGGCTACTGTTAGCGTTAGTTATTTTTTTTCAACAGTTTGTTACAACAATATGAATGTTGACTTTATTAAATCACCGTAACTTGTTTTTATTTATTATTATAGTTTTAGACCTTGGGATCAATTACAATTGTCATAAAGCATATTTAATGAACTCTCTTTCCTTCTTTCTATTTTTTTTATTTTCTCCATTTTTATGAATAATTGTTTTACTTTAATGTATTTGTATTTTAATGTTGAGAGATTTGCTTCACAATCTCCCTCCTTACAGGCCATGAAGCCTTTGTGGGATTTTGAAATTGTACTATTGAATGTTTTTGTTTATTTCTTTTTTTTGGTGAAATAGCCTAGATCTTATCTTATCTAACAGCCCTCTTATTTTGTGTTTTTATTGTTGTTGCAAGAGCCATCTATAGTTCGATATTTTGAAGGGGCACAGAAAAGCTGAGGAGGGCAAACATCCTTTAAAACAGGCCTAAAAGAAACGCTTTGGAGACTTTGAGCTGTTTCTTCTTCGCTTAATTCGGATCGTCTAGAATTAAAAAAGAGATATTAAATATTCACAAAATGAACTGAAAAGCAACCAATTATGAAGAAATTTTTAAAGACAGCTTGATGGCTACAAAAATATACATTTTACGTATATATTGGGGGCTTTCAGATCTGTTAACTCCCTATCACCCTATATCTCAAGATTCTTATGATTTCCCTGTAGTTTCTTATATCTTCCATTTTTGCTTTGTTTTGAAATCCCCTCCCATAATATAAGAAAATACTTGTTCCCGAAAGGCTATCACAAACTCTAACAGGGTCAAATTTGTTTCTCATGTCGAATAAAAATGTAAAAGCAAAAAAAAAACAGAATCAACAAAAAAAACTAAAAAACCAATTGAAAGCGAAAAATGTCATGCATAAAATGACCAATAAAAAATCGAAATTTGTAAAATGTGGTATACGAAAAGAGCATGTCCAAAATTTAATAAAAATAAATCTTACACAATGAACATTAAAAAAAACGAAATCAAGATGCATGTTTGATCTGTTCTACCCCACAAATCTGTCTGTTCTTATTCGTGAATGGATCTGTTCTGCTCCATACAGAGAGGGGATTCAATTATATATGCAAGACAAGTTTCTCGGTATCTCTTTGCGTAAAATTTTGGGTACTTGTCAGTTATTCCAACCGCACTCAAGTCGTGAAGTTTGATTAATCATAATGACATATACCAAAATATGATAAAAATAAATTCTTTGGAAACAAAATTAAGAAAACTACAACAGAGAATTATGGAAAACAGGCCCAAGTGGTAGGGCAACTAGAGAATTTTTCTTTTTTTTCTTACTTTTGACAACCATGGGTACTTTATGAAGAGTAATTTTTGGTCATTATGTCCTAGCATAGCCATTTTAGTAAGTACTGACCGAATGGTACATATTCTATGTGTAGGTACTATAATTCAGTTAATCAAATTTTCCTTGTCCATTTTTCTGATAACGGAAATAAGCAATCGCCATGCCCAATTTCAGATACCTACCAATTAAACCAGCTAGTTGCATTTTGGGTAGAGTTGATGTACCTGTTGCCACAAAATATGTACATGAACAGTTTAACATCACGAAGCTTTTTTTTCACAAATAAAATACTAACTAAACCATTTTGCAACGATTTTTTGTTGTCTGGATTATCTCAACATTGCAAAAGGCATGTCGTTATTGAAAACTTTATTGACAACCCACCAAACAATTGAAGGCTCATAAGAAAACATTTCAGATTAGTTTTATATTTTTAATTTCAGGCGGCAGCAACAGGTGCGTTATGTCCGAACACGCTTAGATGAAGCATTCAGTGATAGAGATGGCCAGAATGACTACGAACCAGAACTGTATGGCGATGAAAGAAACAAAGGTTTTCCAATAGCCTAAAACATAATCCTAATAGCTGAATACCTTAAATGCCTGCCATTTCGCAGCACAAGTTTATAGCTGTGGATGCTCAAGTTCTAAGGGTATGAAAGGCTTTCAAGAAACCATATCGTCTTGTAATGAGTTTTTCTTGAATCGTATATGCCTTCTTATCATTACATTTTATTCTGTCGTTTTTTCATAATTTGTGTATATTGCCTAATTTGGATCTGGGGTACCTAGCTGCGTTTGGGGGAGGGTTGCGTAGTGATTCTATACAAATACCTGAAATGGTCCGTGTTTAAAAGCCAAAGTCATAGTTTTCTACATATTAAATTTTTTCACAATTGATTTTAAACCTGATTAAACTTAATTAAACACATAATTAAACCTATCAAAGATATTTCAAATAACTTTTCTCCACGTTTGAAGTTTTCTTCATAAACTTGGGCGTTGCTAAGTTCTCTGGGAATTCGCTCTGCTTTTGAACAAATCTAAGCTGGAGGAAAATCGAAAATTTGGCAATTTACAGATGAAAATGATCCTGGCACTTGATCTAAGATACGATATTAACAATGAACTATTGTTATGTTGGAGATGCGATTTCAGCAGCACGCAGTTTGACCGCTAATTTATCCAACACACCATTAACATATTTGTAGCCGTCGATACCCCCATATGTTCTTGCCAATTCAATTGCCTCATTGATAACTGCACGATAGGGTATTTCAACAAAATATATTTAAATCATATTATATTAAAGAACTATATTGAAAATATTAAAAATTATATTAAAAATAGAGCATTTATAAAAAATATGGTAAAGTAAAGGATGATATTCATATATTCATATAGATGGTATTCATATAGATTTTTTAAGGCACTTAAAACCATTAATGTAATAAGCGAGGGATTGAGAAGGGGGAAGCCCTCCTCATGACAAACCAATTTCTGTTAATTTTGAGTTTTAATGATGCTCCTTACTTTCAGTTGGAATTTTTTTATTTACTTTCTGACCGTCCCCTGGGGAATATCCCTCCCCCTCCGTGGATAATTACCCCAGGGAATTCCCCACCCCAAGGAAAAGACTTACCGAAGAAAATTCCTTGCATTCAAGAAATTAGAGGGTATTATCCCCTCGTATTTAAGATAATCCTGGTTTTACAGTGTAAACCAAATATACCTATAATCTCTCACAGACTTGTGTTGTAAAGGGCCTTTCGATTCAGTATAACATATCCCTGAACATTCTCGAAAGTTTCATCTTAATGCCCTTAGCCTTTTCTGATACACCCAGAACCAAATATTTCCCCTTTTCCTAATGATAAGTGCTGCATTTAAACAATGGACAAATTGCATAATTTACAATTCTTGCCCTGGTACTACAGGGCATGGCATCCGTGGAAGTATAGCGATTAGGCCTTTGACTAGTTTGAACAAAATGACAATTCCAAAATGTTGGGTTGTCCGTGATCTGGTTGAATGCGATCACATTTAAATTTTAAAAAAGGCGCTAAAACTTCTGATTTCTAATCGATTTTGCCCCTTCCGAAGTTTATACGGGCAGGTTTTGGAACATCTAATAAAGTTATTGCAGTTTTTTAAATTTATGTTTAAGTAGGCCTGAAACCGATAAAATATGAATAGTATAAAAAGTTGCTTAATTTTGGCTGATATCGCTAACTTTTCCCAGTAACAGCAAGTCAACCATTTTCTTCGTCTATGAAAAGCTGTAATGATTCTTTCTGTCTAGA
Source organism: Alatinidae sp. Z8VKAUB7J3 (assembly GCA_010016025.2). Taxonomy (NCBI): domain Eukaryota; kingdom Metazoa; phylum Cnidaria; class Cubozoa; order Carybdeida; family Alatinidae; species Alatinidae sp. Z8VKAUB7J3. The sequence goes on along the minus strand of JAAAKM020073195.1, from coordinate 183,955,517 downwards.
TGTAACGCTTATCGCCATTCATCGTGGAAATGTAAGTGATTTTGTGAACTACAATCAATTGTATAAGCTCTTACTTTCAAAAAACAGCAACAAAATAGGAAAAGCCAAAATAAAATCTGAAAAGTTTTGTTTTTTCAAGACGGTAGATCTCGTATGAGCTTTGGAAGAATAAAATAAAAAGTAAGTTTTTTCAACTGAAAATAATGGGCAACGTTAAAACTAGAAACGAGGAGGAATTATTACACACACGAACGGGGTTGCCTCCTCCTCAACTCCTCACTCTTTACGCTAAAGTTTTTTAACACTTTTAAAAAAGCTTCTTATCGTTCTAATTAAACGGCCCTTGTCTTTTCGGAGTCGTTCTTAAAGTAAAAAACGTTTTTTTTTTCGATGAAAGTAAGAAACAACGTTAAAACTCAAAACAAAGGAGATTTTTATGCATATGAGGGGGCTACACCTTCCTCAGCCCTCGTTCTTTACGCTAAAGTTTGATTATTTTTTTTTCACAATCCTTTGAGAAAGATTGCTGAAAAACATAGACCGTTGAATTTGAATGAGAAGTATTTTTCAAGAACTTGAAGACGTTAGGGGAACAAAAACGTAAACAAATAAAAACGCGTCCGCGTCTTTCTTTTACAGCAAATATACAAAACACCCAATTTTTTTTAATAGAAGCTCAAAATATCTGTTGTAGGGAGTGTAAGATCATGGTGAATGCTCCATCAAGATTCGCTCTCTTTTAACAGGGCATTTGCTCCTTTTTCTGAAAGTACGAAAAAAATTTCTCTTGTTTACAACTTATGATACGGAATTTCAAAATTAGTGAATGTTGTATATTTGGAATAAACATATAGAGCATATTCATGCTGTATGTACTTTGTAATCAAAATTCAGGTTTATTTTAGGCCTAGTTTGTGTTGACAGGTTGCTCTTTACTTGCAATTCCTCACCAACTTTCTTGATAGCATACTAAAACGCAGGTTTTGAAACCGTGAAATGGGGCTATTAAATACTAAAAGGAAAACTAGTTTTATAGCTAGCCCATTAAATTTTCATTGTAATCAATGAAAGATTAAGTCCTAAAAGGAGGAAATTTCAAGGTTTTATACTGTCATAAATCTATATACTTCGTCTGTTTTACCCACGCCCCTATCATTTAACCTCTCGAGAAAAGATTTAAGAAGTTAGAAGAGCTATATCACACAATTAAACCTCGGTTCTCAAACGTCTTATTATTCAGAAAATAAGTTATCAAACAGTAAATTCTAGAGTCTGTATGGTATGCAAGATAAGAACATTAAAGTGGTTAGTGATATGCACGAAAACATTATTGCTGCGGTTACGGCATGAAGTGAAGTTAGTAAGCTGGTTTGGTGTTGGATCAGGAGTTAAACAGGGTTGTGTCCTATTTCCTTTTGTGTTTATTATTTTGATGTACTTTGTCCTAAGGAACACAACAAAGGCTATTGAAGAGTACGGGATCAAATGGGAAGGTGGAACTTCCCTAGCCTTAGATTATGCAGATGAGTTGGGTGTATTAGATTAAAATGATAGCAAAATTAATATATTTTTGGACTTTACGAGAGAAAAGGCTGCAAAAAAAAAAGACTTGAAGGTTAATGTTGGGACGACTAGGAACACATGAACGCAAAGAAGTGTGTTGGGTAACGAGAAGATTAATCAAGGGATTAGCTTCACCTGCCTGGGCAGTGTAATAAGCAAAGATGGTAGAACCAACGAAGATGGAATTATAATAGCCAAGGCCCGAGCTGTATGTTTTAAAAGAATGGAGGACAAGACTGCGAACCAAGATTAGATGAGGGCTCAAGCAGAGGAAGGTTTGTTAAATGCTTTCCAGAGGAACTGTTTAAGGATATTCTAAGTACCCGTTTGAGTAAAGTTCTGTCAAATAACAAGCTGTGAGAAAAACATAGTTCGATCCCGCTTTCTATGGTTACAATGAAAGAAAAGTGGAAATGACTAGGACACATTTTACGGATGAGAGATTGCCAAAGATTGTGCGTTTTGACAATCTATCTGGGGCTAAATGAAAAGCAGGTCTTCCCGGAATGGGTTAAGGGATCATCAGCAAGTCCAATCTAGCCAATGCTTCTCTACACAGCTACAAAATCTTGCAATAATTGAAAACTATAAAAATCAATTCATGCCAGATAAAAATAGAATATTGGTCGTTTAGTAAGATAAATTAAATTTGTAATAAAGTTTGCTATCGTTTAAACATTTCAAACAGTTGTAACAGTGGCTCAATAGTAACCAGAACTCAAAAAATTTATATATATATATATATTAATACCAGCAGATTCAGCGTATCGAAAACCCGACTGTAGAGGTGTCGAGCTCCTTTCTGCAAAAATGTGGAATTTCGTACTTTTTGCCAGAAGAAAAATCAGGAATGCGTGTTTATTTGTTTTTTGTTCTTATTTCTCCCATGGATGATTGTATCGGCCCGATGGTTCTAGAATATCACAAGAGGGCTTATTCGAACTGAAATTAAAAGTTCTAGTGCCCTTTTTGAATGACCAAAAAATTGGTGGGCAGCCCCCACGGTCATTTTTTTCCCAAAGTCACCGGCTAAAATTTTTGAGGCAGCCATTTTGTTCAGCATAGTTGAAGAATCTAACAACTATGTCTCTGAGGACGACTGGGGCTGCAAGTTATGAACTTTCCCTGTTGCTTACATGTAGTATTGGTTATTAGGAAGTTTACTGAAATTTTCAGGAGGGATATTTTCTGGTGTAAAGTGGGGGAGGGGGCTCAAGAGGAGGGGATTATGTAGGAGGATCTTTCCATGGAGGAATTTTTCATGGGGGAAGATATTTTTCACAGAGGGGGCACCAGTTTTCTCAGCATTACTTAAAAAACGATCAATAATTAAATTTAAAAAATAATTTTTTTAACTGAAAGTAAGGAGCACCATTAAAACTTAAAATGAACAGAAATTATTACGTATATGAGGAATTTTGCCACCTCGTCAAAATAACGCTCTTTACGCTAATGTAGTTTTAGTACTTTCTAGAGAACTATTTATTCTATTTAAACTGCCTTTGTGATTCAGGGGTTTTCTTAGACGCCACGGCCGGCGACCCGCACGGCCGCCACATCTTCCAGGTAGGAATGGTGGCGGAAGGCCTCACGCGCGAGCACATCGGAGATGTGGACTTCCGCGAACGGCAGCGCCACCCCGGTGAGCGCGTCACGCAGCACCACCGAGGTGTGCGTGAGCCCGCCCGGATTGATCACGATCCCGGCGCAGTCCTCCCGTGCCGCATGGATCGCGTCGACCAGCACGCCCTCGTGGTTGCTCTGCAGCGCCCGGACCTCGAATCCGACCGCGGCTGCGGCCTCGGTGGTGATCCGTTCCACGTCCGCGAGAGTGGCCGTGCCGTACACGTCAGGCTCGCGGGTACCGAGGAGATTCAGGTTCGGCCCGTTGACCAGGAGGATCCGGCGGCTCACTCCCCGACCTCCTGATAGGCGGCGAACAGCAGCGACTCGTCAGGAGCCTGCAGGACGGTGGGCTTCGCGAGGTCGTCGAGGAGGATGAAGCGCAGTATCCCGCCGCGGCTCTTCTTGTCGCGCTGCATGGTGGCTAGCAACTGCGGCCATGCCCCCGCACGGTACGAGGTCGGAAGGCCCAGCGACTCCAGGATCGTCCGGTGCCGCTCGGCAGCGGAGTCGGACAGACGACCCGCGAGCCGCGAGAGCTCGGCGGCGTAGAGCATCCCGACCGAGATCGCGGCGCCGTGCCGCCAGCGGTACCGTTCCGCATGCTCGATCGCGTGTCCGAGCGTGTGCCCGTAGTTGAGGATCTCGCGGAGTCCGGCCTCGCGGAAGTCGTCCGAGACGACCTTCGCCTTCATGTCGATCGCCAGTTCGACCGCGCGGAGGAACTCCTCGGATGTCGTGTCGACGGCGCGGAGAGGATCGGCCTCGATGATGTCCAGGATCTCCGGAGCCCAGATGAATCCGGCCTTGGCTCTGGCTCTTCTACATCACCATCGTGTTCGCCGTCGTCTACATGGGCTACTACCACGTATTCGCCTGGGGCAAATCGTCCGCGGAGGCCTACGCCGATGAGATCGCGGTAGGAGAAGCGCTCAAGGCCGAGGCCGCGAAGGAGTTCCAAACAAACCTCGCCTCCATGGAACCGTCCACCGAAGCGGACGTGCGCGCCAAAGGGCAACAGACCTTTGTCACTCTGTGTGCGCCCTGCCACCGAGCGGACGGCGGCGGACTGGTGGGCCCGAATCTCTGTGACGACTTCTGGATCCACGGGGACACCTTTGGCAATTCGCTCACCATCATCCTCAACGGGAATCCCGTCAAAGGCATGATCGCATGGAAAGACACTCTGGCCCCGCGCGATATCTACGCCGTCGCCAGCTACATCTACAACTTGCGAGGCACGAATCCTCCCAATCCGAAACCGCCGGAGAATCCAGTCTCCAACGAACCCGAAGAACCGCCCGAATTCGAATAGCACGACCACGGATTCGTGGCCACACCGCAGACCATGCCAGCAGAACCAACTGAACGCTCAACCGAGACCTCGTCCCTGACGCAGGGCAAGCCAGACGACTATCGGGATCATCTCGCTACCGCGGATGCTTCCGGTAGGCGGCTCTGGATCTACCCTCAGAAGCCCAGTGGCCGCTTCTACCGCGCCCGGACGATGGTCAGTTGGCTGCTGTTGCTCATCCTCTTTGCCGGTCCCTTCGTTCGGATCCAGGGGAACCCCCTCCTGATGTTCAATATCGTGGACCGGCGTTTCATCATTCTTGGGCAAGTTTTTTGGCCGCAGGACAGTATCCTATTCGCCTTTGCGATGCTCATCTTCCTCACGGGCATCATCGTGTTTACCGCCGCCTTCGGGCGACTCTGCAGCTGGTTTGGTGACCGCCTCAATCGACGACGTCTCTTCACGCGGCGTGGCGGTATCGGACGCCACAGCCACCACCGTTTCTCCGGTGGATGGAGCGTCCTGCTGTTTTGGTTCGGCATTCCGAACCGGCCGTTCGGGTTCTGGATCCTCGGCTCTGGGTTTGGCAATCACCCGGCTCGGCTGGCCAGCCTCCCCGACCAGGGCAAGCACCTGCCCGTTCTTGTCTTCCGGGATGCTGACGATCGCCGTCTCCGGTGAGCCTGCCGCAACCCCGTCCGGCGATGTGGAGCGCAGCGCGATCTCGTAGTCACCCGGCTTCAACGCCTCATCGAGAACCACGACGAAATCGCCGGCTGAATCGGCTCTCGATTTGGCCAAAAGCTGCGATCCGGCGACAATTTCAACCTCGGAACCGGGAGGTGCCTGACCGGCGATGACCATCGAACCGGTAGGATCGACCCTGAGAACGTCGAAGGATGGCGCGGTGATTGCGGAGGGGTCTTTTTTGGCAAGATCCTGGAGCGCGGCCAGGTCTTCGGCGATCGTAGAATCGCCGGATCCGTCTGCTTTGTCGGTCGAAGGTTCAGAGGATTCATCGTTTTTCGAGGATGCCGTTTCGGCGGTTTCGACTTCTTTGTCCGATGGCGCCGCCGCCTGACCTGCCGCCGGTTCGGAACCCTCTCCGCCTGCCGATTGATCAACTTTCGGTTGCGGGCCTCCCGCAAGCCGACCAAGATCAAGCGTCCCGTTTACGACCGCGATGGCACCGACAACAAGCGCGCCGGCGAGGAAACTGAGTACCGCCTTGAAAAGATTAGACACCGCGAATCCCCTGTGAGAGTGCCTTTGCTGTAGCCCGATTCCGCAACAGCATCAAGAATTTGCGCCGGTTTGACGTCCGTCGTCTTTAACACATGTCATTTGGTCCAATTCACATAAAAAAAAATTGTTCAGCAGCCCAAAATAGAGGAAGAGCCACCGCAATAAACTGACCAAGACACTTTCATTCAAGCTTAAAAGAAGAACAAGAAATGACGAAGAACTGCATATCAATGAGGCAATATATTCGACGATATTTTACCACTCCTTTGACAGAATCACCCCAGAATGGAGATCCAAAGTCTAAAAAATAAATTTTCCAACACGGCAAGGGCTCTTCAGGCAATCTTCATCTTTGATGTACCCTATCCTCCCCTCCTCCCAAGAGAGTTAAGCAAGTAAATTAATCTTCCATTTTATACCCACAATATTTCCGCCATAAGAGCAGAGCTGCCCCATCAATTAGAACATGTAAAATCCGGTTTTTACACTTTGGTGATTTTCACACAAAAGACAAAGAACGACTTGAAAGAGAAAAAAAAATTGAAGACGAATTTCTGAAAACTATACTCAATGAAAAATTCACCAACGTAAGCCGAACTTGCAGAATCGTTGGGTGATACACAGGCAATGGCGTCCAAGCGCCTGAAATCATTAGTATTCACTCGCAATCTGGAAATTGGAAACAACATAAGCTGAAGCTGAGACATGTTGAAAGGCAAGTTTGCATGTCAAAAATTATGCTTCAGCGCTATAAAGATCCGTCTTCTGCATCAAATTCTCACTTTTACCATAAATTGATTAATTTAGATAACCTTAAGTGCTAAAAATCGTACATGAAGCCGGGATAACTAGGAACGTCAACACCAAACTCGCATCACATTCATTTTTGTATAATTTATTATGAGCTGCTAAGACTCAGTAAGTAAGTAAGTAAATAAGTAAGACGGCACTAGACCCTTAAGATCCAAACCGGCTGTGCTGATCTCCGTTAATACAGGATATATTGGAGACAAATCTCCCTCCACGCTATCATGTTCTAAAATTGATTAACTTCTGTCGCTCCCAAGATGCTACCGATATGCTTCAAATGGCCGTGGTTCATAATTTTGCTTCCATTTACCTCTGTCTATCCCTCTAGACTAAATTCGAAGTCAACTTGGCTACTTAGCATCCCCTGGAAATTTTGTAGCATCTTCTATTTCTCGCAAAAAAATGCGAAATCCCCAGATCCCAGAGGCTCTCCCTTAAGTAATGTAAATTCTTAATTTTGATAAGACAGGTAAACATGATTTCTCCTGGTCTGTATCGTTTCTTAACTATTAGTAAATAATAGTCTAAAATGACTCCTAAAGACCCTTGTTATACATTATGCCCAATTTTCAGTATTTTATTTTGTTTTAATTATAAATATTTGTATTAATTGTATTCATAGAAGTCAGAAGATGGAACATATGCTGCAATGATAACCCTAGTACCATCCATTGACGTGAAAACACAGAAGACAGAACTTGTTTTCCTTATCGACCGCAGTGGGTCAATGCAAGGGGAATCTATATCACAAGCGAAGGAAGCGCTTTTGGTAAGCTATAGCTCTAAAGTTAAAACTAATTCGCAGTTGTTAGTCTAATAGATCAGTCTCTCAATTGGGTGGCTGTGTATTAAAGTGGATCAAGTATCAGTCATTACACGGCTTAAAATAACGAAAATTCAATATTTGTCGCGAAGTAAACTTTGTTTCGCAATTGCTGAGATATTTCAGCATTGGCTTAGGTGCTATAAAAATATATAATCGTACGAAAAACAAAAGGGCGTAGTATAGTACCGTTTTTGAAAATGAATTAGATAATGAGGAAGATGTATCTAGTAGATTTCTATCCATTTTCCATGATTTGATATAGGGGTCCAGTCGGCGGATGGCCAACAGCAGGAGCTTGGATTTCGAAACTCTCAAAGAATAATGACCCCGCCATACCACCCAATCTGGCGTTGATGTATCAGACTGGCAACCGAACTTGGGGCGATCCGTATAAAGCGGGCTTCCTTGGCGCCCAACACAACCCCTTCAACATGGTCGGCCGGAAGGCGCGCGGCAAGTCAGACAACATGGTTCTGAAAGGCATTACCCTTGAGCGGTTGCGCGATCGAGAGTCCTTAAGAAACGCGTTCGACCAGTTTAAGCGTGAGACCGACGCCAACCCTAAGCTTACAGGCGTCGATTCCAATTTGGATCAAGCCCTGGGAATCTTGACCGATTCGAAACTCGGAGACGCATTGGATCTTTCCAAAGAAGATCCGAAAGTCCTGGAACGCTACGGTAAGAGCCAGGAGAAATTCCAACGAGATGGCGCTCCGAAAATGATCGAGAACTTCTGCGTGGCCCGGCGACTGGTCGAAGCCGGCGTGCGGTTCGTCACCCTCACCTCCGGCGGGTGGGACATGCACAGCAATATCAAGGGCAGCATCCAGCGCCAATTGCCGGCGTTCGACCAGGGCTTCGCCGTCGACGTCGCGCCGTCGGGTCTCATCACCGTCGCCGGCTCCGCCAACGACCCGTTCCCGACCACGGCGGGCGCGTTCGCCAGTAGCTCGACGTTCGGTGGCGGCTTCGTGTGCCAGCTGGACAAGACCCGCTCGGGGGTAGCCCAGCTGGTCTTCAGCACACTGATCGGCGGCAATCGCTTCGACAGCGCAACCGCGGTCGCCACGGACACCTCTGGATTGATCACGCCATAAAGAAGATAAGTGGAACAAACACTACCTTTCGTTTGAGAGTTCCTCTTTCGTTACGACATCTTTCTTCACTCCTGGCTTCTCGTTATTTTCACTTTTCTAAATATCTCTTTTAACCAGCTCCAAAAAATAATTGACATAAATATGCGGAGGATTATTACTGTTATTAGTCGCATTTCAGGTCATGTCAGTGCTACTTGTGTGACATTAATCTCGTCATCGGCATGCTTTATAAAATGTCAGCTGCAAGTAGGATAAAGTGAATCGGAACAATACATGTATATTTTTCTGACAATTTAGAAATGTTATACTCACAATTAAGCAGTTCCAAAGTTTCATTTTAATACCCATAGCGTTTCGGATTCACACAGAATTCAACATTCCCTTTTTTCTCAAAGATAAGTTCAGCATGTAAATAATGGATAAACGGCCTAATTTGCAAACCTTTTCCTAAGAAGGTGTGTGGGCGGGGGGTAACATCCCTGGAAGCAAAGCAATATATTCGTAGTAAAAAATAGCGTTTCGGATACACCCAAAATCCAACATTCCCTCTTTTCTCAAAGATAAATTCTGCGTGTAAATAATGGATAAACGGACTAATTTGCAAACCTTTTCATAAGAAAGTGGGGGGGGGTAGCATTCCTGAAAGTAAAGCAATTACACCTTTTACTAGTCTGAACAAATGATTGCGAAAATTTCTCCTTATGACCATTTAAATATTCGAACGTTTTATAAATCTCGCACGTTAATCTTTGAAAAATTAAACCAGATTAAATTTAGGAAAGACATTTGCCACATCGAATCCGCGCGGTATGCAGGCCAGGGATATGGCCATGTGGTCGGCATCCCTGCCCGGTTGAAGGAAGGCGTCGACCAACCCGTCTGCCAAGGCGGGGTCGACCAGCGGACAATCCGCGGTCGTGCGCGAAACCACATCCCCCCCGAAGCGCTCCAACGCGCCCGCGAACCGGGCCAGCACATCGGATACTCAGTCGTCCCGCGACCCGTGTACGGACACGGCCTCGTCTTCGTTGGATCGGGCTACGACTCGCCGAGCCTCTTCGCGATTCGTCCAAACGGCAAGGGCGACGTGACGCGCACTCACGTCAAGTGGACGCTCCGCCGCGGAGTCCCCCACAACCCGAGCCCGATTCTCGTCGGCGATCACGTCTACATCGTCAACGACAAGGGCATCGCGAGCTGCCTGGAAGCGAAGACCGGCAAGCAGATGTGGAAGCAGCGACTCGGCGGAAAGTACTCGGCGTCGCCTGTCGCCGCTGGCGGCCGCATCTACTTTCAGTCGGAAGAGGGAACGGGCGTCGTGATCGACGCGAGCGAGAAGTTCAAAGCGCTGGCGAAGAATAAGCTCGGCGAGCGATCGCTCGCTTCCTACGCGATCGCAGGCGATCAGATCCTCGTCCGCACCGCAAAAAGCCTCTTCTGCATAACGAAAGGCGAATAGCCCGTCCAAAACGGTTGGGGGGCGCATCGTTGTGTTTTAAGATAGGCGCGGGTCAACCGTTGGCGCTGGCTCGCGCTGTTTTCGTAGAGCGCGCGAGTGGAAGCTCGCGTGCAGATGCGGGCTTTGTGGATAGGAAACGTTAGGGATCTCATGAAATCTACCCGAACACTCGCGTTCGCGCGGCTGGCTCTGCTCTTCGTCTTCGTCTCCGCCAAAGGCTTGATCGCTCAACCGGTGACCTACGTCGACTTGGGATCCGAGTGGAAATACTTCCCGGGACAGACGGAAGCGTCCGATCCGGTCGACGCTTGGCGAGCTCCGGACTTCGACGACGGCGCGTGGGCGACCGGCTTAGCCCCCTTCGGCTTCGGTGAAGACGAGGTTCAGACGGACTTCGACACTTTCGATCCGCCGATGGAGGACAACCGCCTCGGCCGGATAGCCCTGGCCGGCGATGGCCTCGATGAACCAGCGGTTGTAGATCGCATCGGCCCGGGCGGCGGCGGCCCGGTCTTCGGAGCTGTCGCTGGCGGGGCTGGCGGTTTCGAAGTTCAACACGATGCCGAGGTCTTTCGCTCCGCTGGCGCGCAGCGCCTGCATCGCGGTGCCATGTGCCAGCAATACATGGTGCATGGCATGGGCGGCGGCGCGGATGTCGACGGCGCGGTGCGCAACAAGGTCAAGGCGGCCAAATACGGGCTCGACCTTTCCCGCTCCGCCGATATCGACGCCGAGGCCGGGCTGGCGCTGGGCGCCCAGGTCGGTGCGGAATTCGCCCCGGGCTGGCGCGCCAAGGTCGAATATCTGCGGGTGTCGCGCAAGGTCGACGACAAGGCCGGATACGCCTATGTCGGCCTGCGCGACAGCGACCCGGAATTCACGCTCAATGGCGGTTTCGTCACGCTTGAAAAGGCGTTCGGCGAGGGTCGGGTGCGCCCCTATCTGGGCGCGGGCGTCGGCTATGTCTGGCTGGAGACCGACGGCGCGGGCGTCGACGAGGCGCGCGGCGCGGGCTTCAAGCTGGTGGCGGGCGCCGAACTGGCGGTCACCCGTTCGCTCTCGGCCTTCGCGGAATACAACTATCTGATCGCGCCGGGGCTTGAGACCGACAGCGCCGATATCGACTATGAGATCGACTATGACGCGCATCTGGTGAATGCGGGATTGCGGCTCAATTTCAACTAGCGCCGCGAATCGACCCGGCGCGGGCGATAAGCGCGGGACATCGCGCGCCCGCGCCGATATGCGGATGCGATGCGAATCATTACGACACAACCCGCGCTCGAAGCGCTTTGCGAGGACTTCGCCGGCGCGCCCTATGTGACCGTCGATAGATTTTACTTCAAAAAGGATTTGAAGCCTGACAGATTGAGTGAGTTTTGTTAAGTTTCTTTTCCATGAGGATATGAGCATCTGGTTATGAAAAAACTGCAAACTTATTAAATTGAGTGAGTTTAGTAAGTTTCTTCTCCACGAGGATACGAGCACCTGATTAGGAAATTATTTGGTAATTTGGAGCTTATTAGATTGAGTGGGTTTAGTAAGTTTTTTCTTTAAGAGGATACGAGCATTTGATTATGAAAAGGTTTGAGGATTATCATTTGGGTAGGTTTTATGAAGTTTCTTCTCCAAAAGGATATGAACACCAGATAGGGCGTACTAACATAATGGCTTATACAAAAAAAATTACTGCAATGATGGTGTGTAAGTAGTTGGCTTAAAGATGGATCTCTGGCAGTTTTCTTTTCTGCCCAAGAAAGATCTGAATCAGAAAAATGCACCATACTTTATAATATTATTATGTGGGAAATACTTTCTAAGGGACACATTTCGATGATGCTTTGGCTTATGTGTTCCCTTTGTCTGCAATAATTGACCTAAAGGGGAAAAAATTGATTACTAAAAATTGGTTACACTTGATATGCACCTGCTTGTTAAAGCATTATTAATTTTTTAACATGACCGAGAAAGGTTAAGTTAGCTATTTAATCAGTGATATGTTACCCAGCATTGGCTTTAGAAATTTCATTGCATAAATGATTATATATTGAAGCTATATCCTGGGACAAGAAATCCAAAGAATGAAGACTTTTCTTCTATGCATACCTGTTTTATAAATAAAAACAAATCTACAAGTATTATTAAAACACTTTATTCCTAGGACACTATAATTAATATTATACAAGTATGAGGGAGATACTTTCAACTAGAGAGTCATTCGATCGAAGATTACCATCATCCCAGCTTCCTGCACACTCCTTAAAATTCAAAATGAAGCCCTAGAATCAATCACATAAAGTATAAATAAAATACAACCACATAAAATTATTATTATTTAAATCCAACATATTTTTTTTTTTATTAGCCATGAGTGTAAGACTCCCTAATCAAGACAGGAATGAGCTAATTTTTCGTTTTTGAATAAAGATCATTATCAGTACTATAATCAAAGGATTATATAATTAATTCATGTTCTGATAATTCTCAAAACACTCCAGCCACAAGCAAAACTTGTCATTTTTTACCAAGAGAATTAAACTTGATTAAACCATACTATTCCTTACCTCATTTATCCTCATACAATATAAATTACTTATGGAATTCTTCGTCTCAAACCGTGTCTTCAGTGGAAAATGAACCCACCGAGATTATAATATCCCCCCCCCCTTTATAGCTTAGCTTAAAATATTAGGACCCATCAGACTATATCAATTTCTAACTTCTAATATTGCAAGGGTTGTAAGTAAAGATCATATAATTGCCAAAATCACTTGCTCAGATTTTCACAAAAAAAGCATCAGCAGAATAAAGAAGATCAGAGCGTGATTGTTATAAGTTATACTGCTTATCTTCCCTTCGAGAACAGCCTATTAAATAGTTTTTTACATTCATTTCAAAATTTTTTAATGTCAGATACAACCTTTTGATGTAACAGTGATGATATCCGGATCAAGTTTGGTAATTAGTATTTCAGAGCAAAATGATGTTTTTTCTCGAAAAGAGCATCAGCAAAATAAGGAGGATCAGAATGTGATTGTTATAAGTTGTGCTGCTAATATTCCTTTCGAGAACAGCTTACCAAACAGTTTTTGGTAATTATTTCAAAACTTTTAAGAAGTCAGATACTACCTTTTGGCGTAACAGTGACCAATTACTTTCCGTTAGTTGAGTCAGACCTATTTCCAAACATAAATAAGGCTATTAGGCTACGAATTAGCAATAAAACGTGGATAAAAATAAATGCTTAGAAAAAAGCACGGGCATTTTCTTAAAATAGAACTACATTAAGAGATTTCTTTGATTGAGGAAAGGATATTATCTTTCTACACAAAAGCTCAGCTGTTTGTAATAGTCGTTTCTCATAATATAGGGCTTACTATAGACATGAATGTTCAGTAAAAAGAAGGAAAAAAGTGAGAGAGTATTTTCCTAAACTTCTATTTTAAAAAGTGGGCTTTGATATCGTTGGCCTTTTTTTATTAATCCTAATTGATTCATACCTTTTTTTCTGAGGGACAAATAGCCCAAACACGTACACAGAAGGGGACAGTCCTCCAGAAATCACAAATATTTCTAAATGTCTTCTTCATAGAAATAATCAAATTTTTCCTTTTTTTATTGCACCCCCCTCTGAAAAAACTGGGTACGTGCCTGAAAACCTCCCAAACCTTTTAAAAGTGATTGGTTTCAAAATCACATTAAGCTTGCATAAGAATTTTATTTCGCACGATGATGGGTACTTTATTCAAAAACCTATCACTGCAACAACTCCTACTAACGACTCACTGCAGCACTAAGCCACTTGAGGCCTACATAGCCACCTCCCTCTTTACACTCTTTCAATAAGTTATATCCCTTAAATCGTTCCTTACGACCTCCTGCACCCAATGTGGGGACGAACTTGTCATCTGTTGGCCCGAAAAGGACGTTGGATCGAAGAGGACGATCCTATCGGTTCTTCTAAGTGACATTTTAAGTCACTAAAAAGACCAAGATATAACATTTGAGTCACAACATTTTTTTGCGCATAAACATTTTGTCAGCTGTAACTGGTTCCCCAGATGCATAGCTATGAGCCCCTTTCTCTATTTTAAAGACAACCATTTTTTCAAATTTCCAATTTTACTCAGGGGAGTGGAGTAGCTGTTCCTTAGATTTTGTTGATATACCCTCCTGATAACCTTTTTCCAATTAAAAACCATATAGGTAAACAATCACGGAGATAGGAGCTATGTTGGGTTTTATCGTTGGAAATATTTAGTACTATTTTTTTTTGTTTCTTAATTAAGTGACTAAATTAAGCAACGGATGCATAAATAATCATAAATGATGCATAGGAGCATAAATATTCAACGGATACGCCCCCCCCCTTTTTCGAAAATCAAACGAATTTTCTTTTGAAGTGTAGCACTAAACTTGATGAATCTTATATATTTGAAATCAGCATAATAAGCCAATGTAAACTAATATGATGCTGTCTTTGCTTATTTATCTGCATGCTTTTGTTGTGTTTGATTTCTGGACTTGATCCGCTTTAATACATAGCCTAACCTACATCCCAAGATTAGTGTTACATATGTACAAAATGATATATTATTGGTATAAATAAATAAAGCCTTTTTACGTTGATGTCGTCTGATAAATTATCTAAAAGTACCTAGAACAGTATAAAAGAAATCCAATTGTTTGAATTAGCTAAGTGGAATCTTGGATGTACATCTAAATTTTTTTTTTAGAAAAATCGACAATTTTAATTATAATGAAAAAGTCCTTCTTATACAGCTGTATATTTTTTGATAGTAGTGGAACAAAATAAAAAAAGAACTTAGATGAAAAATCGTAAATACGTATTGCACCAAATAGCTTGAAAAGTGTAATTCTCTTTGGGAATCAGCGGAACGTTAACTTGTGTATTTTTACGGACGAATGACATTGTCAACTTTAACTAATTAATTTTGCTTTGGTTGAGTCCAAAGCCATCAAGAAATCAAAAAAAGCCATTATGATTTCAGCCTGCCATCCATTTGATTCTTCAATAAGTATTCTAAGACTGAAGATCAAGCCAGCACATGAACTGCGTGGTCGGAAGCCACAGTTTTCATCTCTAAGTATGGCTTCAACTTTCGTCTGGATGCGATTCAAAAGTACATGGCAGAGGAATTTGCCTCCTGCAGTTTGTAGGGTGATGCCTCGCCAATTTTGGCGATCAGCTGTTCTACCCTTCTTAAATAGTTTCATTATAACCGCTTTCTTCCAATCTGTGGTAAAATCCTCATTGTCCCATGCCTATGAGATTCAACGCATCAGAGAACCCTACTGTAGAAGTTTCAAGCCTCCGTTTGCAAAATGCGAAAATCTGCGAAAAAAGATCATAGAGGCTTGCTTATTATTTTTTCTTTGGGGGTGATCTTATCCAACCAATGGTCCTTGAATACCAAGGGATCATTTGAATGGACATTAAAAGTTATAGTGTCCTTCTTATGTGACCAAAAAGATTGGAGGGCAGCTAGCCCCCCTCGTACTCCCCTTTTGTCAACTATTTACGCATAAAATTTGTTACTGGGAAGTATAGACATTTTTCAGGGGAGGAGGTTTTCCACGGCGAGAAATTTCTGTAGGGAGGGAAGTTTCCGGGGGGTGAAATTTCCTGAAAAAATTTTACAGGGGAGGAATCCGCCAGGATTTTTATGCGAAATTCTTTTTACTTCTCTTATTTTTTTTGGAAACTCAGTTTTACATCTGATGATGTTCGGGGGGAAATTTTCAGCGTGGTTGGAATTGTTCTGGAAAAACTGGAGGATTTTCCCGCGGAAGAAATTCTCCATGGGGGAATTTTCAGTGGGAGCACCTTTCCTCTGAGGGGTCGGGATAAAATTTGAGATAACCAATTTGTGGAAAATAGACCAAAGCTGAAATAGCTATGCCTCCAGGATAGACATTGTTAACATTATAGTTAACAATTGCTTGTTAACATTATAGTTAACAAGTTAACAATTATAGTTAACATTATAGTTATTATAGGTTCTGTTCAAGCTTGCCTGCTTGAACAGAGCCTATTAATTGAAAGCAGAGTAATGACTTCAAGAAACAAAAGCTTAGTACAGCATTTTCAGTCCGTTATCTCTGAGATAGAGTATAGAACTCCAACTCAGCTCAAATAATGGGGTGCCTGGATCAGCCTCAAGTTAAAACATCTTCCCAGGCGAGAATTATACGTAGTTTTCCAGAACGTAATTTTTATTTACCATTCGGCCTGAGGTCAGAACTCATTTTAAAAAACAGCAAAACTTAAACCTTTACCACCGTCCTGCAATAAACCGCAATCGGCAGTACAGGGGAAAAGATACCCAGACAGAAGCAATGTCCTGTTTCTGCAACACAACTGCCATGCCCTGACATGGGAACCAAGATCTGAAAAGGTTCAGGATCTGGACTAAATTTTGAATTATAATCAAAATAAAAACACAAGAATTTGAGAAAAAAATGGAAAAAGGCGAATCAGAGGAAATCGCGATTGTAACTGAATAAAAACAAACTTATTCATGAATGTATAGTAATTTTAGGTGACATAATGTTGTCTAATTCGCATCTTCTTAATTAACAAAAAGAAAGTGTATGTTACGAGCAACAGTTTTATATCAATCTGTTTTCTTCTTGGTATTAGTGTATTATTATTTATAATTGTATTATTATTATAATTATAAAGTGTATTATTATTATAATTATAAAGTGTATTATTATTATTATTATAACTATAAAGTGTATTATTATTATAATTCGCCAGCTGACAATGAGTTAGCCAGCCATACAATCTCCTATTACACAAATCCTTATCCATGGGATCATGGCTCAAAAATATACTTCATAAAATTTTACTTAATCAAACATTGCTTCTAGCTGCCAAAAAAAAACTAATTCTATTTATGATTAACCCCAGCGCTTTTAGACCAGCGCTAAGAAACAAAAATATGGAAAATTACAAATAAAGGCTAAGTTGTAGCCTATTTTTGAGTCCAAATAGAGTAAACACTCTCCAACATTAATTTTTCTTCCCTACATATAAATGAAATTATAGCTAAAAATTAAACTTATATGTCAATCATGAAATACTAAACTATGCTGTAGAAATCGAACACCTCTTACTTATTATATCTTCAATTTTTTTGTCAAATTGAACTTTTGAATAAGCATGAATGTTGGGATTGTCTTGGAAAAAAACGATAACAATGGGGGTCTTAAAGATAATTGCAAGGGAAACGATCAAAAATAAAAAAAAATTTATTTGCTGGTTGAAAGAAAATTCTGGTAGGGAAGAAGGGGCCTGTTGAGACAAAAAACTGAGATGAATCTCCTTTGACCGTTGATGTAGACTCATACTTTGTAACCAACTGTAGTCGGCCAATTTTTGAAATGCTTACAAGAATTTCATTTCAGCTAAATTAAAAAGCAATGAAGTCGTTTATCCGTGTTAAGTTTCAGCACCTGCCGTTTATTTTTTCCTTTTTCTGAATAAAGTACATCGTATTGTTTTAAAACAGTTTCAAATGAGCTTTTGATTATTTTCTCATAAGATTCTAATTTGTTTGTAGATGAATATAAGTTCTTTAATCCTATAAATTTTAATGCGCACCCTTTTCTTACCCGGAAGTAACAGATTTTAGTTTGTTGTTTTTTGCATCATTACAGGGCTTAATTTTGATGAATGTTTACCCTTGGCTCCTCGTCATGTGCAAAATAACTGGTCAGGTAGTAAATTTTGATTCAAATGTCGTTATAAGTGTAACATGGTAGATTGAATAGATATTTCTATTCTAAAATGGTTTTATGACAATATTGAAGTATTAGAAAGGAAGAATAACAAATACTCATAATATACACTAAAATCAAACCTATTTCCTATTTATCTATTATTAATCATAAGGTTAACTTTGTAATAGGATATGCTCCAATCTGATATTTTCTTTTTTTTCCAGCTATGAAGACTACAGATGGCTATTATACATCAGAGGCACCTACTACAGCTATAATCTCCACCACAACTTCTACCACATCCTATAGTCCCTCCACATCTCAACCTTCCACTGGAACTTACTATCCTACTACAACTCATAGCTCAACGTTCCCTTCAGATCCCCCTTGTTTTGTATCTCCTCGACTGTGCAGGACCACAACTACCACAACTACCCCAACTTATCCTCCAACTGAAATCTATCCTCCCACCACAACTTACTATTCCACCACAACTTATCCTCCCACTACAACTTACTCTCCTACTACAACTTACCCCTCCAACAAACCTTACCCTCCAATTGCAACCGACTATCCCCCCACAAGCTACCCTACCACTTCATCTCAACCTTCCTCCCCCAGTTACTCTCCCAGCACAACTTACCCTCCCACAACAACTTACGCTCCCACCGCAACTTCCTCTACCACCTCATCTCAACCTTCCTCCCCAATTTATCCTCCCACAACAACTTACCCTCCCACCACAGATTACCCTTCCACTTCATCTCAATCTTCCACCCCAAGTTACCCTACTACTACAAATTATCCTAGGACCACAACTTGCCTACCCACTATGCTGCCTAAGGAATGATGAAAAAGAATGACGTTGAGTGATGCAACAGGTAATGATTTCTACGGTACCTTTGCAATTGGTGAATCAGTCAGTTGGTTTTTAGATGCTTTATAGAAGACTGTACGTCCATTTTCTTTTTTTTACCAGAAGTCTAAAGGAAAGCGAGTATATCTCCTTATGGAGAATACATAAAATCAATAGGTTTCATTAAAAGGTTGTTAATTTCACACGCAATTGGGTAAGTATATTATATTTTGTCTAACGAGTCTGGGATAGAGTTGGAACTTCTAGGGAATGTTTTTTGGAGGGGGGTCTTAGAGTTTTGAAAGAAGAGGGCAAAGTGTATTTGCCCAGTTCTCGTGAAACTGTATAAGCTATTGTTTATTCCTCGTTTTTTTGTTGTTGCCCGAGAGACTCATTGGTTAGCTCATAATATACTTAAATTATGCTACCTTAATGCCTATTAAAATATACCTTATGAATTCACTGATGAATGAGCAAACTCATAAAGACAGAATATTTTTCTTAAAAAAATCATATATTAATATAAGACATTCCGTACTAGCAAAAGCATTTTGACTATTGAAAACTACTTGTATTTTAGAAAAACACAGTTAGAACAGCGCATTTAGTTACTTAGAAAATTTTAGAAAACAGCGTCGGAATCATAATGTGCAACAGATATGGTTGGAAACTGATCTTATTAACTTACTTTCAGGCTTTCTTAAAACAAAACACAAATTATGTGCAAATAGTGTTGAAAGCAAAGTATTATAATATGCAGGGATGGAAGTTGTCATAATATGGTGTTGGAAGTTGTTCTTATTAATTTACTAGCTGTTGGTGTGGCACTTCGCGCCCCCAAGCCCCCTCGCACGCGTAAGCCGTTACGCACCACATTAGTTGTGTCCCTGTTTGTCCCTAGGCCTTTCTTTGTGTGTTTGTTCTTTGACTCTGTGTGTCTCAGTGTGTTTTTGCTTGTCTCGATCACTGTACCTGTGTGTCTGAATGTTTGTTTGCTTGTTTTTCTGTTTTTGTATGGTTTTCTGTCGATGTGTTTTGGTGCCATACCGGCGTCAGCTGCCACGAGTAATCGGAAGAAATACTATTGTTAATTTTCCTTTAAGTTTAAACGAACGATTCTAGTGTTGTCGGATATTTGGATATTGAAGAATTTCTTAAGTATGATAATACACGCTAGAGGGTGCCGTGTGTCAGCCACCGTGCTTCAAAGGCTTGGAATTGACTTCGACTAACACGTTCACCAGCTGATTTTGTATGGCAAAAAAATGGAAGTTGACATCCCTCTGCCGTTGTTTGTCAAGAGAGAATGGTTCAAGACCTCTTGTTTCTTAGGCTTTAGACTATGAAAAATCGATTTCTCTGATATTTTGATTTTGTTTGGGCAAGAATTGGTTTTTATGACAAAAAATGGTAGTGAATTCCCCTCTACGCTGGTCTGTCAAGAAAAAGTGGCTTAAAACCTCTTGTTTTAAAACTTTACGCTATTAGAAATTTATTTCTCTGACGTTTTATCCTGTTTGGGCGAAAATAGATATTTTATGATACAAAATGACAGTAAACGCCCCTCCAAGGTAGTCTATCAAGATAGGGTGGCTTAAAATCACCTGTTTTTAAGCTTTAGACTATTAAACGTTTATTTATCTTATATTTTCATCCGGTTTGGAAAAAAATTGAATTCTTATGGTGAAAAACGGCAGTAAATGCTCTTTTGCGGTGGTCTGTCTGGATAGAAAGGCTTAAAACCTCCTGCATTTGGGCTTTAGATTATGAAAAGTAGATTTCTCTGATATTTTGATCCAATCGGTTAACCAAAGTTGTTGATACATCAATTAATACTGTTTTGGGAGCTGAAGGAAGGCTAGATTGGAACGATTCCAACTATAAATTGGCGGTTCAATACAACAAAAACACAACTAAGGATGTCACCACAGGTCTTAGTAGCCGAGCAGCATTACAATCTGCAATTGACAATGAGAGTTTTGATTTGTTCGGAGTCAACGGTGCAACAGACACAGAGCTAGCTCGAACTTTTGCAGTAGACTCAAGGTATGATGCACACTTTACACTAACGGGCTTTGATTATTCTACTAGCACCGAATTAGGTAAATACAATGATAAAGCCGTTAATGGAGCCTTTGGCGTAGACTATAAACATCACGATTACGAAAGTCGATTTAACGATCCTTTCACCGGCGATCTCATCGATGGCAGAGCAGGAGGAGGAAGCGCACAGGGCTCTAGACAAATTGTCTCGTCTTTTGCTGAGGTTAATTTGCCAACCAGCAAAACTACCGATTTAAATTTATCTCTGCGTTTCGATAATTACAGCGATTTCGGCTCGGCATTCAGTCCTCAATTGGGAAGCACTTGGCGGTATTCAGATAGACGGCTTTATCGGTTCAGTGTTGGAAAAGGGTTTCGAGCACCAAGTTTGTTTGAGCGCTACTCTAGAGCAAACCAGAGCTTTCCAAACGCTATTGATGAACTGCGATGTCGAGAAGTGGGAGATGCTGACGGGAATGGTGTATTAGATGAAAACCAAAATGCTGATACTTTGGCAAGTGGTTCACCCTGTTTACCAGTATCAATGCAAGTGATAAGTGAAGGCAATAACCAATTAGAAGCTGAAGATTCGTTTTCGCTTTCCATTGGTACGGTATATGAAATTAGAGATTCGTTACGCGTAACCTTTAACTATTTTTATAATTCATTGTATCATCCATAACTTGTTTTCTAAGATATAACCTAAACGTAATTATTGAATGTGTTTCCAATAACCGACAACTACCATGATTTTGTATGTTTCTGCGGTTGAATGTCTCTATATCCATTGAAATGCAGTATTAAGGTGTTTTTTTATACAGAAGTGATAAATAATTTTGCCAAAATTGGATACTTTGATTTTCCTCAACATGAACCAACACTCGTGTTGCTTTGCCTCGATGAAATTAGCCAGCAGGCTCTTAAAAGGAAGATGAAGCACTTCAAAGTGTAAATTAGCTCGTTGTCATGTGCTAACAGTGCCCTGTTGGGGTAGATAAATTTCAATGGCAGACTCATAGGGATAGAAAAAAGAATATAGGCTCGGAATCGCGTGGAGATACAGCATTATATTCTCCTCCAAATAAGCAAACAAGAAGAAGAAGAGGAAAGAATATAGACCAGATTCTCGCTAGTTTCCTCCTATTTATTCAGTTCTTCCATTCCAAAAATAATTGCATAACTGTTTTTTAGTGGTAATACCTGACCGCGAAACTTTGTAGAATTTAGTCTCGACTCTTTTTCATATCTCTCTGGGCTGACTATAGAAATGTGTGCTCTAAAAACATGAGTCTACATTATCAATTTGTTTGGAAAGTAACATTATGTCTGAAATTTCACATTTTAAAGGTATTTTCTTACGGATCCCATAATGGGCAACACTGATCGGAAGCTCTACTGAAGTAATTACGTGTAATGATATAATTTGGGCAGCTGTTTTCGCTCTCTTGTCCACAAGACAGTTCCAGTTCAACTAACTTGCTCCGGGTTGTTTCAGTGTGCAAGATACCGGAAAATTATGCTTGTAATGATTGATTCGTCTTTATTTTTCTTTCGTAAAAGAGAACTTGTATGTATCGACTCCAACTCTAAATTTATCTCTATGCAGCAAAAGTTTACTAAAACTCTGACTCCATGACTCCGAATTAACAGCCCTTTTTAAAGCTTCATTTAGCTAGATTTCACAAGTTATAACCGACTCCAGCTACAATTCTGACTCCAGAAATTTCAACGTATCGACTCCAACTCCAGTTTTAACTCTATGCAGCAAAAGTTTACTAAAACTCTGACTCCATGATTCCGAATCAACAGCCCTTTTTAAACCTTCGTTTAACTAGATTTGATAGTTAAAGTTTTACTATAAATAAGTTTAAAACTACAAGTTTACTAAAACTCTGACTCCATGACTCCGTCTCAACAGCTCTTTTTGAGGCTTCATTTATCAGTTATAACCGACTCTAGCTACAATTCCGACTTCAAAAATTTTCAATGTGTCGATTCCAAATCTAACTTCAACTCTATGCAGCAAAAATTTACTAAAACTTTGAATCCATGACTCCGACTTAACAGCACTTCTTAAAGCTTCATTTAACTAGATTTTCTAAGTTATAACCGACTACAAATAAATTTCTGACTCCAGAAATTTTCTATGTATCGACTCCAACTCAATCTATGACTGTATCACTCTGACTCCATGACTCAAACTCAGCAGCTCTTTTTAAAACTTCATTTAGCAAGATTTCTAAGTTATAACCGACGTCAACTACAATTCCGATTCCAAAAACTTTTCAATGTATCCGCTTCAACTCTAACTTTAACTCTATGCAGCAAAAGTTTACTAAAACTCTGACTCCATCACCTAGAATATAAAACTCACCCCAACACCTAGTTGGTGGGGGCGCTTCGCCCTTTAACTACGTAAAACTTGCGAATATACATACCTCATTATTCTAATGATTGCCCTTGAGCTTTGTTAATGCATTGACAATTCAGCCATTCTGGCTATTACCTTGATGTGTTTTTACTAGCATGTAAGAACGTTATTGCTTCAAATTACAGAAAATTCCGGTCATAACTACAATTTATAGCTGGATAAGTCTTAAATTGGAAAAAAAGAGACAGAGGGGGGGGGGGGAGAGAAACCAAATGTGAAACAAATTTTGGTAGTACAAGGATATTATTCAGGATGGGGGCGGAGCAGTGGCATTAACTCACGAAAATTAAGGGAGGAGTGGGCAAATTTATTTTTTGTATAATCTTGGATTATAAAGCTGCTTGTTTAATTTATTTTATAAAAGAAAATTCGATGAAAATATAATTTTTTTTCTAACTCAAAATTGAATGCAGTAACAACAGATAACTACAACATGAGTAAAAAGAGGTGGGTTGTTTTGTTTCCATTGTTATCATAAAAATAAACCAACTTAGTTATTTACGGAATAATTTAACTAATTCAATTAATGCAGGACTAGAGGTACAAAACAAGGATTTTCCACCCCATATCCAGGTTAAATCTTGTGCTACCCTTTAGTATAGGCTGCAAGATTATGTTGAAAGAAAACTTTACAAATGCTGATCAGCCATGTACACATGCTTTTATTTTGCAGTGGGAAAATATAGTAAGAGGATGGGGATAAAGGCATATTACACCTCTTTTTTCTTTCAAGAAAAAATCAAAAGAATTTTTGGAGGTTAGGGCACAGTCGAATTGAGATGGTATGGCGAGTTTTTTTTTGTATATTTCTGTGACTGTTTCTGTTACAAATATAGTAAGGGGATATATAGTATAGGGAATATATAAGGGGATGGGGATAAAGGTTATTAACTATTAACATTGTATAGAACGCCGAAGTAAGTGTAAAATATAAGAAATTGTATAACACCTGTAGAAAACCTCCAGTATTTTTAGATTTTTTTTTAGAAAAACAGGGATTTTCAGGTTTGAATGGACCTAACACAGGTAGAGAGGGGCGGGAATGTTTTTATTTCGATATCCTTTCTAGTTCCAAATTAAGTCCCCTATAGTGTTTAAATTCTTTTAAAGAGTAATCCATACTTAAGGCTCTTAAATCAGTTTTTCTTTTTTCTAATCCCCCTTTCTCTCTCATCGGATGCTAAAGTTACTAGACTTCCTATTTTTTGTTCTCTGTTTCTCTTTCATTAAAGACTCTTGAACCGCAATTGGCTTTGTCTTTTCGCCTCTCCTCTTTTGTTAACGATTCATAAAAGAGAGTAGGCTATTTCTTTTGTTCGGTATTTTTGTCCCCCCCCCCTTTGTTTTTTAAAGTCTCTCGAAGTATAGTTAAAACGCTTGCTTGTAACTTATTTCAAAACTCGTGGTCGCTTTTGAATTCTTGACAACGCAAGGAAATAGCCACTTACCATTTTATTCTATTGCTATTAGAAACGCGTCTATAAACCATCATTCTATTATGATGCTCCACATTCCTCTTAAGCTATTCAATTTGGGTGGCCCCCCCTGCGAAGTGAACCTGGTAAAAAGGACCCCTTCTTCCAAGATTGGCCGGAAGGACTGTCATGAGAAAAAATAGTGGCACGCAAATAATATTTTTTTTCAAATTTTGCCCCTATGTCGAGTAGCGATTACTGCCCCAAGGTTAGGAACATTACGAGTAAACAATTTCCTCCCAAAACACCTGAACTTCAGTTGCCAGGTGAGGCGGAAAACCCCTGGATTTTCTGCAACTTTAAGTTGCTTCCCCCTAACAGTTGCGCATGTGTGAGCCTAGGCTTGCCATTACCTTTCAGCTATAGTCGAACCTATTTTACCAAGACCCTCAAACCAAAGGAATCTTTGAAAAGCCGTTGCACTTCAGATCATTCTTCCATGCCGAAAAAGGTTTTTTTCTTTACTCGTGTGTGAAAAAGAATTTCTCTCAAGGTTTCTCGTCCGTAACTTCCTTAATTTTGAAACAATTTAAACGAGCTTTCTTTTCATACGGGTTTTTAGAAATAAACCTTAATAGTTATTGGTATTTTTTAGTTCCGGTAGTGTTTATTTTTCACTGGGGGGGGTGCGGATCCTTGTAAACAACTTCAGAAATTCATTCAAATATTGAAAAACGGTAAATGTGAGCTAAATAGGGAGGGATCTTATATATAACGGAACTAAATAAAAAAAAATGGATTTAACAGTCTGTTTGGGAAAAACAAAAACCTACCTCTCTAAGGAAGGAAGCTTCAAGGATTTCAAGTTTATTCCGTTCATCATCAAACAAATCTTCCGTCATCGTTGCCACGCATTTGAATTCCTTTGATATCTGCCGCTCATAGCGAAGCTGCCTAAAAAGTCGAAATTTAAGTAGCTGTTAAGAATCAAAGCCCCTCCACCCATAAAAATGTAAAACCAAGTCATTGAACAAGAACTTAGTTGTTTTTAGGAAGAAATTAGCTAGCCAAAGAGAATAGGGCACCTTTCCCCTTAGATTAAGTTTCCTTTTGCTATTTGTGGATCTGTCGGGCGAGCATTTAATTTCGACGCGCTTTATTTCATCAAGAATACCATTTACAGCCTCAAAGCTAAACAAAAACTCAAATACATATAAAATACGCTTGAATATTGCCAACAATTATATTTGTAACTAAAGCTATGAGCGCGCTATGGCCTAAATGGACCAAAACTTTAGAAACACATTTTGAAAAACAAAAACTGTCTGGTGAATTTTTTTTCAATTTAATGAGTCCTTCGCCCCGTTTAGAGAAGCCTTTGCCGGGATCTGGGGGAGGTAGCCCTATTGGAAAGTTTAGCGTGTCTGACGTATTGGTTTCTAAGTTAATAATAAAATGTAACATAAATATTTAAATACCCCCTCTGCTGAGGACCAAACACTGGTTGCGAAACATACAACTGGTTCGTTTTGATACAGTGCTTCTATATTCTCAAATTACTTTCGTATTTACAATCAATATTTCAGATATACTTGGATATCAAATTTAACTGAATTCGGGCACCTTTTGCAATGTATTTTGAAGTGTGATTTTAAACTGGACCAAATTTCTCATTACACATATGGGTTTCAGCCACTAAATACAAAAGTAATCACACAAATGGTGACAAAACACAAAATAAGAAGACACCCCTCACTCTAACACTAAATTTAAAATCATATATCTTATCCCAAACTGTGGAACTTTATGCAAGATTCTTTTATTAAACAAGCTCTGGTAAGCAAAAATTTAGCAAAACTAAGTCATGTCTTCATTGTGGCTTTTATAGGCGATGTTGCCCTTGCTTTTGTGCTTTTTCTGCCAACTCCAGTTTTTATTGGTGCTTTTTAAGGCTTAGAAGGAAAAGTAGTCACATATAAAGTGACTTTTCAGGAATAGCAAAATCCAGTGACTGGTAAGCTATTTTCACCTGGCTTACTCCTCCCAGGAAGTGATTATAAAGCCATAGCTTAAAAGTCACCAGCAGCTGTTGCTGCTCAAAACAGAAAAAAATATTCTTGTGCAACAGTTGTTATCATCGTATAGAGAAGTGGCAGCGAAAATACAAGAGGAATGTGAGTAGCTGCCCTCTACATCAGGGTAATAAGCATAAATATTTGTCCCTTAGGAACATTAAAAAGGACATAGCGAGTGTCGTCATTCAAACTTAAATGCGCTTGCGCAAGTGACGCGATGGTGATAGCAAGTATCACGCCAAGCACATTCAAGTATTCATGATTTACAAATTCTTTCAAAAAGGCATTATTGTCACTTACCCATTCGGGACGGGCAGCTACTATTGCTGCTAAAACACCACCGACTACAACGAGTGTGACAAATGAGGTGTTGATTCTCATTTGAAAAGCTTATCAGCGATCATCTTCCAAGTCGATGCATTATCCTTCGTGAGGGGTTGATCGTCAGCGATTTCAGTAAATTTTTCTTCGACTTCAGAATTGTAGATTATCTTCTTTCCTGACTTTAGCTTGGTATGTCCTCCACCTTTTGAGATATACTCAACTGAATTTTCGATATCCTCACCGCTTAGGTCAAGATTCCCCCTAGGATTTTCCAATTCCACCTCGTGCCCCAGCCAAACGCCAATTTTGAATAGTGGATTTTTGACATTCTGTAAGCCGTAAGATAAGGGGCCCGGGCGAATGGAAATGATGAGATTTAGCCCGCCTTCCTGTTGAATTTTACGCTGCATTTGTTCAGGATAATGTTTAACATTCCTGATCTCATTTTCCAGAATCGTAAAAAAAGCATGTTTGCCCACAATACCTCCAGGAAAAAAGACTTCACATTGTTCCAAGGTCTGTTTTAGAAGGTCGTGTTTAGCGCCTTTTTTAATAAATGTATGGCGAAGTTGGCTTTTTGAAGCGCTGTCTATGTCGATCGTAGCGAGAATACCGTTTAAGGGAACGCCTGATTCATTTACTTTTATATAATAGGTTCTGTAAAATTGCTCGTATAGATCAGGCTTAGCATAAACTTCGTCTCTACATATTCTTATGTGAATATTAAGGCGAGCGATGCCCTCGGAGTAAGCGATTGTGCCTAAATGTGCTGAGGTATTACTCTAGGCACAAGATTACCAAAGGGATAAACTAGACTGTTAATTAAATTGATGAAACTCTAGATGAAGGGGCATTACCTTTTTTAGGCAAAGGAAAATCAGAATCATCAAAACATTTCATTAAAATCTGAGAATAATCATTAAAAAGAAATGCTCAACTGGTGTTGCAGCTACAGGGCAACTCTAAAACACCAATTTTAACATCCCTAGTAGTTTTACTAACCAAGTTTTTATTTTACAGTTATTTTATAACACTAGGTAGCATCTCTCATTTACCATAACTAAATGTGTCACCATTTATTTTAGCCACAGCCATCTTTAGCACCAGTACACTATGAAAGAGCAGCAGACCCAATTCTACTCCCATTTTACACCAGTGGTAAGGACATAGGAGTCACTGTAAACAACCTTCTAAAGTTACACAAACATTCTGTAATGGCCATATCCACAGCCAGTTTGAATAATAAACCACAGAAGAATAGTTAGAAACCATCGAAAGACCAACTCAGGTTTATCAATCGTTATGCAAGGATTATTATATATTTAAATCTGATGAGTAATCACATAAAAATTTGTGACTGCTTCATAAGTTAAATAGCTTACTTTCAAGGGACAAATTACATGAAACAAATTCTGGAAGAAAAGATGAGACAGACAAGCGCAAGCACAAAATTTATTGTTTTCTAAAACAAATGCTAGATTGGACACCTGTATTATATATCTTTTTTCTGTTTCATAAAGCATCTATTCACATTCAGTTTAAATTTGTAAACAAAAAATTTCTTAATTTTAAAATTCTGAGAAATTTGTTTCATTTTTCGAGGAAAATTTTTGAACAAGCAGTTTTCTAAGAATAAAAAAAAAACAAAAAAAAACCTGACATCACCAAGGTCAGAAACCGCCGCCCCGCCTTCTCCGTTCGCAGCGCCCCTTTCTTAACCAAGCGGGTCAATAAAGTGCGCACGGTACCGAGACTCCACTGGCGATCTTTGGAAAGGGCGTCGAGCACTTGGGTGGCGGCGACCGGTGGCTGTTGCCATGCAATCGAAAGGACATCCCACTCGGCGTCGGTGATGCGGATGGATTTTTTGGGTTGGCTCATGATATCTGCGACAGTTGTCGCATTTAAAATGGTACAGCTGTCGCAGGTAGTCAAGAGGGGATTCTGGATTTGTTCTTTGAACTCGGCGGGATTGGGGCTGGCGAGCTTCGGGGTGACGACTTGCCGTGGCTTCTCGGTTGCTTCGGGACACGGCGGTGGGTTAAATGGCGGGATGTTGTTTCGATTGAAGCGAATGCGATTAGGGGCCTTGGTTGGGGTTGTTTTGCTGTTGCTGGGAAGGATCCCGAGCGTAGCGGATGTCGGTGGCGCGCTCGACCAAGCGGGTGCCAATCGAGCCGAGCTGGAGGCTTTTGTGGCGCATGCGGCGG
>JAAAKM020073195.1:183907714-183926487 GCA_010016025.2 Alatinidae sp. Z8VKAUB7J3 | reverse complement strand
GAGTTTCTGGTGCGCTACATGCCTGAGAAGGATCTCCAATCTCTGAGTGCGGCGTTCCTCAACGAGAATCTGGACTTTGCGCTGCGTGCGCGGGCTGAGTTTCCGTGGGCGCAAAGGGTGTCCGAAGCGATGTTCTTCAACAACGTGTTGCCTTACGCTTTGTTGGATGAATCCCGTGAACGATGGCGACCGGGCTTGTACGAAAAAGCCAAAGTCATCGTGGCCAATGCGGAAACCGCCACCGAAGCCGTGCAGGCGATCAATCGCGAGTTGTTCAACGTGATCAACGTGCACTACAACACCGGCCGGAAACGACCGAATCAAAGCCCGGACGAATCGGTTCAACAGGGACGGGCCACTAGAAACTTGGCTAGCAACCATCACGACTCCGAAGAAGCTGGATGTGACTCGAACAAAACGTCTCCAAAAGATAGAGGGTGTGACCACACCACCTCAGTTTGCGTCGTTGTTTGTCGAACCGCCGGAGATCACCGACGAGGGTGTGCTGCGGTTTACGCCAGCGCCCAATGTGAACACGATCAACAACCTGGGACCGGCGCAGATCGAAGTCGTGGCGATGGATTCGGCCGGCGGCCAATCCGATCCGGTCACACTTTCGATCACGATCAACGAAGTCAATGATCCACCGATTGCCGTGGCTGATAACTTTGCGACCAACGAAGATGCGATTTTGACCATCACTTCGGCGGAAGTGCTGTTCAATGATATGGATCCCGATTTGGCATCCAATGCAGCGGAGTTCCTGACGGTCGTGATGCCAGCTCAATCGCAATCGATCAGCGGTGCGGAAGTCACGTTCAACCCAGTCACCGGAAACATCACTTACAACCCGCTGACTTCGAACCTGATTCAAGCTCTTGCACCGGGTGATCCGCCGCTGTCCGATTCGTTCTCGTACGCGGTACGTGACGCAGCCGGTGTGACCAGCGGGCTTGTGACCGTCGGATTGACCATTTCTGGTATCAACGATGCACCAGCGGTCGTTGATGACGAATTCTCGCTTGTCGACGGCGGTCCGACTCCGGCTCCGGTCTTGAACAACGACAGTGACGTCGATGGCGAAATCGATTTCAGCTCGATTGTGATTACCCAATTGCCGGCGTTCGGCAGCTTGGCACTTGATCCGTCGACTGGCATTTTGACTTACACAGCGTTCGGATCATTCACTGGCGAAGACCTGTTCCAGTACACCGTTGCCGACACGATGGGACTGCGCAGTCTTCCTGCCACGGTTACCATTTCGTCCTGTAGAATCTCTGAATGTTATGGTATCGATTCAGCATGATACGCAAATAGGAACGACCTTTCGGCTAAATGTTTTCTAAGCGTAAGGCAAAAAATATTGTTGTGCCATTAGAAAGTAATTTTACAATTGAAATTTGAGTGGTGAAATTTGTGGTATTTGGTGAAGTTTGGAGCAGACTTTATAATCATAAATAGCTAACATCTCTACAAATTGCACACGAGAATGTAATTAAAAAAAAAAAGAAATAAGAAAAGTGTTACTTACAGTTTTGTAAGGAGTGGCAAAAAGCTCAATCAAGCAAATTGACCATCATGTGCATTTACCACGGAAGTATGAAATCAGAAACAAGAATGGAACAACTATACGAATTATGATTTATTTGAGACAACTTCCTGCTGATCAAAACTTTATTAAATTGGTACGCACTCTATATTACGTGCTCTACAAATAAAGAAAAGGCTTTTCCACAATGATCACACTTATGGGTATTTGGTTCATCAAGAGGTAACAACGTGTTTTGTTTTTATCCAACTTGAAAACTTTGCCTTTGAAAGCCTTTTTATCATTAAAGTTCAAAAACAATATTACAGCAATTACATAAACCATGGTTTATTCAAGACATTTACATGCTAATTAAAAACTTTAGTTGATTGGAGTACTTGTTTATGACTTCGCCGCTTTATAAATAATGGAGAGACCTTTCCACTATCACTACACTTGTGGGTATTTTGTTCATTAAGATATAGCTTCATATATGTTTTCGTCAAAATTATTGAGTTTTTCATTAAATGTATTTTAATTATTCTGTCAATAAAACAACAAGACAGCAATCACATGCGTTTGATTTTACTCAAGACATTTTCACGTTTATCAAAAACTTTAATAAATCGGTGTACCTGTCTATGACACCATGGCCCGCATTTTTTCCATAATTTCAAGATAATTCTATGAAATTTTAATATTCGGAATTTCTCCTCATTAGAAAAATAAAGGACAATGATTTAGACTAAACATGCCTGAAATTACAGATGAGGATCGTGAAAGAGTGAAACTATTAGAAATGGTCTCTAGCTCAAAGCATGAATTCAAAAAACTCACTTTAGAACAATTAAAACGGTTACAAGAATTAGTTGAAAAAAAAGATTACAGTCATGACAAAAAGGCTCACAAATCTAAAGTAAAATTATTGGGAAAAATCAATGTTCGAATTTATGAGATTACTGAAGGTAAAGGTATTTGGAACTAGTTTGCTAATTAAGTACAAATATTGAAATGATCTTGATGAATTGTGGCTGAAAATAATTTAATTCATGAGAGTAGTCCGTATTTACTTCAACACGCCAACAATCCCGTTAATTGGTATGGTTGGAATGATGAATCATTAAAAAAAGCAAAAGATGAAAACAAACCAATCTTTCTTAGTATCGGTTACAGTTCTTGTCATTGGTGCCATGTAATGGCACATGAATCCTTTGAAAATGAAGATGTTGCAAAATTCATGAATGAGAATTTTGTAAATATCAAAGTTGATAGAGAAGAACGTCCTGATATTGATGATATTTATCAAAAGGTTTGTCAGATAGCTACTGGTCAAGGAGGATGGCCTTTGAGTATTTTCTTAACCCCAGATCAAAAACCATTCTATGTTGGAACTTATTTTCCCGTGTTGGATTCTTATGGTCGCCCTGGATTCGGAAGTATATGCAGACAACTTTCTCAAGCTTAGAAAGAAAAACCTAAAGACATTGAAAAATCTGCAGATAATTTTCTTGATGCTCTAAACAAAACTGAAAAAGTTTCAACTCCCTCAAAATAATGAAACTTGGTCATCTCTTCCCCATATAGAACATTTCCCTTCGTAATGTCATGTCTGCTACTTAAGAAAAGGTGCCTCTCCTTGTCAATTTATCTGCTTTCTTACATAGCTCTCTGAATACCATATTGTTCAATGTGTTTTTCATCTCATGCAGGATAGTGAGTGTTTTGGCAGTGTATCACTTTTTCGTACCTCTTTCCAAGGATTTGAATAGCAACATCTTGCATAATGTTTCATCTTCAGCCATTTCTTCTCTATGACCCAAAAAGACCAACAGTTTTGTTACACATTTGTTCTTTCAGACTACCAAGGACTGTGAAATTGAAATCTAATCAGCTAATTTTAGTGATTAAGTAGAAAATTACAGAACCATATATATCTCAAGATATAACAAACATTTAGATTTCAGTTTTTAATCAAAGAGACCTCCATATAGAGGCTTGTAATTTATGGTAATAGCAGGCACCAAATTCAAAAAAAGAAACATGGGTGAAAAATCATCTAGAAAATAAGCAACAAACATATTGCACCAACCAGCTTAAGAAGGAGCTCGTTTTTTGAAGCTGTCTTTATCTATGGAAATGAACAGAAGAGCTATTGTTAAAATTTTACAGACAAAAAGCATTATCAAATTTGAGGAACTAGTTTTACTTATTTATTCTCATGATATGGTTTGGCAACACTGACAAAAATGAGACGCTCCTAATATTTTTCAAGTTTTTATACAACCCAGAGGAAAATGCTTGAAAATCAGGGTTGTGAATAAAACTAGGAAGGGTGCAGAGGGCAAAAAATGGCTTTATTCTGATGTCCTGGGTGCTTTAGGCAAAGACCTAATATTATTAGGCTCATCTCATGGTAAAATTGTATTGGGAAAATCAGGTGGTGTTGTCTCCTTGAGCAGACATGATAAATTCCTCCATGGAAAGATCCTCCCACGTGATTAAAAATTATAAGAAAATTAATTAATAAAAAATAGTATTTAATAATAGTAATTACTTAATAGTGATTAATAAAAAAATTTGCAGTTAAATATTAAGTACTTAGCGTTAAGCACTCCAAAATAGTAACATAAATAATGCTTGAGTTTCAAGTACACGTCATGAACTTTTAACTAGTACTTCAAACTCTTGATACTTTTCTAATTTCAACGGCATATTGGTCATAAATATTATTTTAATAATCCATAATTCATAAAGAACTGTAATACAATGAACTATATGTAGTAGGCAGTATAACGTGTTAGAAATTATAAACTCTACATGAAGGTTTATAAAGTCTACTATATTACAATACAACTAGCATCAAGCATAAATATAATGAGCTAAATTGTAATTACAATTTTGTTGCATAGCCTTACGATTTTTTGTAAAATAACCATATTTATTTTTTGATATATTTTATAGTAAAACTTGTGTGAAGCAATAATTTTACAAAAGCTGAATTTTTTATTTTATAATATTTATATAGCTACAACATAACTTCATACTTAATAATTTCCATTATTTTATACACAATCGTTCACATGCCTTGATTAAAATTATTACGTAAACAAATTGATGCACTCCTGCTACGTCAGTAACGAACTTAAAGGAAAGTAATTTTTTTGTACTAGAGGCAAATTTCTCCTTAAACAAGGTTCAACCTTTACCGGTAATTAGATTCAATTTAAAACAATAAATTAGGACATTAAATTGAATATTTGTTTTTAGTGATCACTTTAACAGATACTCAACTTAGTATAACAATCTCATCACTGTTAGTTACCAAAAGGTAGTTCGACAATTACTTCGGTGAAATTCAAATAAATGACTGGGAGTTTCTGTTACCTAGTCTTGTGGGGTTGGAATGTTCCTGGATTCAAACTAAACTTTATTAAGCTCACTTTATGTATTTACTTGATTAATTAAGTTAACACTAATTATAGGTTTGTATTTAACATCGTCTGGAATGGTAGTTTTAAGGAAGAGCCAATGGGTAATGATCCATGGTAGGCGAGCAAGCATGGAAAGTGGGTGTCATTTTTATCATTTCTAACCCCCTGCCCTTCCCCTAAATCTAAGTATCCTAATTTATTTTGTGACTTGCTTGTATCCTTCAGAATTTCTGTGTATAATTTATTAATATGAGCATCTAACTGTATCTGGTGTCTAAATTGGGCCACAAAATGCTTACTTTCAAAAATTTGAAGATATTGTCTAAGCTGTTTTTGAATTTGACTCGGACCCATCTATTGTTGGTTGGTATAGGGTTGAATCCTTGTTCTAAAATAGCAGCTTGGGACACAACGTGAGATTCTTGTGACTCGCATACCGTATTGAAAAGGAAACTCAAGCAATCTATAAAAGAAGATAGTTTCAATAGCTATATTACAAATAATGTCATTGATGTGGAAATATTAATAAAGGGCATATTTGGAATAGAAGTAAATTGCTGGTTAAACATGGACCAGAAATTAGACGGAATAGGCTTAAATTATATCATATTGTCATTTGGTTCAAATTTAAATATTACAGAAGTCATTATAAGCATTGTTGAGAAATGTTGACCTTAAAATAAAAAAAAAAGGAATTTTTTCTTTTAGTTTATCTTTATATCATGATTGCACAATTTAGAGTTTGTTGATTAAGATAATCTGTTGTCAAACTGACTCATTTTGTTATGGCACTTGGTATTAACCAAGTGACATATAGCAATCACAAATTCTGTTGGTCTATCCGGAAGATCACATTGTTTTCATGGTCATAGCAACTGGCAATTCTGACATACTGGCCTGGCAAAAGTGCACATCCTCTATTTGGGTAAGTCCAGGAAGTGATCCCATGAATCATGTTCTGACAAACTGACAGTGTTTGAATCAGAACTCTTTTTATCTGTAGACATGACTTTCAAGTGTTTTCTATTCTAGTGACATTGTCTGTACTACATAAAAATGTGGCACATCTGCTTCTCTGAGGACTGTTGCAGGTTGCCAAGTTTGATTGTTGGCCTGTGTGAAGTGGATTAAGGCTTTTGATATGTTGATCATCATAGTTTATCTGTCTTTTCCTTTCTTTATTCCTTGTGGATATGAATTCCTGCATAGGTATAATTTTTGGAGACAAGTGCTCAATGGTGCAGGGCACTAAGGATCTCAAACTTCTATTCATTAGGAGTTAGCTAGACCATCAACTGGTGTGTTGTGGTACTCAAGGAGGTACCCAACTGTTTTCTCAGCAAGTCCATTGGACTGGGGATATTTTGGGCTAGATGTGTTGTTTTGTGTTCCCCACTGTCTCATAAAATCTTTAAACATCTATGATGTGAATTGTGGCCCATTATCAGACATGCAGTAATAATCAAGGGTATCCTGAATTTAGAGAAGTGAGATTTTAACTTCTGGATTATGAGTTTAGTGTAAGTATTTGCTCAACAGCTTCAAAAAATCAACTATAATAATCCACTGTGATCATGTAGTACCTTCCAGATATGTAAAATAGATCAATGCCAACATGCTCCCATGGGTAGCTGGGAATATTGTGATGAAGCAAGGGTGTTCTTGCAATTGCTGTATAATAATTGCAGCATGCATCCTGCTTCTTGACAAAATCTTCTATTGCCTGACTCATTTTTGGCCAGAAAATCACAATACTCTATGCGCTTGAAGCTCCGCCTCCTGAATAGCAATGTGATGTCCATCCTCCTCTATGCTAGTGAATGCTGGTAACTAAACACCCAGCTAGAGAAACGTGCCCTAGCCTTTGAAGACCCCTGCCTCAGAAAAGTCCTTGACATAATGTTCCAGGAAAATGTCATCAATATAGAAGACCACCAACGAACCAGTAAGCCATTTGTTTCTAACATTCTGAAACTACGGTGGTTGAAGAATTTTGACGAAGTCCTTCGTATGGCAGAGATTCGATACCCAAACAGAGAGTATGAGTGGCACCTCGGAGGGAGGAACAAAAGAGATCCCCCAAGACATACCTTATGGGGGCAGTGTGACTAGAACCTTAGAGGTGCAGAGCTGTTTCTTCGGTCATAGTGGGAAGACGTTACGAAAAGCACCAAGCACTTTTGTAAGCACCATTCTTGGATCTGGAGGGCCTACGGTCTAACTTTTTTCTGTTACCTTCCACATTTCGGTTTACTCAAAAATAATGAGGATTCCTATCTTTGATTCATTATTTCTCAGAAAAAATTTGCGAAGCAGCATTTCAATTTTGATTGCTGTTCATTTTCTAGTATAAAATTTCTTGATTCCAGTTAATAAAAAAGACAATGACCTAACTAAGAGTCTTTTCAAACCAAGAATTCTCCCAGGACTCAAAACTGAGAATTAAATTTACATATTTCATCAGATTTGGAAGCTTTCTTCCCACTTCAGACTAATTTCATGTTAAATCAAAGCAGGAAAATGTATGTCTTGGAAATAGTAATTAGCATTCTAGCATTTTCGGAGATGAGAGGATTAAATGTAACCAAATATAGCGCTGCTTAAGTAAATGGCGATGTGGGCACAATGTATTATTATTATCATTATTTTCTTTTTTTTATACTCATAATAAATTTGTAATTCCCACTGAAAGCAAAAGAGACGAAACATTTGCATATACAATGGCAATATTCAATAATATTTACATAAGCAAGTAAATAACCAGTGGCAAGTGACAAATAAAGTTAGGCAAACAATTGTATATCTTTACAAAAAGTACTACTTAAGCGATAATATTAAAATTTGCTCAAGCTTCAGGTCAACGAAATGAAATAAAATTCAATATGAAAGTCAGATTAACAAAAAACAGTATGACTCCCTACTAGTTTCCAAATAAGAAAAGTCCCGACATAAGATATGAAAAATAAAAACAAAACCTGGTAGCTATTTCTAAAATTAACATTTAGGAAGTTTCTCCTATGCAACTTTAAATTTTTTAATTCAAAATTCTCTTAATTTTTTCACAACAGTCTAAGATTTTATCAAAAAAATTCATAGATTCGGGCAATGCTAACAAAATGGTTAGGATTTGAAAGCGATAGTTTCCTAAAGTTTAAAACAATAGGCACTTATCCAGGACTGGCGCGTGAACCAAATCAATGGCACTAGTCACAACCACCAACAAGTACTACTGTGCAAAAGTACTAACTTCATAACAAACTTTGCTCTTGTTGTACTTCGGAAAACACGCGCACATGAGTCTGTAGATCTCATGACTCTTTGGTTTGACACAAAGTCAGAGGGTTTATTTTTATTTCACCTGTGTTTGAGATAGGTTTCTCTTCTTCGCCTTTTCGGTGTTTTGCAAAACGTTCAATTAACATTAAAGTGTTGCTCGAGAATGGCCAGCCAATGTCATTTCTAAATTGTGCCAATAACAAATAACGCAAGCCTAAAGATGCGTCCGTTTTGCGTACTATAAGATTTACAGTTTTCCAACTCTTCAAAATAGTGCTTGGCAAGATGTGCCATGGCAGCCAACATCCAGCTCGAAGTCTCTAACATCGAGACGCTTGAGGGTGACGTCATGGTGGTACTGTTTAACTCAGCTGAAACTTACTCTTCTGGTGAACCGCTAGCGGCCAAAAAACTGGAGGCAAACGCCAATACGATTTCCACCACTTTTGAAGTCCTAGAGCAAGGGGAATACGCCATCAAGTTATACCACGATGAAAACAGCAACGGTGAATTGGATACCAACTTTATGGGACTACCTTCGGAAGGGTATGGCTTCAGCAATAATGCCGGAAGGTTTGGCCCAGCTCCTTACGAAGACGCGAAGTTTAATGTCGAGCAAGATACCAAAGTTGAAATCAAACTGAGATAGGGCTGCACTCATGAATAGACGTAACTTTATGCAAGCTTTTGGAGCAACCGCTACACTCACTGCGTTACCCAATGCAATGGGTGCCATGCGAACTCTAGCGGCAGATTCTAAGATCCATTGGGACGCAGGCTGGCGCAGTGTCACTGAGACTCAATTCTCGCCACTTAAAATGACTATTCATGGAAAAATACCCGATGACCTTGTCGGTAGTTTTTATCGCAACGGACCCGCTTTATCCGAGCGTGCAGGATTGCGCTCAAATCATTGGTTCGATGGCGATGGCATGGTGCAAAAATTCCAGATTGAATCAGGAAAAATAACCCATCAAGGAAAAA
The DNA here is from genome assembly GCA_010016025.2 of Alatinidae sp. Z8VKAUB7J3. Classification (NCBI taxonomy): domain Eukaryota; kingdom Metazoa; phylum Cnidaria; class Cubozoa; order Carybdeida; family Alatinidae; species Alatinidae sp. Z8VKAUB7J3. The sequence goes on along the minus strand of JAAAKM020073195.1, from coordinate 183,917,268 downwards.
TGGTACAAACTGAGCGTTTTGTTAAAGAAGAAAAAGCACAACGTTTTATGTATCAGATGGCTGGAACAGACAGTGAGGCATTTGAAGCAGGACGAAACAATGACACTGGCAACCAAGCCAATATCGCTGTACTACCTTGGAACAATGAATTGCTCGCCCTATGGGAAGGCGGCTCAGCATATCGTGTCGATCCAAACAATTTAGACACATTGGATGATCTTTGGATTATTATGATTCGCAAAGATACTTTCAAGCCCACCATCCCGTGGCCACTGATTCGTATGATTTAAGCTTTAGAAGACCTTTATGGTGAACTCTATTGAAGACCTTTGGAATATCAAAAGTCAGTAACGGTCGTATAGCGGTATGTGCGGTCATATATCTGAACCAGAAGCTCGATCTACTTCTGACGCCGAGCTACAAGGTAATCTAGGGTATACCGTCTCTGTAAAAATCCATGACCTCGATCACTTTATAGCCTGTTTTATTCAAGATATTTGTAAAGTGTACGAATAGGAGTTGTGGGACTAAAAAAGCCTGTAATATTTTCTTTGCTATCTGGTTAGATGACAAAGATAAGGGGCAGTTGTTCACGTTCGAAGAATCCAGAGCGAAAGCAGAGTCCGGCTAGCCTAGCCCATCAATGTTTGGGGGATCGATGTCCGGGATGTTTTAGGTGAAAGACCATTTGACCACATGGCTTTATCGCATACGGGTGATCTCGGGGATGGAAACACCTTTTCGGTCATTGATGGTACACTTGTGCTGGGACAATTTGGGTATCTTTTTGTCCTCCTTATCAAAGTTTGAAAACTTAGGGAAATGCCTTACCAAGAGCCTTAGTCTTTAGGTCTTGCAACAACACCATCCAACTTGGAAGGAGGGAATAGTATAGCCTTTCCCACTAGCAGTGCCTTTTTAACCTCAGCATTAAGTTTATACACATGTTTGTCATCTTTATTAAAATCGGAAAGTTTAGGAATTGCCTTACCTATGAAACAAAGAAAAAAAAGATCTAATAAATGAAAAATAAAGTCAAATATGTGAGAAAAACGAGGATTTTGTCAGTCAGTGGCAAAATATTAAGACGAAAAAGAGGCAAATATTTCAACAAGGATGTCAACTGGGCATGGCCCAGCCGGTGTCGCTTTAAGAGCGCATCGCCGGGCATGACTTCGCCCAAAAATTTTGATTGATATTCTGGTATTTTCGCCCCTTATGAGTAGCAAGACCCCTCAATTCACTGCGCTGGGAAAATCTTTGTGTCTGAGCTTGTTTTCAACCGTGAGCATGCCATTGAAGCAATTCGCCAAGCGAAGCTAAACGGGCGGGAGTGGCTTTATCAAAACCATCCGAAGCCGCAAGGCCGTCCTGCCAAGTCTCGCACTGGCTTTCTTATTCATGAAGGCATTACGTATCCGATAAAGCCTCTCGGCCGACTTGCTAATGTCGTCGCCGGACAGCCTATGACAAAAAATCCGATCACAAATGAGTTCCGCGCCTACTTCGAGCGGCTGGGTTTCGAATTGGTGAAAAACGACTTTACACAAGCGGGTCAAGAAGAGGCGGATAGGGCGATTGAACGTCAACTGCGTATTGCGACCATTCTATCTCGTCCGAAGCAGGCTCAGTTCCGGATCGCCGTTTTCAAGCGCTGGAAGGCCCGTTGCTTGATCACAGGTTGCATGACCCCGACAAGCCTTGAGGCGGCGCACATAGTGCCCGTCGCGGACGGAGGCTTGGATGAAGCATGGAATGGGCTACCATTGCGCGCCGACATCCATAGGCTATTCGACGCAGGCTTGATTTGGATTGACACAGAAGAGCTATGCATAGCCGTTGCGGACGAAGTGATCGGCGATTACAGCGAATTTAAGGGGCTCAATCTCGGACCCGTCCTTACCGGTGTCAAGGAAGCAGCGAAGACTATGCGAGCACTACGCGAGCGCGATGAGCTATGGGAAAGGGACTGATCGCTTTCCCTTTCGAGTTGGCTTGGCACATCGCATAAGCAGCTTCCATTTTCGGCCATCGATCTACATTATAAACGTATAAACATCACAATTGAAGGACCGTTTTTCATGACCAAATTTTTCCACTTTCCATAAGTCATCAATAGTCAACCAGCTATATATGGAATGCATGGAAATAACTCGTCAAAAGAAACAGAGAGAAAAGATAAATATATTTCCATGATAAAAATGCATAGAAATTACCCTAATATACATTAGTTTATCATTAGGCTATCATGAATATATATAGAAATAAGTCATCAATAGGAACAGAGAAAAAAAATAGTGGAATAAATATATTCCTATGACATAAATGCATAGACACAACCCACAATATATAAGATACATGGAAATAACTTGTCAATAGAAATAGAGAAAAAATAGTATATTCTTATGACAGAAATGCATAGCAATAACCCACTATATATGGAATACATGGAAATAACTAGTCAATTGAAATAGAGATAAAAAATATTTAAAATGGAAATAACTCGTCAATAGAAACAGAGAGAAAAAAAATATTGGAATAAATATATTCCTATGATAGAAATACATAGAAATAACATACTTTCGACAGTTCAAACAACAACAGCGAGGCTGCTAATAGTTATTCTTTGAGATATTGCCGGAAACACAGTAGACTAATCAAATATTTATTTTCTGAAAACACCAATTAAGTGAATATTTTACTAATAATGATGAGTTCTGCTATTCCAAATCAATCTTAGCGCCATCCTTGGCCAAAACACTTATATTATGCAGATTAGCCTCTTTCAGAATTGTTTAATCAATATTTGGAAGCTAGAGACCTTATTTTGAAATTTATAAGGATTTTGCCCCTGCTAAATTCCAATGTCAGGTGAAGGGTAGTAAAGCACGATGGTGAATTCATCGTCAACCCAAGTAAAGAAATTACTGAAAGGTCTGCTGCGCTGCGTTGGGCACGGCGGGCATGCTGATCCAGCGATCTTCCAACTGATAAGGTTTGCCGTCGGCGAAATGCAGGCTGAGCACATGCAAGGCGCGGGCGTTGCCATTAAGCCCGAGTTCGGCCCGTACCCGGTCCGGTGGCGTTCCTTTCTGTCGGTCGATCAGCAGGTAGCGATAATTTCCGCCACGCCGCGCAATCTCGTGCCTGACGATCGGGATGTGCAGAACGGTGTCGCGGCTCTGGCGTTGTACCACACGCGTTCCGGCCTTGCGCCGCCGTTCGACCAGTCCGGCATCGGCCAGCGCCTGCATGGCGCGGTTGACAGTAACCCGCGTGCAGCCGAACTCTTCGGCCAGTTCAGCTTCGCCCGGCAGCAACAATCCCGGCTGCCAGTCACCGCCGGTGATCCGCTCGAGCAAAACGTTGTGGATGTCCTTGTAACTTGGCATCAGGATTCAGAGCCGAGCCATCAGGTCTGCCATTGTGGCGCGATAGGCCTGTTCCACCGCAAGGCGGCCGACATGCCGACCCTGTCTGACACAGTGCCGGCCTGCAGACCAGACGTCCCGCACCAGGCTGTCATCGGCCGCGAATATCCAGCCATCAAGCAGTCGGTCTCCCATCAGGCCGGTCAGCGCAACATGGTCGCCCTCAAGCGCCACCATGTCGGCGAGCCTGCCAACCTCCAATGCACCGCATTTTCGGCCGAGCGCTGTCGCTCCGCCCTCCAGCGCCTTTTCGAAAAGCAAACGACCACAGGACTGGTTGGCCGTCGCCAAGACATTGCGCGCCTCGTGCCGTTGCCGCTGGCTGTATTCCAGTTGCCGAAGTTCTTCCGTCAGCGAAATTCGCACGTTGGAGTCGGATCCGACCCCGAAGCTGCCGCCATGCCCCAGAAGACTGTTAAAATCAACACGAATAACAAAGTAATAGGATCGTACTTTTAGAACTGAACGTTCAAAGTAGACTTTAAACATGTAGCCGTGTTTAAAATTATTTAACGGTGGAGGTATTTCTCCTCTATAATGCTACACATTCAGCTGCCTCTTGCACGAGGCATGGGAATGTAGGGTAAGCAACATAGAGTTTGTACACATGCAAATGAGTACTTTTTCAGCAGTTGCATAAGTGTCATAAGAATCGAATGTTAAATAAGATGGCCCAAAAAACCACCAAGATGATTTTCTGCCATAATAACATAACTTTTCTCGGAGTAGATTTTTCTCTATTTTGTTACTTTTATTTTCATTTTGATTCGTTTTTTTTTTATTACTTCCTTTCTTTTAGTATGGTCAAAACTTTTCCACAAAAATATAGAAAAAGGGATATTTATTATCCTTTTGGAAAAGTAATCAAAGTAAAATGTAACAAAGCTTACTAGTAGTAACATAATCCAGGAAAAGATATTAGTTTCAAAAGAAAGAAATTTCTTCTTTTACTAGTCGACAGACAAATGTATTTTATGTGTTCATTTGAATAAAAGAGAATACTCAGCGAAAGAGACAAATCCTTGTACCTTTGCATGTATATACATCGAGACGACATTGTCGAGATTGACGAATTGGGAGCAGGTTCTTTCACAGAATCGCAAAAGACCATCCAGTTGAAAAAAGTTAGCTGCTGCCATTAGCTCCAAAACATCATTGCTTTCCACTAATATGTTTTCATAACCTCCTTTGTAAAGGTACAGCATAACCATCTAAAAGAATTTGTTTCTGATTTAAAAATAGTCGAACTAATAGTCGAATAGTCGAACTAGTAGAATGTTACCAATGTATTTTTGTTTTATTTGTATCACTTTTTTAAAATTTTCTTCATTTTGAAACAAAATTCAGGTTTTCAAAATTTCAGATCTTGCATAATTTAATAAATAGACCCTTATTTCAAAATAAATTTAAATATTTTCATGAGTCAGTTAAGAATAATCTTCAGTGTTACTCTATCATTCTCCTCTGGAAAAAATTCTAAGCTCTTCATTTCCCTTACCTAACATTAAACTCTTTGTAATGGTGTAAAAGTATAGCCTACCTGTTCGGCTTCCAACAGCTCTTTCATCGCGGCGGTTGCCTCATCACCGTCCACCAGCGGTGGCAAGCGCAGCGACAGCTTCAATTCGGTGCGCGGGCGCAGCACGTTGCCCGCATCGGCAATTGCCGGCAGCCCGCCTGCGCCGGTGACCGACAGGGCCGCGCCCCAATTCCGATTGATCAGACTACTGGCGGCGTCCTCGCCCATGGCCTGGCCACCGTCAACAAACGGATAGGCGGAAAAAACTTCTTCCCCCAGCAAGTCGGCTACCGACTCCAGCTGAGCCCGTCGCTGTGCGGGGACCTCACACTGAAAAGCATCTGGCAGCACTCGACCGGTGTCGGAATCTTCCAGCCGTTCGAGCAATTGGCGCAGCACGCGGAAACTCGACGGTACGATGCCGCTGGCGTATCCGGACTGGACCCCTTCGGTGAGAATCTCAGCCGACAGGGTGCCACTGGCCAGGCCCCGCAAGGAGGTGGTGACCCAAAGTTGGTCGTAGTTGCCTGCGCCGGAATCAAGGCAGATGACGAGACTGGGGCGCCCTACTCGATCCTTCAGATGATCGATGTAATACGGCAGATCGTAACTGCCACTTTCCTCGCAGGCTTCAATCATCACCACGCAGCGAGCATGCGGAAGTTCCTGCTGCTGCACGGCGAACAGCGCCGTCAGCGATGCAACTACGACCTGGATCGTTATGACGACGCGATTCCGTTGATGGGTCAGTCAATTGCCATGCGTGAGGAAGTGCTCGGGCCCAACCATCCAAGTGTCGGCCGCGCCCTGGGCAACCAGGCAGTCCTGTACCTGCGGGTGGGTAATCCCGATGGCGCCGCTGCAGCGCTCGATCGCGCCGACAAAATCAACGCAGAACTGCCAGCCACCGGCGACACGCGCCTGCGCGCTCGCATCACGCGAGGCAAGGTGTTTCTGCAAAAGGGCGATCTGGCCACGGCCCTGACCTGGGCCAATGAGCTGCGCGCAGATCTCGCCGCCATTACGCACCGCGAGGTTGCTGAGGTTGCCGCCCAGGCTGACCTCCTTGCGGCTGATGTGCACGAGGCAATGGGCAATGTTGACGAGGCCTTGGGCCTGACGGAGCGAGCGTTTCAGCGACGCGCAAACCACTACGGCGAGGACCACTACCTGACGGTTCAGGCAAAAGACCGTTTGGCCGCGTTGCGCGATACGCAAAACGCCGAGTAGTCGGCGACCTTAGAAGGGGCGTCCCTTGCGCAGCGTCATGGCCAGGTAAATTGCGCCGACCGCAGCGGCGCCATAAATCAAACTGTCCGATAGCCATCCTGCGAAAGAATAGTCAGTGTGCCCTGACAAGGCCGCATGCAGACCCGCATGCACGATGAGAAACACGCTGCTCCAGCGGCGGAACTGACGACGAAGGCCTTCGCTGCGGTGATGTGCCAACCAGAAGAACAGGAAAATCAACGGCACGTGTAACGCCACAAACAGCGTGTAGGCCAAATCGTTGTCCAGCCCCCGCAGCACATACAACAGCCGCCACTCCGCGTGCAACACGGCGTCCATTTCGTGGGTCAGGAGCAGGGAAATCCCCAGGTAATAGACAACTGCCGGGCTCGATAGAGGTTATTTTGTGGAGCCCACGGCAATCGTTGACGCCAACCCCTCGGCGCGTGTTAGCCAGCAAGAAATTTTTGGCCCGGTCGCCACGATCATCCCGTTTTCTGACAAAGATGAAGCGCTCGCCATTGCAAACGATTCTTCTTATGGGCTTGCAGGTTATATCTGGACTGGGTCCCAAGATACGGCTCATTACATGAGCCACAGACTTCAAACAGGAATGATCTGGATTAACTCCGGATTCGATCGCGACCTGCGGCAACCTTTTGGTGGTATGAAAAACAGCGGTCTGGGGCGAGAGGGTGGAGGTTTAAGTCGCGAGTTCTTTACGGAAACTCGTTTTGCTTCGTTTCCTCTTACACCTCGTGGCAACCACAGCGCCGGTCACTAACAACAATACAGGGGGATTACTATGAACGTTTTAGAAGGCGAGCGCTTAGAACGGCGCAGGATATTGCATGAAGGTCGTCCCGAATGGACGACGGTAGATGGTGAAGAACTGGTATTGATGGATGGCCGAAGGGTCGTTGAGGCAGAAGTGAACTATCTACCCCCTTGTGACCCTACCAAGATTCTCTGCATCCACTTGAATTTTGAGTCACGACGTATTGAGTTCCGGGCGCCCAATCTGGTGACGCCAACCTATTTCCAAAAACCGAGCACAGCAGTAAACGCTCATCGAGGCATGTTGAACCGCCCTGACAACTGCAAGTATCTGAACTATGAAGGTGAGGTGGCGGCAATCATTGGTCGCCCAATGAAAAACGTGGCACCTGAAGATACCTGGAACTACATTGCCGGTTTTGCACCTGCCAATGATGTTGGTGCTCAAGACTTCCGCGAAACCGATGGTGGCGGTATGACCCGGGTGAAGGGAATGGACGGGTTTTGTCCACTCACGTTGATTAGCTGGATTTCGAATATTCAAGTTGCTCGAAACATAGCTCAAGACAACAGGAACAGTAGATTGCACTACAGCTGGTACTGACCGCCAGACTACGGGGGCTGGGGGCTGTATCGAGGTTTCCTGCTTTTCAACGAGAAAATTTAACATCCTCACGCACTCGTTTAAACGAGATGCTACAATGTGCTTTGTTCATTGGGGATAGCTGGTGCGTCGCAAGGATCAACTATAAAAAAGAGGGGTAGCTCTTCCTTACGCGCTAAAGATGCTCTCAATAGATCATGGATCTGCCAAAAATGTTGCGCTTGAATGTGAACCCCCGCGCCTTTCGAGAGCATAAATTTCAAGGCAGTTTAGCACACATCCTGTGCCTGCTTTATCGCTTCTTTGGCGAAAAATGCAATCCGGTATCCTTTTCTTTTGTAATATTCCGCCGTAGAAAATTCAAAACTGGATAAACATGTATAGAAACCACCATTTACTGGTGGTTTCCATACGAGAGAAGTAAGGGAGACGTTGAAGGCTGACTCCTTTGTCCCCGCAATTTAAGGGACAAGCCCGGTGCGTGCCACGGCTCTAGCTACCAACTTTTTCACCACCACCCCCCCTTCTGCTTACTTTTCACCAGCCACCTCCATCGCAACTTGAGTGCCTATAATTATCAGATTTCCTAATTATATTCCCACCGCTTGGTGGCTAAACGAAATGTCTATTTTTAATGCTAAAAACTAGTCAGACAAGTTTCACTCTCTATCACTATAAGTGACCTTCAATTGTCAAATGGTTGTAAAATAAGTTCATAAAAGCTTGCCAAACAGCTTTTGTTTAAAATCCAGAAACAAAGGTTTTTTTCGTTCAGATGCATTTTTGGTCACAGAATGAATGCTATTTCAAGACCCTGATTTGAAATTACTTAGACTCAGGATGAAAAAAATAAGGTGCAGACTATTTTGGGCTATTCAAAACAGCAACATATCAATATTTTTCCTTGAGAATTGGTTCAGATTTTTGGTGCTTAAATAAAAAAAAAAATGAAAGTAAGAAAAAAATACAAAGCGAGTTCAGGAGTTGTTGTTAAATAATTAGGACAAAAAATTAGAGTTAGCATTGAGAGTGAGGTATTAAGGAGGGGAATTTCCCTTCTTGTACAGGATAATTTCTGTTCGTTCTAAGCTTTAATATTGCTCCTTACTTTTAGTCAAAAAATTGTTTTTTTTAAATTTCTGATCGTTTCTCAAACAACCCACCTTTTCTATTCATGGATCCTCTCCCTCCAAGAATATTCCTCTTTGAAAAGTTCCTCTCGAATAAGATCCATTATCCCCCGGACAATTCCATGCTAAAAATTCCCCCTCCCATACCAAAAATTCTTGCGGAAAATCCCTGAAAAATTAATTTTAACTAACTTCGTTTGAAAAAATGCATTTCCTTTTAATTTCTAATTATTTTTTAAATCATGTCAGAAATCTTCCCTCCGTGGAAAACTTTTCCTGGAAATTCTCCCCTTTCAATTTCTCAATAGAAAGTTTCTCTCGTATGAAATTCCAACATGGACAATTTTTCCATAAGGAAAATCCCCCCGGAAAAAGATCCCCCCTGACAATTTCAACTCCTTTGAAAATTTCCCTGGGCATTTTCGACGAATATCTCCACATGAAAAATCGAATTGGTAAAGAGAAAGTAAATCAAATAAAAAGAATTTTATATAAGAATTCAAGTATTTTACCTCTGGTCTTGTCATCCCCAGAGGTAAAATACTTGACTTTTCAACTATGCTGATTAAAATGGTTATTTCAAAATTCTGGGCTTTTGATACATCGCTCAAACAGTGGACACGGTTGGCTTACGGCGACACATTGGTGGTTCTTCCAGCTGACATTCGCACCGAACCCGATGCCTTTCTTAACTATTGTAAAGATGGTCGCATTCAGTCATTGGACATCACGCCCTCCCATCTGAGTGTGCTCTTGGCTGCTGGACTGTTTCAAAAGCTCGAAAGCTTGAGGCTATTGCTGATTGGCGGCGAAGCCATCTTGCCAGATCTTTGGGAACAATTGGCCAGACAACAAAAAGTCCG
>JAAAKM020073195.1:183878546-183907704 GCA_010016025.2 Alatinidae sp. Z8VKAUB7J3 | reverse complement strand
CCGCTGTTTCAATATGTATGGCCCCACTGAATCTACGGGCGATGCAACCCTGCAAAGGATTCATTCACAACAAACATTGCCGGTGATTGGTCAAGTTCTGCCTCATCTGGTGGCTTTTGGATGTCAATCTCAACTGCTGCCCTTGGCAATGGGTATGGCAGGAGAACTGGTCTTGGGTGGTATCGGGTTGGCGCGTAGTTACGCCCATGATCCACGGCAAACCGCCAGTCGTTTCGTCCCCAATCCTTTCGCACAAGAGCAGAGCAGCGGCGCTTTGGCTCCTGGCAGCCGTCTCTATCTCACTGGTGACCAAGCTCGCTTCGATGCCAAGGGTGTTTGGCATTATTTGGGCCGTCAGGATCACCAGGTGAAAATTCGCGGGTTCCGGGTGGAGCTCGGTGAAATTGAGACGGTCTTGCAGCAACACCCAGATGTCAGCCGCGCATTTGTCACGACACAAACCACTGGTCATCAAGCATCGCAACTGGTCGGGTATGCAGTGCCCAATCAGGCCAGCAACCCGTTCTACGAAGGCAGAGAACGATTTGAACTTCCCAATGGCCTGGCCGTTGCTCATCTCAACAGCAATGAAACACAGTTCCTATATCGGGAAATGTTTGAAGAATAATTTTCTATGCCAAATGGTAAACCTAAAATTCAATGTAGAGGTCAAATTTTGACGGCACTGCCTACGTTACGGACAAAACTTGCTCCGTAAGAATATGTAACGTAACGTAAATTCTTAGGTTAAACTAGTGCTTAAGGTTCTACGGCGTAGTATGAAAGTATTATTAGATTACCTTAATGGAGATTGGCAGCGCTATTTACAGTTCATTTAAGGGCAATTCCTGAAAGCGGGAATTAAAAAGAAAAGGTTATCTTCTGTTACTAAATTCACGCGTTTTTCATGCAAGTGACGGGCATTTTCAACTGAAAAAGTTGTTTCAATACTCAGAAACTGCGCTGTTAAGGACGCTTGTGTTCCTTAGTTCCTGTGCTACCTTTTTCTTAAAAATATATTATGGAGCTTGACAAATTAAGGTTCTTGACAGACAGCTCAATTTGTTTCTTATCTTTTTAAACCTGTGGTAGTTCTCAGTGGCATAGAATACCTTAGCTTTTTTTTCTGCAATAAATTTAACCATGAATCTGTCCTAATCACAATCGACCACTGCACGTCGTATCCGTGACTGCGGAAAACTCATTTAACTGGAGTTTACGCTCCGTCTCCACCTCGGAGACTCGCTACCACAGAGTGCTTCAATGCTAGAGAAAAACAATATATTTTGGTAATTTCAATTACGAATCACTGGTAAATTTAATCACAGGTTCGGTAATTTAATTTTACGGAGTTTCATATGAAAAAGATTTTACTGTCATACGAAAGAAGCTGAAATATTGTTTTGACTTCTATGGCTTTTCTCCTTGTGAATAGGCTATTGTATTTTATATATCTTATCAATTAGCTTCTAATAATAGAGATGTTTCAAGGTTTCCCATAACCGCTAACGTCAATTATCGACTTGGTTTTAATTCATCATCCCTTCTCCCCCAGGTTTTAACGTATCGTTTTTATATCTATGACGCATGCAACATTACAAAAGGAACATAGCTAATGTTTTAAGTAGTTTCATAATGCATAGTGGGCAAATGAACAACCTTGAAGCTAAGTTTAGACAAGACTAATCTGAGCAGCTAAGGTAAACGGTATTAAAAAATTTCTAAACTGTAGATAAATGACAATGAAGGACAAAAAAATAAACAGTGAGAATACTTGCGTCAGCGACAGTGGAAATGAGTAAAAAAAGTTAGGAACAAAAAATCTCACACAAACATTCGCCAACAAAGTCGGGTCAAGTACCCAAGTACCCGGGTGAATTCCCAAGTCTTAAGATTAAATACGAATCAAAGTCCTAGCAATTTACGGGCCTGCTTTTGACAAATGATAATCAGAGCGAGTGTCATCAATTTGCTGCAAGATGGGAGATAAAGGAACACAGAAGAGTTTGAGACAATTTCTCTGGCTATGACGCTGCAACCAACACCAGATGGTCGCATGAAGGGATCAACGAAGAGCGAAGGAAAACAAAGTCAATATTTTCTTCAAAATAAAATTATTACAAGTAGGTTTGACGTTGTGGCATGGGCTTCAAATCTCCTTTTCATAGTCTAATTTAGGCCATTGATATATTCCTGAAAGCTGCATTATCATAATCTGGAATGTGACTTCTCAATTCTGTCTCTGGAAACGTAAACTAATATCGTGGGGAGGTGTGCAGGAATCAGTGCTGTCACTTACTTGAAGTACTACTTAAGTAAAATTTTCCATTACTTGTACTTATACTTAAGTAAAAACTCTACGGTGTACTTATTACTTGATACTTAAGTAAGATTACGAAATACTTATTACTTAAGATACTTTTAATGTACTTGTTTTTGTCGGTATGTTTCCACCCTGTTTGAATCGTAGATGTATTACGTAAATAGATACCAGATGGCATAGAAAAAGTATTTAAATGTGCGATCTTGTAATCAGCCAGCAACAACAGGCCTCTAAAATGAATTATAGATCCGGTGGTGAAAACAATGAATAATTCTGTTTAGATAATCGGACTTGAACAACTAGTTTTGCTTGTGCATCAACCGCTTCAAAGACCTGAAAAGGAAAAAGAGACTTTGGAAACCTTTGCTGGAGGCTTGGGAGAAAAGGTATTTATTATTTAAACCAGAATCACGGAACAATTTTCAAATTTGGTCCATAGTCTCCTTAAGCTATCCCATTACCACCAATTTTTAAGTAAAAAAATGGGTACATATTACCTTGTTGGAACCAGACCAGGGGCGTAGCTCCAGCATTTTATTGGGGGACAAGAGGGGTCCATATACGGATAGTCAAGGGACATTGACTATATAACAATTTTGTCTCCAAATTATGGGGAAACTACCCCTTTACCCCCTCCACTTCAAAACATCACCCTTGAACCCGACCCACACAAAGCTTTTAAAAGAAGGCACAAAATAAACACATGGCCTCCAGACCCCTCCTCTGGCCTCTCACCACAATCTTTTTTTGCAGATTGGAAGAGGTTTTGCACATTTTTTAAATTGAAATGATTGTCTGGATCATTGGATTCATAAAGTGGGCCCGAGGCCGTTCCAGCTACTCTTCTTGATATGAAATTCGCAGAAAAAAGGTAAACAAATTCTTATCTTGTTTGAACCGAGACCACGCAAGAATTATCATTTTATATTCCTGGTGAACCCAGGGGCTAGATAGCTTCAACCTCTCCTACTACCAACTTCTTTAAAACGAAGATAAGAATGTTTCACATTTTTTCACCCTTTTGCTAAGTTTCTTTGTTTACTGTATATGTTTAGCAATTCACCAATACCAAGCTCAAAGTCTACAATTTACTCACATGGGTTACACAAAGTCTACTATTTAGACTTTTTTAACTATTGATGTTTCTATGCAACGAATGTAGATATCAGTTATTTGTGGGTCAGGTAGTTGCGAAAAGGAGAAACAACGAACAACGAGCAGATTTTTAATTGGTCGGTTTTTGTGACGATTTTCTGAAATGAACTGATATGTAAGATACTGCATTGTCAAGGCTAATTGGTAAATGATTACTAGAAGGAAATAGGCATGTGATAGGAGAGATACAAGGTTCCAAAAATTGATGGTTAAGATACTCAGTAAGAGGGGACCTCGCCTGTCGTTAGTAGGATCCGATGGAATGGCCTAAATATAATAGGAGATTAGCAAGTTGACCTACTGAGCTTCCAAGTTCTAGGAGCGGGACAAGTTAGCAGTTCGAATAGAACAGACCAATTTCGAGTAAACTTCTACAGCCCTGATTGGTCAACATGATAACTCTTTAGGCTAGTCAGAGACAGCACTCTAGAATGCAGGGTTAGTGGTTTACCCCCTCAGAAGAAAGAAAACTTCATAATATGCAGAAAAATCAGTAACTTAGTAGCCAACGAGGTGTACACTTAGGCTCCTTGCTATATATAAGGGAACAATACATACTTCAGAATCAGTTTTTCTATCACATCATTTGTGTCCAAACTCTAAGTCTCAAAAAATATTTAGGCCTATAAACAAATACCATCAAACCTAACCTAATTTATCACTATTTTTCTATTGGCATATTTCTTTGAGAAATAATTAGATGACACTGGTGGTGTTTAGTTAGATATGTTGAGTATTTAAAGGTAACTTCGAGGTAACTTCTAGCCCAGTCTTTCCCCCCCCTAATAAGTTCCCATTTCCCTTAAATCTTCCCTTACGACATTATCCCACACCATTTGGGAGTGACCTGCCTTTCGTTTGGCCCTTTACGATTTCCCGACCCAGACGATCTTGGGGAATATGTCATTCCTCATCCATTGAATGTGTCCCAGCCATCTCAGCCTTTCTCTGATTATTGCCCTAGCAAGTGGGACTGGTCAAAATTTTTCGTGCAGCTTACTATTTGAGATGCGGTCAGTCAGTTGGTAAAAAAAACAATCCGTTGACAGTCTCTCTGGAAAACATCTGGCAAATCCTCCTCCATTTTTTGGAGCGTCCAAGCCTCAGAATCATACCTGACCACTACCAACACTACAGCTTCCATTATTCTAATCTTTCAAACCACAAAAATGTAAAAATTTATAAAGTTTCTTAAATAAATTACCTCACAAAGTTCAGCCAATACGAAATAGTAACAGTCTAAGTATAGAGCCCTGAAGCACTCCAATATCATCCAGGGAGTTAGGCTGAGACAGATAGCATTGGACTTCTATTTGGAATCCGCGATTTCATAGATATGACTTTATTAAATCCAATGCTCTTCCACGAATTCCAGAGTTATTCAATGTACTGTTCAACCAAAATGAAATGATTTGTAGTATTATATAATTTTTTATATTAAGGATCATGAATAGAACACGCAGACTTGAAAAGTAAACTATCATATTTTTCGTTGTACTTATGGAATTTACCTTACTAGGAGAGGGAGGACAGTACATCACTAGAATTAAAAGTTTCTCATTGTTAGGCAAAAAAACATCCAACAACACAACATTCAAAATTCATTTCAAAATTAAACTTTAAAATAACATTTTCATTCGCGAAGGAGAATTATTCTTAATTGAAACAGCTAAACCACCATATTATCTTATATGTTATTATATAACTACCTCTTATAAATTCCACCAGGAACTTTTTCAATATTGTTTTCTTTTGCAGGGTGCCTGCTATCCTTGTGGGTAACAAATGTGACCTTCTAAGGGATAGAGCAGTTAGTATCGAAGAAGGAAAACAGTTGGCTGACTATATGCATGCAGCCTTCTTTGAAACATCTGCAAGGTCCAGAGAAGTTAGTACCCTGAAAAAATTTGTTTGTATATTTGTACAAGTCGAACAAAAAGCTCGAAAGGTAGGGGGTTCAAACTCAGAAACCGCTTCCCCTGGATATGGCCATGACACGAACATAGCTAGTTGAGTTCAGGAAGAATTTGCCTTTTACAGGTTGAAATGTTTGGAATAGAGAAGGCAGCTAAAAGACTGACACAAATGGAAATTACGGGAAGAGATACTTACATCCTAACTGATAACCACACATGTTTAAGGGCTATGTACAGCCCTACTTAAGGTCTTTATACATCCCTGCTTGATGGTGGACAGCAATATAAGGGACTGCTATGAAACTCTGATTGGTTTAGAACCATACAGAAACCAAATTATCATAATGTGGGTACTCTAAAATTGAGCACAATGAAACAGCAGATGAAGCAACTAAAGCGTGAAAATCTCATCCATCTCCACCTCATCCTTGTACAGATGCTACGGATCAGAAACTTTTACCCCAATTATTCAGAACTGATCAAGGGTGGCGGTGAAAAGAACTGAAGAACAAAGGTTATTAAGACATGGGCCTTTTCTTAATATGTTCTATTTAGTTTTTTTTTTGTATAAGGGCTTCCGGACCTGAGACCAAAATATTTAGACCTTCATTATTATTAAAGTTCATATATTTTTTCATTGTCTTATTTGAAATATTATGCCCGTTTTTCTATAAAAAAACACCTTGTCTTTTTATTTTTGAAAATTAGAAAAAATCATTGCTATACCTCCCCTATATTTACCTGAATTGGCACCCTTGGTGAGAATTAATTTGGTTTTCCAATAAACGAAAACATTAGAGCTTCCCATAAATCCTAATTGTTAGTTAAAAGTGACAGCATCTTCAAGAAGAATCATGAGATCGGCGAGTTGAAGTTGAAGATCTCGGGCTGCATCAATGCCTGCGGCCATCACCATGTCGGCCATATCGGCATCCTGGGCGTGGAGAAGAAGGGCACCGAACTCTACCAGATCACGCTCGGCGGCTCGGGCGATGAGAACACGTCGATCGGCGAGATCGTCGGCCGCGGCTTCACCGCCGAGGAAATCACCGACGCGATCGAGACGGTTGTCGAGACCTATCTCGACAACCGCACCGGCGCCGACGAGCGGTTCATCGATGCCTATCGCCGGCTTGGCGCGCAGCCGTTCAAGGATGCGCTCTACGGTGAACAGAAGAAGGCCGCGTGAATGTCCGAGCAACCGGTGAAACTGTGGACCCGCGACGGGTTCGTCGAAGACAAATGGGTGCATGCCGAGAGCCTCGATGGCCACGGCGCGAATGCCTGCGTGATCCTGCCATTGGACGCGTTCCTGGCGCTTGACGATGCTGCGATTGCCGAACGGCAGGGTTGCATCGGAGTCCGGGTCGAACCCGGGGAACAGCTCGACGCCATCGCCGGCCGGCTGGATCGGATCGCCCTGGTTGCATTGGTCTTCCCGGCGTTTGCCGACGGGCGCAGCTTCTCCAAGGCCGCTCTGCTGCACAGCCGCTACGGATACGATGGTGCGATACGCGCAACCGGCGATGTGCTGATCGACCAGATTCCGCTGATGTTGCGTTCCGGCTTCACCGAGTTCAGACTGCTCAATAAGAACGATGCCATTGGTATCGACAGCAATGCCTCCGATCCCGGTTCACATTCGCTCGAACAGGGTATTCAAGGGTTAGATAACGGGACCACCTATTATATTGCAAATGTTCAGGGCAATGACTTCCAGTTGGCCAGTGATCAGGCCGGAACTAACATTATCGACTTTGATGCCGGAACGGATTCCCCGTCAATCCAGCTTGGGAACTTAGGTCTCGATTTGACGGACGGTTCAGGCAATCAAACGATACATATTGATTTGACCAGCGATTATACGGCTCTTCCTGCTGACAATCATATCTTTACTGCAGGTGGTGGGGTGTCTTTCAACAGTATTTCTCCGCCGTCTGGTGACGGTGTGTCCGGTGCGTCTGCCGTGGGTGCTTCCGGTGGGGTTGGAAATTTCGGTGGACCGACGGCACGGATGACGTCCACGCCGACGGTCACGGCCCATATCAGCGCCACCAGTCTCGATGCCGGCGGCAGTGTGAGAATCAATGCTGATGCCAATACGGATGTGACATCCAATGCCAAGATGAGCGGTGGAGGCGGGATTGATGTGAGCCTTGCCGATGCCGCATCGAATACGACTGGGGCCAACACCCGTGCCTTCGTCGGGTCGAATGCCACGATACTTGCCGGGGATGATGTGGTCATTACCGTTGATTCCGATCATGAAACAGAATCGAAGGCACGTGCTACAGGCGGTGGACTTATCGCCGCAAAGGATGCAGAAACGTCAGGAAAAATCAACTATACCACCAATGCCTATGTCAGCGACGGTGCGACCATTATCGCCAAAGATGCCGTGGGTATTTACGCAAATTCTTCGGCCAACGGTCGGACGGATTCGTTTACCGAATCTTGGGGAGTCGGGGCAGAAGCCGATTCAGATAATTGGGACCCTAACATTTTCAAGATCTTATCAGTTGGTTACTCAGGCATTGTGTATACTATTCGTCGTGAAGATGGTCTGGCCCGCTTCGACACCCAGATTGAACCCAAGAAGAGCCGGGACGATGGGGTTGTCGCCTCGCAGGGCTTCTCCTAATGCGCCAGCGAAGCCAAATCCATGGATCAGACCAAACCCGAACGCAAACAGCCAAATCCGTCTCGTGATAACCGGCCAGATATTGTTCACCGCGCCCAGAAGGATCGAGATCGCGATTACGGGTTCGACAATCGCAGGCGGGATGGCAGCGACGCCGGTGGCTGCCATCGCAAGGGTAATGGAGTGAGCAACCGTGAACGCTGTCACGATGAGCACGATGCTGCCGAGCGCCTGCCTGAATCTTGCCGCGGGCTGCCACACCCCGTTAACGCGTATCAATGTCGACGGTAGCAATAACGTCGCGAGAAATACCAGATGATCTAACCCACCCAGAATGTGCCAGAACCCTTCGATGCCGAACCCTAAGAAAGTGCCTAACAATGGCGTCGTTGTTCCGAGATCCAGCACGCGATTATCGCTTGAAAGAACGACCTGGCTAGCGGTGCCTTCTTGTTCAGTCGATACGATGACGCTGTGCTGCCGATCGACATCGAACATCAAGTCATAGTGCAAGGAAGCCGGTATCTCAGAGCCTGGGCAAGTTACCGTGAAAGGAACGGCGAGATAGCTTTCACCTTGCCGGGTTTCCAGCGCGAATTCTCCCGCGACGAAAGTACAAGCTCCTTTGTTTGCTTCAAATGCGAGGCCCCCATCGAGCCAGATTTCGATCTGCGACGAAGAATCTCGCAGATCCCCCAAGGTGTCGGCGCCATCCCTTGACGCATCTAGATCAAGTGCGTAGCCGAGATCATCAAAGGCGGAGGAAAACGCACGCCTGCTGGCGGAAGAAGAACGTGCCCAGGCTGAAGCCAAAGCGCGCGAAAAGGAAGCCCGGGCCCGCGAGCGCAGCAAACCACGCCGTGGTCGCTCCCGTCAGAGTATCGGCGAGGCTATGCTTAAAAGCGCTGCCCGCAGTGTGGGTCGCTCACTTGGCAGCAAGCTGGTGCGCGGTTTATTGGGCTCGCTGCTTAAATAAGATCAGCCGTCTTGGCAACTAAGCGTTGGTGATGACCGCAATCGAGCCGTCGCCATGGGTGCAGATAAACCGATAGGCCACGGTCGTGTGGTTGCGGGCTACCTGCTCAACAACCGACCGCCACCATTCGACATCTTCTATAGTGCAATGCGCATTTTCGCCGTTGGGCAGCTGTTTGGCCGCTGGGTAACAGGCGATATTGGCGTAGAGATATTCACGCGCGTATGAAAAGAGATCATCTACTATCCACTGCACGTCCTCCTGGGAACAATGCTCCAGCACATCCGTGCATACCACCAGATCACTCTGTTCCTGCGGACGCATCGCGTAAGGCAGATACGCAGGATCGTAAAGAGTAACTTCCACACCCAACAGCGCCTGCAGAGAGTTGAACGATCGTCCATCGGTCAGCTTAATGTCATTGTTCGGCCGATAGAGCATCGCTTTACCACAGCCATAGTCCATCATCGTTTTGAACTTGAAAGCGTGGGTCAGCTCAAGCAGAGGGTTGATGTGTTCCAGAAGGCTCTGGCCCGGAAACATTTCCCGCGCCTCAATGCCGTGGTCCGGTGAACCATTGGCGTGCAGCTGTTGATATTGACCAATGAGTTCGAGATATCTTGGACTTGGATTGTCGCGCGTATACCGATGGTCTGCTTGCGCCGTCTGCATTGGAAAAACCGAGCATAAGACTCCATGCCTAAATTGATCTCTACGTTAGGGTAAAAATTAGCAAAATTGGCCAACCTGGGAGACAACCAATCAGCGGCAATCGAGGTTTGGGCCATGATTTTTAACGTATAACTCTCCGAGCTTAACAAGTGATTGGTAATGGCCGATAAACGCTGAAAACTGTCGGTAACAACCGAAAGCAACATATCACCATCCTGAGTGAGTGTTGTGCGCTTTTTTTCCCTATGTAAAAGCGGTTTTTGGAAAAAATCCTCCAGTTGTTTTATCTGATGACTCACCGCACTTTGAGTTATGCATAATTCCTCTGCTGCACGACTAAAACTCTTATGTCTAGCTGTCACCTCAAAGACCTTCAACGGCTTGAGCGGAGGGAGGTTAAGCCTGTTTTCCATTTTCACCGCACACCTCATTAATAAATTTCATAATATAATTAGTATATATCATTTTTTCTAATGAATTAGCTAATTTATAGTCAACTTCTAGTCATAATTTTACAGCGTGTAACGGAAGGACAATGGTTGATACTGCACGAATCAAATTGCGAAACTGTCGCCTAAGTGATGACCATTTTATAATGGAGTTATTCAGGCAGCCTGAATGTCTCAGATTTATAGGGGACAAAGGGATCATCGATAGCGCCACAGCAAGAGACTACATTCAAACTTCCATCATTTCGAGCTATGAAAATCACGGCTTTGGTCTGATGCTGATGGAACTGAAATCGACGGGTGAAAGCATCGGGTTATGTGGTTTGGTAAAAAGGCCCTATTTGCCAGTCCCCGACCTTGGGTTTGCGCTATTAAGACGACACTCCGGCAATGGCTATTGTCTAGAAGCCGCTAGTGCCTTTTTAGCCTTTTGTGAAAACCATCTTCAGCTAGAACAAGTGCTGGCTATCTCCGGTCGTAACGCGGTGATCCGGAACTGGTCCCGGCGTTCCACCATTATGCCGCAATTCGTCGGCCTGACCTTTGGTGTCCATAACGGTCACAAGCATGTGCCGGTTCTGGTGACCGAACACATGGTCGGTCACAAGTTCGGTGAGTTCGCGCCAACCCGTACCTTCTACGGCCACGCGGCCGATAAGAAGGCGCGGCGCTAGGGATTGGATGACGATTATGGGTAAATCCAAGACCGAACGGCGGATTGACGAGACCGAGGCGCAATCCGTGCTTCGTAACCTCCGGGTCAGTCCCCAGAAGCTCAATCTCGTGGCGGCGATGATCCGGGGCATGGACGCGGAAAAGGCGCTCGCGGCACTGACTTTCTCGCGCCGCCGTATCAGTGACGATGTGAAGAAAGCCGTTCAATCGGCGATCGCCAACGCCGAGAACAACCATCAGCTCGACGTTGATCGGCTCTATGTCAAGGAAGCGTCGGTCGGCAAGGCGCTGACCATGCGGCGGTTCCGGCCGCGCGCCCGTGGCCGTATCGGGCGTATTCGCAAGCCATTCTCCCACCTCACCATCGTGGTGGGTGAACGCGAGGAGACCGCGTAATGGGTCAGAAAGTAAATCCAATCGGGCTGCGGCTCGGCATTAACCGGACCTGGGATTCGCGTTGGTTCGCGTCCAAGGATTACGCCACGCTCCTGCATCAGGATCTGCGGCTTCGCCGTTACCTGCGCAAGCGTCTGGCGCAGGCGGGTGTGAGCCGGGTGGTCATCGAACGACCCGCCAAGCGCGCCCGCGTGACGATCTACACGGCGCGTCCGGGTGTTGTAATCGGCAAGAAGGGCGCCGATATCGAAAAGCTGCGCAAGGACATCTCGCGGATCACCGATTCGGAGGTGCATCTCAACATCCAAGAAGGATACAAAGAAAATACGCTCAGGATATTTTAAGTATTGCAAGTATTTGCTGCGTCTGCCTCGGTGGTATCAGAATCATACAGTCGTTTCTAAATTTGACATCGTTGATGCGCCCTCGCGACTGAAACAATTATCTAAAGATATATCTCTTAAAACTCAGCAATGATTGGTGTTTTTCATCGTCTTTGGCCATTTTTTTAATTGAGGTAATTTATTCCTGTTGTATTTTGCTATGCTGTTATGTTATTTATATTGTTATTTTTTTCTTGTTTTTTCTTGTGTGTTTACTCCACAGTTTTATGTATTTTGTGGGTTATAAATAAATTATTATTATTGAATTATTAGAGAAAATAATTGAGGCTGAATTTTTACTCTGATTCACAATGCGCTCTGGATATTTAACACCCCTTTTAATCTACACTTTTTTCTTATGGTTCGTCACTTGGATTTGCTTAGTAAAAAATATTGGGTTCTTGCACATCTTTGGCTGTTGTTTCAAGGCTATCAGAGCAGTCAGTAAGGTCTTGGTTAGTCAATTTTCCTTTTTTTTTTTCTTGAATAATATTTGGCACATTCGTAAAGCAAATTGGTGTTTTTGACGTTTGAAGGAGTCAAACAATTCACGACCTGGGATGTCGTTTTTGAGAACGTTTACCCTTTTCCCAATGTTTTCAAGGTATGATGCAACTGTCATTCGCACATCTGATTTGTGGAAAGGAAATCCACATGTTGCAGCAATTATAATGATTTTCAAAAGAACTTCGTTTCCTTTACCAAGGCAGACGAGATGCCCTGTGCAAAATTTCAATTAAATAATCTAACACTTATGACCAACCTTGTAATTATTGAAACTTCATTTTTATAAACATAAATTAGAGGTTGCATTTTCTTTTTTCCCATGCGAAAGCCCAATTGGGCAATGGTGACATCCACAAAACAAGCGAAAAAATGCAGAAATAAAACATAGACTGAAAAGACACTAAAACTAATTATTTAAGAAAATCATCACGATACCTCATACTTACTCGGACGAACTTTCCAACGTTATTTGTATTTAAGTAACACCTAAATCTCAAAATTTCTAGAATCCAATCTAAATCCATATAAGAGTGCAAATTGAATGCTAGTGTCAGCAAACTCATCTAGCATTTGGCGTCTCTTTTTGCATTTTTTCAACCTTTCCTATCGTTTTTTTTTTTTCTGGTAGGAAAACAGACCAGACACTTGATACTACCCTGATTTTACCAATTACACCAAATAAATGAATTATTCCTATCATTATGGTTCATAAGAATGCAGAGAAACGCCGAACCCGAGATGATATCGGCGACCAAAAACAAAAACCAAGTGGAATCACTTGCCAAAAGTTGATTTCAGCCACCAGCTTTGACAAAGAAAAGCATAATATTCAAATGATTCTTGTGGTTCTATGCAATGCTTTTAGTACCTTTTCCCAAAATTTTTCGCAACCCTGGAAGGTTCATAATATGATCTGATTTTCCACTGTTCGGGTAGTACAGCAGCACTGCATAAGTAAATAGTAGAATAGGGTGTATGTATTATTTATTTATTTAATTAAATTTTCACCAAGCCACATTGGATGGAAGAACTTGTCATAGAAACTTTGAAAAAGGCTCATTCGGTTGGAAATTGAAATTTCTAGTGCCCTTTTTAGAAATAACGAGCAATTGAAGGGTATCCAAGCCCCAAGCTATCCCTTTTTGATTCTTTGTCTTCTTAGATTTTGAAAGATAATGACTTTGAAGTGAAGTTTTATTCTGTAGTTTTTATCCTTTTGCATATTCAGTCACCTGTTCCGCAGCTCTAACGTAGTGAGTTGTGTCTATTTGGATGCCGTACCTATGTTCACCAATTTTGTTCACTATAGCTCTCCGCATGTGTTTCAAAATGTTCTTTATCACTTTCTGGACCGCCGTCCTAGAAAGAAAAGTAATGAGTGAGCCACGTTTCTTAGCTACGTCTCTGGATTTTCCGCTCACATTAATTTTCGATTTCGTTTTTCTGCTACCCTCTTTTGCTTTTTCCAGATGTTTCTTGAGAAGAACGTTATATTTCGTTAGCAAAAGTATGGCCTTAAGGAATTTCTAAAGGTTTATTCCCAGCTCTGTTAGAAGTTCAAGCCTCAGCTGGTCACCGTGCACTCTAAAAAGTAATTCTTGTCTTTTCAGCAGCTTCACGACCTCGCAAACACGATTCGTTACTTGAATGTTTCGCTAGATCTTTTTTATCCATTTACTGGCCAAAGCTGGTGAACCCAGAAAGAAACTGCAGCTTTTTGTCAGAAGACGCGACGCATATGCGGTAAAGAATTGATTTTATTGTCATTTCTCTAGTTTCAAGAGTAACCCAGGATCATGAGACGGAACCAGTGGTAAGTTTGCGTTAGTAAATTGAAGCCAAGTCAAAGCTAGGCTTTTCTGTTTGAGATTGTGTTGGCTTTAACGGATGTGACCTCATGAAATTTAATTTCTGAGTTGGTGTCGAATTTGGCAGCACAGACTAAAAAATAGACACGCCTACTGGCAAATCTGGCTTACCATCAGCTACCTTCGTGTCTGAGTCACCACTTCTAATTTGGCTCAAATGGCTCAAATACCGTGTAGATTCCTTCACTACTAGATCCACTGGCCTTGAAAGCGTCACAGCGTTTGACGATGTTGGCTCGTCCTCTGTTGAGTCTGGGTATATGTCTTTTCTCTATTACAATCTCACCGTGGTAAATATGGCAAAAACTTGCAACATCTAAAATATGCTAGTCAAATTGTGGAGAGATGCTTTTTCCTAAAAAGAATACGAGGTACCGGACACAAAAAGGATTGCTAATTCAATTACACAGCAGTTTATGGTCCTTCTTGAAAACGACAGCCAAGTTGACAAATCTTGGAGAGCTCTACTGGCCTAGATTAGATGCGAGCAATGGTGCTGGTCACTGGGAGAAACAAAATTGTAAAAAGTCACGACCAACTTGCACTTGTTGCGCCAAGTTGCAAGCTCCACCAAGTGCAGTCTTTAGTGTGTTTTGTAAAAAGAGAGATCAAGTTCCCTCAATCCACTTAAATCAAATAGACAATGACCACAATAAACATGGTGAACCGATCATTAAAAGATTTTTTGGCAGCGAAAAGTATTGCCTTCTCCTGTTATAAGCCAATTAGGTTGATTTTGTTATTTGATTCCCGTTATTTAGAACTGAGGTATGAGGATGGTATCACGTGTTCCTCCTGAACTTCAATAGGTCTCTCGTTGCCAATGAAATTGGAGGTTACTCCTTAGTCCTTACTCAGTGATAAATGATTCATAGGAAGAAAATCAACTTTTGAAGTGAGATAACTATTTGTTTTTTTCCGCCAACACAAATAAAAGTTCCTGGTGCGGATGAAAGTATATTACATCACTTTTGCTAATCTGTTCAACAATTAATTTATCATACACAATTTTTAAAATTTTTAGGGATTTGACAACTTCAATATTACTGTGTGTCCCAAAAGAAAACCCCATAGTGATTCAATCACCCCCTCCTTTCTCCTTGCCAGGTTTGTAGCAGATAAGAATACATGCCACAACATGCTTAAAGTAAAACAATGGAGGAGTTTTTAATATACTAAAGGAATATAAAACCATTGTTTTCACCGCTATTCCTATCATCATTGTGGTTTGTGGTCTGATTATTTTCTTTGTCAACATTCCCTTATGGCGAGCTATTGCGGTCTCCTTCATTGCCATGCTAGCAGTTATTTTGATCATCGATGGACTGGCTCATGCACGAATCGATGATTATAGCAAACAGCTACTGAAAGCTAAACTAGAATTGACAAGCTAACATGCAACATTTCAAAACCAAGACCGGGGACAAAAAGTTTATTTCGAGTAGGCAGAGATTTTTCTTGAAGCTGAGAGTGTTGAAGAATCCTAAATCTAGGGAAATTTTAAATTACGATTTTTTGTTTGCGTGGTAGATAGTAGATTCGAACTTGTATCTACAAGCCTTGATGGGGAAACTGGTTGCAAATCAGCTTTTGAAGCAGGCATTGTTCTAAATGTCAGTAGGTTTTAATGTATTCCGGTCTTGGGTGGCCTGTGCAAAATGCAAGGCGTTCAGAAGCAAACTGACCAAAAGTTTGAGCATAATTTTTCAGATTTCGGCATCAAAGAACAGCGCATTCTGGGCTATGCGCTAATCTACATTCTGCTACAATTCACTGGTATCAGAGCCGTTCCTTGAGTTGATCTTACTCCAAACAAAATTAATTACGGCGCCTTCTTCCCAACTCAAATATAAACAAAAAAGCCAAATCAAAGTAGAAAATGGATTAAAGTGGATAATTCCCCAGTCGTGGCGCCCCTCCACTCCCAAATAACGTCGCCCAGGGCAACTGCCCCGGCTATCTCTTGGAAACGGCTCTGAATAGTATTGAATTGGAGGAGAGCTTCCATAGGAGAAAACCGGGGCCAAATGGAGTACTTTTCCAAGACCTTTTACTTTTTAACAAGCACCATCTTAAAACAAATCTGGAGTTTCACAAGGGAATTCCTTTGATTGCTCCAAGCTGCAATAAAAGCTAATCTACATATAAGAGTTTGCAGGATTTTAACCAAAGCAATTAGGAAGTAATAGTAATTGTCATAGTTGAACTTGTTTGGGTACCCAGATACAATTCATCCTAAATGGAGAAGGGGATCCTAATTTCTATTCATCAGGTTATGTACTGGAAAAGGTTGTTAAATGTCATTTAAACTGGTGAGAAATAGGAGCCAGTGTCATAGCTATGCATTTTGGAAATCCAAGCCTGGTCTAACCTTTTTTAAAAAAGACTCCCTAGCTTATTGTCATTACAACATTCAACAGAAACAGTATTGGGTCTAATACCCATGGCCCTTTGTGGTTTAGGGGTCAAATTCTTTTCACTACCATATCAGCCAAAGCTGGCCATTGGATCTCAGTCAAGTTTGGTGGGAGGTAAGATTATGTGTCCTTTTTCAAGTACAAACCAATCTAAACCCTGGCCTTCAGAAAGCTACTCAGAGCTGTTCCTAGGGTTGGTGGTGCCCAGGGAAAGATTAATTACTGCTATCCCTTCACAGCTCGAACATATCAAAACTGAATCAGTGGGAAAAATTTGGACAAAGTGGATGATACCCCCTGTTGCAGTGCCCAGGGTAGCTGACCCCCCTCCCTTGAACAGCTTGTAAGCTACTGATCATCCACCTATACCTGGTCATTAAACAATCTTGATCATCAACTCTGGAGTTTCACAAGGGAAAATCTTTAGATTGCTCCAAGCTGCAATTTAAGGTAATCTACACATAAGAGATTGTAGGATTTTGACCAAAGTAACAGTAAGTGCCATAGTTGAACCTGTTGGGTACCCAGATACAATCAATTCATTCTACATGGGAAGGAGATCCTAATTCTTTGGGCTATAATGATAGAAACGTTGAGATGGCTAGGAAAAGTTCTGCAAATGAAAGATGATAAATTGCAAAAAGATTATCCTTGTCAGCCAATTGTCCAGGGCCAAACAAAAAGCAGGCTGTCTCCAAATGGGGCGGGAGGATGTAGGGAAAGATCAAGGGTAAATGGAAAATCTTTGCGATGCTGTAGGCTGTACGAAAAATGTGGTTCAGTCCCACTTTCTAGGGCTATAATGATAGAAAGGTTGAGATGGCTAGGAAAAGTTCTGCAGATGAAAGATGATAGATTGCCAAAGATTATCCTTGTCAGCCAATTGTCCAGGGCCAAACAAAAAGCAGGCTGTATCCAAATGGGGCGAGAGGATGTAGGGAAAGATCAAAGGGAAATGGAAATTTTTTGGGATGCTGTAAAGAGGATGGCTTTGAATAGATTGGGATGGAGGAGGAGCGTGTGTCACTGTGCTGGCCTCAGGCAGCTTGGTGCTGCAGGGAGTTGTTAATAGTAGTAGTATTGTGTTTTGTTAACTACAAAAGTAGGTATATGTAGCAATTTCCTTTCAAATTAGCCTCGAACAGCTCTCTATGATGTTCTAGTGCCCTGCTAGCAGCAGAGAAAAAAAGAAAGAACAAATGCTAAGAGCTCATATGACACTTGTGACGAGGTCAGAAGAGCAAAGACCCAAGAGCTCATATTGTATAAGCTCTAGCAAAATTCTAAGAATCAATAGATTGCTTTAAAAGGAAAATCAGAGGCCTAATGCCGGTCGGGATTTAAAATAAGAGCTCTGAGCCACGAGGTCCTTCTAAATATCAAAATTCATTAAGATCCGATCACCCACTCGTAAGTTATAATACCTCATTTTTCTACTTTTTCCTCTCTCTTCAGCCCCCCGGATAGTCTAATCGGGAAAACATCAAAAGTCATCCTTGAGGGAGAGGAATATGCTCCAAGCGATAACACTTTACACCGCTTTCGCAACAAATTATTGGAAACCCGACTTTTCTACGACATCGTTTTCCAAAGACCTGCTATCCCTCATGTTGAACTCAATCTAAAAATCACTTCAACTGACAAGTCTAATAAGGGACTGAATGCTACGAAAGTTATGGTATCTGCATTAACGCTGTTTCTCTTAAACCCAGTTTTGCCTGTCCAACACAAATATCATTCCGAATATTCATTAGATGTGACGAATCTCGATCAAGAGACAAAAGTCTATACGGCTTTTTCAAGTGGTGAACTAGAAGATTCTAGTCTAGGGGGTAAATTCTCGAAGCTCTACCAAGCCATAACCAACAACAACTTGAACTCCTTAATGTCACAATTACTAGAAGATTCTGACTTCGTTCTTGCTCCTTCACCTCATCCTGATTCAAGAATGTAAACATTAGCTGTACTGTGACATAGATCTCTTTTATCACACACAGAATCAATAGAATTCTTCCCTTTTTGTGCTGGGCCATATCACAACGCATCTTTCGTCCCCCAAAATTTCTTCCTTCGTTTAAATTTGCGAACAGCAGAACCCATGTGCTAGATTCGCCTGCATTCACGAGGGTTTTCGCCTACCGCAGTGCAAATGAATACATGAGAAATGTTGTGTGGGATCTCGCGGTGACGGATCATCGGAAAAATTCTTACTTGCACACCATCTAAATGCTTACTGAAGAATTACAGCAAGTCACCCAGCAGTATTTGATGGGCACCTATGACCGGCTTCCCTTGTCCATTGTTCGTGGACAAGGTTGTCATGTCTATGATGCTGAAGGTCGAGCCTACCTGGATTGTGTTGGGGGAATCGCCGTCAATGCCTTGGCGACAAATGCTTTTCTTTCTGCAAAATAGTTTAAGAAAAATTTATTTTGATTATGTATTTCGCTGGTTAGTCGTTTTTGCAGTGGCATGTTTGCAGCTCAACCTTCAATCATTTAATATAGAGGATCCTCTGTAATTAATTGTAAAATAAGTTTTTTGTAGTTTTCATCGGTATCTTGGCTGCAGAGATTGCTGATTAGCGTTTAAAGACAAAAAAAGTGACTGCAACCACTATATTTTGCATCGACGGCATCTTCTTTTTCTTTCCGTCTTTTTCTGCAGCTATCAAGGCACTGGAATATAATAGAGAGCTTTTTATTGCTCATTTTATAGGAAATTGCTGAATTTAGAAACCCTTTGTAATTACAAAAATAATTAAAAAATTTTTTTTCGAAAAACTGCATTTTCGTTGGAGTAACGAATGTACATACAAAGAACAAAACAAGATTTCATTTTTAACCGCATAAAGAATGGGTATAATTCTTTATAAATTCTGCTTATGGAAGTTTCGTCGGTATCATTGTTAGAGCGATCGCTCAAACCAAGTAAGTTAAAAATCGTGACATATAGTATTTAGAATTTTATAAAGGTCCTGTATAGTTCAATGTAAATGTGGATATCGGTTTAACATAAAGAATCTGTATAGTTAAACGGGGATTATGTAAGTTTCATCGGTATCATGGTTGCAGACACACATTAAACCTAGTAAAGAAGAAACCACGGCATGCAGTAACTAAAAGTTAATATAATACAAGTATCTTTTGAAGAAATGCCTTTTTTCGATATTGTGCCATATTTAACTTTCGTAGATGTCTGATTTTTTTTAGGTTTATTTTTTACTGTTTCGAAGAAAAAGCTGTGGATTTTTCCTGTTTGTTTGTTCTGAATGACGCATGTTTAAAATACCCATTTGAAATGTGTTAGTAACAGGAATGTATAACAGTGCAAATCATAATTATACTGTAGGCTATATGATTTTTATCGGCTTGTTGACATTGCTTTGTGACTGTATTGCTTATACTTCAAAACTTCATCATTTTTATAAATTTATTTTTTTACTAACCCATAGTCGCACTCTGCCTAAAATTCAGTTGGGATGTATTTGCACCTTAAAAGTTAGTTCCTTATGTCTGTATCCATCTATGTGTTAATTTGCTTGTTTTTCAGATAGCTGATTTAGGCATTGTCCATAATTTCCAAGATGAATTCAAATAGCAGAAACCAACCAATTCCCATTAATAAAGGTGCTCCGATTCCTGCAGCAAGAACAAAGCTACCTGTACCAGCTGCAAGGACTAGGAAAGAAATTAACTCTAATTATGAAAATATGTCCTTGAACTACTTGTCATGTAATGATAATCAAAAGCCTCAAAGTGAGTCATACCTGCCCCCAGTTCCCGAAAGACCGAAAAGTTTGTATCCTAGAGTGAATACTTTTACTAACTTACCACCAGTGCCTGTTCGTACATTTAGTACTCTGATTGCCCCTAAGGAAGAATACAAGGAAAAAAACGAGTTAAATATCCTATGGAAGAGTTCACAAGATCTTCCTATTAGTTCAGATAATTTGGCTAATAATTTTAACCTATTTGAAGATCCCTTTTCGTGTGTACTGACAGACGATTCTAAAAGTGAAATTGTGGGAAATAGGACAAATCCTTTTTGCACCAGTAATGTCAGTAGTTCTTTAGTCAGACATTGCTCAGGATCAAGTAGTGAAGAGGATTCTTCGGAATTTAATCAAATTGATAATCTATTTGATGTTCCGATCGATGCTGTTAGAAAAAATACATCATGCGCAACCATAGCTGCCCCCAAACGATTTGAACTGAAAATTTCGGTAAATGGCTCAACTGTCTAAAAAACAAAGACAGAAACAGGTCTAGAATTCATCACATAAGGTTAAGGGAGAAAAAGCTGACAATTCTTTGTTAGCTAAAGTCTTCTAGGCTTTTTTCTGTCTCATGAAGGAAAGAAAACATACTAAAACATTAAGGAAAGAAACATTCTACAGTACATATAGTCAGACTTAATCCAATGGAAGGGAGGTTAGAGGTTATTTGTTGTTTTACCCCTTTCTCAGGATCATCCTCTGTGTTTCCCTGAATTCTCCCCGAAAGCTAGGAAAACTGGGTGTAAAAATGTGCTTTTTGAGACATCAGGCACCCTCCCCCTCCCCTTAGAACGATCCACCGAATATCCTCTATAGTAGCTAATGCGAACGTGTTCCTCACTGTACATAAATTTATCAAGTACAATCTGGATTTGGTCTTCCTTGGGCCAAAATCCTAGTTGGGTGCCACAAATGGCAGAAGATGCCACTTTTCTGTGGTAAAATTTTTCGGCTACTTAACAAGGGCACTGACACTTCCCGAAACCCTCTTTCTTCGACCCCTAGATCCGTCTCCGATCTTATAGTGTTACAGGTTTGAGACTATTACCCTGGGGGCCACCCCCCCCCCCAAAAAAAAAAAAAAGCATCCATGATCTCTCTTCTGGCAGAAAATAACAAATTCAATATTTTTGTAGACAGGAGCTTGAAACCTCTGCAGTAGGCCTAAGCTTTCCGTAAATGCTCAATCTAGAAGCGTAATTTTCATCAAGATCAATTGGCTTTTTGGAGGCGTTTCTCCCTTTTTTCCAAAATCAGGTAAGCAGTCTCAGGCTAGTAGCTTTTGATGTGTAGTTAAATAAAAAAAAACAAGTTTTTTTAACGGAAAGTATGATGTATCCGCCGTTTCAGCGCCCGCGAGAATTCTCAGCCCCTCGGCGAGGTCGAGCCGGCCATCGTAGATCGACCGACCGCAAATCACCCCGGCGATGCCACTCTTTGCGCGCGCGCGCAGCGCGAACAAATCCGCCGCCGAAGAAACCCCGCCCGAAGCGATGACCGGCGTCGAGATCGCCGCGGCCAGGTCCGCCGTTGCTTCCACATTGACGCCTACAAGGGCACCGTCGCGGTCTATATCGGTAAAGATAATCGCCGCGACCCCGCAATCCTCGAAGCGCTTCGCGAGATCCAATGTCGAAACCGACGAGGTCTCGGCCCATCCCTCGGCCGCGACCATGCCCGCGCGCGCATCGATGCCGACGGCGACTTGACCCGGAAAAACGCGGCATCCCTCGATCACCAGTTCCGGATCCCGCAGCGCCGCGGTCCCGAGAATCACTCGTGCGACACCACGATCAAGCCAAGCCTCGATGCCCGCCAAGTCCCGTATTCCACCGCCGAGCTGAACGGGAACGCCCGCGGCGAGAATGGATTCGACCGCCCCGCCGTTTACCGAGCGGCCGGCAAAGGCGCCATCAAGGTCAACCACATGGATCCAGTCACAGCCCGCGTCACGAAACATTGCCGCCTGCGCGCCGGGATCGTCGTTATAGACCGTGGCGCTGTCCATCTCGCCCTTGAGCAGACGCACGCACGCGCCGCCTTTAAGATCGATCGCGGGATAGAGAATCACTGGCCCGATCCACCCATTTCCTGGTTTGAATCCAGGGTCTTGTAGTAGAAATGCCCCGCGACATCTCGACCCGAGACCCGCGCGTAATGGGGATGCGAGCCGAAGCGGACATAGCCTAACCGCTCATAGAGGCGGATCGCGGCGATTTGCGTCTCCCGAACATCTCTAAAGAATGGAATTTTGATAACAGTTAATACATCAAAAGAGTTGGTTTTCATGCTGGTTCCAAGTATATAAAGTTTATCAAGTTTAATGTTACATTCCAAACGCCATGAGCCTGAGAAAATTTGTCTGGTTTTTGAAAAATATGGAAAATACCCTCAAAACGACAAGTGGTCGTAATGGAAGTCACCCACTAAATTCAGAATATTAGAGAACCCTACTGTGGATGTTTCAAGCTGCTATTAACAAAATGTAGATATTTGCTTTTTTTCTGAAGAAACATTATGAATGCATGTTTATTTGTTGTTTTTTAAGGAGTAATTTTAATGGCAACATTTCCCAAGTCAGTCGGTAAAAATGATGAAGTATTTTCAAATTATTTTCTTTGATTTTAACCTGTTATAACTCACTCCCCCAAAACACGAAAAAAGAATTAGAATAAATAAAATGCAAAAATGAAAACTACAAGATATTCTACTCTATACATTCTACCTATATTTTGGATGTAGGTAGAACATTTCAAAATCTCTTCTTATCTTCATTATTTTCATTTGTCATGCTTTCTTTTTGACTACTCACTTTTGTATGCGGGGGAATCTTCCACGGGGGAATACACCTAGCGCCACGTTGAATAACGTATTGTTGTTTAATGTATTGTACACGACACGCGTTGCTACTTTATTAAAGAAAACATCCTTGAGCTTCTAATCTAAGAGGGGATGACATATAACCGGCTCGGATACGGACTTAGATAAGATAAGACTAATTTTTGCCTGTGATAATTGTGTGTGACGTTATGCATTCGAGAAAGGATTATTCAAACGGACATTGTGTAATCGCTCTGGAATAATGGCGAGCGGAGAACTGGTTTATTTGCCAGTTCTGAACTTTTTGCAGTTTAGCCGAAATACAAACCTTGTGTACGTTTTTTTTTGGGGGGGGGGATTATGCTTGGGTGGATTTTTATAGGGAGAATATTTCCTGGGGAGGGAAATTTAATTTATAATCTTATCTACAGTATTTTATCTTACCTATGATAAATGTTTGCAAAGGTATCGATATCCTGATTCATTTTTGTCAGTAGTGCAATGCATAGCTGGGGGCTAATAATCTGGCACTTCGTGTGTTTTCTCACCC
Organism: Alatinidae sp. Z8VKAUB7J3; assembly: GCA_010016025.2. NCBI lineage: Eukaryota > Metazoa > Cnidaria > Cubozoa > Carybdeida > Alatinidae > Alatinidae sp. Z8VKAUB7J3. The sequence goes on along the minus strand of JAAAKM020073195.1, from coordinate 183,884,178 downwards.
CCCCTGATTTCTCCAGGTACCAATTTAGTGCTGGGTCGACTCTGGCTGTGCTTACAAAGTCACACAATTGAACCCCGTTGGAAACCAAATAACCAGCGACACCAGGACTCGAACCCCAGTTCTACAGATTTCAAGTTCAGTGCGCTAACCACTTTGCTAGGACAGCTCTAGCCCAACCGTCTCTAAAACCACACTCTTTCTCCTAGATTTTATCTACAGCATCTCTTTTTCTGGGCACTGTCTGGGCACGGAATCACTTTTACAACTTTCTCACAAAAAGGTCTTAATAAAACATTTCTTAAATCAATAGGCATTTGCCCTTATCAAAAATGATATTTCTTCTTCATCATTTTCAGATCTTCATCATCCGATTTTCAATTTTCAAAATTTAATGTCTAGCTAGTTATACATACTGAGTAGCCACTAAATTAAAAAAGAAAAACTAATTTTTCATACTATTTCACAATAGTGGGGCGGAGGAAGGATCTTCCGGATAACACTTTTGCCTATTCCTTGTGTTTCTGTGTATACATTATCAACTCATTAAAACAACCTGGTAAGACCTAGCTTACTAATAGACTCTAAAATCTAACCCACTTTGATATTCCTTTAATTGAAAAGACTTCTCCAGTGCCAACAGGGCGCTAGAACATCGCAGAGAGCTGTTTAAGATCAATTGATACAGGTTTAATCCCATCTTATTAGTATTTTTGCTACGAAGCCATATGCTATGATGAAGTGTCCATGGAAGATAATGGTTGACTTACACGGTCATGCTGGTAGGTGATAGTTCTTACCATTATAAAAGATAAACATATCACATCCATAGCAATTATAAAAGGCACTAAACATATAAAAATCATAGCCATAGTCATCGACATACAAATTTATGTGCTAAATTAAGGGAGGTTTCAAGGTATCTAGTATTCCGGCAGGTTGGAGAGCTCTGTATAGTCTGAATAGTCACAGAACCCTTTGTACGGGTCACCCTAACCTGTAGAACCTCTTTGCCTACTGAGTTTGGGAGATTCAGACATGATTCGATTATATGCTTCTGAATATAAACAGAAACAGCTACTCCCCCATATTTCGCACGGTCGGTGTGTATTGGATCATGAGAAGCGTTTATCCCAGTATGACAATATCGCTGCTTTGTATCTTCTGGTTGAAATTGGTCTTGGCAATGTGTATAATAGATGATTTTAAGTTCAACTAATATCGAAACCAGTCGAAATTAATTGTGTGACCTCGTACATTTCATTGGGCTACCATAATTATGACCGTTTGGATTGTCTGGGGACGCACCAAAAGTTGTCGAAGGAAGGTCATTTTGATCTCAGGGTTATTTTGATGCATTCGAACCAGGTAACAGACGCCTTGTCGGGTGGTTAGCCCAACTCCGAGGGTCAGTGCATCTCCTAGATGGAGATCAGAGTTGATGCACCTTTACCCATCCTGAGCGTTGGAGGTGGTGCCCCTGCATAGATTGTGCTTATGTCGGGTTCAGAGTGGAGTGTTTTCATGACACCTCGCACCATTCAGTTTACGGACTAAAATTCTTTGGGACTGGGGAACCACGAGGAAGTTTCCGACGCCACGATCATCCACTCCATCGCCGGCACGGATGGCAGCCGGCAACGCATCGAAACCCAAACCGATGCCGACCTGGAGCGTTGCGATGTCCCGCAGTCCGGGAATCGACCCGTAGGTGAACCACAGCAGGTAGCGCGGGATGTCGGGAAACACGGCACCCAGCAACAGCCATCGCGGGTCCAGCCGGTTGCCGCCGCGACGCGCACCGGACACGAGCGCGTGCGTGGCTCCCATGTGGATCACCCAGTCAGGCATCGGCGCATGGTATGCGCCGGCGGCGTCGCGCTTTCCGGGTTTTGGGCTAACCCACTGCGCGCACGCGAGCCGAGTACCAAACAGGCTCTCGCGCGGCGATTCGCGGTTCATCGCGGCATACGGCGAGCCCCGGCTCCGACTCGACCAAGCCCATGGAACAGCTCCTACTCGGAGAGATCCTCCTCAACCTAGGTCTCATCACCAAGCCGGACCTGCGGCGGTGCATCCAGCTGCAGCGCCAGGGCGACGAGATGCGCCCGCTGGGCGAAGTCGTGGTCGAGCAGGGGTTGATCGATCCGACCGTGCTCGCCAACGTGCTCGCCGCACAGAACCGGACGCACGTGAACGGCGAGGACTTCGGGTTCTCGGGCACCGGCTCGATCGGCGATCGGCTCTGGGCGGACGCCGACTGCGACGGTCTGCAGGACCCCGGAGAGGCCGGCCTCGAGGAGGTGCGTGTGACCCTACTCGACGAGAATGGGAACCAGCGCGAGACAAGGACCGTCGCCGGGTTCTACCTGTTCACCGGGCTCTGTGCCGGGGACTACACCGTCACCGTCGACGAAACGACCCTCGGCCCGGGTCTGTTCCCCGCACCGTGTGGGGTGGGCTCCGATCCCGCGCTCGACAGCAACTGCAGCCCCGCACACATGTTAAGTTGAAAATTCTAGGACTTGATGAGAGGGATGTTCTACTAACCAAAAGGTAATATGTTAATACTACCGCTGCTAGTAATAGTACTGCTGTTCAATACTATCGGTAGTAGTAATATGAGTAGAAGCAGTGGCAAAGGATGCAACAATTTTCTTTTGGTTAGTTCAACATCCCAAACAAAAACACCCCTTTAGTTTCAACTTCACACATAAAACTATTCCTAAGATATTTCTGTTACATCCTTGTGACAACCTGCATACAGACGGTATATTGAGATTCAGTTCACATTTCTGTCAAGCTGACGCATCAGTAATACTTCAGGAATGGTTGATGGTAATAAGCTGAAACTCTCAGCTTATATTGAAGGGGATGTTGAAGAAACCAAATGTGATATGCGCATATTGCTACTTATGATGCTAAAACTATTGATACTGTGCAATCTAGGAGTGTTGAGGTAAAGTTTTAAGGAATATTTAGGCGTGTGTTGAACTAAATCAAAACAAACTATGAGCATGTGGCCTTTCAAAAAGGTAACAAAGCAGTGTCTGAAGAACAACTTTTATTTCGGTATTAAGTTAGACCTTTAAGGGTAAGTTGTGGGGGATTTTGACCTAATCAGAAGGCACTGTGTGAATACTTTTAATACTACCACTACAGTTGCTGGCAATGACGCTAAGGGTATTAAGGGAAAACTTTTAGGGGACGTTTAGGAGGAGTCTCAATTAAACGAAGAAAAATTGTATGCATGCCGGTTTAGAAATATCATTGAAGCTAGAAATAGCTAGAAATATCACTGAAATTCAATTTAAAATTAAAAGTTTAGGCGCCCTTGTTAAGAATAAAGAGGCTGGAGAGCAAGCAGCCCTTCTCTCAAGCCCACTCATTTCCCAAACGCATCCAACTTAAGACGAACAGAAATTACTCCGTGTATGAAAGGGACTGTTCTCTCCTCAACGTCCCTCTCTTTATGCAAAAGTTATTTACTATTTGTAAAGTAGAATTGAGAGAAATAGTCAAAATCTTTCTTGACTTCAAACTTTTCTTTGAGTTAGTCATTGTGTTCAATTTAATTTACAGATTAGCAACATATTCGGGGTTGATACAACCTCCAACGCCCTGGGGCAAGGGTTGTAAGTTATGCCCCCGGGGAATATCAGATTTTGTTGAAAAGGTGGCCATATAGAAATTAGAAGTTCTGTTTCCTTTTTAAAGCTTCAAAAGGGATCGGAAGGTAAATAACTATCCACCACGCCCTCTTTTCCCCAAATGTATCCAATCTAAATTTTGAAAAGGTCATTTTGTTCGAAACTATCTAAAGATCATATAACAGTGTCTTTGGTGCTGACACAATCCCCAGAGCTAGGGACAAGGGTTTAAGTTATGCCTCGGGACCATCTTAGGTTTTTTGGAAGTGATGGTCGTATAAACGTTGGAGGAAGCCTGTTTGATTGAATATTAAAAGTTCTAGTTCCTTTTCAAGAGTCAGAACTGATTGGAGGGCAACTAGCCCCACCTTCCCATCGGTCTGTTTCCTCCAATTGTATCAGATCCAAATTTTGAGATTGCCATTTTGTTCAAAATAGTTCAAGAATTGAATGAAAAATTTTAGGGGTTGACATAGTCCCTCAGAACCTGGGGCAAGTGTCTTAAGTTATTCCCTGGGGGTATATAAGGTTTTTATGTAAGGGATGGTTGTACTTCAGAATGGGCTCATTTGATTTAACATGGAAAGTTCTAGTTCCGTTTTTAAGAGTCAAAAGTAATTGGATGGGTTCTATCCCCCGCACATGCTCTTTTCCTAAAATGAAAAACGTATGCGTGTGAATATTAGCAAAAACATGACCATTATAGAGAAAAAACTCTGTTTTAAGCTTTTGTGTCTCATTGAAAAATTTCTGATACTTGCCACCGCATCAGAAATTTCCGTTTGCACCCTTAGTGGTGCATCTAATAGCTTGTAGGACAATATGATAAATGAAAATCGACCTTAAAAAAGTTGCAATTTAAAACAGCAGAGTCATTAATTACTTATGATGCACCAAGGAAAACTCAAATGATGTGTTTTACTTTTGTACAGTTGGACAGATATAGACAGACATATTGAACAAAGAATAGCCTTAATAAAGATTAGCCGGGTTACCTGAACTGTTCCTTTGATTTTTCCTCCGTTTCTTTGAAAAATGGTGATCATTATTACAATCAGAACATTCAACACTTATGTCAGACTTAGTCAAAGATAAATGAGTATCACGCGAATCAAGGACATTGCCATGGTTAGGATCACAGTTTTGTTCGCTATTGGCTGCTTTCTTTTTCCTTTTCCTTACCAATGCTGCATGCAGGACACTCTGCACTTTTCGGTTAGGAACTGCGATAGTTGATTTCACTGGGGGATTGGAGTTAAGATCAGTTTCTTCAGAAGTACTCTCTTCAGATTGACTGCTTCCAAGTTCATTGGATAATTTTAATGCATTGGGAATAACAACAGATTTACATAGGGCTTCATCTGTTCGTCTGATTCGAATATGTTTCCCTTCGAGCTCTACTATTCGACTGATTTGATCAAAAAATTCAGATGCCGAGCTCATCCCTATACAAGCACTTCTTTGCATACCCTGAGACTTTAAATAAACAACTCTTAAGTTTGTGTATCTATCTTTTATCTGATGCCAAGATTTATCAGATCCTCTTTTCCGCATTTCCGTTTCAACACATTCTTATTTTATTTTAGTTTTCCTTGTTTTGATTTCTCCTCCCAATTTTGCCTTTAGAAAGCCAGACTGTATTCCGCCCTTATCATCTTGATTTTGGGAAACATTTTTGGATAGCTTTGAACGTTTTCCCCCGAGGTTGTGATGATTTGTTTACAATTTTATTTTGTGTTTCTTGCAAAGGTATCAATATTGCGATTCTTTTGAAAAGCTTTTTCAGAATAAGTTTTCCATGTCTTGCCCTTTGAAACTGAAACAATCTTCCACCTCCTTCCTCATAATGGGTGGTATTATAATTCAGCCTTAGTAACGCAAGGTTTTGTGTGCCCTTTTTTGCCACAAATAACTTGCAAAATGTTGAAAATTAATATCTCATGTTTCATTCGGAAAATATTTATTAAAAATTAGTAGAATTAGCT
>JAAAKM020073195.1:183862214-183878536 GCA_010016025.2 Alatinidae sp. Z8VKAUB7J3 | reverse complement strand
GCAGAAAGTTGTTCAAAGAAAGAAGTTCAATATCATGGCGTTGTTGAAATAAATGTATCAATTTCTTTAATAGCCCTTTTTGTAAAAAGTTTGAACTTCTGTTAGAAGTGTTTATCTCTTGTGGCAGTTTTTGATGAAAAGTTATATAATGGTCTGAGGCGGCTATAGACATTTTTCACCAAGATGGTGTTTAAATCAAATTGGAATATGGGTAATTTTTACACCACCCTGAGATAATTACTGGCCTTAATGTAAAACGTTTTCTTAGTCAGAGCGCTCCAGTTTATCTTTCCCTGATGGAATTGTTCGACTGGCGTGGTCGCCTTTAGTAAATTCAGCAATTCTCCATACCGTCTCATTGGATGGTGTTGTTGCAACTATTGATGCTAGATCAAATACAGTTATTAAAAAACAACTTGGACACACCTCAAATATTCTGAATATGGATCTGTCTGTGTAAGTTTTGTCTCTTGATTTTTTTGCAGGGAACTTCTTTAGGGTTAAACGCCGGTATCGGAAACTTGGGGGTTGGCGTAATGCAAAAAACGATCCCGCTGGTCGTTGGGCTCTTTTTGTTTTCTGCTTTAGATCAGGCTGGTAATATTGTGAACGGCGAGGCGCTCTCTGGTATTCAAAACGCAGGATGGGTCTGGGTCCCGCTGTTAACGCTCTCGGCGACTGCGGCATTTTTTGGAATGAACAACGTGATTACAGGTACGCCAAAACTCCCAAACACTTTACAGGGAACGAGCAAAACCCTGTATATGGTTGCACTGGGTTTGATTGCCGCGGCTATTGGAGCCTTTATGTTAGTTCGTCTTCAAATTAATATGTGGATCGTGCTTCCCGTAGTAATTATTCTAACCGTCCTGTTAATGAAATACGCGACGCCGGGAGAAATGAAGGCAAATCTTAATAAACAGTTTGCCATCTTTAGGAATAAGCACAACTGGATCATGACTATTATTTACACCATGACATTCGGTTCTTTTATTGGCTTTTCAGCCGCTTTCCCAAAATTGTGCCAGGACGTCTTTGTCTATTCCGACCCAAGCAATCCCGAACTCATTCGCACTGTGCGGGGTGCCGGTTATAAGTTTACTGGCGACATTGAGGAAAGCTGAGTTTTCAACCTAGCGCATCTGCGATAGCACGTGCGAGGTCAGCCTGCCGGTATGGCTTGCGGAGCACGCTCAAATGTTCGTCGGCCAGTTTTTGCGCATTGACTACCTCCTCCGCATAACCCGATGTGAGCAGGAGTCGCACTTCTGGAAAACGCTCTCTCACACGTGCACACAAATCATAGCCTGGCTCTCGTCATCCGACATTTTGGCATAGCATGTTGCAGCCAAGTTGTGAAAACAGTAACTTAAGTTTGGTGATTCCTCAACTTGCGCGTTCGTTTGTGAGCGCGCCCCTCGAAACGGGTCTTGTAATGGTGCCACAGATAGTAGCGCCCCGACGATGCCAGGGTGACTTCTTGGTGTCCGGGCACTTGAAACTGAAGGGCTCCATCACGCCCCTGGTTCAACCCCGACACCGTGTAAACACAGGAACTCAAAGCCACAACGATCAATCCTGCCCCGATGAAAGCGCTCGTCTTCATACTTCAACCAGACGGAAAGCCCCGTCCCGACCATGCTCGGCCAACTCCCGCCTAAACTCAAGGGGATTGCCAACGGTTCCAACGCTATTGTCATAAGTGACTTCACCCGCTAGGGTCCCAACATCATGAAGCCAACTGTCAGCCGGCCACAGATCCGCACACACCTGTTCGCCTTTACCTTGATCGAACTCCTCGTGGTCATCGCCATCATCGCCATCCTGGCCGGCATGCTGCTCCCCGCGCTCGGAAAAGCCAAAGAACAGGGCAAACGCGCCGTCTGCAAAAACAACCAACGTCAGATCGTTCTCACCATGCATATGTATGCGAACGACAATGAACAAAAATTTGCCGACGGCCTCCGCGACAACGGGATCGAACATTTCTCATTCATCCATTCGGACACGTATTGGTACTACATCCAAGTCGGAGGAATGCCCACAAACTCCCTTTCGTGCCCCAACAAAAAGAACTGGTATCGCGAACAACCCGGAGTGGGCTTCCGATTGGGATACTACTACCTCTACGGCCATAGCACAGCCGAAGACAAACGGGACCGTAATGCCGACTACGGCAACCAGCCCCGCCCCTGGGATTCCCCTCTCCGATCCACCGACGACCCCACCTGGCCCATGATTGCCGACGTGATTGAGAAAGGCACGGTCAACCCCAACATCACCAGCTCGCCCCACTGTAAATCATGGAAGTTACCCATTGTTTACAGATAAGTTTTATTATTGGGAAAGAGTTTGATCCTGGGTGTTCAAAAAGCCTAAGGTTAATAAGAGGGAGTTCTCAAGGAATATTGGGGGGATATTAAATTAAATTAAAAAAACACTATGGACATTCAGTTTGTCAAAGGGCCTTATATACAACGGATCAGGAGCGGCCGAGGATAATAAGTCGAACTTTTCAAGGTAGGTTGATGGGGTACAGAACTAAATTAAAAGGTAATACGAGTATACAGGTTGTTACAAGGACGAATATGCGATTTCCTAAAAATGACCAAGGGTATCAAGTTTAAGCCTTTAGGGAATATTGAGAGGGTTGTTGAACTAAATCAAAAGAGGCTTCATGTATTCAGGCTCTCGAATAGGCTAATCATCAATGTCTCAGGAACATCTAAAGTATTAAATTGAACCTTTTAGGGTATCTTAAGGAGATGTTGAACTAAATCAAGAATCACTTTGTGCATGCATGTTGCGCATGCAAGATATCTTCTGAATCCAAGTTGTTAAAAGGCTGTCTCTGCAGTATTTAAGGAATGGCTTAGGTTTTCAGAATGTTGACAGGGATGTTGAATAAAATAAAAACTGTTTATATATTCAGGTTGTCGAAAAGATGTACCTACAATTTCGGGGACAGCTGAGGGTATTAAGGTGAAACTTTCAATGAATGTTGTGGGGGATGTTGAGCTAAATTAAAGACACTGTGTGTCTCTACACTATATTTGGATGCAATACATCAGGGTGCGTCAAAAGGGTTCATCTAAAATATGTCAGGGACGGCTATGAGTATTGATTAAAAAACTTTCTGGGATTGCGGATCGGAAGCATAAGACAAAGTTAAGAAAAGATGGAGACTGTTTAGCCCAGCTTATAGACATAAGAAGGAAATCTACTCTTTAATATCACAGATGGAAATGATATGCCTTGAAACTATCATAGCACGAGCCTGTGAAAATAATAACACTCTATAAGGTTGTTTGGTTGATAAGGGATCTTTGATGTATCAAAAGTTAGAAAAGCTGACGAGAGGCTAGTTTAAAACAAAGGAAACTTATTATTTTTACTAATTTTTAAGCAAAACACTGTCTAATCAGTGTAATAACAGCATAAATAATGTGCATCCTGTGTGTGCCAACATTTCAATCAAGATCGTTAGCACAACAGGAACCTTCCAAAGCTGCTAAATTATTCAATGACACTTATTTTGAGCTGACTTTTAATGTTTTCCAAGCAGGTATACTAGATTATTTTTAGAGACAGCCCTTTCCAGAAATTTAAAAAGAAAATTCTGCTCGATTCAATCAAAACGAAAAAATTTACAATTTTACATTTATTTACATTAAGTATAAATAACATACGTCCTGAATCCGCTAATATTTAAATCAAGACAGTTAGCACAACAGGAAACTTCAAAAGCTGTCAAAATATTCAATGCGACTTCTTTTGGGCTGATTTTTAAGGTTTTCCAAGCAGATATACTAGATTATTTTTAGGGACAGCCCTTTCCAAAACTTATAAAAGCTTTATGTACATAAAGCATAAATAATGCATCCTCAATCCTTCTTTTGGGCTGATTTCTGATGTTTTCCAAGCAGGTATACAAGAATACCGTTCAACAATAATATTTATAAAAAAAATCGATTTTTAATGATGTAAGTTTCATTAAATCAGAATATTTCTGGCGCTAAACGTTTCCTGGAAAAGTGGGTGTCTGCTTTTAGCATTGTTTCGTTTGTTCAGTTCTACTATCTACTTTGTTCAGCACTAAACGTTTCCTGATTTTTGTAGTAATTGGCTTGTTGGCATTGCCAGAAATCTTTGGAGCATCTGGAATATGGTGGGCAGTTCCATTTGCCAATGTTGCAACAGTCTTTTTCTCATTATACTACATTAAGAGAATAAACAGGAGTATGGTATCTATATGACAAAGTTATTTACCGAAGGTAAATTTGTAATTGATGCACAAGCAGACAAAATTTGGAATACTCTAGATCAAAATTCATAAGATTGGTTCAACTTTGAAGAAGGTGGAGATAAAGATGCTCTACTTAGTTTTGTATAAAAAAAACTTGAAAAAAGAGAAAGATCAATCTAATTAGAATATGAAGTATGATTTTAGTGATTCAAAATACGATTCTGAATATTTTCTCAGGTTATCTATTGAATGCAGACAAAATTGTGGAAATTTAATCAAAACTGCTAATTTGATTTTATTTGGGAATTGAAAACAAATCTCATGTTTGGCATTCAAAAGTTTTTTCCGCATTCTTATTATGCTGTAATTGACTTTTACTTTGTGTGACAGACAAACGGATCATGGTGTGCTTGGATGGTTCTAAGAGTTCCATTCGAGCGCTAAGGACTGCCATTTTGTTTGCAAGGCAATCGGATACCACAATCGTTGGCGTTCATAGTGATGTGTCCAAGGGTTCTCCCAGAACATTTTCCAACCCGAAGATAAAAGAAGAGAATTGGTCAGACGAGATTAAAAAAATTATGCAGTTTGCCAGAGACAAGTGCAAGACTAGGAGGGTAGAGTTTAAGGGAGTCGCCATCGCAGGTCACAGTGCTGGAATTGATCTGACAAGGTTTGCAAATAACAAGAAGAACAAAATTGAGCAGATTGTCATCGGTTCTCAGGGAACAGGATATCCAAAGGGAGCTTTTTTTGGAAGCGTCTCTAAATATAAGAGCCATACATCTTGCTTGGCAAAAATATTTCACCAAGTCGTTTTACTTGCCACTATTGCCAGGTAGTTTCTTTTGCTATCCTTTGCTGAAGTCAGTGACTTGCCCTCAACACGTTTGTCTAAACCCACATAAAATTTGAAAATTTTGTAGGTGTTAGTGGGAGCCCCGGTCTTCATCAACGTCAAAGTTTTAGTTTTGAAGACACTTATGGCATAATGGGTGCAAACCTACCTGCCCTGGAGCTGATGGCTTTATATACAGCCGCTGCAATGCATGACTATGATCATCCTGGCAGGACAAATGCCTTTTTGGTTTCCACTTTTGCACATCAGGTAATTTAAGGCTATTTATCTGGTACTGTTTGTTGATAGCCGTTGTCTAGAACAATTTGTTGGTGCTTGGAAACATAAATATTGACCAATCATAAATTATGTTTCACTGGAAAAAACAGTCTCCTTGACTTACAAAACGGTTGTTTGGCTTGAGAAAAGTTGATTACTTTTTTCAAGACGATCAATGTCAAATTGAGGATTTTTCAGTCGTCCTTTTTACATTCATGTAATTTTTTTCTTGAAGAACACATTCAAAATTAGCTATAGCAAATTATGGTTGAGGGACTGCTGTAAACCATCCAAGTGTATGGAGAGTCAATAACTAGGCTTAAGGTGTCAATGCTCCGTGTTGCAGAAACTGTGACCCATGGATCACGGTTGTGGAGTGTCACATGCAACTATATCTTACGAGGACTTATATTTATATCTTTAATTAGAGGACTTATGGAATAACTTCTGTGTGTCCTAAGCACTTTTCAAACTCTTTATCTTCATTATTTTTATTTTCACTTTCATTATGACTGTGTATTGTTTACACCGGTTAATGAACGTCATGAGAAATTTGATGCGTTAAGAAGTAATGATGCCTAGGCTATTTTAAAAAATGGATTTTTAACCGAGAACTTTTATTGTAAGTGTGTTATTATTTATTATTTTCTTTGCTGAAGACGGCCCTGGGGTATAGGGCCGAAATATTCAAATAGGTTTTGTTCATTCACTGTCTTGGGAAAAAAAGTCCTCATTATTCTCTTTTCTGTATTTGATTTTATCTAAGGTTTTAACCAATTGCAACAATTGCAAAAATAAGGGGTTCAAAACTACTACGAGCTATTTTTTTAACCTTTAGACTTAGATTCACTTATTTTCTAATGTACCCCTTTTCAAGACGAGTGTACTAATATTTGCATATGTGTCAAGGAATTCAGTGTCACTTTACTTGATTATGCGAATTTTAGAATAGGCATTAGTCCTCTTTTTCCAATGTTTCGGTCCATTCTTGATTTTTCGCTGCGTACTCATTCACAGCACAAAAACTAGTTGCTAAACAACCTCGTTAAATATGCTCACCTGTCCATTTGAGAAGAGGTGCGGATTGTCAGGTTTTAACAATAATTTGAAATACCTGTTTGAAAAAATAATTAAGTTGCGCAACAGTTTCACCGCCACAGTTATTTGAAAGTGAAGTTCACGGTGGCCTCAATTTTAATTAATTTTGAAATTAGGTGCATCCCCTCGACGAAATATCATGGTAATTTTTTTATACCTCGTACACTGATGAAGATGTGCTGGATATTTTCAAGAAGAACTGTCTAGTCCGTTTCGACAGCAATGTCTTGAGCTATAATAAAATTTAGGGTTAAGGTGTTAAAGTCACGTCTAAAGATGAAGGATGACGGGTTGAACAGAATTCTACTTTCCAGCAATATAGCTGGGGCCATACAAAAATTTGAAGATCCTCGAATGAGGAAGAGATCTGGTCGGGGCGAGCTGCAGCAGGTACTCACCAATCTCATTCTCAACGTGGCGCAAAAAACATCACACGATGACTCACCTTGTGTGTACGTCACGGTTGCGCGAACGGAAGAAGCACAGCGTTTCTGGGCGGTAACCTACATTTCGGATAGACCCATCGATTTAACCACCGAAGGTCGCTTCGCAACGGAGATGCCCTGGTTCTCAAACGCGCGCAGCCAGTACCTTCTGGGATTTTCTACCGCCGTGCGCGCCATGCGGCGACACGAGGGTGTGGTGGAGATGATCGATCTTCTGGATTCGTCCTCCGCAGTGCGGGTCAAGCTGCCGCTGGCGCCCACACGGTCTCCGACACCAACACCCATCAGCAAGATCCGCGGTTCCGGTCTTGTCCTTGTCGTGGACGATGAACCCCAGGTCAGGGCTGTTATCTCTCGGATGCTCAAACGGCTTGGGTTTACCACGCTGATGGCTTCGAATGCGGACGAAGCCGTCGCTCAGTTAGGACACGAACTTCCGCGTGTGGTCCTGGTCGTGTTAGACCTGAAAATGCCGGGCAAAGACGGCTGGACCTGCCTGCAGACCATGCGGGAACTCAAAGCGGAGCTCCCGGTGATTATCTGCAGTGGCTACGATCCGGATGAACGTCGACGACACGAATTTGGTGGAAACCTTGTGTTCTTACCCAAACCGTTTTTGGCCAGCGATTTGGACAAAGCACTCATTGACGCTGTCCCGGCAAATGTAGAACGCCTAGGCGAGCATCGGGGCGAGCTTCTCTCTTAACTGATCTAACCTGTAGGGTTTTTGCAGAAACTCGACTGATTCGGAAAGTTTGTCGGGCACGGTAACCGTCGAGTAGCCGCTGCACATCAGAATTCTAGTCTCGGGCTGCGATTCCAATATTCTAAAATATGAAACAAGTTTATTCTTAAGGTATTTTTTTCATTTTCCAGGCCTGAAAACTTGTCAAAGGGCCTTAAGATAGGATATTGAGTATACCTTCATTATTAGTATAGTGGTCCCAGGTGGCCCACTAAATAATTTTTCATGTGTAAAATCTTTGCTTAGAAAACAAGGTCTAAAAACAAAAATTGTCCGTGATTTGTTTGATTTTTTTGTGTCTTATTTTTCTTTTTAGAATTTACATTTTGAGACTAGGTGTACATTTTTTAGATGCATAAGTGTTAAAAACCATGAGCTTGTGTTTGATTGTGTTTGTTTGTCTATGTTTAGTCTTTTTTTCTGTGTCATATTTTTTTTTCGAGCGTTTACATTTTGCAACTAGGAGTGTATTTGTTGTCGTAGATGAACGAGTTTGAAAGAGCCATGAGTTTGTGTTTGGTTGTGTTTTTTGTTTGAGTTTAGTTATTTTTTTCCGTGTCATATGTTTTCCGACCATTTACATTTTGAGACTAGGGGTGCATTTGTTGTCATAGATGAACGGATTTGAAAGAGTCATGAGTATGTGTTTGTTTTTGTGTGTTTTTTGTGGTTACTTTTTTTTTTCTGTTTTATATTTTTTTTTTGTCCCATTGAAATTTTGCGACTAGGGTGCATTTGCTGTCATAGATGAATGACTGAAAGAGACATGAGTTTGTGTTTTGTTTTGTTTGTTTTTTGTGTTTAGTTGTTTTTTTTCTGTGTCATATTTTTTTCGAGCTTTTACATTTTGCGACTAGGGGTGTATTGTTGTCATAAATGAACGAGTGTGAAAGAGCTATGAGTTTGTGTTGGTTGTTTATGTTTTTTTATGTTTAAAAAAAATTGTTTATGTTTAATTGTATTTTTTTTCTGTGTCGTACTTTTTTTTCGCTTTTGAATGCCATGGTATAAGAATGTTCAAAGTTTGTATGGCGGCTTATCAGCAGGGAGGTTTACAGTGCTAAAAGCTTGGTTTTCAAATTTGCTGAGACAAACTTTATCACAGGCGTTTATTCTGGCAAGTGGCGGTGCTATTGTGGCAAAATATATTTAATTCAGAAATGGATACAGTCAAAGAACTAAACGTCTATTTATTTTAAGCTTAAAAATTTTTGTGTGAGGAATTTTGGTTCCTTCTCCCTTTGAAATTGAAAACACATAAATGTGATCTACGGGAAAAGCGACTTTGTGTCGTTTTTTTTCCAGGATATGCGGCTAAAATATATTTTCTTGTTAGTATGTAACGTTTTTGATGAAAAACTAAAAAAAGTGCTCATGAAGGAAGTCTTAGGGCTAAACATCGCAACATCCACTCTTCAGTATGTCCTGGGAAAACTTCTTTTTTGCTACGGAAACATACTAAACATGAATATAGGTTAAATAAAAGAGCTTATTATTATTTATCAAGTAAATGAGAGAACAGTCCCATTTAGAAATTAAATGTGTTTCATAAGGACTATTCAAGCACAGGTATGCATAAATATGATTGATCTGTCTCATCGACTTGTTGGTTGGAGATGAACCCTTTTCCCCCACCAATATGCTCCTACCTTTTTATATCTTTTTATGTCTTCTTAGGTCTTATCTTTTTATTGGAGAACTATTATCAATGAGGCATTAGATAAGGGTTTCAAAGTAGATGCAGTATTTTTAGATCTGATAAAAGCTTTTGACATGATGGACCGTGGACTTCTTCTTAAAAAGTGTGAGGTGTATGGTCTGAGGGGAAAATCGTCAAATTTTTAAAGCAGTTTTTTAAGTAATCGTTATCAGTATGTTCAACTAAATGATTCTTCTTCTGCCGTCTGCGTCTGGTTGATAGTCATGCTCATTCGCTCGCGCAATCCGGTCGAAAGCCTCGCCTACGGCGCGATTATCGGAGGCGCGCTCGGTAACGTCCTGGACCGTGCGAGATATCGCTCGGTCACGGATTTCCTCGATTTCTACATCGGCAATCTACACTGGCCGACTTTCAACATGGCCGATGTGTTCGTGGTCTGCGGTGTAGGGATATTGCTCGCCGTACCTTGGTTGGAAGCGGTGAGCCGGACTGATCAATGATACCGGTTACGCTCGAACCAGAAAACAGAAGCAGCGCCGTTCGCCTGCCTAGGGGAACCCATTCTGTCAAACGCGGGTGGACCCCTTCGGTTTTTTTTTGTTCGGAATTCCAGTCACGGTTCCCTGTGTTCTCCGGGAATTCGTCCCATCGAAGCGGCGCTTCTAAATGCTCCGCACAGCAGAGAGGCGCATGATGACCGAGCGTTCCCCCAAGACAAATCGCCCTGTCTGGCATTGGGCTTTCGGGGTAGCGGCACTGTTGCTGACTGGATGGATCATTGTTTCGGCGTTCACCAACCCGAAGGGCGCGGTCCTGCGCGAAACTGCGCCGCGCGGCGCACTCGCCTCGGATGAACAGGCGACCATCGCGCACGTCTGTCGCATATGTCTTCAGGTAGATGCCGACCGGTGCGCCCTTGGCCTTGCCCGTGATGAAATCGAAGCGGCCATTCTGCATCGGGCACTCGATGATGGTGTCCATAACCAGCCCGTCGCACAGGTGCACCTGCTCATGGGTTCACAGACCGTCGGTGAAGTAAAACCGATCGTCCAACGTCCGGTAAAGCGCATAGGCATGGCCATCGTGCTCAAAGCCGAGGACGTCTTCCTCCTCGATATCGTCGACTGCACAGGCATCGTTCGAATTTAAAATATTTTTATACTTTGAATGAATATTTCGATCCTATATCCAAGGGCCGTCCTCAGCTAAAGAAATGAACAAAATAAAAGAAACATTAAGATACGACCATAAAATGTGAAACATCTTTTAAACGGTCTTGGCATCATTGCTTTAGGGAAGTTCAACCAGGAATCTATCATTAAACTCAATTCTTTTTAAAACAGTCCTTGCATCATTACTTCAGGGAAGTTCAACCAGGAACGAGTTTCTTTTGGATTTTTTTTTTCTTTTTTTTTATTATTTGGAACCCTTGGATATAGGGTAGAGATATTCATTTAAACTTTGCATTCCTCTGTCTAACAGAAGAATTTCCCTGTTCATCCATCAATTATAAAAGTCTCTGTCAGGCCTATTATGTCAAAAGAAAAATCCGACTCAGTTAGTGTTGTACTCCGACTGTACATAACCGTTTTTCGTCCCTAAGCGTTATGATTAGCAATTCCTAGCGTACTGGGTAATTTTGCATGAGCAATATCACAGGCTCTCATATGCTTGGTTTCTTCGGATTTTACACTCAAATAAAAATGCCCATTTTCGACATGCACCTCATTGCACAGAATGGGTATGTTCAAGCTCGGTAAGCTAAGAAACTGAAACTCTAGTTGTTTAAGTCTATCCATTTTTAGCCAAAAACAGTACTGTCTATCAGCAACTTTGTCCCATTATGTTGATGTCAGTAACCACAGAACATCGGGGCAGCGATATTACTTGGATCAAGTTTCAAATTAACATACCGTTTTCACCTATCTTTGCAAACATGGCCTTGTCTAGACCAAGTATTAGTCATACTAAAGACAACTTTTGAATCCTGTAGAAGAGTGTGGTTTTGCTTTGTTAAACTGTCTGTTACGAAAGTACGTGTGCCGCGAAGTTTTCACAAGTGTACTCTATGAAGGATATTGCTTTTAGAACAAAATCGGTACTATCATGAGCAGAAAACAATAACCTGTAAGATGATTGCAACCATTTTCCGATGTATTTTCATGTTTTCGAACAGTCCCATAGAATATTTTTCAGCTACCTGAAATTTTTACGTTTTTTGCCAGAATTGTTTCAGATCGCCGATAACACCCCTAGAGACAAGATTGACAATCTGGTATAATTAACGTGCTATTTTCAC
The DNA here is from genome assembly GCA_010016025.2 of Alatinidae sp. Z8VKAUB7J3. Classification (NCBI taxonomy): domain Eukaryota; kingdom Metazoa; phylum Cnidaria; class Cubozoa; order Carybdeida; family Alatinidae; species Alatinidae sp. Z8VKAUB7J3. The sequence continues at coordinate 183,866,925 of JAAAKM020073195.1, read as the reverse complement.
CAATAAATAAGTGCTATTTGAAGGTTTCTTGACAATCGGCGGTCTCTAGAGAATTGAGACACAAAGAGCTACCCTAACTTTGAACCTCGATGTTTTCAAGTTAACTTAATCACGGCCTTATCTGGGTTTGGCAATCGTGTACCCTGCATCCTATACGAGCACTTGCTGTAAAACCTATAGAAAAGAGAATCCAATCAGCTGGCATCACTTATATTTCCTTAAAAGGAATTTAAGAGGACATGGTGTCATACAGAATCACACTATCTTGGCCATATTAAAATTTAGTTTGTGCAGCGAAACTATTTAGAATGGAATTTGAAGGAATGGAATGGAAATTGATTTAGAAGGGAATTTAGAATGAATTGGGTGGTCTTGCCATAATTTGTAAAGCGTGGATAAGATATCCAAATAAATGAATGAATCTTAGAAAAACCGCTAAATTTCTCATGTTTTGTGGCAGAGATAGATATTTGTGTTTTTAATAAATTTTACATCTTCAGGAGACGTTAATTTCGTTTTTCAAATAAATAAAGCGAATTTTACTTGTTATAGGGCAGGAACGGACAATCCCTAAAACTTTTCTTGAACATCTATTAGGAAAATGCTAAAAATCACCTCAAAGGAATTTTAATTTGAGTAATTTGACCAATTCGGAAGTTCTGTGCCTAAAGTGTCAGAGCAATTAAGCTACTAATTAACAAAATAATTACATCATTTTGACGGTTAAGCAAGAACTAATCGTACCAGTTGCAAAGAGTGTAGAAATACTCCCACAAAATCGCACAATTTTTGACTAAGTACTCGAAGTAATAGTCCAGCTATGCGATTTTTTCAAAGCTTTTCAACTTGTTATTTTGATCGGTGAGAAGCCGAAAACGACCTTTAATGCCATCCTTTGTGATGAATGGGCGTAGATTTTTGTTGGGAATTTGGACTTTAGCACCATTTTCAGCGGTTAATATACAGTTGTGAATACTGGGACTGTATAACGATTCACATTCCCAATATTCAATCTTTAGCCGGAAGAAATAACTATTAATGGCTCACCCCTGATTTAAACTCTTTGAAACTTTGTCGTAGGGATCTTTACTCAAGTTTTTAGTTTCCGCAATTCGCGCCAACTGCAATCTTAACTGTTCTTGTCTAACTTGATCGAAGCGCGACCAATTTAACAAAGGAGTTATAATTCTAGCTGCCACCTGAGGGTTAATGCTATTCAATTGAATGATATTATCAGCCACGTATCGATAACCAGAACCATCTTTCTTGTGAAAGTTTTCCACGTTGTAAAAAGCAAAAGTTCCTACAACCGATCTTACTCGATTCGGATTATCGAAGCTGAACTTCCTATGGGATGTGAGCAGAGGTAAAATAGACAAAATGTCTTCTCTGTTTGCTCCAGCATGCAGAGCAAACCACTTGTCCAATACCAACACATCGTCTCGCCATTCATTCTCAAAATTGGCCATGTAGTTATCAAACAAAGGAATATTGGTATCTCTTAGCGCTTTTAAAACAGCCAATTTATCAGTCATGTTGTCGGCGCTATTGTAATGAGTCTCCAATTCAACAAATTGGTTTAGTTCACTTATAAATGATAGATTTTGCTGTTGTTTTCTTCTTTGTTTCTTTTTTTTGAGCACTGAGGACGACTTGGCGGAGGTCCTTGTCGAACTATTTGGGTACAAAATAAATATATCAATTAGTTCAGAAATGACAATACCTAATGTAAATACAGTTTATAACATATGATTCCAATTAGGAATAATTTGGTTATGTAAAGAGAATGTAAAGAGAAGCAGCTAAAAAGAGACCCCATTAAATCACATGAAAAATTGGCCATATGAAATTTTTGTTACCTCTATTCTAGGCACGCATTTCAAGAGTGGTTTTAGGACATGGGGATTTGAAAAATATGTGAAGTATGTCGAGAACCAATAGCATTATCTAATAGAGATTTTGGGAGGGGCCCAGGATGTGGAATTTGATTATACATAATTTCATTTGACGAAAAAATTAAAATATTACTGAATAAAAAAAATTTCAGAATCTAGAGGTTCTTTAGTGTCTAAACATTGATCAAGAAAAGATAAATTCTATTTCAATCCTTTTAAAATATAATGGAGCATAAGAGCGGTTTGTCACATGTTGACAAAGCATCTTATTCTGTCAATGCTGCTTGCATTAAATGCCCTTTTGTCTATACCTTTTTCGGAACATATTTGCAAGCATAAAAACATCTTGTTGCATGTTGACAAAACATTTGTTTCGTCAATGTTGCTAACATCAAATGCCCTTTTGCCAATGCCCTTTTTGGAATACATTTGCAGCATAAAAACAAATTGTTGCATGTTGACAAAACATCTTGTTTCGCCAATGCTGCTGACATTAAAAGCCCTTTGATCAATGCCCTTTTTTGGAACATATGTGCAGCATAAAAACATCTTATTGACAAAACATCTTGTTTTGTTAATCATTCTAACTCGGCTGCTAGGAAAATCCTAAAAATCGGCTCAAAGTAAATGTACTTTGGGCAATTTGACAGCTTTGGAAGTTCTTGGTGGTGCATCCTTTTTTGATTCAAAACCTTTTCCACACAGGGGACGTATTATTAATGCTGTAAGAACATTGACTGCGCAGCGCTTTGCTTAACAGTATGTAAAAAATCAAAATTTTCTTTATTTTGAACTCTCACTTCATTTTAAACTTCTAAACTCCATTTTAGACTCTCACTAGCTTTTCGAACTCTTGACACATTTAAAATCCCCCCCCTATCAAGGTTTACCGAAATTTTTTGGAAATATCATTTGAATAATTTTCCAGCTTTTTGTTGTTCCCTGTGATGCTTAGGGACAGGGGAAATTGTGGCACTGTGGTACTGGGAGCCTCAGTTGGTCTTTGAGACGGTCAACCATCGCTGAAGCTTGCAAAATGATTTTGAAGGTTTCGAATGGTCTTAGGGGTGCTAACAAAAAATTAACATTGAGGGGATTAGCACAGAAATATATATGAAATTTATTTGGGGTTGACCGGCTTTTGGGAATAGAGTGGGGGGCACCATTAAGAAGTAACAAGAAAATTAAAAAACAAGAAACAAGAAAACAAGAAAAATATATACAGACTATGTGAGAAATTGTATAATTCTTGAGATTTGGGTTAATACGACAATTTAAAAAGATAAACTGCGAAATGCAATAAAATAAACAAGAAAAGTTTGTTATTTTGTGTAAAAAGCACTATTTTTTGTTTGTAAGCAGTCTATCTATTGGCACAACCAAAATGTTAAAGGGTAATGAATAAATAAGTAAAGAGTGGCCCAATTCACTAGAAAAAACATTCTAAGCAATGTAATTTTTCAACTAAGATATTTAAAAACTGATCCAGATATTAGTATCTGTTACCTTTACATTTACTATGGTTGTTTATTTTTAGCTTCATTTATTCCTTAATTGTACTTTCTAGTTGCATTGAGTTTGAACTATTATATGAATTTGTTTTTGCTGGTCTTAAGTTTAATTGGCACTACTTTTCTTTGAAAAACTATTTTGCAATTTTTTTTAAATTAATTTAAATAAAATTCCAATGCTTGCTAAGATTTTAAGCAGTAAAAAAATCAATTCAAAATGTTCTTTTTACTATAACTAGTGTGTATATCTAAAAAAGAAAATATGGAAAGATGCCCAGATAATCATCACTTCAACAATCAAATTGTTATAATATACCAATTTTTTGGAGATTGTAGTCAGTCTCCCCCAACATAGCCTATTTTCAACTATCTAAAAGTACAATCATCATGCCTAAGATTAGGGCTTAGTTATATGTGCTTAAGACAAATGCATTTTATTCAATTTTATTTTGTCAAAAATTAGACACTGTCTGAGTACTGAGGTTTTACCCTATACAACTAGATTTCCTGGCTGTTCAATGTTCAATTAAATATAGTAGATCAAAGACATTGCAATTGTATCCCAAATTGCCTTTACAAAGAGAATTGTTATTTTTTGGAGGGGGGGGGCTGTTAATGATGGTAATAACTAATGATAAGCTACACTGGATTCAGATAAGAAATAGCCATAAGCTAGGGTAAGAAAATCTTTTTCTAGCTGACTTTCTAATTATGTAATCATAATGTTCAAAACTAAATGAAACACTAGTTCTTAGCCTAGGCTTACTTGTTTCTTGTCCTAAAGAAATTCCTTTGATTCCTCTTTCCCATCTGTATTCAATGGGATAAAATGTCTTTAATTTTCTACCATATGACATATAAGCTTACTTCACAAGACCCCCCCGATCGATCGAAGAAAACCGCGGCGAGATCCAAAACTTGCTGGTGGATTTTCAGCTGACCGAGCGGCTGAGCCTTCGTTAGGGCCGACAGGAATTAATCTTCGGTGCTCAACGATTGATTTCGCCCCTGGATTGGGCAAACACTCGTCGTACGTTTGACGGCGGCCGATTCACCTATCAAGGCGACACTTGGAATGTGGACGGCTTCTTTGTTCATCCGCTCAATCGTAACGCCGCGAACGAATCCAAGATCGATGATGCCAACGAAGCGGTGGATTTCTACGGCTTGTACGCCTCGCGAGACGATTTGGCGATCGGCACGGTGGAAAGCTACTACCTGGGTCTGAACAACAGCGTCCTCAATTTCGACTATCACACACTCGGCAGCCGCGTCTTTGGATCCACCGATGGCGGCGTGAAATAC
>JAAAKM020073195.1:183852093-183862204 GCA_010016025.2 Alatinidae sp. Z8VKAUB7J3 | reverse complement strand
CTATCAGTTTGGCGAAAACACCAACGGCAGCAACCACAGCGCAAGCTATGTGACCGCTGGACTGGGACGCCAACTGAGCGTTTGCACGGATTGTGGTGAGTGGAAACCGACCGTTTGGTTCTGGTACGACTACGCCTCTGGCGAAGACAACTTTGCCAACGTTGCTCGTGGAGACGATGGATTTGACCATCTCTTTCCACTGGCCCACAAATACCTTGGGTTCATCGATTTGTTCGGACGTCGCAATATCCACGACTTCAATGTTCAATTCATCACACCGTTGATGGGATCGAAAGTCAAACTGTTGTTGTGGTACCACTACTTGCGTTTGGACGAGCTGACCACGCCGTACAACGTCAACCTGACACCGTTCAATACGGTTGCGGCGGCCGGAGACCGGGAACTTGGTCACGAGTTGGACGTGATCTTCAATGTCAACGTCACACCTCGTGACAATGTCTTGCTTGGTTACTCAGGGACATTATTACTCAAACCAAAACTGTCATCTGAACAACTGCTTGGAAGTTGAATAATAATGCTAGAAATCTCAGTAGCGCTTCATGGGGAAAGCAAAAAAGACTTTTATGCCAAGGGAAAACAACTTACTCTACTCTGGGGTGGAATGAGAACTGAAGGAGCTGTGGTAAAATACGAATAGAAGGAACTCGCTGAGGATTTTTTGTCCACAATGGATCCGTCAAATTTCCTATAAAGATATGAGGAAGACTGTTTGAGTTTCTTGCGGGAAAGAGCTTCATTAACTACAATCCGAATCTTGCACAAATTCCCCTTACATTCATCAATTCGACGCGAAAAATACAGCTTTTTTTACCCGACCTGAAGAAGTGAGCATATTTTTGTAATGTTTATACTTAAAAGATCATCCTGTGTCTTACTTTTACGTGAAACCTTGAACAAAGACTACTTCATATGTGTTACACTGATCAGACCTCTAGATATCCACGAGCATTTGGATGTAGAATTTCTTGCCCTCTTTCCAAAAGGAAAATGCAGATTTCCCATACGACGCAAAAATAATCTAGTTGCACATTCAACACCATTAGCTTCAAGAACACTAGACGAATCATTACTCTGAAGACTTGTCTTAAATTAGGAATTACTTTATCTGTAAAAGTTCTAAAATAAGACCCACTTTATTCATCCACAGTAATCTCTGTTTTAGGCACAAATAGTGATAGATAAATAGGGAAGTGATCAGAAAGATCAGTGAAAACAAGACCAGAAGTGAACTTCAAATTAGGAGAATGAGAAATGAAAATATTATCTATTAAAGTGGTAGAATTACAGCTAAAATATTGAAAGCTTGCTTAATAGCGTTCGGCTTTGCATCATAGCGTTGTCCACTCTACTAGCTTCTCGCAAAGCCTTGACGCATTTGTACTTGTCCATTGCCATGACAGGTTGGGCAAGTTGTAGGTGAAGTCCCTTTTTTAGCACCTGAGCCATCACAAGTATCACACTCAACAAGGGTCGGAATACGTATCTCGACGGTTTTACCGCGAACCGCTTCTTCTAAAGTCAGTTCAAGGTTATAACGAAGATCAGCGCCTTGACGGGCACGACGGCGACCGCCACCTCTACCACCGCCGAAAATGTCACCAAATACATCGCCAAAGATATCACCAAAGTCAGCGGCACCAGCCCCTGCCCCACGGTTTGGATCCACGCCCGCATGACCAAATTGGTCATAAGCTGCGCGCTTGTCCTTATCGTTGAGGATTTCATAAGCTTCTTGAATTTCCTTGAACTTCTCTTCAAGGTCTTTATCGCCCGCGGTACGATCCGGGTGATACTTCATTGCCAATCGCTTGTATGATTTTTTGATATCTCGCTCTGATGCGTCTTTAGCAACACCAAGAACTTCGTAATAATCTCTTTTTGACATTGAGAAAAACTTTCCTACTTCGTCTTTATTTTTCTAGAAATACTGCATCTTCTGACACAAACATGGGCGCATTTAAACTAAACGCGCCCATGACATACGAAATCGGTACTTCATTTTCGATTTCGTGAAATAATCAACGAATGATTATTTCTTGTCGTCTTTCACTTCTTCAAACTCAGCGTCAACAACATCGTCGTCTTTCTTAGCTTGAGGTTGAGCTTCAGCACCAGCACCCATATCAGGGCCAGCACCTGCGCCTGCTGCAGCTTGTGCCGCTTGCGCTGCTTCCATCAACTTGCCAGAAGCTTGAATAAGCTCTTGTGTTTTAGCTTCGATTTCAGCTTTGTCCTCACCTTTCGCCGCTTCTTCAAGCGCAGTCAGTTGACATCAGTATAATGGCAGAATAATTTTGAAGAGTCTTTAAAAGCTGAGCATTCGAAAGCAAGAGTAGCTAGTGATGATGATCTGGCCTATGCGGAAAAGGTCAATGAAGCGTTAAGGACGTTGGATCAAGCCCTTAATTTAGAAGAAGGAGAAATTAAGCCGAAGTTTGATTTGGGATTAGCGGTTTTAAGTAACCCCTTCGGCCCTACTACTTTAGAGACTCAACAGCTTAATAGTTTGACCCCAAGTTATTTAGAAGTGGAAGAGCGTGCCGAGCGTGGGGAATTTGAGAATCTCGTACGTGAAAAATCTAGATCTGTTACTGACTTAATGAGATTGACTCATGTTGAAAATGGATCTGAAAGCTTAAGTTTTACTGATAAAGAGCCTCTACCAGATAAGGAATTTCCTGATAAAATTAGTCCATTAAAATTCATCGTCAATACTAGTGATACAGTTTTGAATAGTAGTTATTTTGAAAGCCCAGTCCGTGACAATGTTTTCACAAGTACGCCTCAGGGCTCATATCATGACATTAGTGATCAAAAAGATTTCTCATCTATAAATCTTTCTATGTCAAGGCAGGATATTGATATTCCAGATTTATTGGAAGTTTCCCCCGAAAGACGTAGTGAAACTCTAGATCTGATTAGCAATGCCCCTGAACTAAGTTTTAAGGTCGAGAATGATGTAGGTTGTGAAGATAGTTGTGAACAAGTGTTGCCATCTTGTGAAATGGAAGGTTCTAGTCACGTGATTGAAATTAATTATAATGCAGGGAAACCGTTATTGACCCCCATTTTAGAGGAATCTCAAAGTCTGTCTTCAGAGTCCAGCCTTAAAGAGGTCGGCTATAATCAAAATCATGATTTAAAAGAGGTTGGGGAGGATTTTGTCTCCGATTCGTGAAACACAATCTCAAAATAATGTATATTTTTATTCCAAACCTTTTTAGGGTAATAGAAAACTGAGTAAACAAACTTAACAATGAATATGAATAGTGATTGGCAGCAATGATAACATAACAGAAGAAAACAGCAATTTGACCTTACCAAAATTCCCTCTAATCACTGATGGTAATAGTGATCAACTTCAGTATTAGTGGCCTTACTCCCCTAGCTTATTTATTCCCAGCAGTATAATTATTTCTAGCACTCTTGTTGGTTGTTGATTTTTTTTTTAAATAGAACTAAGAAGCCTCTCCGACCAAAGAATTGTTCAAAGCATTCGTTCATAGAATTTTTTTACACCAAGTATCCCTCTTGAAAACCCCCAAAAATATCTCACAATCGCTTATAGCTAAAACACTCATTTTTGTTTCAAAATTAAAACGAAAAATCGCTTATATCGTTCTGCTTATTTTATCTGCCTAAGCTGAGCCGTTCCTGAGATAAAACGGAACTAATATACGTTTCGGCAAAATCGCCTGAAAATTCCGGAACATAGGTAAGGCTCAGCATGGACAAAACGGAAATTGGCTCGGCATGAACTAGAAATGTGACTTTCGGCAAAAAGTATTTCATCTGATCGACAATTAACTGGGATTTTTATAATAAAATGTGACAAAATATCAGTGGGAGGTCTCACTAAGCAATAAGCTCCTTGGAATTTCTGATTTTAACCTTGGGAGGCAGATGCTGCTTCGGAACAAGCTTTGATTTCAGCTGAAGTACTCGGTACTTCAGCTTTGTTGCAACTTCTAATAAGTCTTTTTACATATCACCATATCTACTGCTGTCATGAAACGGTAAATGACTATGTCTTTTATTTTTGCTGTTGACAATCAACCACTGTGCTAGAAGGTATAGGAGGATATTCAGTCCGTAAACAGATTACTGAAGTTAGAACTCACAGATGGAGAAAAAAAAATGACTGCAGTTGGAACTGAGGTCATCAATAATCTGGATGAAAGCACACCATCAGGAACCAAGATTCTTCTCAAATTTCCAAAGGTTCTTATTGTAAATAAAATATTTTTGTTAAATAATATTAATGGAGAGATTAAAGTTGGCAATGTACCAATCCTAGTAGATAAATGGTTAGTGGAAAAATCGTTGGTGGCAAATGAAAGATCTCACATTTCTACTGATAATTCACCCCCTCCTTGGATTCCTTTTGGACAAACAATTCCCCAGTATGTGAAAAGTTTTAAGACTCTACAAACTAAAGATACAAAAGAGGACAAAGACTTTAAGGAAAAACGACACACCACATTGAAAGACATTCAAAGTGAAAAGAAAACTTTCTCACGGAATGTCAAATCCGTGAATGATCATGTACAAGATGTGATTGTAGCAGGTTTTACCTTTGCCCAGGCTAAAGGTGCTCTGCATAAAACAAAGGGAAATGTTCATAATGCCATTGAACTACTCAGAAACCAGCAGAAAAATAGAAGTTCTAGGTATAGAAAAGACGATGACCACTACGAAGGGAGTAGCTCTGCAAGGCCATTAGTATTAAGTCTAGGTGATTTTTTGCAAGTGGGTAAAGACAAAACACCAATTAGTCATAAGACAAAGCAGTCACATAACCCCCAAATGAGTTCTAGAGGTGCAAGAGCAAGGATACCCTATAATAAAGGTTTGACATCTGGAAGAGTAAAAGTTTGATCAACTGGCAAATGTATTTCAGTCGTGGCCACACGACTAAGGTTACAACCATTGATTAAAATTAGTTTTACAGAATGAAATAACGAAAATACTGTATTTTTCACTCATCGATTTTTAATTAAAAAAACTTAATTTTTCTTTTAATTAATCTTTTCCAGTTTTTATTTAAAAGTGTTGTTAATTAGAAATCTCATTCGCCCACTCGCTTGCAAATCTTTGAACATGGTCGGTCTATCGGTCGTAAAATTTCTTGAAGTTATATCGTATACCAAGCTAGTATGTGTCGGGACAAATTTTGATATCGTTAGTCTAATATTATGTGAAGATTTTCTAAGTTGTTTTTTTCCCATATGTTAATAAAAAAAAGCCTTGCTTCGAAACAAAGAAATTTCTATTATTTATATTCAATGGGCCACCACTGCAGCTTTGCATGTTCATCGTCTTCAATTCTGACTCCTGGGGTCCGAGTTTACCTTCCTGGTACTACAAAATACAGAAGTATGATGACATTAAAAAAATACGTGAAATTTTTGTCAACAAGGAATTGGTAACTGTTTTATATGATTGTAAATGAGTTGTATTTATGGACTTTTTAGAAGACTGTGCGAATCTCTAGATTTCCCTAAAAATAATCTTAAGGAATTAAAGAATCGCCTGGAGAAGTTATTTGAAATTGAAGGTTATATTGAAAAATCCATTGTAAACATGGATGTTGTAAATCCATCTTATGTTGTAAGATCTGCAGTAATAAAAAAATAGGTAAACTATTATAATATTCTACTTACCTTTTAATACCCTTACACTATCAGAAATATGGACCATATTAATGTGAAAATAGCTGAGTATTCGTCCAAAACGCCAAGTTTACAACAGTAAGTTTATTATCCATACTTTAGAAAACACTACATGTTTAGGCACAGATAAAAGGAATATAGTATTCAACTAGCTGATTATTTCAACAGTAAAATCGACATTGGTTTGGGTTTAGCGTTTTAAATAAGTTCAATGCCAGGCAACAAACGACAACCTTGTTTCGCTTCACGTTTGTTAATGTGGGATTCTTCAGTAGGCAATATTGAACCGCCACCTTCAAACACATGCACCCGGCATTGACCACAGGTACCACCGCCGCCACAGGCAGATGGCACAAACAGGTTGGCATCGGCCAGCGCACCTAATAGTTTACTTCCAACAGGTGTTTCAATGGTTTTTTCACTATTGATGTTAATAGCAACGTTGCCGGAAGAAACCAGTTTCGATTTGGCGCTTAGAATGACAAACACCAAAGCCAGTACGATGACAGTGAAGAGTACAACGCCTAATGTAATTTCCTGGATCATGTTGGACTCCTATAACTGAATACCGGAAAAGGCCATAAAGCCGAGCGACATCAGGCCAACAGTGATGAAGGTGATACCTAAACCTTGTAAACCATCCGGTACATCACTGTACTTTAATTTTTCACGTATACCCGCTAATGCAGTGATGGCCAATGCCCAACCAACACCACTACCCACACCATAAACCATGCTTTCAGCAAAGTTGTAATCTCGTTCCACCATGAACAAGGTACCACCTAAAATGGCACAGTTAACTGTGATAAGGGGAAGGAAGATACCGAGGGCGTTATACAAGGCTGGAAAGTATTTATCCAAAGCCATTTCAAGAATTTGTACGATGGCAGCAATGACACCGATGTAACAGATCAAACCAAGGAAGCTTAAATCCACTTCCGGTAAACCGGCCCAGGCCAATGCCCCTTCTTTTAGCAAGACTTGGTATATAAAGTTATTGGCCGGTACGGTAATGGCCTGAACAACAATGACCGCGGCACCCAGGCCAATCGCAGTCGATATTTTTTTTGATACGGCCAGAAAGGTACACATGCCGAGAAAAAACGCCAGTGCCAGATTCTCTGTAAAGAGGTAAAAGTGTTTTCCAAGGGGTTCCAGGCTCTGTTTTGAAATTCCTATAAATGTCTTTTTGCTAAAAAAAAACTTTTACTATTAAGATTAATCAAAACAATATTTACCGTTCCTGAATCTGGCTCAAACGACAACTTTTCTCCCTGGATAGTTTTTTTTCAAAACTTTTCTTTAACTTATGGTTACAATGGGCTGATGTTCGCTCTTTACTAAGTCGCTATTGGGGCTTAGAAGGGTAGTACTAAAAAAGAGGACTTGTAAACCACTCTTAACAGGTCTTAGACCATGTAGGCTCGTATGGTACCCTACTCATGTTTCCCCGTATCTCTACTAGAGAAATTGCACAAGTTGAAGCAGCAAATTGATCTTCTGTCTACTTATTTCCTTTCTTTAAATTTATTTGCAGATGCAATTTTAAGCCACAGACATTCAACTAACAGCGTAGACAAACCTTTGCAGTCGAGAAAGATCTAAGTTGTCTTTTGCAAATGGTTTGATTTGTAATTGGAATGTTTTGAATTTTAGTCAGTTGCGCTCATTTCAATTTATAGAGACAAACTCCAAACTATATTATTGTCTTAAGTGGTTGTTCAGGCCATCAGCATCCGGGAGGCTCAGCTTGTTGCCATAGTCTGGCAAATGGAGAAAATGAACCTTGGAAACTGAGTAGTTTTAATCCTGATTGTTTTTCTTAAATTATTATCCCTCTCCCCTCAGACCATGTTTATTTTATTATCTACGTATTTAGGACTTCTGCTTATTTTTACCACCAAGTTTCATCCCTATCCATCCACTCTAAGCGTTTTCCAAGATTTAAGTTCCCCCTCCAACTCCCCCCACCTCCAACAAATCCCGTCGACATTTTAAATAAACTATTTTTGTCACGACAGTCTTTCTAATAATCTATTAATCCGTCATCATTTACTATTATAGTGTGCCGATCGCAAACAAACAGATAACCGCATTAATACATCTAGTCTTTCGTATGCATTCAGCTAATCTTTAATCCCCCAGAAAATTTTTATTGGTATTCACAGAAATAAGTTGACCTTTTGGAACTAACTTGTATTTTCCGTAATACGATAGAACTAAAATTCGTTTACAATTTCAGTTTGTTTGTTTTTTTTTGTTTTTTTTTCTGTGACTATAGACTATCGTCGCTGTAGATTTTCGCAGAAAGTTTTTATAGGCCTAAAGATGCAATAAGGCAGCCACAGGAAAAGGTGGTTGCGTTTTTATCCCCAGCTCCACCATCGAAAAAAAAACAGGCAAAAATGTAATCATTTATCACTGGACAGACATTTCGACCAGCGAAAAAGCAGAACTGTTCCTTTCGAAACTCGACTCATTTCTGAGTATCAAATAACACGACGATGAAGCTGGCTTTACTAGATTTTGACTGATCAAAAGCGTTGGCAAAATGGGTATGAGGATTGTCACTAAGACTAGAAAATAATTTTAATCTGTAAAATGACCATGGTTCTAATGGTATTGATTTATTTCATTTTATTTCTTAAATGGCTTAGTTCTACAAAAACAAATTATGGAGGATATTAATCTCACTTTTGGTCATGCGACTTATTGTACGTGGGAATTTTAGTCTTCCAAGGAAAATTTCTTAATTCTGATTTTGTCGACAGCAATCGTTATGTCGTTTTATCAGATGAGAAGTAGCCTCGGCACAGAAAAAGAGCGTGAATTTTCTAGTTCAAAGGGTGTTTAACTAAAAGAATAGTTTCTCCTAAGAGAACACGACTTACCTCAAACAGACATTCAAACTCTGTGGAATCGTACTAACTTGTGTTTTTTAATATACTATCGAGTGAAAATTCAGTAAAAAGGACCTAAGTACTATCGAGTGAAAATTCAGAGACAGCCAATTGGTATAGAATTGTCAAAAAGCAATTTGAATATCCTCCTGGCTTCAGTAGTTATACCGCCATTTGATACTTACATCGTCCCTTATACAGTACAGTACATATATACAGCCCACTACAGTATACATAAAATAACGGGCTTTTGAATAGCGTATTATTACAGTTTCACTAACGGTTATACAGTATTGTATTACTACACACCAGTTATTGGGGCAGAGTGGCAAATCCTCATAAAGTTAATTTTAAGAGCCAAATTTCATAGATGTCCTTTGACCATTATGGAGAGGGGATTTAGCCTCTAACATCTTCTCATTTGGAATGACATGTTTGGACTGACCACATGGCGGCTAAGAGGACAATGTTTCTTCTTTTATTCCACAAATATTTTCATTACGAAGTAAAAACGAGATTCACGTGATTGTGTTAGGTGGCTTGGCAGACTCCTCGGCATAAATAACGCGTAAGTTTGAAAATTAAACGGAATTGTATGTTTGTTTATATGTAACCGTCTTTAAATTTGTAAAATCTTCATTTTTGGCAAACAAAAAGTATGTAAATACCCGCAACCTGCCTTTTAAATACATTCCCCAGTCCTTATTACTTTCTAAAAAACATCCAGCTCGTTCGTGCCTTACTCCTAATTCTGAATTCTGGCTATAAAATATTCCTTCAAAAGCCAAAACGGACTAAAAAGCTGCTTTTGTAAGGCATGTACAACACGCCTAATAAAGGTTAAGAAACGTAGATCGCCCGGCTGGGGCCGTGACTTGATTTCTATATCCATTTATATATCCATGAGTGTTGTAACATATATTTATTTGGCCAAATTAAAAAAACAGATTTCTCGCAGTCCCACCACAGAGGATAAGTTGATAATTGATCCGCTGGCGCCTTGCGGGTTGTTCTGCATTGCCCGCACGCCGTGTTTGCAGCCCAGGAACACCCCAGTTAGGTTCACGTCCATGACTTGCTGCCATTGCTCTAACGGAGTTTCGGTAATGGGCGCGCTGGTAAAGATGCCAGCGTTGTTTACCAGGATATCCAAGCGGCCGTGTTTGCTGATCGTTTCCGTAATCACGCTCTGCCATTGATCTTCGTCGGCGACATTGTGGACAGCGTGCTCAACACCTAACTGAGTTGCGGTTTCAACCAGCTTGTCGGCGTTTATGTCGGTAATGGTGCAAATTGCACCTTCTTCGCTAAATCGCTGTGCGATGCCTTTGCCGAGTCCAGATGCCCCACCGGTAATTACTGCTACTTTTTGTTCCAGACGGTTATTCATGCGTTTGCCTTACTTGTGTTTTGTAGCTCGGGCATCACGGCGTGCTGAAACAACTCCAATGTACCGAAGAGATCAGTATCTGGGATACCACCTAAATCAAACATAAAAATCATTCGATCCAATCCAAG
>JAAAKM020073195.1:183648430-183852083 GCA_010016025.2 Alatinidae sp. Z8VKAUB7J3 | reverse complement strand
CCGATCGACAATCTCCTGCGGGCTACCTACCATGGCGGGACCTTGCACCAGCTTGTCGTAGTCAAACGGCAGCTGCTGGGCATGAGGTGTGTAATCTAAGATAAGAGACTGCACCCAACTCCAGTAATTTTCGTACCATACGCGGAATCTTTGTTTTGCAAGTTGTGATGTTTCAGCAACGTGGCAATGACAGCAGGCGCCGATAACCGCCGGCCCAGCATGTCCAGCAGCTTCCCACTGTTCGCGGTAGTGGGTCACCAAGGGTTCGAAAACTTCCGGTGGGGCAAATACACTAGGCAACATCAGTGGACAGCCCAACTGGTCAAGCGGTCTCTCTTTCACTCTCTCTCTCTCTTTCACTCTCTCTCTTTCTTTCTTTCTTTCTCTCTCTCTTTGTCTCTCTCTGTCATTTTTGCTCTCTTTTTTCGGCCTGTTTTCTATTAATATCGTTTTTTTTTTTCAGGAATACCAGAAGAATCAGTCAAATCTAGTCATAACTGAAACGGAAATGAACCAAGTTGTTTATATTTTCAAGTGTGAAAATTCAACGATCCAGGTCAAGGGGAAAATCAATTCCATTGTCATGGATTCATGTAAGCGTGTGGGTGTCGTCTTTGATTCTGTAGTATCGTCCATGGAATTTGTGAACTGTCAAAGCACACAAATGCAGGTGAGAGTTTGCTAAAAATTACGAGTGTTGTAATATATATTAACTGAGGAATGATGATCTCTTGTAGCCCTAGTTATCTCCATCTAGTTATCCCGATGAGTTCAGTTATGTCAGAACTGGACTACGCAACGATCACAGATCAGGACTGCATGAAGGAAAAAAGTATAAAAAGAAACAGTAGGTTTGAAATGTTATATCCTTAGCAAAGGTAGAATTGGCTACTAGGGTTATATTAAACCTGGAAAAAAGGGAAAAAAGAAACTCTGGACAAATTGCTGAGAAATCAGTAAAGACCAAAACTCATAGAATTTGTCTTCGTTTGTCGTTTTTCGACAAAATAACCGAACTCTATAGACGGTGTTCACTGAAAATTGAAAAAAAAATTAAAATAATAACAAAAAAAATAAACTAAATACTACACACAGCTGCGAAAAAAAATGAAGATTACCAAACTAAAGTCTAAATTTGCTTTAATTATTAAAGTATCTTCTTAGAATAATAAGTAGAAATTCAAAAATCCGAATAAGGGGCATTTCCCCATGGACTGAAGCCCTACCATCTGGTTTTTACTACCGCCAATACTACTAACAACTCACTGAAGCACCAAGCCACCTGAGGCCAACAGAGCCACATACGATCCTCCTCCATACAATCTACTCAATTCCTCCCTCTTTAGACCCTCCAGGAAGTTACTATTCTCCTTTAATCTTTCCTTATGACATCCTCCAACCCCATTCGATACGACTCACTTTTCGTTTGGCTGACAAGGGTAATCTTTGGCAATCTGTCATCCTTCATCCGCAGAACATGTCTGAGCCATCTCAACCTTTCTCTCATTATAGCCTAGAAAGTCGGATTGAAAGATATTTTTCAAAGAGCTTACTATTTGAAATACGATCATTCAGTTAGATAACCAAGACAATCTGTAGGCAATATTTCTATAAAATATCTAGCAACTGCTCTTCCGTTTTCGAAGCGCCCATGCTTTAGAATCAGAGCCATACTATAGCTGCCAATACTCTAAGCTTGGTTCGCAGACTTATCTTCCTATTCTTCCAAACTTTTTTCAACCGTGTAAAAACTCCCTGGGCCTTGGCTATTCTACTTTTAACATTTTCACTGCACCTACCGTCTTTAATAATAATATTACCAGAGCGATGTTATTCTCCTACATATTATAAAGGAAAGAAAATAAAGATACAAACTGAATTATAATTGAAATGAAAAAAAAAACTTAATTCGGATTAATTTCGGGGCTAACTTTTAATGCACATGTTTAAAAAAATCCTGATTTCCGAGAAATTTTTTCAGAGAACCCTACTGTAGAGATTTCAAGCTCCAAGAGATTTTGTATTTCTTAGCTAGAAGATAAATCACGGATGCGTTTTTTTGCCTTTTTTGTTCCTTTTTTCGCCAAGGATGATTGTATCGAACCAGTGACCCTAAAAAATTGAGAGAGGGCTCATTATGTGACGCAGGTCGCGGCGCTGATCTCGGGCGATATTGACGCTGTCCCCAATATCAATGCCCCGGAAACGGTCGAACAGTTCAAGGCGGATTCCCGCTTCGCGGTGGACGTCGGCACGACCGAAGGCGAAACAATCCTGAGCATCAATCACCGCCGGGCGCCCTGGAATGATGCCCGGGTGCGCCGCGCGATCCAGCATGCGATCGACCGACAGGCTATCATCGATGGCGCCATGTTCGGTTTCGGGACGCCGATCGGCACGCACTTCGCGCCGCATCATCCGTCCTATGTCGACCTGACCGTACAGTCGAATTACGATCCGGAAAAGGCCAAGGCGCTGCTGGCTGAGGCCGGTTTCCCGGATGGCTTCGAAACGACGCTGAAACTGCCACCGCCGTCCTACGCGCGCCGCGGTGGCGAGATCATCGCCTCGCAATTGCGCGATGTCGGCATCCAGACCGAAATCAGCAACCTGGAATGGGCTCAGTGGCTGGAGCAGGTGTTCCGCGGCAAGGACTATGGCCTGACCATTGTCTCCCATACCGAGCCGCTGGATATCGGTATCTACGCGAGACCGGACTACTACTTCCAGTATGACAGCCCGGAATTCCAGAAGATCATCGAGGATCTCAACAACGCCACGGATCCGGCGGAGCGCGACAAGCTGCTCAAGGCGGCTCAGCAGAAAATTGCCGACGATTATGTCAACGGCTATCTGTTCCAGTTGGCCAAGACCACCGTGCGGAACAAGAAACTGATGGGCGTGTGGAAGAATTCACCCATGTTCGTCAATGACATGCGTTCGGTGTACTGGAAGTAAGCCAGTATTAACGTAGGCAATTCAGGCGGCGGTGCTCTTGACGGGCCCGCCGCCTTTTCCTTGCCTGGGTGTTAGAAGGGCCGCGGTTGTGCGGCCAGCTATTAGTGCACTTGCGCTTCACAGTAAAGTGCACCTCCTTTTCACAGAGAGTGAGGGGGATATGGTATTTCAAGGCTGATAATGATGCTTACATCTTTTGAGGAATTCAAAATCGAGCTGAAAAGAATTCTAGCTCATCGATACTGGTGTTGACAATTGAAGGGTCAAGTCCCGTCAAGATTCTTATACATTTTTAACCGCACTTTAAGAAAGGGTACCTTTCCCCTGACGATCTTCTCTCAGTTGAGGGTAAAGTAGCCAGAGACAAAGATATGCTTTGCTGCCAGTCGAAGCTCTAGTGGTAGATA
Organism: Alatinidae sp. Z8VKAUB7J3; assembly: GCA_010016025.2. Taxonomy (NCBI): domain Eukaryota; kingdom Metazoa; phylum Cnidaria; class Cubozoa; order Carybdeida; family Alatinidae; species Alatinidae sp. Z8VKAUB7J3. The sequence goes on along the minus strand of JAAAKM020073195.1, from coordinate 183,848,718 downwards.
CGAGGCCGTCAGATTATCTGGAAGATGACTTCGACGCTCAACAGGTTAAAGGGAGTTTATGGGACTCAGTATATAGTATTTCTTTAGAGTCCAGTTTTTTATTTGCAGCTTCTGAATCTTAAATGGCTTTGGTGGTATTTAATAGGGAACTTATAGTTCTAATAAAGACAAATCCTATTAAACTATAGAAAGCTCATAATATCTGCTATAAGAGATTAACAGTAAGTTTGTGGTTGTGCCTGCTACCTCTGTTCCGTCTGCCAGATTTTATTCCATGGTCGACCTGACATTGGCAAAAATGATAACCTTCTGAGATTTTTGAACAGGAGAAAGTTTCTTGCAATTTGTATTTTTTTTTAACCCAAGTAGTTCAATGTTTGGATATTCGCGATTGGTTTTTAATGTAAACTGATGTTCAGTCATTTGATTCATGTTGCTTGAAATTTTATACAAAAGTTTTTTTTTATTTAACTCCTCCAAAAGAAAGGCCATCAGAAGAGAAAATGACTCAAAAATACCGATTAAAAATTTGTTGAATCGAATATTACTGGTGAGAGTATCAATTCAAAAAAGTTTCCATATATCGAACGGGGGAAGGTAAAAATCCCACCTAATAGAAGAGAGTCCGTTAAAGACGGCGATGAATTCACCATTTCTGGAAGTACAGCTACCGAAGTCTGGCTGAATTGGGGCAATAGCATCAGCTGTGATCCCGGATCAGCGGCTCCACCTCCACCCTTCGACTTGTCAAGCATTATGGGCTGTGTGACGGCAGGATTGCACCCGGCGGAAACCATTAAGGTACGTACTATCACAAAAGTTGGTACCGAAGCTGAATTGGATGCTATCGTTCCTATTATGGCGGCGCCAGATTATCCACAGCCCATGTACAAAGCATTAGCTGAAGTATCTACGGATTTCATTTTACCTAATCTTCATAAACTTCCTAATAACTCCATTACCTTAATGGAGGCCAATCAGCCTTTTATTGAAGCCTTTATGACGGGGCTAAACTATGAAATGGCAAATGAATTGCTTTGGAATGAATATCCTACCGACAGACGAGGTTCCTATTTCCGCCAATTCTGGGATATAAGCCGTTTTGTAGATAAAGACGGCCTCCCCGCCAAGGATTTAGCAGAAAAATTGAAAGATATTGACTTCATCCACCGATGGCTAAAATGGAGCGACCTCGGCAGTCACCGCATGGGCAATCACATTCCCGGCGCCGGCCCTGTTCCTGCTACGGCTCCTCTGGTTTTAACGGTTCGAGGGGACTTGCTCAACCGCTACCCGGAGACCATGATTTTTGCCATTCGCGCAGGTTCTAATAAGCAATTTGACCCGGCAGAAGAAACAAAATATCCCGTTTTTTCGGCACGTATTCAGCCCGACGTTACTTTTCTTGGTTTTGAGCTGTCTGATACAGAAGCCAGCGGCGCAGATGGTAGCGACGGATGGTTCTTCTGTCTTAAAGAGCCGCCGGGAGGGCCTCGTTTCGTTCAAGAAAGGGGACTTTAAGTTTTCAGCACAGGGTATTTTGCGATGGTGAAAGTTTTGTTTCGATTATAATCCCATTTATAAGAAGTTTAAGGAATCTTTTTAAATTTGGTTTTGTAATAACCTTTTACTTTTAAGACTAATCAACATAATTGTTAGCATCCCTGGATCACCTACCAATAGAATTTTTTTTTGCTAAACTATTAGCTCTCTAACACTACACTATTAGTTCTACGCTATTAGTTCTCTGAAAGCCATCACATGGCGTAGTGGGCAAATAAAGTGCATTGGGACTCAAAATTGAACTTGATTTACGCATAAATAATATTTCAATGGCAATATTTAGCTAGAAAAAAAACACAATTTCTATAGCAACCAATGTCTTCCCTCTTGCGAAATGTTGGCATTGAAAACAGGCTAGCCTCTACGAGACTTTAAACTATATATATAAAAAAACATATTGTGGATAAATCTATGAATAAGTGAAGAGGGACACTTAACTGACAAAAAAGAAGCATTGGACCAAGCATCTCTCCCTTAAGATATAGGACCACTCATATGCCACTCCGTCTACCTTTAAAGAATAAAATATTAAACGTCAATTTCAAAATCCCAATTAGCCTTTTGTCTTCCATCTCTAACCAATGTTGATGCTGCTGCTTCAACAGGTTGGCTCAGGATCCATCGCCATCCAATACGTCTCCACTGCAGAACAACAAGGGTACTGGACTGTAGGGCGAGCAGCATGAGGTTTGAGATTTTAAAGAGAGGAAGTCCACAAGAAGATAATTATGCCAATCTATTCAAGCAGTTTTCTGGCCTACCCAGAGTGAGTTCAAATCCCCCCACCCTACAGTATAATGGATAAATTGAAAAGGCACAAGGATCATATAGGTTTGGGTAAAACAGGAAATAGGAGAAGCGGTAAGTAAAAAATACCCACCGAATCAAGATTCTGGGCTCAATATTGTAATTTGTTCATTTTTTTGTAATGCAGTAGATTTAAAAAATAAAATTTAAGGAAAACGATTATAAAAGCCATAATTCTGTATTCGGGGCATTGATTTTTTAGTTTGAAACTTTAGCTAAAAGATAGTTAGGTGTCTAGTTTTGATAATAAATAACCTGTAAACTGTATGAAAGTAACTATTTAATCCATAGTGGTGACAGTTGGGGAAGGGCACTTGCTCCCCCAGATTCTTAGTTCCCCCTAGATGTTGAAAAGTACCTTTTTGGGGGTATTTTTGTTGAATTATATCTTTTGGTATTCTTTTTAACAACAGTTCTCCCTCTAGGTTTTGGAAAATACATTTTCCCCGCTAAATTCTCGTGAATTGGTGCCACCATTGACCCGTATACCTAAGGCGAGAAGTTTATCAAAGACCTTAAAAGAAAGACCCTAACAGCCCAATATCGTAAAATGATTAGAAAATTTTTGACTGAATGTCCCTATTTACAAAATCATTTCCAGTCTCAGATCTAGTGTAGATTCTGAAACAAAAAAACAAAGCTGTAGTGGAAATTTGAAAATTTATTCATTTTATCCGCTGGAGAAGAAATAAACCGTTTTGTAATTCTTATACTTCTTTTGCTTTATAATTTTTTATTGTTTGTATCTTTTTTAATTTGACCACATCAAAGTTGCCTGTATTAGTTTCTGCTATAGCTTCTATTGATTTATCAATTTTTAGGCCTATCGACTTAGCTCGTGATATATTCAAATCAACTCCAAATCTACACAAAGAAGCCATTGGGTTCTGCACGCTGGAATGTGAGCATTTCAATAGTGCCATTGAGCGTAGTTACACTATTTGCAAGTGTAAACTGGTTTTACTACATCCAGAGTTTCAACAAATCAATAGCCAAAAAGCCACTGAGATGCTAGTAGATGTTTAGCTTTTAAACGATCTTTACTTCTTTCCACATTCACATACTTTAACAAATACTTTTCAATTCGATACTTGGTAAAAATGTTGGTTAAGTAAAATTCAACTATGAAGTTTATAACTATGAAGCTTATAGCTTTGAAGCTTATGCTTATACAGCTTATAAATTTAGGTGTAACAATATAGCCTTGAAAATCATAGATTAATAATGTATTTCAATTTTCTACCTCTCACGAATAAATCTTATCAATTTTTTGTGATCTTTTTTGTTATAAAATTATCAACGATAAATATATTCTGACCCTTGGGATCTAGGTCAGAATGATATTGCTTTTATCATTAACCGCAACCAAAAGATCCCTGTCAGTCTTTTCTTTTAAGACATTGATGTTAAGCTTTCAATCTTTATATTTATATTCTTCAAGATCTTTTGCAGACAGTTAAACTTTTTGCAAGCATAAGTAATCATAAATCAACTTCAAGAGCAAATGGGTATTACCATATCCACAGTTTCCACTAGTCAACAGTTGAAAAGGCCATTGAGGTGCTAAGGAATGTTTATTTTTAAAAAGATCTTTATTTTTCCCACATTCATATGCTGTAATAGTTGCTTTTTTATCCATTTACTTGGTAAAAATTTTTGTTCAGTAGAATTCTACTATGAAGCCTATAGCTTTGAAGCTTGTGGCTTAAGTTTAATTATGAAGGTTAACTTTAACACTTAACTAGCTTAGATATAATACCGTAATTAGCTTAATTATACTTTAACCAGCTTATAGATGCAAGTGATTAAATCCTTGGGTGCCGTGTTTCGCTTATTTTTCAATACCTTTCTACTATAGGCATATTGAACCTCCTGTTTCAGAGGCAGTAATGCCGTACAGTGGCATATTGACTTCTAAAGGTACGAATAGTCCCACAAAATAACGGTTAACATAGACATTTATTTTAGCCAAAAAGACTGTCCCCCATCAAAGCGGAGTTTTCAGTCATTTCGTGGTGCAAAACAACAATTTTAGAAAAAAAAGCCCAAAAAATAATTACGTGAAAATTCTGAGATAGTCAATTGATTTAGAATTACCGAAAAAACTATACGCACATTCACCCTGCTGTTTAAGAGGCAGTAATGCCGTACGGTGGCGGATTGGTTTCTAAAAGCTCAGGTAGTCCTACAAAATAACAGTTAATATAGACATTTATTTTAGCCAGAAAGACTGTCTCACAAAAAAGTGGAGATTTCGGTCATTTTGTGGTGCAAAACAGCAATTCTAGTCAAAAGAAGGCCAAAATGCTAACGCATATTGAACTTTCTGTTTTAGAGGCAGTAATGCCGTACGGTAGCGCATTGGTTTCTAAAGGTGCAGGTAGGCCTAGTCCCACAAAATAACGGTTAACACTGACATTTATTTTAGCCAAAAAGACTGTCCTCCAGCAAAACAGAGTTTTCAGTCATTTCGTGCTGCAAAAACAATTCTAAACTAAAAAAAAAAAGCCTAAAAATCTATTGTGTGAAAATTCTGACATAGTCAATTGATTTAAAATTACCGAAAAACTATAAACATATGGAGCCTCCTGTTTCAGAGGCAATAATACCATACAGTAGCGCATTCGTTTCTAGAGGTGCAGGTAATCTTAAAACATATCGGTTAACATAGACATTTATTTTAGCATAATAATTACTTTAATAACGATTTCCAGAACAATATTCAGAGGCATCTATATATTTTAGTAGTGCATTTTGAAGATAGATAGATAGATACTATGACGTTCACATATGTGATATGATGACGTCATACAATTATATAAAAGAACAAAATACAAATGTGTCAGTATCATTTGCTTATGAACAGTGCTAAATTCAACATGACAGAAAAACCGAATCTATCTCGCGTTTCAAGCGAAAAAGCGGAAAAGAACAAAAATAGAACAAACAAAAATTCTGTATTTACTACCTACAATGATTCCGATGTTGAGGGAACACAACTTGAAAATGGCCGTACTCTTGCAGATTATAGCGTACAGAAAAAATCAACACTTCACCGTATGCAAATAAAGGAAAACCCAGCTACTTCAAAAAATAAAACTCTAACTGCAGAAGCAACTTCAAAAGACACTTCAGAAGGTTGGAATGATGCCACCTTAAAGAAAGGGTCAAATATAAGCCCTACTAATAGAATTTCTCAAAATCTGGCTTGTTTGGCGCCATCTGAGAGCGTGAAGGACCTGGAACAAAGGAACGACCCAGGTAACAAGGCTGTGAATGCAAAAAAAGGAAAAATGTTTGACTTGAGTTTTCAAAATTTTAGCGAGTCTGCACCAGTCAAGGCCGAATTTGTTTCTGCCAGATTTCTTGATGAACCGGATGTAAACCTTTCCAAACAATCAAGAAAACGTCTTCATGAAGAAATGAGTGACCAAGGTAGCATGATTGTGGATCCAAAGCAAAAAATATTTCTGAACATGAGCTTTGACAAGTCGAGTGCGTCGGTACCAGTAAACGATGGATTAAGTGATGAGCCAAGTGCAAAAAATCTTAGACCTGAACCACCAATAAAACCCCCTTCTGAAGAAATGAGTGACCCAGGTAACAAGGCTGTGAATCCAATTAATAGAAACATTCTTGACTCGAGCTTTGAAAATTTTAGTGAGAAATTTGCATGTCAACGTCCAAAGATCTACCAGCACAAGATATATTAACATGAGATGTTGCGTGAATTTGATATGTATATTATGCATAATTGTTTTTTTGTTTTTTTACCATTTTGATGAAATGGTTGTTCACGCTATGGGCAGTTCTAGGTGTATGGTTGTTTTTAAACTTTTTTTTATCTAATTGTCCTGTTTTTGTGCGACTCTGAAATACGAATTCGGTCCAGCTGGACTTGTGGTAGTATTAAAAAAATACATTATTCCGAATTCAAACCTTCTAAAGACGCAACTAGACCCAAACCATTAATCCCTACAACATGCAAATGACATCTGATAAGCCCTCCTAATGGACGCAAGGTTTGGTTGAATTCTGATGCCTAGCTAGTAATTAGCTACTGATAAAACATCTTGAAGTCCCTGTTCCCCCACAGAAGTCAGATCCAAAAAAGGCGTTACTGTGAACCAAGTTCTTGTTTTCTGCCAAGTTTGTTAGAAATTGGCATCCACTTGGGGCAGATATGCTAATCACGAGGATTAAAAGACCGTCATGGACTCCATAAACATGTCGTTATGAACGAAGTTGATGGTAGAGGGGGTTGGGGACATTCATGATAGAGCAGCAGCGGACGTAATGTCAGGAGCAGCAGTATTAGTGGTAATGGTGGCAACAGTCATAACTGTAGAAGTAGTAGCAAATGGTTAGAATAGCCTTGATAAAAAAAAAGATTAGCGCTGCTACTCGATGCTGCCTAAAAGATTAAAGTGCGTTTTTATGGTTTTATGGTTTCTGCTAAGCTATATTTCCTCATATTTTTCTATTCTAGACTTGATCTATTAACACCATGAATTTTTAAGAATTAGCAACTGAACATTTACGACCGTTCCCTGAACTGTCATGAGTTTCAAGATTCATTTCTATGTTGTTCTGTTTCAATTCACTTTTCTGTCTACAAGAAAATTTCAAGCTGAAACGATCATGGAGGTGTCGTTTTCGCCTTAAAAATTTCCATCATCATCATTTCTATTAGGTATAGTGTCAGTCAGGCTGACTGAATATGCAAATTCCCTAAAAGCTTTCACAAAATTACTGCCATTGTCAGTCAGTTTCTGCAATTTTGGTGAACAAGAGGCAACATAGTTTGAGAATATTGTTAAGAGGATCGACACAAAAAGAAATAATCATGTCTGCCTTCGAATCTTTGACAATTGATTGCAGCTGACCCTTGGCTAAGGTCATCGTTCGTTTCACCAGTGTACAGTAACGCCAATGAAACTTTTAAGATTTACAGTCAATATATCTGCTGTAGTGCATACATAATCCAAGTCAGCAATTTTTTTTTCAGAATTGTCATCATCTTTAGGAACCACTTGTTTAAATGAGTAGAAAGGGTGTCTCGACCTGTAATTTTTGCATAAGGAGCCAAGCCTTGCATAAGGTTTTTGAAAGCCTTTTTTCTCCACGGTCACAAGAGGCCACATTTCTTCAATTATGTAGTCCAACATGAGATCATCAATTTGCCTCTGAGAAACTTCGCTGTTTCTAAAACAAATCTCCACAGAGTTCTCTGACGTCAGTGACTCACTACCATCAAGAATATCTGTGAAAACACACTTTTTCATCCTGTTTTTTCTAACCTCGATCTCCTTTTACTTCGAAAAAAAAAATTTTTTTTCTAAGTAATTTTTTTTCTAAGCCTGTGATGGATGAGCACATTCTTTCAAAATTTTTGTAGGTCAGAGTTTGTTTTTCTTAATTACTTTCTAATAGCATGGAAAGAACCACTATTGAAAACCTATCTGTTTACACTAAGAGGAACAGTCAGATTCAGTCATACAAACAGACAAAGACAGAAATTGGGATAAGCAAACATCCGCCCAGACACACAGGAATAGAGAGTAAGAAAAACAAAGACAAGTACAAACACAAAGATTCAGACATACAAGCAGGCAGAGAAAGACAAGGACAAGAAAACACCCGCCTAGACAGACAGACATAGAAAGTGAGAGAGACAAAAACGTACAAACAAACATATTCACACATACAAACAGATAAACACAGACACTGAGACAAAAAAAACACCTGTTCAGACACACATGCACGGTAGGAGAGAAGAGCAGGCGGCCAGTCAGTTTCTGGACCCGGGTACCTGCATCCAACGTACAATCCCCTCCTTTTTTCAATTAACATCATTCAAGTTAGGCACCTAACTTGAATAACTTGAAACCTGACTTTAATGAAGTTATTTTAAAAAAGGTGGGGATTGTAGTTTGGCTGCACTTACCCGAGAGCAGGTTGAAATTGAGTGGCTGTTTGCCTGTCTCTTTCACTGTGCCTGAGTCTTTGAGCAGGTGTTTGCTTGTCCCAATGTCTGTCTTATTTTGCTTGAATTTGTGCATTTGTAAGTGTTTTTGTTGCTCTCACTCTCTGTGGCTCTGTGTCTGACCGGGCGTCTTGGTGCCTAAGCTGTAATATGTGTAAAAATAGCATGGTAATAAACGGAGAAACCGCAAGTAAAATAAAAAGGACACTAGGGGAGATTATGATCAAGGAAACTGAACATGAATTGATGAAAAACAAAGCAAATTTAAAGATATTAGCGTCAATGATAGTTTACCCATGGATGAATTCATTGAACCATGAATCAATATTTAAGAAAAAAATGTTTCGAAAAGATTTTTTTTTTCGTTAGATATTAAAGTTGGTTACCGCTCCTATCTCTACCTTGGCCCCTCCCCGCAATACCTGAAATTTTAAGCTGTATATCCCAAGCTAACCCCGAGCTACTGCAAATTTGCTATTTTGATCTAGGCTTACTTCTTCTCCCTCCTCAAGTCCAAACGTGAGGTCCACTGGACCCCGAGTTACCCCGTGGAAGTTTCAACTCGGTCTCACAAGCTGTTCTTTAAGCATTTCAGATATTTTGTTAACCTAGTTAACCTATTTTGTTAACCTAGGTAAATGCAGTTTCTTTCCATCTATATTGCTACTTCACCGTGGATAGATTTTATTACTGTTGGGGCTTAAAGTGCTAGCGATTTTGGATTGATTTGAGACAAGATATGTTTGTCCCTTCCTGTCCCCCTTCCTTAAGATTAAAATTTATTGTATAAATGCCGCCAATCCTGCGCCAAAAATCTTAAAAGTTTCAGCTTGGTCTTTTTCAGCTTGAGCTTCAATAAAGTAGTGCAGATACAATATTTTGATAACCTGACACAACACATAATGTTTTTGATTTACTACGCTACTTCACCATGGATAGGCCATGGAAGTCCTATAGTAGTCTATAGAGCGAAAACGTTTGGTTGACCGGAGACAAAACATATTAAGCCCATCCCCACATTACAAAATTTGAAGTCCCCTAACCCCTCCCTCTTCTCTTTGTTACAGCATCTAAAAGTTTCAACTGCATCCCCTTAGCTGTTCCCGATATATTGCACATATTGGACTTTGATAACTTGGGTGCACATAGTCTCTTATGATTTATCTCTACCCTCTCATCCAAGCTATTGCTCTTTGTTAACTTGACTGCCCCCCCCAACACTCCCTGGAAGTCTCAACTTGATACCCAAATTTATTCCCGAGATGTTGCAGATGTGTCGTCAGATGTCCCTTTTGATTTACTTAGCTAACCGAATTGTGGTAAAGGAAAACCGAATTTTACAATCAAGATTGTCACGAAAAATGCAATTTCAACAATATGGAACATAAATCCCAAATATACATCGTCGCGGAGAAACGCCTTTTGAACGCTAATAGCAAATAGGCCGAACCTTTTTTTTTTTTGGCGAGTTGGAACGTGCCATTTGTGTCGGTTTGCATTTGATCCTACCAAAACAATAAGAAAAAAGAGCAACTTCATTTATTTTCAGTAAACACAAATTTCTAAGCGCAGGACATGCACTCAACTAGACAAGCTTTTTTTACTAAATGACTAGTGACAAAACAAAAAGCACCCACGTCTACAATGATCTTTAGCTCAGCAAGATATTTAATTAACTAAACATGAAATATTTCCTTGGTGGGATAAATTAAGAATCAAGAGTAGACATCTTAAATAATAGAATACAAAATATAATGAATCGCACACGTTTTTCAAAAATACCTCGAGAAAAAATGGCTACAAACTATTGAAGAAGTATCTGGGGTGATAAATAAACATAATTAAAGTCAAAACAGTTTTGGAATCTTGAAAAGTAGGGAACGTGATTTTTCGAAAAACGTGAACGATTTTATTACTTCTTTTGCACAATCATAGCAGTTGAATCAGCACTATTTGTAAACTAGCATAGGCTTGGGAGATCCATTAACTTAAAATCCCTTATAAAATATCTAGTTGGCTTTTAACCCTTGCTAAACATGTATAATGTACATTAAAAAAATGAAAATAGAACACGATTTAGACACCGGTAAAAATTATTTAGGCAGAAAGTACGGAAACAAGTTAACTAAATTCATTATAGAAGCATAAGAGAGAAAAGCACTGTCAAAAAGTTACTTATTTTTCTGTTTATCACCGACTTTTTTCTCACTTACAAAAAAAAAGAAAAAAAAACTGAACAAAAAAACACGCATCCATGATATTTATTCTGGCAAAAACAGATCAAAATTCCACATTTTTGCAGATAGGAGGTTGAAACCTCCTGATACGTTGAATCTGATGGTGTGATTTTCCTTAAGATTCTAGGACTTCTAGTGGGTGTTCCCCCCTTTTTCGAAAATAATGCAAATTTTCTCGGGCTCATAGCTTTTGATGAGCAGGACTAAACTTGATGAAACATATATATTTAAAATCAGCATAAAAATTCAACTCTTTTGATGTGTTTATTTGTATCAAAATTCTGTTTTTTAGAGTTTCAGTCACTATTGAGCAGGGTCGCTCCTTTCGTTACCACGAACTGTTTCATTGATATTGTTTAATCATCATGGAAGTGCTTGCATTATAGACACTTTTTCTGATTCTATTTGGGCATGCGCGTAAGAATTTTTACATAAAACATTACTTTTAAGACAAGAAAAAAATAAGGAAAAAAACAGATGCAGTACATAGCGATTATAGAACAATATTACAAATCATGAGACGTCTATTTGAAGAATAGATTAGCGAAGTCTATATAAAAAATGGGGAAGGAGAAATAAATTTATTGCCGGTTTGATCAGTTTTGTTCAGTCACGTATTGCGTATAAATTATTCAAGTATTGTGTCTGTGACTAGCCAATAAGAATGGAAGACATATCGAAAGTAAGAAGAAATGCAGAATGCGAGTTTACCTGTTTATTAATAGAGCTATATCAGGATCATCCTGAGTTATGAAAAGTTAAAAATAGAGACTGTTATAACCAAAATAAGGAAAGCGTGGCATTTGACAGGATATTGCGGGTAATTAATACATTGACACCAGATTATACAGTTTCCGAACTAAAAAGAAAGTTAATGTTTTAAGAATCAGACATAAAAAACACAAGGACAGACACAGAGACATACAAACAGACGCTCAGTCACACAGGCACGATGAGAAAGAGAGAGTAAAATTACACGAAAAACACAAAGTCACGAACACAAAAACACAGAGTTAGACGCACAAAAACACAAGACAGACACAGAGAGATGCAAACAGACACTCAGACACACAGGCAAAGAGCAAGAGAGGGAGAGTGGGAGAAAAGATAGAGAATTAAAAAAAGAAACTTAATAGGCAAACGCATACATGTGTGTCTGATCGATTGTTTGCTTGTCTCTCTCTGTCTCATGTCCCCCTCTCTCTCTCTCTCGGTGTCTGAGTGGGTGTTTGTTTGTCACTGTGTCTTTCCCTGTGTGTTTGTCTGTCTGATTCTGTGTTATTTATGTGTTTTTCCTCTCTCTCTCTCTCTCTCTGTTTCTGTTTGTCTTGGTGGGTGTTTGCTTGTCTCTGTGCCTGTCTTTGCGTGTTTGTGTGGCTGGCTCTGTGTGTTTGTATGTGTTTTTCTTTCCCTCTCTATCTTTCTCTCTCCCTCTCGCTGTATCTCTCTGCCTGTGTCACAGTGGCTTTTTGCTTGTCTCTCTCTGTGAAAGCGTTTCTGATTGGGTCATGTGCTAGTCTCTGTGTCTATCTTTGTGCGTTTGTGTGTCTTACTCTGTGTGTTTGTTTCTCTTTCTCTCTCTTTCTCTCCCCCCCCCTCTCTCTCTCTCCCTCTCTCTGTCTCTCTCTCTGTGCCTGTGTGTTTGATGGGCTGTCTGCGTGTCTCTCTGTCCCTTTATGCCTGTGTGTCTGATAGGTTGTTTGCTTGTCTCTTGTTTGTCTTTGGGTCTGTCTTTATGTGTCTTTGTGTGTCTGACTCTATGTGATCGTATGCGTTTCTTCTCTCTCACTCTTTGTTTTTTGTTATGTTTTTTCTTTCCCCAGGGGAGACCGTATCGACCCAGTGGTCCTAGAGTGTCATGAGAGGGCTCAATCTAATGGAAATTAAAAGTTTTAGTGCCCTTTTTAAGTGACCAAAAAAATAAGAGGGCAACTAGGCCCCCTCCCACGCTCATTTTTTCCCGTAGTCACCTGGTAAAAATTTTGAAATAGTCTGAAATCTAATAAGTATGTCTTTGAGGACAACCTAATCCACCACAGTTCCAGGGGGAAGGACTGAAGGTAATGAATTGTTAGTTATTTTACAAGATATTTCATATAGTATCGGTTATTGACAAGTATACTGACATTTTCAGGGGTTATTTTTTCTGACGGTGGAGGGGGGAGGGTCTGGGGTTACGGTCTCTCCACGGAGGAATTTATGTCGGGAGAAGAGAATTTCCCTGAAGGGAGCGCTGGAAATTCCAGTATTATTTAAAAAGAAAAAACAAGGAGAAATTAAATAAAAAAAGAAGTTTTTTTCAAATGAAAGTAAGGAGCAAGATTAAAACTTTAAGCAAACATAAATTATTACGTATATGAGGGGGTTCGTCCCCTCGTCAATACATCGCTCTTTACGTTAAAGTATTTTCAGTAATTTCAAAAGATCTATTTATTCTATTTAAACGGCCTTTGTGGTTCAGGGATAATTCTTAAAGAATTGAAACAAAATTTAAACTTTAGTGTCAGGAGGGAGGTATTGATGAGGGGGCGAACCCCCTCATATACGTAATAACAAAATACGAATATAGAAGTTCGCTACGTAAGTTAATTTGTAAGTTACGTATATTTGTTACTAATAAGAACGTTCGTAAACAAAATTAAAAGTTCTAGTGGCCTTTTTAAGTAACCAAAAAAAATTGGAGGTTAGCTAAGCCACCTTTTTGTTTTGTACCGCCGGAAAGATTGCGCAAGCGCTTATCCAGATAAGGCCGCAGTTCAAAGAGCGCAATCAAATGCTCGTCGCGCGATTCGCCCTTACGTATATCTTTAATCATGTGAAAAAGCTCCCGAACGGTCAGGTTTTCAGGAAAACGGGCAATCTGCGGCAAGTAGTCGATCTCCGAGCGATAGGCCCAACTCCTGCGAATAGGTTGGTTATTAACGAATAACTGCCCCCTCTTTGGAATTACCATGCCCAACAAACACCTAATCAAGGTGGTTTTGCCCGAGCCATTTGGCCCTAATATTGCGGTAATTCGCCCCGGGCGATTAATCGTCAGATCAATTCCGCTCAATACTTTTTGCTTGCCAAACGATTTATTTAATTTTTCTATACGGATCATAAGCGGCTTCTTTTAATGATATCTCTAGCATTTGATTTATTGACTTCGTACCGGCGAAGCTATATTCGCCGCTGGCGAGACGCCGTCTATTCAAGTGCGACGTTTCTCGTACTTTCTATTAAAGGAGCTTCATCCAGCACATTGGCCGGCGTAAGAACCGGGCTGACCTTCTCTGAGAAATTGATCAAGTCGATAAAAAAGCTGCGAAGAAGAATCATAGATTACGGCGTTCGATCGATAATGTAGGAAAACAAGTTAACCGGCCGGTGAGGAACGTCGCCAATACCGTCGCGATCAAGATCGTAACCGGCGTATTCGCTCCAGTAATTGCCGTTGAAAGTATTGTTATTGACATGGCTGTTGACGACCAGATCAAGCGTATTATGATTGAAACTATTTTCGGTAATCACGTTATCCAAACAACCGCCCGCCATTTTGATCGCCCAGCCGTTATTTCGAAATTCATTGTGATGATATTTGATGCGAGCGGAGCCCTCAATTGTAGCCCAACTGCACCAACTGCGAGGCCGTGTCGGACGCTCACATCACCAGGCGTACGCTTATTTGCTGACACCGCATCCAAAACGCATGACCAAAGACGCTAGTAAACGGTTAGACGCTATCGCAAACTTAGAAGATTTAGGTGCAGGATTTGCGCTGGCAACCCACGATCTGGAGATCCGCGGTGCGGGTGAACTCTTAGGAGAGGACCAGTCAGGACAAATATCCACCGTCGGCTTTAGTTTGTATATGGATATGCTGGAACAAGCGGTGACCGCGATTAAAGACGGAAAAGAGCCTTCATTGGACAACATGTTATCTGAGCAGACAGAAATTGAACTCAGGATCCCAGCACTATTGCCTGAGGATTATATTAACGATGTGAATACCCGATTGTCGATGTATAAGAAAATCGCCTCGTGCAAATCAAACGAAGAATTAGACGAAGTGAGAGTGGAGTTGATAGACCGCTTTGGCCTGTTGCCCAGCGCCACCAAGCATTTATTTGCCATTAGCGAGTTTAAAATACTTGCAAAACACCTGGGAATACACAAAATTGAAGCCCACAAAGCAGGTGGATTTATTGAATTTAGTGAAAATACCCGTGTTGATCCTGGCTTTTTGATTAAACTCATTCAATCACAACCCACTAAATTTAAATTTGATGGACCGCAACGACTTAAATTCTTACTAAAAACGGAAGAGCATCAGGAACGCATCACACTTGTGAATGATATGCTGGAAAAATTCCATAAAAAGTCAAAAGCGGCTTAGACAACACTAAGGACCAAACCAGAAGTGGACGCAAACAGGAACAAGGTGAGCAACGCAAACAAAGGCAAAGGCAGAATTAACATTAATGCCAAAGTCATCGCCTGTGTGTTAACAGCGACACTATTGAGCACGACCAAAAAGTCTGTTTTTCTAAAAAAAAATAATCTGTGTAGTACTCATTATCAAACAATGTTGAACGCCATACTTTAACACACAACAAAGCCTAAAATGCACTACAAGCTCGATAATAAAACCAAGGCCCACATAAAGGGAACATTTTCCATATCACAGCAATTTAGTTGTGGAATATAGTACTGTTTGTATTAATCAGGCAATTGGTAGAATACAAAATTCAACTTCTTTTGCAACCACGGAGATTTTCTAGCAATTTTTCGAAAAAGAAGCAACAATTATAGATGAGAATCCAAAACTGGAGGACATACAATCCTGTGTTAACACAAAGGCCTTTGAAATTGCTTATTGGTGCAATTGACGAGTATTGTTTATTGCAGCTTAAACCTATGGTAAGGTTAAATAATAAAACTTAAACCAGCAAATTGGATATTTGTATTCTTCGCTTTAATATTATCATCGGTAAAGAAAAAGGTGAAGCTAAACCTTAGCTAATTTTGGTTATCTTGGAAAGGGGTTACGTTAGGAAAATGAAACTCTTAGGGATGGGTCTACAGGCTAAAGTATGTCCCAGGAAGGTATTTTGAAGTAAATACCTCCATTTCTTCTCCCTCTAGAGGGTATCAGTGTTCTAGGCCCCCTGGGACGATATGATGACCCCTGGGAAAAAAAAACAAATAAACACGCATCCGTGATTTTTATTCTGGTAAAAAATACAAAATTCCACTTTTTTGGTGATAGGACCTTGAAACCTCTATAGTAAGATTCCCTGATACGCTGAATCTGATGACGCGATTTTCATTAAGGTTACGCGACTTTTAGGGGATGTTTCGCCCTTTTTTCAAAAATAAGGCAAATTTTCTGAGGCTCGTAGCTTTTGTTGGGTAAAACTAAACTTGATGAAACTTAGAAAGTAAGTAGCAAAATTAAAACTTAAAACGAACAGAAATTGTTCCATATTAAGGGTGGCTTCCCCCTCCTCAATCTGCCGCTCTTCATGCTAAAGTCTTGGAGTTCTTCGAAATACTTTGCAGTCAAATTCAATGACTGCATTTGAGTCTTTCTTAAAGAACTGCGAAAAAAATAGGTTTTAGCGTAAAGAGTGAGGGATTGTGGGGCAGGCAGCCGCCTTCATGTACGGAATAGTTTGTTCGTTTTGAATTTTGACGCTTGTCCTCATTTTCAGTTAAATTGAATTATTTTCCTACTTTTCAAATCATACCTGGAAGTAACTCACCCTTCCAGTTAAATTCCGTCCAAAACTTTATTTGCCACGAAAATTTCTCCATTTATACTCCCCCCCCCCAAAAAAAAAAATGTCTAAGTGTTTTCAAATAACAAATTTTTCCAATAACAAATGTTAGATGGAACAAAACAATGGACAGATTGTATAGCTTACTGCCCTTTTTCCGCGGGCTATTAGGGGTCATGTTATGTCCAGAGGTATAGTTATCAGACCTTTCAACTATGTTGAACCAAAAGACTATTTCAAGCGCTTCATTGGGTGTCTTTGGGGGGAAATGGGTATTGGAGGGGGCCTGCTGCCTTCCAGTCTTTTTGGTAATTTGAAAAAGGAACTAGAACTTTTGATTTCCATTCGAGTAAGTCCGTGATCGTTCGTCAGGCAAAAGATATAAAATTTCACATTTGTACGGATAGGAGCTTGAAACATCCAATACCCCTTGCCCCCCAAAGACGCCCAGTCAAACGGTAACAATAAACTTGAAGAATTTCATATATTTCGAATCAGCATAAAAACTAAATTCCCATGATGTGTTAATTGTTATAAAAATTCCTTTTTTAAAGTTATGGCTACTTGATGTTGGGACCCATGATCAATTCTTTTGGCTCTTTTCCTTCAGGCGGCGGAGGTGTCAATTCGTCGACGAGTTCAATTTCCGTTGGCTCCTCGTATTTTGGATATTTCATCTTCAGGTCGCGAGGATCGGTGATTTTTCCTGTGATTGCCGAAGCAATGGCCGTTTCAGGGCTACAGAGGTAGACTTGATCTTCTTTTGTCCCTGACCGTCCTGGGAAATTTCTAGGGTTCGTTCGTAGGCTAATTTTCCCCGTTGCGGGTGCTTGTCCCATGCCGATGCAGCCATTACAGCCTGCTTGGTGAATGCGTCCACCTGCACGAATAAGTGAAGAAAGGTATCCAAATGAGGTCAAGTTTTCGAGGATTTGTCTTGATGTGGGATTGATATCAAGTGAAACGTGGTCTTGAGACTTTTGCCCTTCGATCAGCATTGCTGCAATGGCGAAGTCGCGCATCCCAGGATTTGCTGACGAACCAATCATGGATTGAAAAATGGGTTTTCCAGCAACTTCTTTCACGGGAACAACGTTTCCAGGACTGCTAGGGCAAGCAACGAGAGGTTCAACTTTCGATAGGTCAATTTCATCATGGAGATCATACGTGCAATCAGGGTCTGCCTTAAGTTCAACCCAATCAGCTTCTCGTCCGTGCAGTTTTAAAAATCGCTTGGTTTCCTCATCCGATGGGAAAACGCTGGCGGTTGCCCCGAGTTCTGCTCCCATATTGGCAATCACATGGCGGTCCATCGCTGAGAGTGATTCAAGGCCAGGGCCATAGTACTCGATGATCTTGCCCACTCCCCCAGCAACGTCGTGACGACGGAGCATCTCGAGAATCACATCTTTTGCACTGACCCAGTCAGGAAGTTTTCCGGTGAGTTTCACCCCCATAATTTGAGGCATTTAATGCTGACTAATAATGGCAATAAAGAGAGAAAGAGGGACAGATAGAACAAAGTCATTAAGACGGGGATACCCTACCGAACGATTGCTTGACTAATCAAAAGACTCTTGAGCCGTGTCATTTTGCCCAAGACTTGTGCCCCAACCGCCTGAGGCTCCGCGTTATTCGACAATATCTTTTTCTTTCATTGCGCGCCGCTGAGCTACTGAAAACGAGCGTTGCAGTGTCCTAACCGGGTAGACCATCAAACTTCGGCAGATCATCGTTCATATCAATTGTGCGCTCGCCGTAAAAAACGTGCATTGAACCCTTGTGCTCGAAGCCTTCAACGTTGTTCAAATACACGTCAGTCAAACCCATGCCGGGATGTTCGGAAAACACGTGGCCACCGCAATCTGAGCAGAATTTACGATGGCTTTGCTCGGTTTTGGCGAAGGAAGCCAACTTGTCTTCGCCACCGGTAACGTTGACCGCGTCAGGCGCCCACAGGCTGAACGCGTTAATCGGCGCGCCGGCCCAGCTTGCACAATCTTTGCAGTGACAATATCCCATCATGTTCGGTTCACCAGTTACCTCAAAAGTGACGGCGCCACAGAAACAACTGCCCTGGTAGGTGTTGCTCATTACCCCTCTCCTTCTTGTTTTGGTTCAGGCTGAGCCTACCAGAACTCTGGAAGAACCAGTATCCTGGCTGTCAGTTACCTTTAAAATGTTGAGGAATCACATGGCCGCCACTGATGTAAACGCTATACCGCTGGACGAGATAGATATCAGTAAGCCGGAGCTATACGGGGATGATGTCTGGCATCCCTGGCTTGCCAGGCTGCGCAAGGAAGCGCCCGTCCACTACCGGGCCGACAGTGTGAACGGGCCGTTCTGGTCCGTCACCAGTCACAAGCTGATTAAGGCCACGCCATTACCCTTACTGGCCGCAGCCCTGTTCCGCGAACTTCGCTACCATTTCCGCTATCCTGCAGCGATCCTCATGCTTATCAACATGATCCTCACCTGGAAAATCGGCGTCCAGTTCATCGGACACTCTGCCCCAGGCTTCCAGGCGGAGACAATCCCGGCTATGGTAGCCGTGATTGGAGGGATGATTCTCCTCCACCGGGATCTCAACGCCTTCATCTGGGCCGGTCTTGTAGCGGGACTCCGCAATTCAAGCACCACCCGGGCCTTCGCCGGCGTCGTGCTTCCGCCCTTTGGCTTCTCGTGGATCGGGCTCATGGTGCTGCTGGGCTCTGTAATCCGCCTCCATGCCGGACCAGGCACCTTTGCCTTTGGCCTGTTCTTCTGGCAAATCTGGATGTGCCTTACCGCTGCTCATACCGCCCGCGTTTCGGAGCGAGAACTGGGGATCCGACTCCACGACGGGGCCCTAGCTGGCGGCTTCCGAGTCTCCGATGGGGTCGGCAATCAACACGCCAACCTCCCTCTGAACCATTCCTCTGCTTGATCGCGTCCGTTTCCTCAGGGAGAATACCGCCATGCCCCGGTTCCTCCTACTCTGTTGCCTCAGTGGGTTACTTCCAATGGCACCGCTGTACGCCGCATCCCCCTCCGGAAAGGCCCTTTACCAAACCTATTGCGCGGGGTGTCACGGAAGAAACCTCGAGGGGGTCAACGGTCTACACCCGCTTCGCAAGTCGAACTGGATCCACGGCCGAGCACCGAACACCATGCTGCAAACCATCCTTAAGAGTGCACCGTAACAAGAAATTTTATCCTGCAACAACATAAATTTTGTTGACCAACACCATTTTTCCTGGTTATAATGCCTATTTTATTACTTAGTTTCGACCCCTCACTTTTAGGTGCGTCTATAATAGTCGCCTAAAATAATTAAAAAAAAATACAATTGAAAAATTTTGCTAAAACTACTAAATCGGTTTTCAGATTTCTTCTACTCTATTGACTTGGCCTTTGAAATTAAAATACAGTCCCTAAACTTTGATTTGCACACAACGAATAGGATACATCCTTTGACTGCCATATAGGTGTATTAAGGAAGCTTTGCCCAGCAAACTCAGTACTATCCTTTTTGGATTCCACGACATAAATATCCATGGGTTCTATGACAGCCCTGCTTTAAATCATCCCTATTCCGTCATTCCGATGATAGCCAGCAGGTGCAAGTTACGTCACAGGGAATGTTTTCTAAGAGACACAGGTGTATGTTATGCAATAGGGAATGTTTTCTTAGAGATTAAGGTGTATTTTACGTAATATGAGATTGTTTTTCTACGTTGAGGATGACGTAATCTTGTGTAACATGCCAGACTTAGGGCATGTGGGGAACCCCCGCTCATAACTGAGCACAGCGCACATGTGGGTGTTACACAATGGCGGTGCAACGGAGGTGTTACGTAATGGCGGCACACACGTGAGATGTCATGTAATGGCAGCCAACACGTGGGGTGTTACACAATGAAGGTGCACACGAAAGATGAGACGCACTCTTACACGCGGGTGCTACGCAATGACAGGCTGCACACGTGGATGTTACGTAATGACCGTGCACAAGTAGGATGTTACGTAATGACAGCGCAAACGTGGAAGTTACGTAATGACGGTACACACATCGGTGGTGTATACTACTTCAAGAGTTGTTTTTTCTTCGGAATTTCATTTTCTTTTGAGGCCTTTTTTTCAGGGAACCTTTATTTTCTAATGGTTTTTGTCCCCATTAGAATTCGAAAGGTCCATTTCCGTCCAATGGAAAATTTAATCCTTTTGATGTGTCTTTTAGCATCAAAATTCCGATTTTTAGAGTTTCGTTCACTATTGAGCCGGGTCGCTCCTTACTACAGTTCGTTACCACGAAGTGTTTGAAGTTCATAAAGTTTAACGTTACTCGTTAAAAGTTATGAGCCTGAGAAAATGCTCCTGATTTTCTAAAAAGGGTGAAACATACCCAAAAATCAAGGGATCTGAATGAAAATAACACGGGCAGATCCAGCATATAAGATAACTCTAGTATAGGGGTTTCAAACTCCTCTATACAAAAATGTGGAATTTCACAATTTTTGCCAGAAGACAGATAACAGATGCGTTTTTTTTACCCAGGGGCGATTGTATCAAGCTAGTAATCCTAGAAGACTGGTAGGGGAATTATTTTATCAGGAATCAAAAGTTCTAGTGCCCTTTCTAAGGGACCAAAAATCGGAGGGCAACTAGCCTCCCTCTCACGTTCCTTTTTTCCTCGAAGTCATCTGATCAAATTTTCAGAAAGTCATTTGATTCAGTATGGTTGAAAGGTCAAATAAAGATGATGTTGGGGATGATATGACCCTCCATATTCCATGGAGAAAGGGGTGTAAGTTACGTGATTTGCTGGGTGTTCACTTATTACTTGTTATTTGTAAATATACGGATATTTTTGGGGGGTATTTTCAGCGGGAAGAGGGGATTTCCTTTAGAGAAAGTTTTACGTGGGGAGTAAAAGTCTCAGGAGGGAGGAAAACGTTACAGTGGTGGGGGAGTGAAGAGGATTTCCCGGCATGATTTAAACTAAAGTTAGAAATCAAGATTTTTTAAAACATATTGTTTTGACTGAAAGCAAAACAACATGTTTATGCTGCTTCTGTTCGTAGCAGCATTAAAGCTTTAAACAAACAGAAATTATTCGCGCAGTTCGAGATAGTTGTAGAGCTCGCCATTGCTGACGATGACAAGCCCGTCGCCGTGAAAGGGCTGCATCGCGCGGGGGTCGGTATCGATGATCGCAAGTCGCGCGAAGAGGAGGGTGACGGTGCTTCCCGCCACCCGTTCGACATGCATGTCGGTGCCGTCCGGCCCGCGGTGGCGCATCAGATGCAGGGCGCGCTCGATCCGGTCGGGTGAAATCTCTCTTGGGCCGATGGCCCCGGCAATGCCACACATGGATGTGTTCTCTATATGAAAGACCGGGATCCTTGGATCATACGTCTGATTCGGCGAACCACGGTCTTTGGTTGTCAGGCGCTGAAGTCGGCTTCTCGGAATAGCTCTCCAGCCCCCACTGGTTTCGCGAGCTTGCGGCCCAATATCTCGGACTCGCGGCCCGGCGCGAATGCCTCGCCAGGCCGGATCCACATGATGTCATCCGGCCTGACGGCCTCGCCGGCTTGCAGATCCCGCGCCGCCGCGATGGAGCGGCGCACCGGCACCTCGCTGTCGCGTTCCACCTGGCGGGGGGCGAGATCCCCATCGCCCATCAATGTCTCGGCCTCGCGGATGGCTTTCACCAGATCCGCCATCATCGCCGGATCGGCGGAAAGCTGATGGTCGCGGAAGTCGGAGTAGTTCCGGTCGAGGGTGAAGTGCTTTTCGATGATCCGGGCGCCGGCCCCGATCGCCAATGTCGCCGCCTGGGTGCCGAGCGTGTGGTCGGAATATCCAATCGACGCGATATCGCCGAAGCGATTGGCGAGGCGATGCACGGCGGCCAGATTCGCGTCACCCGGCTCGACCGGATACGCCGACACACAGTGCAACAGCGCCAGTTCCGCGCCGTTCGGGCGACCCGCCCGGGCCTTCTCGACCAGGGCCGCGAGACTACGCACAAAAAGAAAGAAAGACATACACTTTATTGCATACATATATTATATACTAGACAAAATAGCCAGCTCCACGGGATCTTTGATGACAATCGGCCTTGCCCGAGGAGGATCGTGGCATTAGCTCGGGCAAGATCGTGAACAACCCTCACTTTGCTCGAGTGGCAGCTCATACCTGTGCCTTTCGTGAAGGGATCGCATCATTACGATGGGAGTCTTGGAAATTTTTCCTTTTGGCTTTGTTTACCAAAGAAATCGATGCACATACTAATTGATTCATTCGCTAGAGCTAAGGGCTCAAGTTTTTATCTGAACAAAACAAAGATTACTTGAGAAGACCGAAGGCCTGGGCTGCCACTCAAACAGAACAAGGGCACTCGAAAAGAGCGCGAAGCGGTCATTTTGCCATCATATACGTAGGCTAGAGGTAGATAGCCAATGAGCCAGCTTCGTTAGCTCCTTCCCTAGCCTCTCTTGCTTCACTTGGGTCTTTAGCCCTTGCATGATTGTTATTGCAATATCACTAAAATCGTTATGGTCCACGCATAAATAGATGGTTAGATGGGTATACGGATACTTGACGAAACAACATCAAAACTATTGTTTTTTCCAAAAAGTCTGGACTTCAGCTGGGATAAAGTAATGCAATATAACATTTGGCGCATAATCCTTGCCTTGGGGCAAAAAGGATGGTTTTTGCTCGCACTTCAGCCAAAGCCTATAGCGGGTTAGCTAAAGCAGAGTTTTATAATCTATAGTAAAAACTACAGAGACGAGACATGAATAACGATGACGCTAATCATAAGAAAAGTAACAGCTCTGACTATATAAAGAGCGAAGAGGACTGTATTTATATTTTTTTTCATCAAGCAGTTGTCGTAAAGATTTTGGAAGGGGAGGGGTATGATTGATCACTGAATATCAAGTAGCCAGCAAAGAAAAAAAGAAGATTATTCCTTGAGATTACCTTCTTATTGAGGCGTAATAATGATATGATCAACCTAACTCTAGGACCCGCTTCCCTTTATTTAGTTGCATGTGATAAGAAGAAGATGAAAGGCAAAGAATTCACCCCGAAAGACCTTTGAAGCTGAGAGATATCAGAGCTGAATTCCATGTGCCGGTTTCCCACCCCAAAGAAACAATGTTCTATTCTTCTTCTTCGTTATGGTTAGCAGATCCACTGCCCCTGTTGACCTCTTCATTTGGAATCCGTCTGCTCAAACCCCGTTCAACTCAACCCATGTTTAACTCAATACCCGTTTAAATCAGCACCCATTCAACTCAACCTCTGTTTATTCAACCCCTATGCAACTCAACCCTCATTCAACTTAACCCCCGTGCAATCCACCCTGAAAACATCCGTTTATCTTCATCCCCATTCAACTCAACCCCAATTCAATTAATGCACTGCAATAGGCTAGGTTGAAAAAGGGGGTAAAGTTAAAGGGGGGTTGAGTTGCACTAGGGCTTAGCTACACGGGGTTCAGTTCAACGAGGGCTCAGTTGCACGAGGTAGAATTAAATAAGGGTTTAGATGGATGGGGTTCAGTCGAATGAGGGCTTGGTTAATGAGGGTTCGTTTAAACGAGGGTTGAGTTACCTTAAATTTCAGTTACATAGGCTCAGTCGCACAGGAATCACTTACACAGGGGTTTAGTTGCACGAAATTCAGTTACACGAGCGTTCAGTTGCAATGGAACGAAAGTAAACCAGCTAATTTAACTGTATTGAAGTTAGCTTCATACCAATGTTTTTTTTTGTTTGTTTTTTTTCTAGTGCCAAAACTACTTGACACTACTTTCTTATACAACTTTTTCAATATTGTTTATTTCGGCTCTTCTTTAAAAAGAGATCTTTATATAATCGAGCGCTTTGAAAGCTTAGAACTGTTTCAGTTGTCAATTATAATTTTGAGTATATTTTTTTTGTAGACACAATGGTTTGCACATCTTGTTGTAATGCCCTTGACAATATTGTCACTTATATTTTCAAGCAAGTTACCGCAAAAGGTAAGATTTTTTTTATTTATTTGGTTTATATTATTTCTATATATGATGATATTTAGTATAACTCAGGGCTTTAGGACTGTTTCATCTATTCGCTAATAGTAATTAATGAGACGCTTAGTAGTAGTAATAATAGAAGTAAATAAGAAAACCAAAACATCAATTTATTTTCTCTAATAATCGTGTTGATGTAGATTCAAAAATATATTTTTATGTTAGTTTGGGAACCTCGTTTTGTTACTTGCTTAAATTGAATCAATTTAGGCCAGCGCTGTCTCTTTGTGAGATTCGAGCTATTGCGAATCCCGCATTACAATAGCAAAAAAGGCTCATCTGGATTTTGTTCATTCAGAAAACTTGCGAAGTCGGTGTCAATTTGGCTTCTAAATTTCTGTAATTTGGGTTGGGTCCATTCAGAAAACTTGCGAAGTTGGTGTCAATTTGGCTTCTAAATTTCTGTAATTTGTAATTGGGTTAGCATTAAGCTTGTTTTTACCTTGTGTCAAATAGATCGCAGCAATAAGCGAATCGAATCTGAAAAAATAGACCGCACTCCTTGAAGGAGACCTCCCTCAAAAACCATAAGATGAACGAGTATATTGTTATATGACTGCTGGCATACGACTGGATCTCTTCCTGAGCTAAGGGAATTTGGCTTTATTTTTCATGCTTTAGTATTTGCGTAAACTGAGTTAGGGAGAGGGGGTCTGCAGTTTCGCCAGCTTACTTCCATCTGAAGAAATTTCTCTCCGATTACTACCTACCCTATTGCGACGAAATAATCACGTATATCTGTACCTCATTCATGGAAGCACCCCTCATAGACGTATATCCTGCACCCCACTCTCATGCCTGCAATCCACATGGCGAGGAAACGCCATCTGTTAGAGACTTAAAAAATAGTCCTTTTCCGCGCCCTGTTCTCTCTAACCGTTTGAAACCGTTCTCTCTAGAGATTTTATCCCATGCAAGTTGTATTTGACTCAAAGTTATAGTTGGTTATGGTTGCCCCCTTAAGGGGTAAATATTAAGGGCATAACTTTTGCTAAAGAACGAACCCTAGGTCGCAGTAACTTGAAATTTAAAAATGTGTTTTGTAAAAAAAAAACTCAAGTGAAGAAGAATTTTCGTTTAAACCGGATTCAGAAATGGTAATTATTATTTTGATTAAATAGTAATCATAAAAATTTCATTAGGAAAAGGAAATTAATTAGAACTTAAAATAGCTTGAAGTCCCAGTAAAACGGTGTCAGATTGAAATGTAAACAGCACCATTTACATTCGTCAAATATTGACATCAAGTCTATATTTTTCTGATTGTAAAAAAAGGTCCGTTGTTTCATTGTCGAAATAGAAACTATAAATTAAAGTGGTAGCAGATTAAAAATGGAAGATGATATGACAGTTATGCATATGAAGGCTTGAAACGTTTGAACCGTATCCCTCTGCATGATTTTATTGTTTTCTGCAGAATACGATTTACTTGTAAGAGTGGAAACTGGCACCAGTGAAGACAAAAAAGAAAACTATCAACGCTATCCAGCGTTTCGCGACAGTTGGCATTTACATATTTACAACATTGGCATTTACAACAGCACAGATAACAACATTTACTAGATTTCGTCATCATCGGGCCCGAGGCGCTGCTCGCCGCCGGTGTTGCCGATGCCGTGCGCGCCGCGGGCATCCTGTGTTTCGGCCCCTCCGCGGCAGCAGCCGAACTCGAGGCCTCTAAATCCTTCACCAAGGAGATATGCGACGCCGCAGGCGCGCCCACCGCCGCCTACGCCCGTTTCACCGAAGTCCGTCCCGCCAGGGACTACATCCGCGCCCAGGGCACCCCCATCGTGATCAAGGCCGACGGTCTGGCCGCCGGCAAGGGTGTGATCGTAGCAATGGATGTCGAGACCGCGCTGGACGCCGTCGATGACATGCTCGGCGGGGCTTTCGGCGCGGCGGGCGCTTCCGTTGTGATCGAGGAATTCATGACCGGCGAGGAGGCCTCCTACTTTCTGCTCACCGATGGCAAGACCGTGCTGCCCATCGGCACCGCGCAGGACCACAAACGCGCCTTTGACGGCGATGAGGGCCCCAATACCGGCGGCATGGGTGCCTATTCCCCGGCAACGATCCTGTCCGACGATGTCGCCGCCCGCGCGCTCAGCGAAATCGTGCAGCCCTGCGTCGATGAAATGGCCCGCCGCGGCACGCCCTATCAAGGCGTGCTCTATGCCGGTCTGATGATCGAGAACGGCGCGCCCCGGCTGGTGGAATACAATGTGCGCTTCGGCGATCCCGAATGTCAGGTACTGATGATGCGCCTCGGCGCGCAGGCGCTTGACCTGATGCAGGCCTGTGCCGAGGAGCGCCTGTCAGAGGCACAGGTCCACTGGGCCGATGATCACGCCATCACCGTGGTCATGGCGGCAGAGGGCTATCCCGGCGCTTACGAGAAAGGTTCGGTCATCTCCGGCCTCGACGCCGTGCCGGAAGACAGCAAAAACATGGCCTTCCACGCAGGCAGGAAGGTAACGAGCCGCTGCAGGGCCGTCTCGCCCGGCTGCGAACCGGTGACGATCCCAACGCGCAGGGCACGGTGGGGGTCGAGACGGTCCGCGCCGCCGAGCGGCATCGGCCTGTGGCCGTCGAACTTGCCGGCCCAGTCCGCACATTCGGCGCGCCATTTTTCCTCAGCCGACATGCGCTGAAGGGCACGAGCCTGAACCAGGGCGGCATGGGCGTTATGATCGCGCGGGGCGCCCGCGACGGCCTTCTCAAGCCGGAAGGTCGCAAGCGAAAGATCGCCTTGATCGAGGCAGATCATGCCCGCCAGGGAAAGGGACCGCATATCTTCGGGGTCGAGTTCGCAAGCCCGCATCAAGTGAGTGAGGGCCGTTTCGCACAGGCCGAGCCGGAACAGGGTTTCACCAAGCCCGCCATGGGCCTTGGCATTGCGCGGCGCGGTCTTCAGTGCCTGGGCAAAGCTTTCGCGCGCTTCTTCCCAACGCTGCTGGTCGGCGTAGCATGCGCCCAACGTCACCCAGCTTTGGGCGTCATCCTCGATGGAGATCTCCTCGAGAAGCGGCAGCGCCTCCTCAAGCCGGCCATCGGCGGCCAAGGCCCGGCCTAGCCCAACACGCAGGCTTGGGTCCTCGGGGTTGAGATCGGCCGCCGTTTTGATGGATTCGATCGCCTCGCGCGGCCGGCCCTGCTGTTCCAGTACCCAGCCTAAGCGCGCATGAGCCTTGCCGTAACGCGGCTCGAGCTGGATAGCAAAGCGGTATTCGCCCTCGGCCTCCTCGTACCGGCCGAGATCGGACAACACATTGCCCAGATTGAAATGCCCCTCGACCGAACTTGGGTCCGCGCTTAAGGCACGATGCAGCGCAACAACCGCATCTTCTAGCCTGCCGGCACCATGCAGCGCGGGGGTGCTCCTTTCTTATCCCTCCTCATCTTCATCCTCGTGGTCGTAGAAACTTCGTAGGATGCTCATTAGATCGGAAATTGAGAGTTCTATTCCTTTTTTATAAGTCGAAAGTGCTCGGAGACCAACCTGTCCCTGTGCTAAAATTGTTTTTGATATCTGGTTATTTTGTTACCATTTAGGACATCTAATCGACATTTTGAGGTACCTATTTTATACTTTCTCTGTGGCTGCTCAGTTTTACGCGTAGGGGAAGTTTCTGTGGGAGGGAATCATTGGAGGGAGAATTTTCCGCAGGGGTGGTATTTTCCGCGGAAAAGGAATTTTTGGCAGGATAATTTTCCGTGGAGTAATTTTTCAGGGGGAATTTTCCAAGGGGAATACCCTGGCTCCCGTTTTGGTGCCAGGAAATTGCTGAAAAGGCTTTAAGTAGGTTTTGCTTTTTCTCGAGTTTGCTATTTCATATTATGGTCTATTTCTTGTTTTATAAGAACATTTGCTAAAACATTATAAAATGTATAACCACAATGGAAGTTTAGACTGAGGTTAAAAATTCTGCCATTTCTGCATATTTTTATCGTATGCTCTTAGAATTTTCGCATCCGAAAAGAGCCGAATTTTTCCAATTTATTGCAACTATCATACTTGTGAAATGCAGAGGTATTGTGTCTTCTGAAAGTGAGCCAAAAAAAAGAAACTGAAGCAAAAATATTTTATGATTTGCTTATCATAAATTTTCTCCACACTTAGCTAAAACTTAGGTGATGCATATACCAAAAGAATAGAGTGGGTGCGGTGTAATTTTGCTAAAATGGCTGATGTTCTGCAATTGAGTCCAAAAACTTAATTTTTACCTGGTTTTGCGATGAAAATCAATATGAAAATATACACAGTTGCAGAAATGTCTTTTAAAGCTTATTGGCACATAAAACTTTTTATTCAAGATGTGACATATAATTGGTAGCGATGGGTCATTTATCAAAAACACCTTGAAGCATAGGGTTCTTTTTGTTTATCAAGCATTCGGACGCATTGGACTTGACATTAAAGGACAGATGTTTTTAATTAAACCTCGATCATTTACAGAAGCTACATCAAATCACACAAGTATTGTTGAACAAAATGTGAGTCTGCCTAACAAGATACAATCATCGTATCGCGATTTCGTCTTAAAGCCATTCTAATGGCATACATGGTATTAAATCGTACTCCACATGGCGTCTCAGGAACTGTTTGACGAAAGCAAGTGCTGAAACTGGATTCTACGTACAATTAATTGTAATTCCGTGATAGAAAAACGCGACAGTTCCTACATTAAAATTTTGCCTTATCCAATGCAAAGCTGGCAGCATCAATGTTACACTATTGTAAAAAAAGATCTGGTTGAGAAGTAAACTATGATTTCGAAAATAGAAATTGATTCAAGTAATTAAATCCTGGAGGAAAAGATTTTCATTATAATCAGGTGTTTAATACAATGTATGAAATGCAGTGCTGAGAAACTCATTAAAATTTACGTTCATTTGTCTCTGCAGTTGTATAAATCATGATCACTACTAGTTAAAGGAAGCATTCGATTGAGTAGGTAACACTGTAGCAACGTACAAATTTCTAAGCTGATCCGACGTCTTTAAAAATCGATTTATGTTGCTTCACTTAAGGCTCCCCAGTACGATTCTCTTTGACTGCGTTCTTTGAATATCTGGCGTTTGGGTGACCTCATAAAATTTGCACGAAAGATGATTTCGTGCCGAACGATTGGTTCGTAGCAAGCAATTTAGTTGACAAATGTGAAAGGTCAATTGGCGCTTTAAGCTAAGAAATGATTCGAACATTAAGGATTTGTTTATTATTATTATTATTTTT
Organism: Alatinidae sp. Z8VKAUB7J3; assembly: GCA_010016025.2. Taxonomy (NCBI): domain Eukaryota; kingdom Metazoa; phylum Cnidaria; class Cubozoa; order Carybdeida; family Alatinidae; species Alatinidae sp. Z8VKAUB7J3. Next base: position 183,819,050 of record JAAAKM020073195.1, on the reverse strand, counting down.
GCTCTATTATGTCTTCTTTGACTTACTTAAGTACAAAATACAAAAGACAAAGCTTCTAAAAAGCATTAAGGAGGAATTACACTAGAAGTAAAACGCTGTCTCATTGTCTAATAATACACAACGGCCATCCAAAATGAAAAATCATAACGGATTCCCTGCGAAAAAAAGTTTTAAATATCATTTGCAGATAAGATTATTGGGTCGACTAGATCGATTAAAAACGCCTGAAAGTTGGTAAATGTGAATTTTTCCTATTGTTGTTTTAAACACAATTTTACCATCCTTTTCCATACATCTTGCAAGTTCCACCGCAATTACTCAGAACATGTTTGTGTACACTACTGCTACCATTAACAATTTACTACAGAACCAAGTCACCTGAGGCCAACACAGCTACGCACGCTACTCCTCCACCCAATTTATTCAAAACCTACCTTTTTACAACTCCAAGAAGTGCTCATTTCCCATACATCTTTCCTTAAGACATCCTCCCACCCCATATCGGAGTGACTAGATTTTCGTTTGCCCCTAGACAGTTACCCGATAGGGACAATCTATCATCCTTCACCCGCAGAACGTGTCCTATCCATCTGAACCATTTTCCCATTAAAGCCCTAGAAAGCTGGATAAAACCATATTTTTCATATAACTTACTGTTTGACAAACTATGAGTCAGACGGGTACACAGACATTCCGTAGACAATTCCTCTGAAAAACATCTAATAAATCTGACTCCGTGTCTCGGAGCCCCCAAATTTCAGAACCATACCTGACCACTGTCATCATTGTAGCTTCCAATGTTCTAATCTTGGTTCGCAGACTTATCTTCCTATTCTTACAAACTTTTTACGACTGTCCTATTTTCACTGTTATTTAATAATTTCATTGTCATTTGTTATTCGACATTTGACAGTTTTTTCTGTCATTTTCACTTGATTTGGGAAAATTGGCTCTAACTTTGCCTTCCTCTCCCCCAATATTTTTACGAAATTACACCACTGTTGTGCTGAATTTATCAGTGCCATAACTAGCCACTACATTATATGACAAGCAGAATCAATTTAGTCCATCTATTGATCCAAAGAGGGTCAAGAAAAAGCTAAGCTACACAGAGCATTCGATGCCCATTATGCTTTGCAAAACAATTAATTCTTCAAAATAAAAGTATAGATTGTTATGTAATGAAACCTCGGGAAACTTTGGCCTCCAGTCACATATCTGCCTCCTCTGACCCTTAGCAAAGGGAATAATGCATAAATACCATAGACACAGCCACGTATTCAGGACAGGATGGGGGCTTAAGGTCAGTACCCTCCCGAAACCCGGGGTCTCTGAACTATTGTTGGTCCATCGAAGGGTTGTCATATTCTTCACTGCTTCAACAAGATCCCTGCTCAAACTGGTTTTAACCGGTATCCCGTGGCTACCGAAATTCTGGGGTATCGGTCCCAACTTACAGCAATACCGCACTAGCTGTTATAATTGTTTTCCGTTAAAAAACCGTTTACCATATAGCTCTTATCTGTATCTATATTGACTAATGGTTCTTTCATCCAAAGCCAAATTTATTTTACTCTTTAATTTTTAACTTCAAAAAGCGGCATCTTTTCTTGCTACGCCGTTAAACGCAATGCTATTCCATAGTGACGTCGAGAATTGCAAATAATTTAAAAAATTTAAGATAGGCGCTTAATCTTGGTACAAGCATTCATTTTCGCGGTAAGTTCCAAATTGAAACAATATTTTTATCTTGTTCGGATTATAACAATTTATGATTTTTCTTAGAAATGACGGCCAAGTCGAAAATTTCTACAATGATCCATTGTAAGCGGTCCAATAATATAGTCAAATCTTTTCAATATATAGCCTTTGATCTATAAAATAGAAGACGTCGAAAACACAGGGATCATTTATACCCAAAATATTAGCTTAGACGTTTTTCAGTAAACTCAATCAGATTAATTTATAAAGGAAACAGATCAATTAATGAAATATTCTTTTGAATGCAAAACCAAGACTTTTCTCACTGTCAGTCGAAAGTGCTCAGAAATTTTTTTCGAATTGGTAGCAGGAGTGGAGCCTTGAGGACTAGCCCTTCCAAGAGGCAGTCTTTGTATTGTAACCTGAATAAACCTCACAGTCAATATTGTTTTTTCTTAATCATGATTGTAGTACCAGTTGCGAGCCATTAAAGGTAGATCCACGGCCTACAGTAAGCGAAAGTTTACAAAAACCGCGTTATGATTTTTTATTTAAAGCGGAAGGATAATAACTATTTAGTTTTATCTTAAGTTTAATAAGAGTGAAAGTTTCTTACGAATTCAATTTATTGGGAATTTAGAAAAAAATATCTTGCAACTCCTTGAAAATGGTTGTTAAATGAAAAGAGAAGTGCGCCATTAGAATCATCGTGACCTATAGCTCGAAACCTGGCTCTTGAGCCCCAAAGTTGGATGCCCAAGAAAATCATATAATAGCTTGTGTATCACTGATTTGTCTCTTTTTTCTCCGGTGCTAGTGGGGCACTTGAACATCGCAGAGAGTTACTTTCAAAGTTAATGCTTGTATCTTCCTACCTTTTCTATTCGTCTTTATAACGGTATCGCAAAGTGCCAAAATTGACATTATTTGATGCTTTTTCTGGAATGGAAAGGTTGGGAAACATAACAACGGCAACGAAGTCGAGCTCCTGCTGCTGAACCTGAGCAAGCGCTCCAATCACCCAGCGATTACCCGCCCTGTAATCGAAGCCCAGATCAAAGGCACGGTCGTCCCGTTCATAACCACGTTCGCTGTCCAAATCAACGCGCCGGTCGAACTCTGCGTTGCCGCTGTAGGCATTAAAGATCAACGAGAAGGGACCGCTGTCCACGCGTTCGCCTGCACTGGCATCAACCCGGCTCCGAATACCATCACCCTGCGCTTCACCAGCGTTACGACGACCGTTGAACGCGCTTAAGCCCTGGCTTGGATTCAAAGACGATTCGCTGTCGCTGGAAAGGTCTCCCAGCCCCCCCACCGTTTGCTGGCAGCGTACCGCCAGGTTGGCCTGGGGATTTACACACGCCGCAAAAAACAGATCCTGCAGGTTGCTGTTTGCCCCGAAGGCTGGCGTAGCCACAGTGGAGACAATGACTACCAGCACCGCAGCCACTGACAAATTCCTGGAAACATACCACATCGTTTTTCTGCACCACCCAAATTGATGGGGCGAGTATTTGTCAGCACTCAGATTTGGGGTATCACACAAATTGGGGATGGGCGGCCGTGTTGTGCTGTTCAGTGTGCAGAACTTTTGTTACTTTTTTCCTCTCACATTCCAGGTCGAACAGTGTCCGCCAGCAGTCCACAACAGCAGATAAGATTCGACGCGTTCGTCCTGGATCCGGGACGCCGCGAAATCTTTGCTGGCAGTGAAAAGCTGGAAGCCAGCGACAGGACCTTCGAATTTCTCTGGCTCCTGGCCGACCAACAAGGCGAATTGGTCAGCAAGCAGCATCTGCTTGACACCCTCTGGCCGGATCAATTTGTAACCGAAGCATCACTCTCACGGCTGGTATCAGACACCAGGCAATTGAAATAAACTTTGAGTCTTGTTTCCCACATAGAGTAGCAACTTAATACGACGCATTCTCATGTTTTTAGGATTAAATATGTTCAAAAATAGAATTTGAGGATATTCAAATAGGCATTTCTACACAAAACTGTATCCAATTGGCTATATTTTGTCCAGGCCAATTACCTGTTTTATAATTTAGAAATCCGTTTACACTATACATACAGTCCCCTATATATCTTTTATAGTTTGAGAAAACAAGAATACCGAACCTATTAAGCTTTTCAGCTAAAATTTTTTCTCCGTGAGCACTGCAATGTTAATACTAATCTGTATATTAGGATTCAATTATGTGTGACTATTTATACTATGACTATACACGTAACTATAAATTGATTATTTATGTGAGGACAATTCCAAAAGTGACAACCCGTATAACATAATAGCATCAAAGCAGTGAATGTGGGCATGATTTTACACTATAAACATGGTAAATATAAGAAAATTGGGGTTAAAGGAATGATGGGTAATAAGTTTGGATGTAGGGAAGGCTTATTGTTTGATAATGATACCGAGGAGAAGTTGAAAAAGGAACTAGTTGAAGATAGAAGGCTGGATTCATTTATTCAGAAGAGCGAGGAAATGGCAACGGAAGGGGATATAGCAGGTTATGTTGAATTTCTGATAGGGATTTTCTACAAGATAGGAAGTAAGGTGGCAAGTAGCAGAAAAAATGGTAGGAGCACTGGTTGGATGAGTTTTCTTGACAAGGAATGTGAAGATAAGAAGAATGAGGTTTTAGAAGCTTTTTGATTGCTTGAGGCTAGTAGTACAGTTGACCTTAATAAAAATTACAGGTTTTTAGGGACAAACGAAGGAGACTTAAAAGGCTGCTTAAGTGGAAGAAGATATGTTTGGAAGAGGCAGACTTTTGCCCTTTTTGATCATGACTTATTGCGTTTTACTGGTTTCTGGACCGGCGAGGGTTTCATCGATTACGAAGGCATTCTACTAAACGATCGTCACAACATTTACCCGCGTACCGTCGGCAGCGTACAATTTGAGAATCCGATCACGCCCGGCTGGGCCAATCCGGCTTCCAACGACTTTAAAGACCCTCGTTTTGTGGCCGTCGACGGACGCCCTTTCGGTCCGCTTCCCAGAGAATGGGCGCACTACAAAGGGCTCTACCGTCACGGCCCAAGAGCCGTAATCAAATATACCGTTGCCGAAGCCGAAGTACTAGAGACCTACGATCTGGAAAAAGATGGTAAAAACCCTGTGCTCAGTCGTACTTTAAATATTAGTCCGGCTTCCGGAGAATTAACCATGCGTATCGCTCCGGCAAAAATCGCCGTACGCGTAATTAGCAAAGAAGCAAAACAAGCGCTGGAAAACGGATTTCACGTTCTTAAAGTTCCGGCTGAAACGGAGGTTAAAGCGAAAATTTTCATGTCGGCCGCAAATGACGCCGTTTTAGGTAAACTGGCGGAGACCAGCGAATCGCCGGCTGATCTAACGCAATATACCAAGGGCGGTCCGAAGCTTTATCCGGAGATTCTATCCGCTCCCATCATTAGAGGGTCGGACGACGCGGCTTATGCCGAAGACGTCTTTACGCTACCCCAGGATAATCCCTGGAAAAGTCGTATGCGACCGACGGGGATAGATTTTCTGGACGACGGCGACGAAGCGGTGGTCAGCACCATCGACGGAGAAGTCTGGCGCTTGGAAGGAATTACCCAGGAGGAAGGAGACGTCAAATGGCGTCGGATCGCCACCGGTTTATTTCAACCGCTGGGTATTAAATACCAAAACGGCGATATCTACGTGAGCTATTGTTAAAGGAGACAAAACGAGTTGCCTCCCTATCTCCTTCGTATAAGATTTATGTACTTCGTTCCTTGTTTAATAAAGTCAAGTCAAGTGAATAATCCAGCTCAAAAGTGTAGACTTCAAATATTAATCTGATTGTAGACGCACCCTATTGTAAAAATATTTAACAGAGAGGAAATTGATTAAAGAAAAACTTAGATGGGCTCTGATGTTGCTGACCCGTTCTGTGAGGGTTGATTGATGATTACGTATTTTTTATTGTTTTTTCGCGTAGAAAATCATGTGTTGGTTATGAGTATTGTTATCTTGTGCAGAACAGAACTATAGCGAACAGGAAGGGCTATATTGGTACCGACTGACTTTTAGCCCTTAAATTGCTGGGAACAAGTGATTTGAGTATTGCACTTCCCACAGTTTCTATTTACCTTGAGAATTTTCAAGGCAATAATTATTTGGGCTATCAACAGTGTTGTTGCGAAAGAACTAAAGATTTCCATAGAAAATCTTTGGAAAAATAAGACATATCTAGTTTTTTAATTGTATACGTGCGTGCAGCGTGGCCATAAAATGCCACCAAAATCACAGCAAAAAGTGCTATGAAACGGCCAAAAACCTCAACGCACAAAAAGGCTCTCATAAGTGTGAAGTGGAAGGGTGTGCTTTAGATGAAAGGTCACATACCGTACAATATGACGAATGTATTGATGTCTGATACAGATTACAACATACTCAACAAAATGAACCAAGACTTGGAAGTGTTTGGGTCTGCCCCTTATGCAAAACTGGCAACAGCAAACAAACCATCACAGATATTGTAACAACCGCATTACAAGAACACAGAAATGAAATGCTGGGTATGTTTAACTCAAACAGGATATGAGTGTTTCTCTGGACTCTGTCAAAGCCGACGTTTTGTCCTTAAGGTAATAGGAAGTCGCTAATCGTATATTTTAAGTTCCATGTGACTCTAGACGTTGAAAAAGTTCCTATATGAGGTGGTGATGTCATCTAGTAGAGGAGATCTTGGCATCCAAAGCCGACTTAGCGCAAAGCTCACGTGGGTAGCTAACCGAGCTGCATTTAATTCTTCTTTCCGGGAGGCAAACTTTTCTGTTTTGCTCAAAAATACCATAACGGTTCTAGCAGTGATTCGTGGCAATCGTAGCCGGATGAACTTCAGATTTCTATCCTTCCTCTGAAAAATAAAACCGTTGCATATGAGCATTGAAGCTGTTCGGAACTAAAGGATTTTGTACTTCCAAGGAAAGTATTTTAGTTTTAAAACAGCGCTAAAACCATCGCATGCATTTCCACTGCTGCTACTAGTTGGTATTTCATGTTCCAGCACAAAATTCATAAAAAATTAAATCACGTTTTATAAAAATTCTTTGAATATATAGGCAGTGGCTTGAATATTTAGGCAGCGGTCAATCTAATGGTGTGATTGTCATTAATATTAATTGCATTTTTTGGGTAGTTTCCCCACTTCCCTGAAAATCCCGTTCACAACTTCAGATGGGTAACTTTAAGCTTAAAGAATTTTACATATTTGGTTTTATTCACATAATTGGAATTTGAAAAAAACTGATTCTTCTGATGTAATAAATTCCATCAGAATTTCTTTTTTTTTAGATTTTTGGTCGCTACTTGCCCACCAAATCACCCCATACTCAAAGTGGGCTAGCGCAAACCGTTTGTATATTCAAACGACGAAGTAAATAAAAGTTCCAGTAGGGATAGGTCCTTTTATTAGACACAGAAAAATATATAAAAAGTTCTGGATATTTTGAAGCCATAGTCAGTCTTCATCATCTTTCAGATGAAAAAACTTGTTTTTTTTATTAACAGTATATATTGATCTACATACGCAGAAGAGAAAGGGAAAGAGGTTCTGACCCTCTACCTCAAAAATTTTGACACTATCATGGTTATGACAGCGTTATGACTAGCATTAGATTGGCTGCATGGTTTGGATTTTTATTGCGGTTTTCCTAAATTGTTTATCAGGAGGCTAACAAACCCCGATCCTCTGTATGTGATAGGATGAAAGCCTTCAGAGTTCGTCATAACCCACCAAAAATCGCATGAAAGCCATTAAATAGAAACCAATAAACAAGGCCTATTTCATTTTTTAGGATTACAAATGGTTAGAACGACAGAACTGGAAAGGATCGTCTTTTCAAATAAACTGGACGATTAATATCTGTAAATCTACTGACAAAGTTAAAAGACCACACCTTGTTCGAAATCAACTTTCCGATAAGTAGGTCTATAAGGAGCATCAGAAATACCTTGTTTAGAACAGTTCATGGTTTCTATTATGAAAGAAGTGTCGATAGAAGTTATCAGTTTTCTCAGGACCGAAGGACCTCAAAGCTCACAGGTAAAAGCTTTTAATTTGTGTTTATTTTTTTTCTCACATGGGAGGGACTGATGCATTTGGACTTAGTTTACCAGAAAACGAAAAATCAATTTTCAAGGACAACCGTTCATTTGTCAGATATTGTTTAAAATAAAAGAAATAAGTTTCTTTTTCAAAAATTAATTAAAATATCAAAACCAAGTTTAATTTTATCGTGGCTAAGAATCAAAAGTCATATCTGACATTTCTAAATCTTTAGAGGAAAACGAAATTAAACTTTTCTTTTATCTTTCTGTGCATATTTTTAAGAAATTTGAAAATTTGAAATTTTAGACTTGAAATAAGAAAAAATACAATGAAGATTCACTGATAGTAAAATTGATCCTTTCTATGATGAAGAAGAAACTGAAGTTTCAATTTTGATTGAATCATTTGTAGGATCAAACCCACTAACAATTAGAGAATATGTTCCAGCATCATTTGAAATACAAACAGAAGCTACAATTGAGACTGTTGGCAATACCAAAGTACTCACATGGGTTGTTACTCCTGTAGATGGCATTGTTGATGTAAGTTACACCTATTCAGTACCTCTAATTACGCCTGAATTATACGCATTAGGCCCAATCGAAATAGAGCAGGAAGGAGTACCGCTATTCACAGAAGGCAGACACTGGTTTGTGGCAGTAGACCCTCTAGTAGAACTTTGGCTGACATTGAATGGTAATAGAAGTTCTCACAACGATTCAAACAGAAAGCTTGTAACTGTAAATGCAACTCACATGTACGAATTTTTCGTAGATAATGGTGGTCAAGGTGTTACTACAGGTGATGATTTAGGTTATACATTATCAACAGATGGCGGTGCAACTTGGGTCAATCAAGGAATCGTTAATGATGACATTAACGTTTTAGGTGCAGGTGTATGGTATGATCAATGGACTCCTGGAAGAGATGGAGAAATTATTCACATTGGATTCATTGATAATACATTTGATAGATTGTGGTATGTAGAATTTAATGCAGCTACTAACACATTTAGTAGTCTTACAAATGCTACAGGAGGTTCAGGCATTCCTGAATGTAATGCATCTTGTATTGGTACACTATCATTAGATAGTGATGTAACAGTTACTGTTTCAACAACGGTTGTACTTTACCTTGGTACTGCAGATAATACATTGCCAGCAAACTTGGCAGGTACTGATAACTCCGTTGTTAAACAATGTGACTTGGATAATGATTGTACTGATAAACACAATTGGCAGAAGTCCTCTCCGCAATGGATCGCCCGGCAACACAACCGTATAGACCATACTCACGACAATAAATATGACACAATACCCAAAATCAGCGATACCGGCGTTTTCATACCAACACTGAAACCACCAAAGACCCAACATCACCATGGCTGCACTCAGCCACACCGCAGAAAGAGTTTCCCAAGAATGAGCGAGGAAGACCATACAGGAAGAGATAATCTAGCTGCTAAATGAAGGCCACTATGCCGCGTTTAACGAAAGTGGACTACGCACACGAGCTTCATCGGGTTCTGCGGTAAGCTCAACCTCGATCAAGAAAACACGTTCTTCAGAGATTTGGCCTTGCTGAATGAGGTGATCCCGAATGGCTTGAGCACGACGCTGAGCTAAGAGACGCACCTCACTATCCTGCACATCCATATCCTCTAACAATCGACGTTTCATCTGTTCCCACGATTCTTTTTGTGTCGACTTCGGATTGGCCTCATCCAAGCTCTCATCGTTTTTCGATTCTGGTGATTCCGTTGAGTTCGGTTCGGTCTTCTGAGAGGCCTTCGTAGGTGCTTCTAACTGGACCGCTGCGGCTTCGCCGAATTTCTGAACAAAGAGGGCACGAATCAAGCGACGTTGATCGTCAAGATTCATGGTTGTCTCGCTCGTCTTCTGGACAGCACCCGTTCCAGAGGAAGAAGTCTCCCGAACTCGCATTGTCTCAAGCTGCGACGCAAGCTTGAGTTCTGCGAGAGCCTTGCGATCCCCAACAGGATCGGCTGTTCCCGTCACTTCTAAACGAAGCGCTGGACGTTCCTTCAGCGCCTTGGCCAGGGAATCTAACTTCTCTTGCTCTGGCGCCTCCAAAACTTTCGATCCCAGGCCAAAGGCCACGAATTGGAGACCCTCTCCGCCTCCAGGCTTGACATAGCAAGAGGTAGAATTCCGTTCACCTTTTTACCATTCATGTAAATATAGGGCGCATTTTTTCAGAAATATAAATGGAGTTCTACTAACAACGTTGACAAAGCATTGTTAAGGAAAGTAAGAAGCAAGGTAAGGTATATTATTTTATGTCGCGCCATTCTTTATGTGGAAACACTAAACTCTCGCAGTGGATGTATGAGATTAAACTTATATTTATACTCAAAAAGTTGTTATCGCATTAAGAGCAATCATTAAGTTTCTTTAACGGCACAAACAACTCTCCCAAAGACACCAACATGAATATTTCACAGCCATGACTTTGATATATCATTGTCTAGTAAGTATGCAAAAGAATAGATCGTGTTACTTTTGCATGGTCAGTTTCTCATCTTGTTCACAATATAGCCCAAGTTGTGAGAAAAAAAATTAAACATTATGCTTCAAGCTGTTTAAGCTACTGATTACTTTATTATTTTTTTTTGATTTCTAGTATTTTTTGAATTTGAATTTACTATCAAATAGAACATTGAACCACATGTAGAGCGCATGAAAGCATCGTTACAATCAGATGTCGTTGCTTTGTAGGCCTATGTCGTGTAGTTTACTTATAAAAGCAATATCGACACAAATATTATGAAGTTATTTATACTTGTCAAGGAAGAAATTCAATAGTTGTACCTGCTTTAGAAATGATAATAATTGCATTGCACATAAACTACAATACAACCAATAGCGTTGTCCCTTGGGGTGTGACTTGGGTGAGTGAAATTTATGATTCGTCTAATTTTCATAGAGAAAATTAAGGGTAATATAGCGTTGGTAGTTCTCTTTTTTAAAATACTCTTAAGCCTTTTCAACCCGTCTACTTTCATTTATTCCTTGCCATCAATAACTTCAGCAGAAAGGGGAATGTTACCAGGCCCAATAAAGAAAAAGGTCTGCTGAACCGTTTCTTCGCGATCTGAAATTCATGGAATGCCATTTTAAAGCAACCAAATTAGGAGCCTCCCAGAGATGTCAAAATTTAAACAAAAAGGGCAGGTTTTGACTAATAATGGACATAAAAGAAATGTTCATACCTTCCCCATCCCCCCTCGATAAGACCCAATACCTTCCGATACGAGATCATGAATACGACATTATTAAACGAAGCATCTTTATTATAGATCTGCGCTGCTAATAACAAACTTTCAGAGAAACAGTTTCTTTTAGCCCATGGAGTGCATTGAATCCATTTGCATTTAAGGCCATTTTCCCGCATATTCTACGGCCTATGGGTTATCAAACAACGAGTAAAGTTATCAATTTTTAAAATCAGTCATATAGTATTTTGCACTGCTGAAAATATACCAAGAAGTCTCCAATGAAATTTTTGATACTTTTCAAATCGCCCACATCCCGCGTAAAAAACAAAAAAGACAAAAGAAGAAAAAAACTTCTCTTTACAGTTGATTCATCTTAGGGGACCTTTTTTAGAAGGCACTGAGGAACTTAGTCTGAAAGTGTGTTTTGTGTTCATAAACATTGTCCCAGTCAAAATTTCAATACATTCAAAACTAAAAGCAAGTTATCAAAGATATTCAGCGAAACCAATTAAAATTTGGCAATAAGTCAAATTTGGATTTAAAATCTCGATCTATTTCTTCAACAGCCAGGCAATGTACTCTCCCTCTCATTGTAGAGAGAGGAGAGAGGCTCAAAAGCAACTAGAGAATTTTTAAATGGCATCGTCTATAGAACATTCCACATTTGGAATAACATAAAAGCTGTCTTTAATTGAAAAAAGGTTCCATTCGACTTTTTATCAAGAACAAAAGAAAATATCTGTAATTTAATTCCTTTTAGTAAAGCGCCAAATAAACATAGGTAAAGCGCCAAAAACATAGGTAAATATAGTAAAGCGCCAAATACAGTAGGCCTCGTACTTTTACCGTTAGAGAAACGGACAGTAACCATACTCTTGTTTATATTGAAGATAAAAAAAAAGGAACTCTGTAGCCACTTAAGTAATAGAATGATAATTCTCTGTAAGAGAATTGGTTATATAAGTAAGAGAACGATACTTTTACCGTTTGGGTAATGGGTAGTAGCCACATCCTTGTTTGTAGTGCAGACACCATTCATTAGAAGTACATAGCCCCTACCCCCTGAAGACGACCGCGGTCTAACGACCAGTCCTTAATCTAATCCTCATTTTCCTTTTAATTCCGTTCTCCCAATTATATAATAAGAAAAGGGTAAACTAATTTTGTAGAACATTGTAGCCAAGTGATAGAATGATAACTCTAAGTAAGAGAATTGGCTGTTTAAGTAAGAGAATGATACTTTTAGCGTTATGGAAATGGGCAGTAGCCATACTCTTGTTTGTAGTGAAGACACCATTAATTAGAAGTTCATAAACCTAATCCTCTCGGAGTGGATTGTAGAAAAAATAACTTTCGGAAAGTTTTTTGGATTAATTGTTGCTCATTTTTTGATTACAAAAATTTTCAAGTTTTTGAAAAACTCCTTATTTGAAAATAAGATTTTTTTCAACATCAAACTTTCATGAAAATACCAAAACTAGTATTGAAGTAACAATATCAAAGTAAAAAATAACAAAGTAAAGAAAACATCAAAGTTAACAAAGTATCAAAGTAAGAATAAGCAACTTACACGACTTACAGCCCTTGCACCGTAAATCGAAGTTACCACGTAAATAATTAATTCCAAGCTCTAGTAGCCCAGTGGTCTGTCGCTGTAAGACTGCGCCGGTCAATAGTTTAACGATTTCTTCAAAGGATATCCTTATTTCATCCAGCCAGCCAACATCGTCCTCAGTATCCAGCACCAAAACTTTAGTTACATCCACACCATTAGGCATGTTTATTGATTAATTAGTAGTCAATTTGTTTGAGATAAATTACTGGTTTTCATGTGTAAACGGCAAATTGTTCCTTTTTTAAAGGCAAAGTTGTATTTCTGTTACAAATAGTCCGGGTAAGAAGAACTCGTGTTCAAAGAAGAGAAGACAATATAAGTTTTTATTCCAAATAAAGGCTATCGGATACCAAATCGGAAATTTAGTCAAACTTTAAAACAAACACATCAAAAGAAAAACAAATATGACACGATTCACCTGAAAAAAAACATAGATATATATGTCAGCATGCCAAAAGCATTGAAAACAGTCAAAAGTAGTAGAATTTATAAAGGGATTAAACCGGTTAATACAACTACAAAGGAGGGGCAAGCCTAAGAAATCAAATAAATAACAAAAAGAAGGGAACTATTGGAATGGTCCTTTTTTGGTAATGTAATGGACAAATCTTTTAAGAAATTGAGTAAAAATTAAAGACTACACTAATAAAATGTTCAAAATTGAAAAAAAATACTTTATACATTTAATAGTAAATCGAAGGCAAGGGAAAGGGGAGGAGATTCACATAAAAATTTTAAGTTCAACTCAACCATTGAGTTTTTGAATTGGTTTAATGGGTTTTTGACCCTGCATAAGCATGATCAGGTTTTTCATTAAAGTATTTAATTTTGCCTACTCGAACTCTCAAGATGATAATAATGATGAAATATATTTATATAAAGGAAAAGCATTTAAAGTAAGCGTTAGTCTAAACTCGAACTGCAGTTACCCTTCTACACCCAACTTCACAGTTTGAAATTCAACTCTGACCTCGTCAAACTGATAACAACTGAAATGAATGATAAAGGTATGTACATGGACTGGATAGCCGTGCTAGTAACTTCATTTAGGTCTAATCTTTAATGGAGGATTTTAGTCTCAGTCATCGAGTAGACTGAATGGCATAACTTGCCCGATGAAACAGTGGCGTAATTTCATCAAAATTCTGCCTGGAGGGGGGTAAAGTCGGAGCCAATTTCCTCAAATCAACTGAAAATGACAGTGGCATCTGAAAAATGAGCACATATTGCCATAAAGGCAAAGATATACTAAAGAAAATTGTCCTGTTGCTCTGGATACTTCTACAGGCTTATCTTAATTTTGACAAGATGTGAACTGTTCCCTTCACTGCGTTCTCCTGTCATTACCAGAGAAGACATGCTTCAGCTTGAATATTTGTTTGGTTCTGTGTTTCAACTTAAATTGCAACGTCAATATTCTGTACGTTGCAACGCTGTTTCAATGTTGTCAACATTGAAACAAGCTCTTTACCTCTGTAAAACAGTGTATTTGTGGAATGAGAATGGACTTAGATTGTTGACCTTCAGTGTCAACTGATAGCAATGCATTTTTTTTTCAAATGCTTTCTAAAAAAAATGGAACAAAAAAAGAGCTTCAATATCGCATTTGCGACTTGTGGCTGAACAATTTGTGTTCCATTTGACTTTTATGAGACAGTTGCTAAGACATTCTGTCGATAGAATAATCCTTTGCACTGACCTCAGAAGAAATGGTTCACCCAATTATTTTCAAAATGCAAAATATCTTCTTCTAAAATTTCGAGAAACCGCTAAGAATTTGATAATCATGCAGGACGAAGACCCTCAGTCTGCTTCCAGAACCGGAGCGAGGGCGTGACAAACAGGTCCTCGGCGGCGAGCTTAAAACTGCGGTGATACGCCGCGCGCTCGAAGGCGCGCAGGAGCCCTGGATTTGGCAGGCGACGGCGCAAGGCGCGTGTCAGGTGGTGGCGGTTTCGGGCTCGTTATCGGGCGGGCCAGCAGCCGGCAGGTTACCCGCTTCAGGGTCATTGAACACCTTTTGATCGAGCTCGCCCTCGGAGTTGGCAACAATGCACGTTACGGCCGCGTCACCGGTCACGTTTACCACCGTGCGCAGCATATCCAGCAGGCGGTCGACGCCGAGAATCAGGGCAATCCCCCCGACAGGCAGACCCACCTGGGCCAGGACCGTCGCGAGGAGCACGATGCCCACGCCGGGAACGCCGGCAGCACCCACAGATGCCAGCACGGCCATCAACACCACCGTCACCAGTTGTGCGAGCGTCAGATCAACGCCGTAGGCATTGGCGATAAAGATCGTCGCAGTGCCTTGCATAATCGCTGTGCCATCCATGTTGATGGTGGCACCCAGCGGCACGGTGAACGAGGCGACCGAGTTATTGGCACCGAGGCGTTCTTCGGTGGTGCGCAGCGTGACCGGCAAAGTGGCGTTGCTGGATGAGGTGCTGAAAGCAAATGTGGCCACAGTGCGCATCTTGCTCAAGAAGGTCACGGGATTGAGACCCGTAAATAGTTTTAGCAGTACCGGGTAGGTGACCAGGCCATGTAAGAACAAAACGCCAGCAACGGTGATGAAGTAGGCCAGAACTTCGCCAAACTCTGCTAACTGCAAAGTGGCACATAACTTCGCCATCAGGGCAAAGACACCGTATGGCGCGAATGCCATGACCATATGGGTCATCTTGTACATGATCTCGGCAAACGACTCGAAAACGGCGGCGACAGGTTTGCCAACGAGGAGGACGAGGACTAGGAGGACGAGGAGAACGAGAACGAAGAGGACTTTACCATTCCTTAACGTAAAAGGATATACAGGAAATTGCTGTTACTTCAGAAAAATCAGGAGAAGCTAAGGTCATAAATGGGTCAAAACTAGCGAGGAAATTGCACGCAATTGGGGAAATCTCGTAGTTAGTTTCTATTATTGCTTCAGCAATTATTGCCATTTATTTCTTAAAACAGACAAATACTAGTAACTGTCTGCTCATATTCTGTCCTTAAAATCAAAGCTAAAAGAGAATGATATTTTTTTATATGTATGATTTTTCAACAAAAAGACTTCCTGTGTAAATTGGTCTTCCTACAGAGAAAGAACATAAGACATAAGTAGATTTTACTCCTGTACACACCAAAGTGTCTGTCCAGACCTCAGTTTCCAGACAGTTCCCCTCCATAGGTAAGGTTTGATGCTTGTCTTCAGTAAATTACTGCAAAGCATCAATGTCTAGAACTATACCAATCAGGAAGCTTTAGTAAGAAGAGCTTTTGCATACATGTATGGCTGGATCTCTGCATCTTAGCAAGCGCATGACCAGTCATAAAATATATAGGCATGGATCTCTTACTGGAACTGCATGTGAACGCCACTTTAGCTAAATTCACGAAGCCATGCAAATTTAAATGTTGTTTAATCACTGAAGATTATCGGACACCCATAAACCTCAGATTATTCATCTGATTTTCTTAATTTATAACGTGTAGAAAGCTTAACAAAAATTAACTTACAGTGCTTTAAACTAAGGATGGAAGTGCACCCAAGATGAGATTAAGACAGGGAACGCTCATAGAAGGAAGCGAAGACAAAGAAACAAAAGATTATTAAGAAAATATCACTCCTGTTCATTTATCAACATCCTGGAGCCAAAAGCCCCTCACCCATACGGTCTACGAAGCGAGACTCATGCGGGAGACCGCCCAAGGGATGAAAGTGGCTACCCAGATGGGCAATCAAGGCACGGCCGAGAATGGTCTGCGAGAAGCTGTCGAGGTGGTGCAATCCGGCGCCATCGGCCCCGTCCGCCAAGTGCACGTCTGGACCAACCGTCCGGTTTGGCCGCAAGCCCCCGGAATTGTCGCCCGCCCAACCGAACGTCCGCAAGTGCCCGCGCACGTCCATTGGGATCTCTTCCTCGGACCGGCGCCCGACCGCCCCTACCACGGTGCGTATCATCCATTCAAATGGCGTGGCTGGTGGGATTTCGGCACCGGCGCTCTCGGCGATATGGCTTGCCACACCGCCAACATGGCTTTCATGGCCCTCAAGTTGGGTTACCCCGATTCCGTCTACGCGGAGAACGGTCCCCTCAACCCGGAAACCTACCCCGCCTGGGCAACGGTCCGATTCCAATTCCCCGCCCGTGGCTCGATGCCGCCCGTCGATTTCTACTGGTATGAAGGCAAGCTCCCGAGCGGTGAGAAGAACCTTCCGCCGAAAGATCTCTTCCACGGGAACCAACCACCGGGAAGTGGCTCGCTGCTGGTTGGAGACAAGGGCATTCTCTACTCGCCCAACGATTACGGCGCTCGCTACAAACTCTTGCCCGAGGCCGACTTTGAAGGCTACGAAAAACCCGCTGCGAGCCTGCCTCGCAATGGGCGTGGCGACAAAGGCATGAAAGAGGAATGGGTGGAAGCGATCAAGGGAGGTCGGCCCGCTATGTCCAACTTCAACTATGCTGGCTTGCTAACTGAGACCATCCTGCTGGGGAACATCGCCATGCGCTCCAACAAGAAGCTCCTCTGGGATGGCCCCAAACTTCGCTTCACTTCACAGCCATTGGCAAAGTTTCTATGTTTATGGTTAAACCGTATCCGGCCGGGAAGGGTATCATGGCCGTTTCTGAATCGGGAGAGGACACATGGCTGATCAAACTGCAGAGCGATACACGGGTTACACACACCTGGCATTCGACTATCCGGAAGAGCGCATCCTGCGCATCACCATCAATCGTCCGGACCGCTACAACGCGCTGGACCAGGTGGGCCACCGCGAATTGACTTATGTCTGGCGGGAGGTGGACGAAGACCCGGATATTGACGTTGTTATTCTCACCGGCGCAGGCAAAGCGTTTTCCGCGGGAGGTGACTTTGAAATGGTCGAAAAGATCACCGAAGACTTCAATGTGCGGGTCAACATCTGGAAGGAGGCCAAAGACCTGGTTTACAACATCATGAACTGCGGCAAACCGATCATTTCGGCAATCAACGGGCCCGCGGTGGGTGCCGGTCTGGTGGCGGCATTGTTGGCTGACATTTCCATCGTCGCCAAGTCCGTCTCCATTACAGATGGGCACACAAGGCTTGGTGTCGCCGCCGGTGACCATGCGGCAATCATCTGGCCGCTGTTGTGTGGCATGGCCAAGTCCAAATACTACCTGCTCACCTGTGAACGTCTCAGCGGTGAAGAAGCGGAACGCATCGGCCTGGTGTCGTTGTGTGTAGAACTGGATGAACTTAACGACCGGGCGTTGGAAGTGGCCAGAACTTTGCGCAATGGCGCACCCACCGCCATCCGCTGGACCAAATATGCGTTAAACAACTGGCTGCGCATGGCCGGGCCAATTTATGACACGTCAACCGCCTTGGAGATGCTCGGTTTTGGCGGACCGGAAGCACGCGAAGGGGTTGCCGCACTCAAGGAGAAAAGGCCCGCGGATTTTCCGCGCGGACCCAAAACCGAAAAAAGCATGGAAAACCCTCTGTCATTAGCTTGAAAATCTCTAACATTGTTTTTAAAGACACCATACGAGTGGCAGCCTCGTATAGTCTCTGGGAGCGTTTTCCAGGTAATGTTACAAGCTATCAGGGTGCTGAAGTCACATTTCCACAGTCATAAGGGAGCATGAAGAATCTGTAACTTATTGGAAGGGTGGAGATGATGCGTCAATTTATGAGAAATAAGAGAGAACAAGGCAGAGAAAAAATAAGAGGGAACATGAATTTATCAAAATAAGAAAGTTTGCCAAATTGCATGGCAATTACAAGTAAATATAGAATAAGTCGAAGATATCATAGGTTTTTTAGGGGTAGAGTTATCGTGCCCCTCCCTCTCTGTGCACGGATTCGATATCGGTGACATTTTACTTAAAGATCGCAAGTTCTAAACCTGGAATTTCTGTGAAGCTTATTCCTATGCTTCTTAGAATGTGTTTATTTAAACGTTACGGCTTGTAAATATATAAATAATATTTAAGGACTCTTTATTTGTCACCAAAATATATTCGAAGCGATCAGGCTGAATTGTGCTTCAATTAATTAAACGAAGGTGGCAAATTTTTGATAATCAATTAAAAGAAGCAAAATCCAATTGAAAAGCCATTCCCAAAAGAGAAAGAAATGGTTCCTCAAAGACAGTAAATACGTATGACTGGTTTTGTTTGGAGGGTTTAAAAACCCTTTCCTCCGGGTAGAAACTTAATACTGGGTAGATCGGGATGTATTAAAGGTGAGTTATGCAACAAGCATTAAATTAATGAGATGTTGGGAGGGGAGATTCGGAGTTTGATGTATTTTCCCTGCCCACTTCCCTAGCTCTGGGCCCCACTTAGTAGACTTGGTTTCATTAATAGGATTCTCTGTGTGGAATCAGCATGAAAAACACATCCCTTTTATTTAATTATCAAGATTCTTAGAATTTTGGTTTTTGGTAACAAAGCCTGCTCTTTTGCTCAGAGTTTGAAAGGCTTGTAGTATTATTTTTATTTATTTTTAATTTAGTGGAAAAATTGTTCTATTGGGTTGACTTTAATTAAAAGAGAGACCAAACAGAAGAGATTATGGATATTTTTGTTCCCTGCGATTGTATTTTGCCACTATATGTTAGTTCTTGTTTCCAATTTGCCTCTTTTTTTTAGGTGACATATTTATGTTATACTGTTACCTTGACCAATCTTTGTTACAAGTTCACGTGTCTGCTATCAGGTATAAAAACAAGTAATAGTACATCTCCAGATACTAGGCCCATGCCAAATCAGCACTGGGTTGGAAAGAGATATCCTTCCATATGAAAACCCAAAACACTTCATTTTTGAGTTCTAAGTTACAAACGTATTTTTGACTTAGTTTCTAATCTAGAAACTCAGTTTTAGTTTCTAGTTTCTAATTTAGAAACTCATTTTGGTTCTAACTCAGGAAAACTTTTAGTTTCTAACTCGGATCTAAGTTTTTAGTTTCTAGTTTCTAACTCGGAAATTTACTTTTAGTTGTAAACTCAGAAAAACTTTTCGTTTCTATCTCAGAAACTCAGTTCTAATTCCAACTCAGAAGCTCAGTTAAAGTTTTGAGTCAGACAAATTTTTAGTTTCTAACTCAGAAACTTAGTTTGAGTTCTAACTCCAGAAAAAACTATTAGTTTCCAACTCAGTAACTCAGTTTTACTGGACTGGTACAAGTTGTACGTGTTCTGTTTTTATAATTTAGTGAATATCCTCTATGTAATTTATTTTGTTAATATAACTTGGAAAATTCCTGGTAAAGTAATTGCACATGAGTCAAGAAATGAAAGGCTGTTGATTCTTAAGTGGTTCGTTTTTAAGGTCTAACTATAACAAATATTCTATAGGATTATCACGGCTATGGTGGTCAACCCCCTACTTCTTCCCTCAGCTTTAAAAACAATCTTTTAACTATTTTAATTTTAAAACTAATTTTGAAATGTTTACCATTATTATTGATAACATAACAAAATATTTTTCATTCTATTAATTTTTAGGTAAATAGTTTGGCTTGTTTGTGCCATAGATCTTCGTGTTTATCCTAATATTGAAAGGTGCAAAGGGTTATATCCATGAAACGAGGAGGGGATGTTATTAGTGCACTGAAGCCGAACCCAGAGGACTTGTTCTCAGAATGTTTATTAAATACCTAAAAAAATTTGATATTTTGCTAATGTTAATAACCTAGTTTGCTTTTCAATAAAATAGAGGCTGAATTGTTAGAGATATGCTACTTGAAAATGTGTTAATATGTAGAACAATTGTTGCGCCTTTCTTTGACGTGTCTGAAAGACTTTTGAAAGTGAATTGTAAGCCCCCCTGGTCGATGATTGTGTTTAAGCCAATGTTTTGAGTTTTATCCAAAGATTCTTTGGATTTAGATATGGGTTTTAAGACCTGCAAATCTGAAAAAGTTGTTTCTAATTTTGGCTTGTGTAGGTATGTTCAAATGTTGAAGTGAAAATTTGTCTTGCTTCTCTACAAACATTTTTAAATTCTGTCTTTTATGCTCGCAGATTCATGAAGGAGAGGATGTGCAAGGAAAACTACTTGGAAAATTTTGTGGGACTGCTCTTCCCCTTTGGGGGAATTTTAATACAACTCACGACTCTCTATATCTTTGGTTTAGATCAGATCATAGCACGGCTGGAAATGGCTTTCAGTTATCATGGAACACAATCTGCTGTAAAGCTGTGTCGGATTGGCAAAGGCATTAGAATAGTATAGTCGCCAAAGAGCTGCTCTTCATCTGGTTTACGGTGAAACGGAACAAACGCTAGTTAAAAAAAAATTGACTAAATGACAAATGAAAGCGGAACTTCATACCCGCGTTGTATTTTGTTGTTGCTATAATGGCGTGCGGAATCTTCAAAAGCATTAAAATACTGCATAGTACAGTCATTAATTAAATGGGGCTAGCCTCATTTACGGTGTAACGAAACAAAGGTTAATCCTAAAAATTGATTAAACGACAAGCGAAGGCAGAGCTTTATATTCGCTTTTTTTTTAAACGGGAACCAATTGGAAGGGCGATGATTTCACAAGTCGAGCCGAGGCTTTTTAAATTCGCAGTAAAATCAATTTCGCCTTCTTCTTTGGAACCTGTTGCCGCTTGGGATTCAAGAAATCCCAATCCTTTGGTTTTATTTCTTAGCTTTTAACCAAATTGTGTATCAGATTGCGTTGTGTTATTTCAGGGAAGAAAGCGGAAAATCAAAGAACGCTTCTAAACAATGACCAAAAACATAGTAGTTAATACAACACAGTGGGGGGATGGGAAGATCAGTCAAAGTATAAAAAAAAAGGATTAAACTAAACATAACTTTCAGTTAATCAGGTCTGTCCCAATCAATTACAAGGTAATATCACTACTACTAACAACTCACTGCAGTACCAAGCCTACTGAAGCCAACACAGCTACTCACGTTCCTCCTCAGTCACAATCTATTATTCCTCCTACTGGGTTCTTCACCTCTCCTTTGAAGCTACGGTTTCTTTTGAATCCTCTATAATTTTGTGGGTTTGATTTCCTCCGAACGCGCATGATATTTCCTGCCGAGGATGAAGAATCAGACATCAGTAACACCGCAATAGCACGCTAGTCCCGGGTAAACAATAGCACGCTAGTCCCGGGTAAACAATAGCACGCTAGTCCCGGGTAAACAGCAGCAACTCACTGCAGCACCAAACCGTTTGAGGCCAACACAGCTACCGACCCTCCTTCTCTGTTGGAATCTATTCAAAGCTTCACTCCCTCTCTTGTAGTCCCGATTGCCTTAAAAACATTTCTTATGTCCTGTACCACTCCCATGCGGGGACGGCTTGCTTTTCATTTGACCTCAGGTGGATCAGACCAAAAGGATCAACCCTTGGCAATTTGTCATCCTTCACCGTACAAAATTGTCTAGCCATCATTTTGTTATAGCCTTAGAAAGTGGGACTGAATTATACCTTAATTTTTGTGTAAAAAAAATTATTTTTTATTTTTCCCTTGGACCTTGAATTAGTTTTTGATAACACGAACTGAATATTAAAAATAGACAACGTATTTTTTTAAACACATCCTGTGGCTCTGAACCGCTTGCAAGGCTACCAAGTTTTGTTTGGGATCTTTTCAGTCTGATGATTCTTCAGTAAGTTTTTTTTTCGCTGAAGAATTTTGTCCAACCACTTGATCTCTTTTTAATTTAAGATTGGAGAAACTGTTTAAGTTACTCTAAGTATGTAACTTGGTAGATTAGCTTATAAAAAAAAAAAAATTTAATCAGACCATTCTTTTTTATTTGCAATGTCAATCCCAGTCTATTCGTAATCATCGCTTCATGATCACAAAGGTCCTTGTATCGGCTGTGTGGCAGCCGCGATCGGGCCCAGGGACCCGTATCACCAAGCAGAGGTATGTATCCACTGAGCCTGCACTTGACGAATATCCTTTTAATTATGATTCCTGATTTTTAACATGAAAGTTAAAAGTCCTTCGAGTGCTTTCCTCAATAAGGTGAAGGCTACAAAGGTTCAATCTTCCATCGTGTGATCAAAGATTTTATGATCCAAGGTGGAGATTTTACAAACAAAGATGGAACTGGTGGTAAGTAATACTCCTTTTGGTTTTTCAGTTACAAGTGTTGAGCATTTTTCCTGTAGGTAGTTCTACCTACTAATAAGGCATTTTCTTTGAAAACTGTTTCAGTAGTTTTATATTGATCAATTTGATTTGTTTTTCCTTTGATTTCACTTCAGTATCTCATTGTTCTTGATAAATTGTGCACCAGTTCAGGTGAAGCATTCTTTTCTACTTCATTAGATAATTATTCTTAGAGGATATGCTAGATACTGGGTTCAGGATAATTTCAAGATCTTCTTTTAGCTTGCTAGATGTTTCAAACTTTTTTAGTAATTTCTACTTTTCATAAGCAGCTCTTGGCTCCCTTTTTCTTTGATTTCCTTTCAGCATGTCTTAGATCTTGATCAAATTGTGCATCATTCTAGTTGGGGCATTCTGTTCTACATCATATAATAAATCTTCTTGGAGGATATGATTGATGTTGGGTTCAGGATAGTTCTCAAGATCTTATTTGAGCCTGCTAGATACTTCAAGCTGTTTCAGTTATTTCCACTTTCCATTAGCAATTGTTGATTCCCCTTTTCTTTTATATCTTTTCAGCATTTCTTCAATACGTTCCAATTACTTTTTCAGTAATTTCTACTTTTCATTAGCAGCTGTTGGTTCCCTTTTTCTTTGATTTCATTTCAGCATGTCTTAGCTCTTGATCAAATTGTGCATCATTCTAGGTGGGCCATTCTGTTCTACATCATATAATAAATCTTCTTGTAGGATATGCTTGATGTTTGGTTCAGGATAGTTCTCAAGATCTTATTTGAGCCTGCTAGATACTTCAAGCCTGATACGTTTGCCAAATTTCGTCGTCCTAGCTTACCTGGAAGTGCCTAAAGTAGCAAAACCGGGACCGACAGACAGTCCGACAGACCGACAAAATTTGCGATTGCTATATGTCACTTGGTTAATACTAAGTGCCATAAAAACCACATGAAATCAGACAACTGAGTCTCTCCAATCTCGTAAAGCCCTTTTAAACAAAAAAGAGTTATTTATTTGACAGAAATCTTCGCTTTTCAATGAGTGTTAAATAAAGAAAAACCCCATAAAGCCCTATTAAAA
Organism: Alatinidae sp. Z8VKAUB7J3; assembly: GCA_010016025.2. Lineage (NCBI taxonomy): Eukaryota > Metazoa > Cnidaria > Cubozoa > Carybdeida > Alatinidae > Alatinidae sp. Z8VKAUB7J3. The sequence continues at coordinate 183,795,241 of JAAAKM020073195.1, read as the reverse complement.
GATACAAGATTTACTTATTTAACAAAAATCTTCACCTTTTAATGATTTTTAAGTAAAAAAAAACACATGGAACCAGACAATCATACAGAGTCTTTCAAGCTTTGTAAAGCCCTTTTTAAAGATACAAGAAATATTTATTTAAAAAAATTTGTTCTTTCTTAATGAGAAACAAAAACACATGCAATCAGACAAGAGAGTCTCTCAAGCCTGATAAAGCCCCTTTAAAAGATACAGGAATTATTTATTTAATAGAAAAAATTCTCGCTTTGAAATGAGCTTTGAAAAATCATACAAAATAAGACAACAGAGTCTCTTAAACACCTTAAAGCTTTTTTTTAAAATATACAAGAATTATTTATTTTAAGAAAATTTTCACTTTTTAATAAACGTAAAGTAAAAACGTTAATGTTTGAAAATCAAAGAAAATATGCAATCAACGTTACATAGTGTGGTTTTGTTCGTTCAAGACTGTCTCTAATATAAGTGCTAAATTCGAAGTATTGAAAAGCAAAAGAAAAGGCTTTTAATCATATATAAAAGTGTACCATATTCCATTCATAATGATACTTTCGCTTTTATTTCATCTCTGATAGGATAGAGATGAAATGAAGGACTAAAAAACGCACTAAGGAGTTTTCATTCTTTTGTGACCTTTGCCTGAACTTTGACTCTTGAGCACTATGCCTTATTGAGCTGTCGGCTTTCCCTCTTTGATTTGTACGGATTTAATGTAATAGTGCGGTCATTAAAAGGAATTCCTGAATCTATTTCTTCATTATTAAGGTTATATGTCTTATCCCTGCGTTTTAATCATATGCCTTGGCTAAACCAACATTTTTGATGTGTTTTCATAATTTATGACTGAACTTTTATTTAATGATTGATTTTCATATAATGTTTTTTTTTTCTTAAGTAGGTTTATATAAGTTTTCATTATTTGGATCAGGCAAAGGCCAGAGTTTTCTTTTTGAATTTCTATGTTTTTGTCACTATTCAAACCAACTGAAGGCTATACATTTAATGTTTTTTTCCGTTATCTGAACCAACCAAGTCATTTTTTTCAAAATCTATTTTTACATTTGTTAATATTATTTTCCATTCCTTGAACTTTCCCAAATATTCATTTTACCATTTCTACCCTTTTGATTCAACTTGAAAAAGGCCAAATTTTTTCTTTACTCGAACCAGACAAAAGCCAAATTTTAAAGTCTTTTATAATATTTTTTAGACTCTATCGTGAAAATAACAGTTTAAATAGGGGTAAATCCTTTTATTAGACAATGGAAAACAACGACAAAAAACCCTAAATCATACTACCACATACACTCTGATATCAAACAGTTCCTGGTAACAAACTGTAAGTAAGGAGCGACTCGGCTCAATAGTAACCGAAATTCTAAATCATAGAATTTTAATATAAGTAGATACATCAAAAGAATCAACTACTCTTGCTGATTCCAAACATATAAGATTCATCAAGTTTAGCGTTACCCATCAAGAGTTATTAGCCTGAGAAGATTAGCCTGATTTTTGAAACAGACAGCGATAACTCCACGCCGGTCTTTGACTGCAATTCATCAACAATGGCGACGGCGCCCCTGGATGTTCCGCCCAGGTCAAAAAATGTCAGATCTTCCTCAACTTCGTCGAGTTCCAACTCGCGTTCGCATAATGTGATGAGCAACTGACCAAATTCTTTGTTAGTCAACATGTTCCACCTCTCTGTACTTAGAAACGTTTTGAACCAATTCTCGACGCAGCACCTTGCTGGCTGCAGAACGCGGCAGAGCGTCGATGAAGAAAAAGCGGCTTGGCACTTTGTAGGCAGGCAATTTGGCACGGCAGGCCTGGCGCAGCTGGCGCAGGTCAGGGTCCTCGGCCGCCACAACAAACGCGGCCACATCCTGCCCATCTCGTTGCGAGGGCAGCCCAACCACTGCGGCTTCGACGACGCCGGGGGCCTGCAGCAGTAGTTGCTCAACCTCCAGCGGAAAAACCTTGAAGCCGCCGGTTACGATCATGTCGTCTTCACGATCGCGTAATTGCAGATAGCCGACCTCGTCCAGAACCCCCATCTCGCCAGTGAAACACCAGGGCCAGACAACTCCGTCCGATGTTTCCAACTGATCCGGAGCAACCTGTGGTCCGCGGCTCCTGATGCGCCCAACTGAACCGGTTGGCAGCACAGCGCCATCGTCATCAACAATCTGTACTTCGGCAAGAGACGTGGTGACACCGACGGTGGTTGAACGCGCGCATATATCGGCCGGAGGCAGGATACTCATCAGGCCGGCGCCGTTATGGCCGTATATTTCGTAGAGGTTCGGGTTGATCTTCTCGACAATCTCAATTTTTTCGTGAGCATGCAGCGCCGCTGCGCCACTGATGAGCCGGTGTAAGTTCGGCAGCAGCAGGTGGTTGTCCTCGGCAACTGCCAACAGACGGGAATTTGTCAGAGTTCCTATATGAAATTGTCTGAAACCCTATTAGTAATTAAACTTAAAAAAACAAGTTTTATTAGGATTTTTATTTGATGAATAATACGCTTTTTAAATTTAATAGAAACAACACATGCGTAAGCGTAAGCTTACACTAACGCGTAAACTTACGGAGATCACACAAGTAAGGAGTAAAAAGTTTCGATTGGTACATCAGACGGCATGCAACACAATTGCATTTAAATTTTCTTAGGCACACATTTGAAGGAAAGAGTGACAGGGCCACTAAATCTCTCAAGCCTAGTGGTAAAACGTCTCTTCTGTGATATCGCTGGAATTAATACCAATGATGTCGAGGATGTTTTACTGTACTATGCTGCTGCAAACCCTTCATCGGGTGCTTACGCTAGTTCCTAAACCATTTAATATTGACTCAAGTTGCTGAGTGCACATTTTTTGTCTCTCCCTGTACCTACGTGATGCAAGCACTCCTGCTTTATGTTTCCTAATCAGCTCAACACTCTTTTTAGCCCTGCTTTTCGTGCTATGTTCTTTTTGGTTATTTCTAACAGTCCTGTTCGGTTCTCTTTGTTCCGAAACTCCGTCTCGGATTTTTAGTTTTGCTTCAAAAACTTTATTTTCTAGCTGTTTAAGTTCTGAAGGTGAAAGCTTTTCCTTTAATGACTGTTTTAGCTGGAGAAGATATCTCCTTTTCTTTTGTCTATACTTTCTAGCAGCGATCAAGTTTCGTTCACGGAGGCTTAGCTTTTCATCTTTTGTATCAGTTAACGGGTCCTCTGCATGATCAGCATTTAGAAAGCAACCTTTTTCAGGAGAATATGAGCATTTCGCCTGGACATCAAGAAGTACAGCTGTCTTGTTAGACTGGTCTTCTGATAAACTGTTCTTGTCTTAAGCATGGTTGCAGTCAATGGTTTGTCGAACAGGGTATCGACCAGCAAACACGCGTCCTGGTCGACGATCAGCCCGGCGTTGCTCCACCCCCAGCCGCCATCAGGTTGCAACCAGGCGTAACCGCCATTACCAAGATCGTGGAGGCCGTGGGTGTATGGACGTATGCCTAAAGTCATGTTGTTCACCTTCTGTGGCTGTTAAACAGTGGGCTGCATCAGGGTTCCGCCACTTTAGAAGCTTAACTATTCATTGTCTGCTTGTTTTCTGCGTGAAAGTCGCTAGTGTGCCATGCATGTCAGAGTACGACGGCATCAGGCCATTTCACGATCATGAAGTACCCGCGGTAGTGTCGCGGGTGGTGAGTAATCCGGACTTGCCCAAAGCCGCAGCAAAATTTGTTATGCCGGCGCTCTTGCACAATCATCCGCTGGGCGAATGGCTGACCCGACGGCTGCTGCAATTCATAGGTGGCAAGCTGCAGAGTGTTCACGATTGCCAGATGTTCACGGCGGTATTTCTCGAAAAGCTGATCAACGCGACCATTTCTAAATTGAGTGTGTCCGGGCTGGAGAACCTCGACCGGGCGCATCGCTACCTGTTCATTTCCAACCATCGCGACATTGTGATGGACTCCACGCTGTTGAATTACCTGATTCACCAGGCCGGCCATGAGACTTGTCGCAGTGCTGTGGGAGACAATCTACTGACCAATGAACTGGCTGCGGACCTTATGCGGCTGAACAAGAGTTTTGTTGTCCAACGCGCTGTGAGTGGCGCACGCGCAACGTTAAAAGTGCTGAACACCACCAGCAGTTATGTCCGGCATTCCCTCGAAGAGAATGTGTCGGTGTGGATAGCGCAGCGCGAGGGGCGCGCAAAAGACGGCATGGATCGTACCGACCCGGGAAATCCCAGAAAATCTTTTTGAAGTTTCTTATCAGCCAACAAGTGATGTAATCCAATATGAGACAGATTCAGATGTCGTGATTGCGTTTAACAACACTGAGGTTTCATGCTTGGAATCTCAGTCAGGTCGATTGTTATGGAAGCGGTTGATAACAAGCTCGTTTGAACCAAAAATTATTATAGGAAAGTCTTTTATCTATTTCATCAGTCCGTCTTCTCGTTTGACATCGATTCAACGTATCTTGTGTCTAGAAAAACTTACAGGGAGTGTTGTTTGGGAGCAACAAGTTGCTTTTGGTCGTGATCTCCAGTCCTCCCAAATTCAAGTTGTTGAACTCCCTCAAAGTCTGATTTTTTTTGGGGGTGATCATTGGCAGGTTGTTGACAAGTTGACCGGTGGGTTGACTGAGGTGAATGTGGATACCGCTCAATCTAAACTTTCACCTCAATTGTATTTGGGAAGAGGGAAAACAAATTATGTTTTTCTTACAGATGCTGGGAGCTATGCACTTTATAGCGAGCAAGGAGAGTTATTAGGGGTTTGTGATTTTTCTGGGCCTCATTTTATAGAAGGGGATAGGATTTTTATCATTGATCAAAACAACTCATTTATAAGACAAATGGATCTCAAGGGTTTTCAAGAGGAAAAACAGTGGAAATTATCTGAAAAGGGGACTGTTCAAGAGGTTATTGTAAAAGGAGGAGATGCTTTTTTACTTATTTCAACATTTGAGAAGGATTTTAATCGCTTACTTCATATTAATATGAAAACGGGAGATAATAAGTGGCTTAGTCCCGATAAATTTGGCAATATAAGTCAATTGATAGATGGAGGAAAATTCGTTTTATCTCGTGGGATAATTAATCAGCTGTTTTTTTATGGGAATTAATTTAATATATTACAACTGAAAATTCTTGACATTTCTCAATATTTAATATTAATATAAAAGACCTGCCATAACACTATATATATGCAAGAGAGCAAATACAGTACGGTTACGTCAATCACGTACCTACGACATTTGCTTATTCTATTCACCAAGCTTCATCCCGATTCCTCCACTCCAAGCGTTTTCCAAGATTTTCGATTTCCCCCTCCAACTCCTCCCAATGTCAACAGATCTGGTCGGGATTTGAAACAAGAGCTCTGAGACATGAATTCCTTCTAAATATCAAATTTCATTAAGATTCGGTCACCCGTTCTAAAGTTAAGAATACCTCAATTTTTCTAATTTTTCTAAATTAACACCCCCCTGCTCCTCCAAAGAGAACGGATCCGTTCCAATTATGTCAATCACGTATTTAAAACTTGTGCTTATCCTTCCCATCAAGTTTCATCCTGATCTCTCCACTCTTAGCGCTTTCCAAGATTTCTCTTTCCCCCCTCCAATCCCCTATGTCCCCAGATCCAATTTTAGTCGAAAATGAAGCATCTGAGACATAATTTAATTTAAAATAATTTAATTGCCGGAATTTCAAATAAGAGCTCTAAAGCACAAGATCCTTCTAAATATCAAATTTCATTAAGATCTGATCACCCGTTTATAAGCTACAAATACCTCATTTTTCCGAATTACCCCCACCTCCAACTCCACCAAAGAGAGCGGATCCGGTCCGGTTATGTCAGTCACGTATCTTAGACTTGTTTTTATTCTTCCCACACAGTTTCATCCTGATCTCTCCGCTTTAAGTATTTTCTAAGATTTCCGGTCTCCCCCTAATGACACTGGATCCAGTTGAGATTTAAAATAAGAAATCTGAGTTACGAGGTCCTTCTAAATATGAAGTTTCATGAAGATCCGATCACTCCTTATCTTCAACAACTTTTATATCGTCATAAAGATACACAGGGGAAATGCTGATTTTCCGTAAGTTCCGTAAGCCAATTCTACAGCTCAGACATATCGCTTCCACGGCCCAGAATTAAGGCTTTCTGGGCAGTTCCACGACCCAATAATGGGACTAAATTCATAATTTTACATCACGTGGCAGCCCTGTAAGCATAAGGTGGAAAAAAGCGATCAAGACACCTACAAGAAATGCTGATTTTCTTGAGTGCTGCAACAATACAGCTTTGCAGCAAATATTGCTCATATTGAACATTTTGAAATGTTCAAAAAAGTGAACATTTTGCACTTAAAAATGTTCATATTGTTGGTATCATCTTATAATTAGTCCCATTATTGGGACGTTGAACTGCCCAGAAATCCTTAATTCTGGGCCGTGGAAGCGATATGTCTGAGCTGTAGAATCGGCTTATGGAACTGACTGAAAACCAACATTTTGTTGGGTTCATTAGTTTGTGATCTATCTATTCACACAGATATTAATTAGACATTTTATTTACTTTTAATTAGAATTAGACAAATTAGATACTAGCTAGACTTTATTTTCGAGAATGAGCTAAACTTGCCTAAAAATCAGAAAGTTTTCCTATTTTTGAATGGATTCAAGCCCTTCCACAGTGTTTTCAATCTACATTAAATGAGAAGCATATTCCGAAAATGTAACTCAGTAAACGGATAAAAGCTGTACCGTAAGATGATAGTAAACTTGTCCTCTTATGTTGAAACATTAAAACGCGGGATATCATGAAAATAATATACCAAAAATTCGCACACAAACAAATAACTTGAAATACTAGTTTCTATAACATTTTAAAATCCAAAGTTAGTCTCTACAAAAATTTTGATAATAGATAAAAATAAATTAACAATTTCTGTGTATTCGATTAAAATTACCGCCTTATAGGGATATGCCTCCAGTTGCTCGAACAAAGCTCATTCCGGTTTTAAAGGGTGTATACCAAGGAGCAGTTTTTCACCTGGTCTATTTAATAACTACGTCATTGACGCTCAGGATCTATGTCCCTCCTCATTAGTCAGTGATATTTTCGCTATTCTCGGAGCAGAATACCTTAAGCTAGGTCTACATTTCAATTCTTCTAAGTCAGAAATAGTCGTTTTTAACTGGAAGAGCAATCTAATAAATTCAGTCAAACTAGGGAATTCTTTTTTTCATCCTGTCGATCACCTTGTCTATCTTAGTCTCCCCACAGGCTCATCCGTACGCCACACCTGGTATCTCCTTATTGAACATCTAACCAATGACATTTTTGCACCTTATGAGTCATTAATTTCCTGCAAGTTCAGATTCAACCGGCATTTGTTAGCTAGCCTTTTCAATGCAATAGCTACCACTTACATTCTTTATATTTCACCCTTTTGGAAACTGTTAACTATTACTGACCAAATAAAATACGCTCAATTTTCTTCCGTTTCGCAAAAAATTTTACTCCACCGTCAACCCGGGCAAAGCAACTCAAAAATCGTCCGTAAGTTTAAAATTGCTGACCATGAACGTTTCAGTAGCTAGAGCAATAGCTAAACACAATAAAAAAGTGAATATGACTGCCCATGAATGGTATCCTGTACTATTTCAGTAGTCTCTGCCTCTTTTTTATATTGATGTCATTTGTTTGTTTTCTGTTTTTTCTCTATTTCTTTTGCTCCGTCTTGTTCAAAACTTTGTATTTTTGTATGTCTGTGTCATCCATCGCCTTGACAAGACATATAAGGAAATTTCTTATAGGAATTCGGGTAAAATTCCCCAAGTGTGAAATTTCCGAGGTGACCAGGGTAGGGCACCAACACCGCGTCGGGCCGCGACTCCGCGACCTGCCGGCGCACGCGCAGGCGCAGCTCGCGATGAGCACGGTGGACCGCGAAGCCCACCCGCGGCCAGGTCCAGGGTCTCCTCAGCAGCCGCTTCTTCGCAGCGCCTCGATACGGCGGGTCAATCCGGCACTCGGCGATGTCGTAGCCTTCGGCGACCATCGCAGTGAGCAGCGAGCGGGCGCGCGGATAACCGTCCCCCTCGTCCCATCCGCCACAGACCAGAATCCGCCCGGTCACCGTTCTCGGCTGCGGTCGAACCGCAGCGCGGCGATCTGTTCCGAGATCAATCCCAACCCGAACACGACCGTCGCTTGCGTGAGCATGATGACGGTCATGTTGGTCAGCCGCGTCAACCAGAAGTAGGTGTAGACGTACCAGCCGACGCCCAGCATCGCCATCGCCAGCGCCAGCGGCCCGAACACGCGCAACGGCGCGAAGAAGGTCGCGATGCGAAGGATGATCACCAGGAACCGCGAACCGTCGCGCAACAGGTGGATGTGGCTCTTGCCCTCGCGCGGCCGCACCGCGAACGGCACGAACCCCACCGCGTAGCCGGCGCGCATCATGGCCAGCGTGATCGTGGTCGGGTAGCTGAACGTGTTGGGCAGCAGGTAGGCGAAGCTCTTCGCGACGTCGGCGCGCATGAGCCGAAAGCCGCTGGTCAAGTCGGGGATCGGCCGGCTGGTCACGTAGCTCGCCAAGCCGTTGTAGATCCGGTTGGCGAGGTTGCGATGCATTGCGCCGCCGCTGCCGCCGCGCGAAGCCACGACCATGTCATGGGTCGCGGCCATCTCGAGGAGCTCGGGGATGACGGCCGGCGGATGCTGACCATCGCCGTCCAGCAACAGAATCCAATTGGGATACACCGACCCGACTCCGATACACCACCGCAGTAGTCCTAGGGTTCAACTGAACGGCGAACCCTTTACCTGGGAAATGCCGTACGGCCATTACCTAGTAGTGGGTTATCTGGAAGGTTATGCACCGATGGTCATTCACGGGCCACCGCCACAAACCCCTCATCATCAAGTGCAGTTCACTGCAAAAAAGAATGAGCCCATTTCCATTGAATTTTCAGACACAACCGGGAAACCGCTGGCCAAGGAAGGCTTGCATATCAGCTACGGCGTCGGGCAGTTTCTCAGACATGAATGGTTTGACAATACCGACGACAAAGGAAAACTTACTGTTCGTGCTGACAAACGCAGGAAGTTCAAAGTTGCTATCGCCGGGTTTGAGGAAAATTTTTGGTTCGAGCCGGGAAAAGATTATCAAATCGTTATTCCCTTCGAAGTGCAGAAGCCTCCGGCAAAAATTACTTTAAAAGGCGTCGAGCAAGATTCGGGAGAACCGGTCACCGTCGATACCATTACTCAATATCCAAGTAGGGGCACAGGACCGTACAGAACGTTCGGCTTTATGCAAGATCTAGGAGACAGTTATATACCCAGGGACCCTGTGGCCTTCCTCTCCGCCGGAGCGGCCGGTTATGGCAGCGTTTGGCTTGAGAAAGAAAAAGTGAACCAAACTATTGTCTTTGGACCACCGAGAACCCTTCGAGGTGTCATCAAAGATCCGCTTAATGTGTTGCCCAAAAATAAGCAAGGCCTGCCGATATTGAAATGGAAGCAAGTTAAATACTTTCAGGGAGAACCAGTACTTTTCGGCGCTATTTATTCCGCAAGCGTTTTCGAAAAATCGGGTGAATTTCACTACGAAATTCTGGATCCGCTTCCTGGAATGGTCACCGTGGTTTCGGGTCAATGACATAAGTAATTAATGTATATGCATATATTTGTTGTGGTATGATCAGAGTATCTTTATTCGAAGTCCAATATGTAAGTAAGGCTATTAATATGCAATTTTTCAGATGTCTTCTGTTCTTGAAGGAAACTGTTGAAGATTTCAGAATCATTGTGGAACTTGACTTACCCCATTTGGGACTCTGGTCTTAGTCTTTCAAGGAATGGAGCTAGATAATGTTGAGCAAGGTAATTTCGAATGGCTGCAACTGAGTTAAATAAAACTTTTGTCTTGTTCAAAAACTAAAGTCTGTTTTTTACAATATGATTAATTTATAATTGTTTTTAAGCTCGAATAAAAAAGGAGTTCGTATTCATCAGCACCGGAAGGGCTTTTGAAACCAGTAATTAAGGTAATTTATTGGCCTCCATCGTCTTTTAAGACAAATTTCTGAAACGTATTATCCAATCTCTAAATGTCAGGTGTTTTCCTTGAGATTTCAGTCCAGTTTAATGGACAGTCTCCCATCAACGCAACAAGGATTTAGGAGGCATGTGCTGCGTTTTTTACAACAATTTATTATAATAATCACTATCAGTAAATAAACAGAACCTAAAATGAACAGAAATTGCAATAAATAATCAACTCGAACTGAAAGCGAGCAGAAACTACTACAAACAGGAGCATGGCCAGCGTCATTATGGCTTTTCAAACAATTTGTGGCATCAGACTGTAGTTAAGCAGTAATACTTCTCACTAGTAACCTAAACTCTGGAAAACAGGATTTTGATATCAGTAGATAGCCTGAATCAAAATAATTGGCTTTTAATTCTGATTCCAAAGATATAAAATTCATTAAGTTTTGTACTACCCATCAAAAGCTAGGAACCTCAGAAAATTTGCTTGATTTTCGAAAAGAAGGAAAATATTTACTAAGAGAAGATTTTAAGGGTAGTAATAAAAGCCCGTTGTCCTTTTCACCTAGCTGTTCTGGTAGATGCATTCATTACAAGAAAAGGACCTGCGGTCTTTCGACAAACTGACAAGGTTTACAGCTTAAGAATTTTTCAAGAAAGGAAGTGACAGAAAATGTGTCACTCGCGCTCTTTTTATAATAAACCACGATTTTTCAATCCTTTCCGTAAAACAAAAGGATGATTACTGAAATCAATGCTCAGATTTTGTATCACAAACCAAATTATCAACAACGTATCGTATCATATTTATATTAATACGAATGAATGAAAGAGAATTTTTGAAAGACGGAGATGGGGGGATAAATTTGATTGTCAAAGAACATGCTCGTAACCTGTAAAAGCATGGCACGACAGCATACATTACGCCGTCGAAGGGGCTACTTTATTAACACGGCCCTGTAAAACTTGATATTTAGGAATTAACAGATTGAAAAGAACACAAGAGATATAGAAAATAGGTCTCCACCGGGGATCGAACCCGTGACCCACCGCTTTTGCGGCGTGTGCTCTACCAGCTGAGAATTACTAGACCTCTAATCTACATTTTCACGACTTAGATAGTTGCACTAAAAAAGATCATTTGTATACAAAGCAAATTACAGAATGACGAAAACGGTTAATGATAGAACAACTTACCATCAATAGATGAGCTAGGCGGAAACGTAATCTTAAGATAAATATTATTATTATTACTATTATTATTATTATTATTATTATTATTATTATATAAATATTATTATTATTATTATTATTATATAAATATTATTATTATTATTATTATTCGCAGCAAATTGTCAAATGGTGCATCCCTAACTTCCTTTGACGCTGTTGATCACAACAATTCGATAAAGAGGAATCTTTTCTCTGGCCAGCATCTTGTAAACGTGACTGTAAGCAGTGGAAGAAAAGCAAAGTGACTAAAATTTCAAAAAGTTCTTGGACAAGGTTGTGAAAAAGGACCAAAACCACCTCTCAGCTTGAGCGTCAGTATCGCCAAGGAAGAGAAATCGGCCGGACTATTTTATCTTGCTGTACTTGGAAGGAAATTGTCAGGGAGCCCCTGCCAATCGCTTTCACATAGTTGATGACAACTACTGGCAAGTCTATTATGAAGCAGTTGATGTGGTTGGTGCTTCCTTGAAGAATCGTTTTCATTAACCAAGCTAAAGAGCATTTGGAAACGATGCTACTGAACGCGATCCAGGGTAACCCATTTGAAGACCAAATACAATATCTGCAGACCATTTATAGCGAATATGTTTCTATTGTATCCCTGGAAGACGATTTTGGCATCTTCCAGCAGCTCTTCACAAAGCACCCAGCTCGTTGCTTTGATGATATTCTAGCCTGCTCGCAGACAGAAGCTACTGACGTAGTAATACCCACTTTACCTGGGACAGTTTTCACGCAAGCTAATGATATCCATGACAGATTAAGGAGCGCAAATGAAGAGAAATATCTCATCCCAAACACCTGCAAGATACTTCGGGTCAACCCAACAACAAGTGTAACACCGGTAAGATCATTCTTATTGGCTCGAGTGAAGACATTGTTGCGCACCACCATGTCCTAGAACAGGTTAAATACCCTGAGAATACTAAATTGTCACGAAGAACATCGATTCGTTTCTTTGCACCAAGACCGCTACCAAAATTTTAGCATTTTCAGGCATCAGACATTTAGAAACTGTAAATGTTAAGATGTAGGTGGTAGTCCGAATGCCTGGCTTGGCCGCGCATCTACAAAATTCATTTTTCGTGTTTTAAAACTAATTAAAAGAACCAATTAAACAATTAAATGATATGAAGACAAAATAAAATGCCAATTAAAAGAAATAACTAACATAAACATAATCATCAAAGAACACCTTCCCATTGTGTTGTGCCCATTCGAGTATCCGTGCCAGATTTTTAATATCCACAAATATCCATTCTTCAGCAAATTGTGCACTGGAAACTTTTTCCCTTCTTTCTCTTTAAAAAAATTTCAGTTCTCAGATCCTTTAACCCCCCATTCCTTCCGGAAAATAAAACACATTTTCATTCCATTCTCCATACATTAGACAGCTGTAAGGACAATTCTTTGTTCTAAAAATCCTCTTGATAACTCTTCTGCCATGGTTATATAAGTTTGAACTTTAGGTCCTATTTTTATGAGAGTCATCAAATTTGTCCTTCCAAACTTCAATTAATAAGAAAGTTTCTTCATTCGACCATTTATGATAGTTTTTAAAAGCTTCTTTATCTTTCTATGTAAGTCCAATGGCTTTATTTTCAAATTTATTGCTTGATTAAGCTCCCATGAAACTGAACAACTCGTCTCCATTTCCTGATTTTTGGTAAGCCAGCTCATTTTGGCAGCTTTTTGTGCCGTACAAGAAACGGAAAAATGGAAAGGCAGTAGAAGTCTACACAACCCGGTTTTCCAGCTTTCCAGAAAACGCCGAATGTAGACACGGCTTTTGTGAAAAAAGAAATCAGATAGCGCTCTGGTAATAAAAACAAAACTAGACAACAAAAGCCTCAGATGAGCATCACATTCATCAATGTCTAGACACAACAAATCCATGGCAAAAACATCAGAAAATTATTCTCATCATCATTTGATATACGTCTACCATTTCATTAGTAGCTCTAGTCTACTCGATGCTGTAGTTAGCATTGGGCACATGAGCACCGCAGAAAGTAACATATCGCAAGTTGTATAGGGAACATAAACCATATTGAAAAAGAGTCTCAGCTGAATCTCAACTACGAGCAATGGCAAAATTCCCGTTTCACGTTGAAACATTAAAACCGTGGTACCGCATTAAGTAACATGTCGTAAGTAGGGTAGGGAATGTAAACCTTATTGAAAAACAAAATCATACAAGCAAGGGGTCTTTGAACATTATTAGGAAAAATATTCATGAACATTAAGGAGAATGCCAGTCTCATCATTATTATGTAAAAAAAAAAACAAGTCATATGCTGTTTAGAGCGAAGATGGGAACATTACAAAATTGGTTCAATACAAAATCTGGTGTACTTCAAGGATGTATTTCGTGTTATTTACAATTCTCATTGACTACGGCGTAGGAACATGCAACTGCACAGGTGGGATCAACTGAACCAGAGTCATACTCTATATAAAGGGGATTTTTCTGACGGCTTACCCCTACTATTAAATCTAGTAGCGGATCAGCAGCAAAATATTTATAGGCTCTCGAATTCGGGGGAAGAAGCTGGACTTTCAATCAGCGTAAAGAGCAGGAAAATCACGCGTAACAACGTTAAGATCCTAGCTGCCCTGCTTCTGAAAGTTAGTAAAATGTTTTAGAAAAGGTGAGGAACTACCTTGGAGGAATCATTAAATCTGATGTGAGTCTTGAGCGCGAAGTCACTACACGTATTCTTTGCGGTAGGTATACCTTTGACAAGTTGATAAACGCGTGAAGAATCTCTACGAACTACTTAAACGTTAACAGTAACGTTCGATACGCGCTCATGTATGGATGCGAATCTTTGGCGTTGTTCAAGCTGATTGAAAAGTCCACTCAGGAATTTCAGGGATTTGAAAATAACTGTCTCAAACCTATCCTTGCATGCCTGCGTATATATATGCCCGAGTTTATTCATGGCAAACCGGATGTGTGGTAGGAAGGATGCATTAATTTTTGGTGCAATCGTGCCACACAAGAACATGTGAGCGGGTGAGTGAAGGACCTGTTCGCTGAGGTTGGGAATGCGTAAGTACATACACATAGACAGACGGACAGAATGATAGATACTCGCAAGCAGACTGACACGCTGAAGTAACAGAGACATCCAGGCACGCACATCTAGACGTGTACAACTAGACACAGAGTAACAAAGCAGACAGGAAAGCAGTTAGACGCGTACACACGTGTACACATACGTAGATCCACAAATGCATATTTACGTGTGAAGATACATACGTCACCGTAAAGATACTCTCCCAGTGCATATATAAATTTTGTTAAAATACGAATACGGAATATAAAAACCGAGGAAATAGTACATTTTTTGTGAGACACCACGGTTATATATGTTCTTAGCATTCGATGCTGTCTCGCACCATCTACTTAGAAAATTAACAAAATCATACGATAACAAAGGTAAAAGTTACAAAATATAAAAAACCGAGAAGCGTTTCAAATTACGTACTATTTCCTCGGTTTTTATACTCCTTATTCGTATTTGATTCTCACCAGGAGTATCAATTGCATCTTTTGTTCAGTTTGGGGATTGCCAGTTGGCTAACAAAGGAAATGGACACTCATTTAGTACAATGAGGCAACCCAACACCCGTTCACTTTTCGTTGTTATGCCGTAACAACTTCTAAACGTCAAGAAAAGCCACTTAAATTTAACATGTTTACAATTTGTATTCAACTTACATCGTCCATCTGAAGCGTCATTTGTGCCCAGACTCTGGCTGCGTTGGAAATCAGCCCCACTTAACCCTGCATCCATATCATCGACGGGCAGACCATCGTTACCTGATCGAAGGCAAACCGGTTGATGTAGAATTCCAGGCCTCGTGTGTTTCCCTAAAAACCAAAGCCACACCCTTGCGAATTATCTTGGCCAATTTGATCCGCAACGCTTTTCAGCACACCGCCCATGGCAAGGTCTCGATCCGTTTGGAGAACGACGCTTTTATGATCCGAAACCAAAACCATGGCGCCGGCATCGCGGAAAAAGACGCCGGCTATGGCTTGGGCCTTACTTTGGTACAAATGATCACCAAACGCCTCGGATGGCGGTGCCGTCATGGCGAGATTCCCGGTGGCCGAGAGGTCGTTCTTTCCCAATTCCGTTCACAGGATCGCCCGTAATCAGTAACAAAAATGCCGGTACTGGCTGCCTAACCTCAACCACAACTCACCGCTACCCTTCAAGGGCTGGCCCTTGCGAAGGGCCGAACCCTTGCCTTAGGTCAATTCAAGGTAAGCAAGCTGGCATTTTTGGCTTGAAAGGCGGCACACCAATTGCTTTCAGCTGGAATTGGTCTTATTGCCGATTAGGCCGCCATGTCCTCATCTGAGGGTTCACCCAATTGCCCGTCAAGAGAAGCAACAGTGGTCGCAACCGTGGCATCGCCAGTGACATTGGCCACCGTGCGACACATGTCCAAGATTCGGTCGACACCTAAGATCAAACCAATACCCGCGCTTGGCACGCCAACCGTTTCCAAAATGATGATCAGCATGATAATGCCGGCACTGGGAACCGCGGCAGTGCCAATACTCGCAAGTACTGCCAGCATGATAATACCCAATTGCGCACTCAAACTGAGATCCATACCAAGGGCTTGGGCGATAAAGACCGTCGCCACTGCTTGGTAAAGGGCGGTGCCATCCATATTGATGGTTGCGCCCAAGGGAAGAAATTACAAAAAGGTCTTTGTTTAATTTAGATGATGAAATTAAAGAAGTCAATAGGATGTTTTGTTATAATTCAATATTAAATGTAGGTTTTGCTTTCTACCTCCGTAAACCTTCCAACAAGGCATGCTCAACTTATTGTCACGTAACTAAAGAGTATGAGGGGTATGTTGTCACTGCCATTCCTGCGAATTTACGAATAAGAAATTCAGTTATGTCCATGAACAATTTTCAATTGGCAGTTTGTTTTTTCAAAACGCGATTTCATTTCTCTTACTAAGGGGACTGGCAGGAACGGTATACAAGAGAAAGAGGGATTGCAATGGATATTATAATGGTACCCTTATTTGGCTTCCTAGCATTTCCACTCCAAAAGGTGCCGCACGCATAGCACTTTGTTATATAGTTTAAAGACGAGCTAGCTTTTAAATGAGCCATTCTCTGCATATTTGCGGAAATCTGCTAGCTAGGGTAGAAAAAATTAGAAATAAATATTGGATGTATGCTAACCGTGCAAATCAGTGATTCCCCTCCTTTTTGAAAATGGAAGAGAGGCTAAAACCCTCAGATAGGGTTTCAAACCTTATAAAGTCGATGGATTATTTTAGATAGTCGATCGACTTTGCATTTCCAGGTGTTTTGGCTCTATTTGGGCAACATTTATGTTTTGTTTCAGAAAACGTCACTTTGCTGTAGCACTACCTTTTTTGCTACTACTAACAACTCAATTCAGTGCCAAGCCGCCTGAGGCTAGTAGAGCTGCCTAGGCTCCTCCTCCAGCCCAATCTATTCAAAGCTTCCCTCTTTGTACCCTCTGAAGAACTTGCAATATCCTTTAAATCCTTTCTTACTACCTCTTTCCCCTCCAATGGAATCCTACTTGACCACTGTCGTCACCGTATCTTCTAATGAAATTGAAGTTCAAAATGTAAACAAGAGCTTGAGTAGAATCGAGTAGAATTTAGAGATCGTGAGTTACGTTAAAAAATATACAAAAGTAGTGAGAGTTTGTGACTTGTTATACAGTGTCAATTTCTGTATAATTATAACATGTGTCAATTACAGAGGCGCAAAGCCAAGTATGCTTGTTTTCACATAAAATAGAACCAACTAAAATAATATCACACTACAGTGCAGCAAATAAGAACCGAATATGTAATACCTGTAAGGATAGAAGACAGTGCACTATTTTAATATGTCGAAAGGAATAAAAGGTTTGAAATTAAATAGAAAACTCATCTTACCTTGAACGAATATGACTTTCTAGTTTCAATGATACTTTCGATGAAAATTTCGACGAATATCACTTTGTACTTGCTTTACTATGTTACACAGCAGCTTTCTCACAAGACGAGTGAAAGATAACAAGAACAGCAGCCGTTTTTATGCAACTTCCGAAACAATATTTCAAAAGTTCTGCTTCCCTGGAGGTACGCACCATGACTTTTGACCCTATCACCGAAGTTTGTGTTTCTTTATTAGACTTATTATGGTAATTACAAACTATACATTGCAAAGTTGTTGATCTAAAGTGGATAACCAGCTATTACAGTTGAAATAATAACCTTTTCTGTAGTTTTGAATATAAACATTGCCTGTACAACAAGATTATCATAAGTAAATAACAAATTTGTAAGTTGGCGGGAAAATTCTTTCTTCCTTTTTATGTCCCTTACTATGATAATTATTATTATTTCTACATATATGATAAAATTGTTTTAAATATCATAGATCATTTTAGCAATACATTATCAGCATTTGATTATCGACTTTATTTGATTTAATTTAATTTAATTTAATTTAATTTTATTTTATTTCAAACAGGCTAACTAATAAATAAAGGGCAGCTGGGGTGTCCAAGGGCGACACCCCTCAATTTGTGCTACCAGGCAGATAAGCAAGCCATGAAGCAGGCTCCACCGCCCAGTAGTACCGCCTCTCGCGGATTATGGAAAGCATCTGTCATCCATTAGAACAGATACTACATCCATTCCTTGCCAAAAGGCCGAGAAGCTCCCCCCTGCAAGAGGGACTAAAACCATGAAACAGTCCCACTGATGAATAAAGGGCAGCTGGGACATCCATGGGGCAACACCCCTTAATTAAGGCTACCGAGCAGATGCCATGAGCAAGCCACGACGCAGGCTCAACCGCCTTGTAGGAATGCTTCTCACGAACCATAGAAAGGATCTTTTATCAATGGGACCAAATACTTCATCCATGTTTTGCCGAAAGGGCGAGAAGCGCTTTCACTCCCTCCCCCTTGAAATGGTTCTTATTAATTACTGGCTGGTAAGCTAAGCCTCGTTTGGGTAGGAGAGGTATTGATACTTAGCAGTTCGATAAGGAAGACGATTGTGCTCTGTGTCGCCATTATGCTTCGATCATGAAGTCGTTTCTCTAGAACTCCTTGTAAGTATTCATGAATGTTAACATACCACTACACTCCCTTCCAAAAGTTTGATAACTGTCCATGTATGTCAGGGCTTTTCATACGCTAGGGCGAATTCCTTTAAGGATCGTATATCTTTGTCGATAATTTTTGCGACCATCGTTTGTAAAATTGTAGTACGCAGTACGTATATGCCACATGATAGAGTTGATGCAATCAATTTATTTTCGGCAAACGAGTAGTGCCAACGTGTATCACTGTCTATACTTATGAAGCAAACGGCACAAGCAGCAGCATGTAAAATAGAAAATTAAGGAGTTTTAAATCGAACATATCGTTGGAAATATCGGATCGGTATCGTTCGCAGTGTGACCGCTATCAGGTAAATAAGGGCCAACGATTTTTTTTTCTCCGTATCGGTATCGTTATCGTTGGCGGTGTGACCGGGCCTTTATTCTCATCATGTAGTTAATGTCCTTCATTTTTCCCTCCAGGGGGTTAGACTACCATATGGCTGTTTTAAATCGCTTCTCTATTTGTCTGTGTAGTGCTCCACATCAGCTATGATACAAACAGGTGCAAAGATAATCACTGGTGGTCTATCTCTATTAACTTTGCCATTATTTCCTGATGGGTAGGAAAAACTAATAAACATTGATACAGTTAGTTATTTGCCTGCTGAGAAATACTAGTTCCGTTATTAAAGGCATTCTGTCTTCTTAACATGAGGTTCAGACAGGCAGATGATGTGTTAGTTTTACTTCTTTTACAATTCCTATGACTAGAAGACATTTTAGTTTCACGTGTGGTTACAGTTTGTGGTGTTGCTGCTAAGAAATAACGTTTTCACTTGTTATGATATTTTGCTCTCTTGATTTGAAAACCTATGTAAAGTGTGTTATTTCACCTCAGATACGAAAAGAACGAGTGTATTACCTTTAATCACATATCAAGTGAAAGAGTGTTGTAGCTTTATTCAGAAACCAAGAGGAAGAGAGTAAAAGCTTTACTCAGATACTAAGAGGAAGAGTGTGTTATCTTTAGGTCTTGTACAACCCTTATGATTGGCAGATATTTAGTTATTTTCCACTTTATTAACTTATATGATATATATACATATGTATATATTGCACGAAATAGCGAAAACATTGTGTACTTATTTTTCAATTAACCTTGTTGTAATGGACGCTGATTGGTCCAAAAACACAAGCCATTCAGGCAGTCTAATTTCTGATTGGCCAACAATCATCCGTTTTATTCAATAGTCCCTGGGTAAAAATCATGAAAAAATAATAAACAGCAGATTTTAAGACATTTAAACTAAATAAGTAAAGAAAAAAATCATGCTACCAGCCCCATGAGAATAGTGTAACAATCTCTTAGACTTCTAAAATTCTGGTTTTAATAACTCCTTTACCGTCCGCATGGTTCCACGTCCAGGCAGCGAGACCAATAGTTTTTTATGGTTTTTTTTTTTTTTGTTATGAAGAAACTTATCAAACAAAACGTAATAGCAATAGTTGGTCACATTAAAAAACTCTTAACCCCTTTCCCATTTTCAATTAACCTAAAAAGCCTATAGTAGGGCTGGGCTTCTACAGGGCGAATTCCTAGACATTAGAAACGCAATTACCTCAGCGAAGGTCCACTCCCTGTCTTCATAAATGAAACACACTTTGTCTGGATGTCGTCGGACATTTTCTTCAAATATCATTGGGACATTCAAGTTGTTCTTTTGGCAATATTTCATGCGTCGCAAAACTTTCAAGTATCTCCATAGAGCTCTAATGAAAGTATAAAAAATAAGCAATAATTTTTAAACCTTATACAAAAGAGACACAGATTAAGAAAATCAAAAATTAAGGGGCAAAAGCAGAAAAACCTGGTATGACATATACAACACTCGGTCATCAATATAGATATGGCTCATGTCACAGATGCATTCATGGAGGGGGACATTCAGGTTCGAGACGCCTTCCCCCTTCTAATTTCACACACACAAAAACTCGTGGTGTTAAAGATATTCATATTCCATATAATATTTGGCAACGTCTTTAGACTCTAGATGATGTTATAAACTTTAGGAATTCTGTTTATTTTTTATAAATATATAAATACCAAAAGTGCAAAACAAACTAACTAAGCCTTCATCTGGACACTTTGTTAGCGGCTGACTTAAAACGGAAATAAAATAAGGCCAAGAGGGTACCGATTTCTGCAGTTTACGCAAAGTAAATAACTAATGGGATGTTATGACCCTCAAAACAAACTCTCCTTTTGCACCTCGTTCTATCTATAAGCAACTCCTTTCAACTAAACACTTTAATAAGCGAATCTCCAATTAGATAAGTAACCTCATCCCGTTTACACCAACAAATGGGAGACAAATTGTCCAGTAAATTATGCACAATTCCTGCTAACTCCAAATAACCATATGGCTTACATCCGCAATCGTTTATGCCTTACAGAGTATGGCGAGTGGTACCTTCCTAGAGCATAACAAGCTGTATTGGGGGTATAAAACGATTATCATCGATCACATAGAGTGGATAAGACCCGTGTCCGAGGTGAAAGAGAATCACCAATTTTGAGAACGCGCTGCCTGGCAATTTGGCTCAGTGTCTCTCCCTCAACCCCCTGTAGTTTAAATACTCGCGTCTGGTATGTTTGGGGGTTTATATGACAACCTAGTGACGAGAGTTCACAAATGATGTAGACAGTTTAATGTGTAAATGCTTACTCCAAAATCTATGACATCATAATCTGTCAATTCGATACTTCAAGAAACAGATACCGCAAGGCAAGAGTTGCATTTACGTAAAAATAGTCTTTAGATTTTATAAAATTCCAAGTTACCATCTTATGGAAGCATAACGGGTGAATCATCATTCAATCGACGTAGAAAAAAATTATTTGTTCTTCCCAGGTTGCTTTTCTTTAGTCATTCTTTCAAAGCATAAGTGCAATCTAAGGGTACCCAGTTAATGTCTTGATTAGCACAAAAATGAAAATAATGACAAAGTCACGAAACAGATAAGTAATGAAAGAAAAGGAGGGGGGCCATGGCCCCCTCAAAGATTTGCCAAATCTCAATTTTTTCCATGGCCACTTTTCAGCTTAATCAAAATTGAAATTGATTGCGACAGACATTGTGTCACATTCACAGCAAGATATGAATATCAACACGAAACACTCCTTTCCAAATAATGACCAAAGGCACCATAGTGGAATGTAAAAAAAATTAAATTAGCACCAAGCCCACAAGTAGAAAAGTTGTATCTCATAATTGCCTTTGAACGGCTTCTATGTTCTCTTTTTAGAAGAAATAAGAATGTATCTAGTTGAAAGATGTTTACCTATATCATTTTTGGTTGAGTTTCTTATTTAGTGTGTTAACCAAAGGAGGACGACCATTAGCCTACCTGTGGACCATGTAGACATGCAACATACTGCATTGCAGTGGCGGTTCATGGACGTACCGACGAAGGAAATTCATTTCGCCTTAGATAACCAGTATCTTAAGGCAGAAAATACGTTTAAATTTGCAGGGTTTTCATATCTTCAGCCTGAACTGTGAACATCTTTCAATTAATATTGATGCACATGAAAATGCTTCAGCTACTGTTACAGTCATAAATGCCGATAGTAACTACATAAGTGCTGCTTGTTTACTATAGAATATTTTTGTAAATTCTATGAAACATGAATTTCACTGCAACTTAACTCTTGCTCTATGCTGTGACGTGAATAGTCTTTCCTAGTCTACATTCGCAGCAATGAGACCATTGGACTCTGAAAGAGGCTTTGGTTGAGATCAGTGAACAATAAGTTCAACCAATGCCTTTACATGACAATTTCAGTGTGCTGAGGCCTCAAGATCAAAGCGAGGTTTGGCATTAATGCCCTAAAGTGTGAATTTGGTTATGTTTACAGCAAGCTAACGAAGCATACCACTTTCGGGCCGACAGAGGCAAATGGTCCTGCCATGCTTATACCAAATTAAAGAACATGGTTTCAGAGGATTGGGCTCACGGGTATCTCAGAGTGTCAGGTAAGACTCGTCTTGATAACTCAGTGAGCAAAAGGTCGCTCTATTGTTCGAATCAGTCGGGCTCTCATGAATAATAGAGTTTCTGTAACACTGTTTACTCGATATTGATATGACGGCGCATGTTGGTTCATGACCAGCATTTTGCCAAGTGTTCCAAAAGACCACTCGCCTTCCCTTCCAACTTCTTTCTATCCCTTTCTCTTCCTCCAATTGCCTGCCCTTTTCCCATTGACCTTTTAGTTTTTATCTTCCATTTACCCTTTCCTTACGTGTCCTTTTCCTTTCTCCGTCTCCCATTTCCATCCTACGTTTTCCTTTCCCCCTTCTACATCTCCATTTCGCCCCTCTAACGTCTCCCTTTTCCCTCTCACGTTTCTCTTTTCCCCTCCTACGTTTCTCTTTTCCCCCGTTCCAAGTTTCCCCTTTTCCCCTCCCCTCGTACGTCTCCTTTTCCTTGCGACGTATCTCTCCCCCGCCTACGTCTTCCCCCTCTCCCCACGTCTCTTTGTTAATAGCCACGTCTTTTTCCGTCTCCTTTTCCCATGCCGCAGCCACTTTGCCCCTTCCACTCCCCCTGTCTCCCCACCAGTTGTCACTAGACAGGTCCTTTCCGATTTTTCACCTGTTCGTCATTTGAGAATGCTTCTTATTAGGTCTTTCCTCACTTCGTTCTACTTTGCACTTTTTCGTTTGGGTCATTCTATAAATCCATCTTCTTGAAGAGCTCTTATCCAGAGGTATTTAATTGTACACTTAACATTGGTGTGGTTTGTATTTTGTTGGTTTTTGTTGCTTTTTAGCTCCACCAGACCCTCCCGCGAACGAAATACTCGGAAATTCTTCGAAACGCAGCGACAGAGGTAATGGTACTGAAGCGATCTGTGCCACTGTTCAAACCGATGATATCGCGTATAAATGTAAGTTGGCCACCGGGCTGGATTCGGTCCTCAAGTTTGCCGCGTTTACCGACAAGGACCCTGTCCGCATTCTCGATTTCGCTCTGTTCTCGACGCATCCACAAGGGACCTTCCAAGCGGGAAACGAAGGCATAGTGACTGGTATTGGCTTGAAACGGCTGGATGTGCACAAACTCCGGAAATGCCGAAACATCCCCCTCTGGTTGCGAATAGCCCCAACCGGGATAGGGCACGAACACACTGACCGATCCTTGCGAGAAAACACCGATATCATTAATCGTGTAGATCGGCAGCGCGCTGCCGCCCGTGTTGGTGATCACGGTGGTGGCGCTTAAAAAGTCTACGTTCTCGTCTTCCTGACTCGCGTCTTGACCGGGAATGGTTTCCTGTAACAGATAGGTGGTGGTGACCTCGCAATCCAAAAGCCGCCGCGTATTTTGATCAACGGCACCACCGGCCGCTTCCAAGGAACCGTCCAAATCAAAAACCGAACCCGTGAGGATCAGCGAAGCACGCGTTTCTGAATCCTGAACAATGCGAATGTCCTCATAGGAAATCAAGGTTTGGCTATTGAGGTTGACCCCTTGGGTGAGCACATTGAAGCCATCGTCGTTGCGTGGTTCGATTTGTTGGGTAAAGTTCTCCACGAACTGAGTATTAAAATCGAGAATGGCGCCCGAACTTTTCGCTAAATAAATATCGCGGTTCGGGTTGCCGAAACTGCCGTTGATCACAATCTGTAAATTGGAATTTTCCAAAATATAATCGGTAACTTTACCCGAAACATCAGTACCCACGCCAATGATGAGAGAAAGAGGGAGAAAAGGAAAGGACAAGGAGTGAGGGAGTCGAGGAGAAAAGAAGGAGCAGTTGCTGTTGTTGAGAATCTTAACGGCTATAATGCCGGGGTTTAATTAACCATTACGTTATAAGAAGCATATGAGCAATGGCATGGCTTGACAATTTGAAGCCTTTGGTCCCTCTTTGGTAGGATATGCCCTCTAGTAACACCCTCTGAAATCCCTATGTACATGGTTAGTTAAGTTTTTGTTAACAACGTCGGCTGTGAGTCTTAAAATGGATTAATCTTGTTTTGCATTTTAAAACATTTTCTTACTTTGCAATAAGCCCCTTTGCCGCTTCACATGACATTACTTCCAATATCTCAGCTTTAGTAGAGTTCCTCTCCCAAATGCGTTTGCAGATTTTCATATAGGGTGGGGTGGTAAAGACATTGTGACCAAACTTAGCCCGTTTTCACCAACGGCAGTTTCCTGCACTTACCAATGAAGGATGTGGAATAGCGCCCTTTGACACCGCTATGGCCATGCTGACGACCATTTAACACAAGTAACCGAATTTTTTTAGAAATAAGCAGCCGATTCGTAAAAGTTGGTAAAAGCATGACCTAATCGCCATCAGAATTCTCTAAGAGGCAAATACTTCTTAAACCTTCGGGACGATTGATAGAGCGTGCATAGAAAAGAGGGGTTATTAAAAGTTGGGCCGTTTAAAGAAAAAGGGGCATTATTGGATGTGCTACCGTATAAGATTTTACAGAGTTTTATTTTTTCCCCAAACTGTCGCAAGACAAATTATTTTTGCCTATTCATTTTCCATGCGCATTACCTTAGGGGTGTGAAGCTCCCGTGACAGATCGGTGCTACTGCACCAGACATTCCCACAGCATCACGATCCTCTTTCATGCAGATTGTGACTAGCCCCCTCCGCGTATTCCATCCCTTTCTATTTGGTACCAGAGAATAAGAAGCTGCTAAAAAACTTTGAGGGCTCAAAAAGTCAATATTTTAAGAAACTTCGAGGTAGGTTCTTATAAAAAAAATGTGTATGACGAGATAATTAGATGCTACGACATCAATTGAAATACTAACTGAAGATCGATATTAATCGGTTTAAAAAGAGAGATAATTTATTTTTATGAAATAAAACTGCAAATAAGCTACTTAAAAAGATTGTCAAAGTTACAATACGTCCGAGATGTCAGAGAACATTGGCAAACATATCAATATTTTGTGTAATTCAAGAGTTTATTAGAGTTAGTTGTCTGCTACTCTTCAAAACATCAAAATTATCAGCTGACAACTTTTTAAATGCTTTTTATCTGACTTCAAATTTAATCACCCAGAAAAGAACTAACGATAATCAACAATCATTTTCTTTTCTTTCATCATGGCTTTTTAAAATTTCATAACACGAATTTCCTACCCAAAGCTAAAATTTCTCACAGAAGCAACGAAGTCAGCTTCTGTTGCATTTTGCATAGCCCTCACCTTCGCGACATGGTTGGTATGAATATTAAAATGAAAAAATGCTTATCAGGTCCTAAGAAACTGAACTAACGAAAATAGTATTTACACATATGATTGAAAGCTCTTGCTTTGTTGTGCACGTTGTCTTGTTCAAAACTTTGTTAGCCACATGACCTTTTTCTCGGGTGACCGACAAATATCATCGCTCAGTGGTTGGTGGTGGTGATCTCTCTTATGGTTTGGTGTACTTCATGGCTCAATTCTAACACTTCTGCGAATCGAGTCAGAATATTAACCGATATATATATATATATATATACATATTTTTATATATATATATATATATATATAACAATCTTGCATCAAGTTTAAAAACTTTCTCTCAATTCAAATGTCATCTTTAACAAGCCCCTTCCACTTTTAGAAACAAGGTACTGCAGATGCTTCTCAGCTCAAGATTTGAAACTTTGCAAAAGTAAACCCTATTTCCAAATAAGCTGTCTATTTCAAGATATATATTGTTTACCTGTGCTTTTATCTTTCATATCTGATAGTTCACTTGCGAAATCTTTCAAAACAGAGCAAAGATTATCAACAAATCAGGCGCGTAACAGGTGGGGTTAAGGGAGTGCAGGTCCTAGGGGCCCGACTAGATTGGGACATCATGGGGCCCCAACACTTTTATAACACTTCCAGTTTTATGAGAAATTTGGAAAAAATAAAAGCTTTCCACTAAAATCTGTAAATTTTAAATAGTAAAACTATCCTAAAAGGGGCTCAAAATAAGGGTTTCGGGGCTATGAAATACTTAAAATTGCAAAATTTTCCGGGACTGTGCCTTCAGCCCCACTGACCAGGGCTTATAATGTCCCAGACCCCCAGCTGTTTAACCACTCGAATGGGCCTTGCTTTACTCGGGTTTCCCCAGGTGGGGCCCCATAATGAAAATGTTCTAGGGGTCCCAACTTCTACTGTTACCTGCCTGCAACAAATGTAATATTTGCAAAAAATACAAGGATCTGATTGAGACCATCATTTTTATCAACTGGCTTGGCTTTATGGACACTGTGATGGCCAACACAACTTGTGCAATACCTTTCTATTTGACATGGTGATTAGCTGATGGATGTTATCTACTTTACTAGCTGGCTCCATGTATTAAACAGCTCCCTCATTTCCCAAATAACTGATTCCAACAGAAACACTATGTACCAGTTTCATTTACATTGGGTACAACAAAGGATGTAAAGCATTGTTGTTGAGCCTGCTTCAAGGCTTGCTTCTCTGCCCGGTAGCCTAAATCATGGAGCGTCGCCTTTGGACGCCCCAGCTACCCTTTTTTTATGAGTTAGCCTAAAATTATCTAAAGTTAACACTACAGAAATGTAAACTAAAGCAAAGACAAAGGAACAGTAGGAAAGTGGTAACAACTAACAAGAGGCAAATAAATATTCAAAAAAAATACAAAAGGGCAGATGTCACATTATTGTTCATTAAAGGACTGAGGTCGTTCATAACCAACGTCCCATGAATCAGCAATTCACTGCTTAGATCGGCAGACAAAAGTATTTGAAACTTATCAAGCAAACCTTGATGTCCGGTTGACTTCAAGTGATCCATATACTTTACTGTCCTTGACTGACAACTTTATTGCCAGTAAGGGCAGACATCCCTAGGTGTTCAGAGGCACGAATGAGCAGGTGGTGCCGGGGTTGGCCTACTTATAAAGCATTGCAGCTCTTGCATTGTTATTTATATGTAACATTCAACCTCATTCACTTATAACATAGAACTTGACAATATCTTCTTTACCACAGTCTCGCGGCTCACCCGGGTCAATGTGAGAGAAGTTGGAAAAACGGAATCTCTAGTAACGATTTGGATGGAATAAGAATTTATAACTAGAACGATGTCACCTTTTCTCTATTCAACAGCAAAAATTTTACCATGAAATTGAAACTTGGATTGTAACATGTATCCTGCCCAAACAATTTTATCCATGGTATTTAACCGCCATCTTTCTTGTTTGGGATACGTTTAGCAATGTGTTGTTCGCACAGAGGTTTAAAGAAGTCCAACCCTATCAACTTAAAAAATACTAACAGTTTTCAGTGTGAATGTCGACACTACGTGATAGTTATATTTTTCATTTGCAATTTTTGCACTCTTTATCCTGTTGAAAACCACTTGCTATATGTCATCTTATTACTGTTGATGTTGGTTTTTTACCACTAGTTTTGAAGAAAGAAGAGCAGGCAAAAATTGAAAATTCAAGGAGTATATATAATTTGTGGTATATATTTGGACATCACAGGAGATGGGGATAAAGTAAAGTGATGTGCTTTCAGGAATGATGTAAACAAGTTTTTTAATGAATTGTTTATGAATTGATTTTATAGCAGGTAAAATTCTAAGGGTTTTCTTGCTATATAGAAAAGTATTTGAGTCAGGTGAATAAAACTCTCAGGAATATATTCAGAACCTTAATAATCTCTTGGTGAAGTATTTTGAAGCCCCTCCCTCTACTCCTTCTAGAGAGTATTGACCTTTGATGACCTTTAGAAATCTTTGTGCTATGAAAATGAAACGTTCCAAAATAGATATCCAAGCCTCACCACTTTGCTTAATTTTTAGTTATCAGGTTAATAATTCTTATTCAAAAATTCTTATTCTTAATTCCAAGTTATTCAGAACCCAGGCTTTTAAGAATAAAATGCAATAAATAGATGTTATGTCATGAGTGAACTATTATGAAGATGTTAATTAAGAATACAGGCATTACAAAATGATCTGTTAGAAATAGCTCAAGAACTAGCACCAAAAAGCAGAAGAGTTCCTACACACCTTAAAAAGATTGTGTGGTGGAACAATAAGTTTTCAGTTGCAAAGTAACAGTTATTAGAGGCAAGAAGAAGATATTAGCAGTAAGCAAACATTGAGAATTGTATAATTTGTCAAAGAAGATGTGTATCTTTTAGGTGTCCAGCAGTAGAAGCAAAGATATATTTGCACCAATAATTTCTAGAGGAATTGAAATTTAGACAGTCTGCAAGTAGAGTGTATGCATCAGTGATCCGAAGACTGATCAGAAACTTCTAAAGGTTAATCTAAGCGATTGTTTCTAGGAAGCCTAAAGCACACGCTATCTGATAGCATACTGATTGTAAATCATGAGCCCAAGGATCCGAAGACTGATCAGAAACTTCTAAAAGTTAATCTAAGCGATTGTTTCTAGGAAGCCTAAAGCACACGCTATCTTATATTAGCAACATGACATGCAGGTTATCCTTAACTGAAAACGACAGTCTTAAAGCAAAGGCAGAGCAAAGTGTGGTACCAGTACCATTGTTAGTCTGAAATGACATAAAGCTCCCTTTATCTCTTCTAATACTAACCAGTCGCACACCTCAGATGAAGTCGGGAAAACAAGTGAAGCAAGTTTGGCCACACTACAGGATCAAACAGCATCGCAAGCCAAATCATGTGAATTTCGACTACTATACCTGCAGCTACGAGCATCAACTTTGGAAATTTTTGTGATAATTATCGAATTTTCTCAAACGTGTTCCATTAAAGGATGCTTTACATGCATTTTTGATAAGGAATTCCGGATAAGAGCCAATACTGAAACACTTCTTAACTCAAAAAAATTAGTTCTCCCAAATTCTTAAACATTGCCTTGGTAGGAAGTGTTGCATTTCATAAAATTTTATTCAAAGTTATAAAACATTTAGGTGGAAGTGAAAAGTGTGCTTCTGATACAAATACTGACGTCTAAAAGATTTCGTTCATGTTTTTGTTGGTTTTCTTACGTTCCTTAACAGTATACCATGCAATACCAGATACGCCTTAATGTTTTACCCTTCCTTGTACTGCATTCGTTACAAAATATAATTATGCAAAATGCGTGTAATGGATATTTATGCAAAATGCGTGTAATGGATATTTATGCAAAATGCGTATAATGGATATGCATGCTTTGAACGCTTTGTGCACCATGGAATGTACGCATCTAGAGTATGCAAACTATGTCAGATATGCCTTATTAGCCTATTTTTAACAAATTGTGCAACATGGAATGTACGCATCTAGTGTATGCAAACTATGTCAAATATGTCTTATGAGCCTATTTTAACTCTTTGTGCCCCCTGGGATGTACACATCTAGTGTATGCAAACTATGTCAAATATGCCTTATCAGCCTACTTTGAACGCTTTGTGACACATGGAATGTAAGCATCTAGTGTATCCAAGCTATGTGAAATATGAGTTATTAGAATATTTTGAACGCTTTGAGCAACCATGGAATGTACGGACCTAGTGTATGCAAACTATGTCAAATATGCGTTATTATCGCATTTTGAACGCTTTGTGAAACATGGAATGTAAGCATCTAGTGTATGCAAACTATGTCAAATATGCCTTATTAGCCTATTTTGAACGCTTTGTGAAACAAGGAATGTACGCATCTAGTGTATGCAAACTATGTCAGATATGCCTTATCAGGCTCTTTTGAACACTTTGTGCACCATGGAATGTACGCATCTAGAGTATGCAAACTATGTCAGATATGCCTTATTAGCCTATTTTTAACCCTTTGTGCAACATGGAATGTACGCATCTTGTGTATGCAAACTATGTCAAATATGCCTTATGAGCCTATTTTAACTCTTTGTGCCCTCTGGGATGTACAGATCTAGTGTATGCAAACTATGTCAAATATGCCTTATCAGCCTATTTTGAACGCTTTGTGACACATGGAATGTAAGCATCTAGTGTATCCAAGCTATGTGAAATATGAGTTATTAGAATTTTTTGAACGCTTTGAGCAACCATGGAATGTACGGACCTAGTGTATGCAAACTATGTCAAATATGCGTTATTATATCTGTAGCTTGCACACTTGTATCTTATACAGTTGTAACTTATGCACTTGTATCTTCTACACTTGTGGCTTCTACACTTGTAGCTTGCTCTCTCAGTAGATTACTGCCCTCAAGGAAACTGTTCGTAGGTTATTGTCCTTGTAGTAACATAAGCACCTTTATGTTAAGGGATGAACAGTTCTAGCCTTTCAAGTCATTGAATCAGTCAAACCTCTTGTCGTAGTCATCGGTCAAACGCAGCCACTCCACCTTTTCACTACATTTTAGAGCAGACTAGTAAATCATCAAAATAGCCGGTTGCGTTCAAAACTAAAGAAAGGTCACGAAAAGCAAAAAGTAAAGCTTGCAGCGGTTGGGGTATTTGTGCTTTAACCTGTCCAGTAGATATTTGTCAGAGCCCTGGTGGAACTTGAGAAGTCCTGTAGTTTTCTTTACGTAAAATACCCCAAAAATTTATGGTCGTGCAGCATCTCTCACTGGCACTGATACGTTTACAATAGTGTGTCAGTTATTATCATCCTGATCCGACACAGGAGTATTGTCGAAACAGGACATGGTTTACACTTGTTTTCATTTAGCTATCCGTTCATTCTTGCACGGTTTTCTCATGAATTACACATTTTACGAATGAATCATACTCGAAACCACAACATTTGTCTTTCAGGTACATATTGAATAGAAGGTCGACTCTGCCAAATATTGGTCTAAAAACTGCCAACTTGAGCATGATAATGCGTGAAAAATATTTATCATGAATTCATTCCACCGGTGATGAAATTTAAACGAATTTTAATGACTTCTAATGGGCTTCAATTTGTCAACAAAATTAGCCACAATAGTTAACGCGTGATGTAATTGTTTAAACTAAGGTAACCATGACTACCAGATGCATAGTAAATAGGAAGATTACCTTTGTATTGAATACCACATGTTCTGCATTCTAGTAGACCACCAATTTAGAGTTGCAGTGTAGTGGTCCTACCCTAATTTCATAGGTGCGCTTTCCTGATCTTTCAAAGAATTTTTTAGTGTCCTTGACGAGTGGTACCTGACGAAGATAATATCGAAACGTTGAATAAAATGTGTATTTTTGAGTTCTATATTATATTTATACGCATCGGAGGACGTAGGCTTTTGAATATCTATATATATATATAACTAAACAGACTGTAAAAAGCCAAAAGTTAAAAAAGGATATACTAAGCGTTAAACCTGGCTACTCAAGATGAGCTTTCGGAATCTTTATTCCTTCATCTGGTACCCTACAATACTGCTCCTTTAATTTATGGAAAAATAAATAGAATAGAAATTTTTACAAGCACTATATAAAATACATTGTTAGAAAATTCTTCGATAAAACCGTTTAAAACTACAATACATTAAAAATTGTCACTATAAAATTCCTACCTACTATACTAATTACAAGTTGTATTTAAAATCTATTGTTAAAATACCCGTGTCAGTAAACAGAAGAAGGTTACAATGACAATAAAAATTCATTAAAGGGTATTCAGGGAAGCCAATTCCAATTCTTATTTCTAGAAACCGTTTTTAGAGATGAGTGGAATTTTGTTTACAAGGAATTGGGCCGGCCTCGTCTTGAGGATCCCACTGCCGATCTGGCTGCGTCGGGCCATTTTTGGGGGAAAGAAGGAGCGCCGTCATGAGGACCCCGTCTTGCGGGGAGGGTGATAGCGCCATCTGGGTACTACCCAACATTAATGTCTACTATTGTACGTTACCAGATGAAGGAGTGAAAGATGAAGGAATAAAGATTCCGAAAGCTCGTCTTGAGCAGCCAGGTTTTAACATTTGTCAGATTGAGAAATTGACCTTTCACTCATCATTCTTCTGTCCATTCCACCATTAGAAGTTCCTGATTGCATTACCTCCCTAGAAGGATTAATAGGAGAAGGTGTTAAGGGGTTATTAGCTACAGTTACAGCATCAAGTTTTAAGCTATTAGTACTTTTTTCTGGGTGAAATTCTAAATACTGCATATTTTCGTTAATACTAACTACAGAGTCAGCCCGAACTCGACGAGCCTTAGCTACCTCATTACTATCCGTACTGTCCATATTTTTTGAGTCATCAGGCTTTGTTCTGTGTCTATCCGATTTTATGATTTTAGTAGCCACATCTGGAGAGAAAACATCATCAGAAGTATCTAAACTATCATCTGCCCAGTAATAAGGCGTTTCGTCACTTTCTTTTCCTACGTTTTTCTTACTTCTCGGGGATTTGTCGCGGATTACACGTCGTGCTTCAACCGGTGGCAGTTTGACCCGCGGAACCTCAAACTCGGTGATTCGCTCTTCTTCAGCTTTTGCTTGCCTTTGGACCTTTTGCACTTTATTAGTTTTATATCCTTCCACGGGTTTTGGGTATTTTTGGGACAAGCTAGTATGACTTACAGGAGAATGCTTATCTGTTCCCGAAAAGATACCACTTTCATCACTACTTCTTTCACGTTTAGCTTTCGACACAAATGCACTTTTGTTTGAAGGATTAACGTCTTTCCCTATACCTTCAGCCAAATTATGTTCTTTTATGTAGTATTGTCTATAATCACAACTGTATTCTTTTCTATTTTTATGTATGTCTGTTGGATACGATTCCATCTGATGAGATGTCCCTTCTTTCTGGATAGCATTACAATGTTGAATCCGACCACGGAACTGAGACCTGTCTTCTATCATAGTTACATCTCGGGAAAGCCGTTTTGGATCCGATCCCAAGCGTTTACACGAGACCTCTTCGGGTACGGATCCAAACTTGTCCACTTTCATAAGTGGACCCAAACTGGCACGGACAGCAGATCCAAACGGGTAAGATCCACCAAGTCCCGTGTAACTGTTGGTTTCTAAATGTTTCTACCTAACAACGATCGCAACCTCGCAATTTTTTACAAAATTTACTGGCCGTTCTTACCTACAGATTAGACTGTCCATTGTATTGCGAAGAAGAAGGTACTAATGCTGTGAGTTTTTTCCCTTTTGCTAACGAACTCGTTCCTGAATTTCATATAAAATCACTTGTTTGTTTCCAGGTCAATACCTTTAAAAGCACCTGCTACCACTATAACATTGAGGCGATTTCTCGAAAGATAGACCCCTCAACGTTCCCCTAGCCCCAATTAGAGTCACTCCAACCACGGTTAAAAGTATCACTCTAAAGAATATTTGCGATCGATAGAGGTCACAATGTTACATGGTCACCAGTTTCTAGGCCATCGGGCCTTCGGTCCAACTGCTAATATAGTAGGCACTGCAAGGGGTGGATTCAAAAGGTACCAAGTTTCAGAATGGGATTGGGCGAGCCTAGATTGTGCGCCAGAAGTTGATTGATGATGCATGCACTGTAACGCAGCGCCAGTCTCTACATTGCTGTGACGCAGTCTTTCACAAAAGATGTCGGAATAATTCAGCTACTTCTACACCCTCGGGCGAAAGGAGACATGCAGACAACTATTTAATGACTAAAAGAGATATTAAAAATGACTTACCCGTGATAAAGCCTCCCATTCTGGTCCATTGGCCATAATTGTCTGATGTTCATGTATATTTTTCAACGTGTCCAGTGACTCATCCAATAAAAATGTCGTGTCATTAATAAGCATATTTACAAATAGGTGCGTAAAATGTATGAGTATTATGTATAATATACCACAGGGAAGGGGAAGGGAAGTACGAAGGAGGGAGGGGGGCAAAAACATACATCTATACATGTATATATATGTATTATATTTTTGAGCCTCTAGAGAGTAACAACTCTGCGTCTGAGGTTGAATTTTCCCGAGACTGTAGTTAAAGAATTAATTTTTATCTCTGTGCAGCATATTTACCTTAAATTACTGGTGTGCATTAAAGAACGCTTCAACTTTATTGGCTTGGTTTTGACCCTCCCCTAATTTTTAACAAGTTGCAGCTCCTGCCTTGGACACCTAATAGCCAGGAGTTATAATAATTGGGAGGCATGAACCATTTTACGAAATGTTATAAGCGGGGATGTGAGTTAGAATGATAGAATAAGTGGACGTGTGGAAAGAATTTATAGTGAGCAATGCATAATAGTCAACATCTTTCCAATCAAAACTGTAACCAGGACTCCTTTTCTTTTCTATGCCTACTGAAAAAGTCCGTAATTCAATTTTTCGCGTAAAGCTATATTTTTGAATCGATCATATGTCCCTTGAGTTAACGAGGCAAATCAAAAAATACACCAAATCTATTTAGGACTCTTTTTGATGAAAAACACATTCACAGACGCTTCAGAACTGACAATTTCCTCGCAAGTTAAGCCTGCTGTTAAAATATTTTTTTGATCCATTCCCTTGGCAGTCTTGACGCAGAAGGCCACAAACGGCGCTGACGTTTTTTGCCGTCAGATCCACGTCCTTATATTACACATTGGTAAGGGCAAGCACAACAAAAATCTTATCTTGCTCAAGAATAGCAAAGTACATCCGTGGGTCGTACCTCTGAATCTCCTTCAGAATACGAGACAGCTTCTCTGACCACCCCATATGCTGCCTCGGAGGAAGGACATGCGGAGAGGAAGGTGCTGGGCGGGGGGGGGGGGGAGGGGTGAAGAGGGGGGGGGGGGGGGGGTTGGAATAAGAATGTCGTGGGTGGAAAATTTTGAAAAATTAATTTGCGCGGGGGGGGACGTTTATTAGGTACCCAAGAGTAATCCAGTTGAAGAAGTGCTTATTCAAAGTGACCCTTCAAAGCACCCCGGGGCTTATGCATAGGAAAAATGGATCGCTCTAACAGTAGGCCTATTTTGGGCTGTTAAACGGTGAAAAAAATTTGCAAGGATAATTTCAGTTCTTTCAGAAAGTCAAGGTGCACAATATAAACAAGGCATTCCCGTGGCAGTTTCGTATCTGAAACATTGTATATGTACAATTCAGTGGAACTACATAGTGGCGGATTCCTCCCCGCCCCTATTAGTTTTTTTGTCATAGCTTTTGTTCTCTTCTGTCAATTTTTTTGAACTTTTTGGAGAATTAACCAAATTTCATGACTCAGATGTTCTGAAAGTTTTTGAACGACCAGGATGTAGTTTTTGATGTATGAGGGTTTTGTCGCATGCAATCGAAGGACATTTTTGTCTGTTTTGAACACTGATATTGAACATTTGCCAAATTTATGAAGCAATATATGGAGCCATATTTCCAGTTTGTCAGAACACAGAAAGTTGTAACTCGCTGTGCAGATCTGTATATACCTCGAATGTATCAAATATGACGGAATTCTGTTGAGCCGTTTTGAATATAAAATAGGGGCGGATTCTGCCCCCCTGGTATACAGTTCCTCAAATACGCCAGGTAAGGTAGGGTTAATTAACATTCGGGGGTCTTGCACACTTACAACATTGAGGAAATGCCTACATCTCAGTGTTTGAAAAGGCATTGGAAAGAGTAAAAGATAGAGATTCTTAACTATTACCTGCGCCAAAATGATCATGGCTTGTTGTAGCAGTGAAACTGGGGCGTTCCCTAAGACACAAAAGAAAATGCAAATGATGTGTTACATATTATAAATACGTACTTATGTAAATGATCCAATATTTTTGTTACTGTGTGCTTTGGGTAATGATGACAACTAGATTCTAGGCACTGTCACGAGGGTTTGCTATTTGCAGGAGTAGCGTATAACTTAGAGGAGAGAATATACAAAACAAAACACGATTCAGTTGACGGAGACCTGCATTACCGGTAAACTATATTCCCCTTTACTTGCTGTTGAGAAATATGTGGATAAATTGTATAAATACAAAGACTGTTAGCCGAAACCGCAGCTAACATGGACGGAATTTTCATGCCATTTATTATTATGCATTTAAGCAAAGCAGGACGCCATTTCCATGCTTGATTAGAAGACTGCAACTTAAATCGCTTTTTCAAAATCTAAAAGAGGTATATAGAGTGAAGGGGAAATGATGACAAAGTTCTGGTTAGTGATGAACAGTAATAATCAATCAGTCAGCTATTGTTTATTTCCCATCCTTTGACAAAAACTGGAGTCACTGTTTCAGACCATTAATCTCCCATTCTCTTTGTTTTATAAAGCTTCTCTTCTAAACTGTTATACTCAATATGCTGCTTTATGGAAGGTCTTGAATTCTGCGCTTCTTACCCCCAAGTTTTTGTCTAAATTTTGTGGAACCATTTCAATGTACAACGAACTTCTTCTACAAGGACGACTTTGTCAGACAATTTAAATAGTCAAACGTACGTCCTCTTTATCAGACATAGTAGTTCAGCCTCAAACGTCGTTTGAACGCCGTTCTGGTAACTGCAAGCGCACCTTATACTTACAGCAACGCATATATTTCGGTGGATATTCCCTATTCAAGCCCGAAGGCATTCATCATATCTGCATCCTGACTTTGCCTTCGTTAGTTTACTCCGTCGAACTCGCACTTTCTGTGTAAATTATACTGTGTTTCGAATCTTCTCAATCCTGAGATTTAGTAACTAAGCTCAGGAGGAACACCATAGAAGAGTACAGTATACGTGTTCTCCAGACAAACATAATTGCCTAGGGTTTTCACAGGGATCAACCCCGAAACGTCCTACAGCAAAACTTGCGACTTGCCTAAAGCTTTAGTTAGAACATAAAACTTGGGGAAAAGATTTCCTAGAGTTAAAAGTAGCATTCAAGGCGACTAAAACTCTGGCAAATCATTAAGCTCAGAATTACTACAGTAGCAAAGCAATAGGGGAATTGATGGTTCTATAAGACGTACATGTAGATGGCGGGTCCGCGGTTTTGCACCAAGAGGAGACAACAGAAATAACTGTAGCTTACGTAATCAAGTGCACATAAGACAACGCAGTAGGAAGGACTGGGTAAGCTGGAACACAACGAAGTTCTGGTAGAGTTTTAACATTAAGAACGGTTGGGCATTTGCTTGGGAATGTAATGTTACAGACCGAGTCTTCTATCAATGTTACAGACCGAGACTTCTATCAATGTAACAGACCAATACTTCTATCAATGTTACAGAACGAGACTTCTATCAATGTTGAATGCTACCAAAGACACGCAGGTCACGTTGTCAAAGTCGCCCAAGAACCATAGGTGATATACCAAAGAATATTACCATTACTCTTATAAATAATAAAAGTCATATCAGGTCATTATGTATGGAGTTAGTTTACCGGTTAAGTTTAACATCGTTAACTAACTGCCAAGAACGAATTTCCAAATCGATGAGAACGCTTTATTACCTTCTTGGATGATTTAGGTATATTCTAAACACGGTTTCAGATGGTGCATTTCCTTCTGCACTACGTTATTATATACGTACCAGTAATAATTAATAATTACTCTAAACCACGTACGAGACTATTTAGATGCTTGCCCCTTGCTCCTGGATCCACTAGCCCTGTAGTTATAACTAGACGTGCGTACTTTCGTAAGCACCAACCTTCACGATTTAAAACTACATACATACAAAAAAACCTGAAATGTCATCGTTCCCTCACAACAGCGCCAAGACATAAAAAATGATAACACTAAGGTAACATCATCACTATAACACTGGGCTTGCATTGAAAATCAAGATTCGAGGGAGCGGTGCCTGGGTTCACTCAGCCTTCCATCCTTACGATCGGTGAAATGAGTACCAGCAATGCTGGAAGAAGTGGTCAAAATTTGACTTGAGATAAAGTGGTGCCCAAGCCTGCAACAACGGTAGTAAAAGCTAAAACTAGACGAGAATGTCATAGGTGGTTGAGTTTATCATGTTTTGATTACGTCTTGTTACGAGCTAAGTTTCGAGGGAATTGGATAGAGTCGCTGCTTATTTAATTGCGTTACGGACCACCGAGGGATATCGGACCATACTAAGTTGGGAGGTGGCGCCACTTGTTTCTCTCAAAGACCAAATTTTCAATTCGTTCAAATCTGATTAGAAAAAACTGAGACTTAGTTATCAGTGGTAGTTCCTCCCTAAAAATATTCTCAAGCCTTTCAATTTGTGCACTTTAGAAAAAGGTAGTGGATTAGGACTGTTAAGGAAACATAGGACTATGTCTTCTTCCCCTCTCCCAGAAACACTTTTGGAGAACAGCTAGCGCCGCATAACGTACAACACAAATACACAACTCATACTTCCTATTGGCCAACTGACGTCAAACAATGACCATTGTAAATATTATTATAGATATTAGATAAATAAATGTTATCAATGTTCTTAGATTACAGCAACATTCCTGCTGTTTTCTTGTGGCGTGGTAAATGGAACAGGAAGATTAGGTATGCAAATTGGTTTTGGTAAAGAATGTGTTAATAGCATCCCATAATTGATTACATAATTGGAAACGGTAATGGAGACTTCCAGTCCTTTTTGCTGCAGTTAAAAATACGTAACAAAACCCTTATAGCTACAGCTACAGTTTAAAAATTAGTCCATGAGTGTCAATATTTCTTAGATATTAAATGGAATCAAAGGCGTCCTATATGGTATATTTTAAAGTTGAAACTTATAGCTTAATTATTCTAAATTCACTGTTTAGGCACCAAGTAATGTTAACCTCTGCATACGATATTTACTTTTTAAATATTCCCTGGGCTTGAGCAAAATATGTTACAAAAACACACCAACAGTTGCGTTCCATTTACTGCACTGTTTTTTCCGCCAAAAGATACCGCTATATCCTGTCAAAGAGTAGGAAAAGTGAGTTTGAAATGCACTTATTATTTTTATAAGGAACTACCGCAGCTTCCAGCCCTCGCAGTTTCTTAAAATCTTGACCTTTTGAGCCCTCAAATTTTCTTAGCAGTTTCTTATTCTCAGGTAAATGTCACTTTTTCTTTGCGTATTCTTTGCCTCGATATTCAGAATGTCATCCATCTGTAAAAAAGTGTCCTTACGTGATGAAGAAAGAAACGAGGCAGAAAAGGAAGAAGGCAAGAAGCAAAGAACCAGGAGAAAGGAGGAAAGGAGGAAAGGAGGAAAGGAGGAAAGGAGAAAAGGAGGAAAGGATTCAAGGCTTGTATATATTGATAATCCTATTTGGTATAGGCTTTGTAGGCCTGTATAAAGTGTTAATGAGCCTGAGTTTTCACAAGTTATTTCCACTGTTTCTGCCCCCTGCTATTGTTAATACTTGGGGTTTTATTTTTCTGAAGCTGACAAAAAGTCTAATGGAACTTAAACTTTGTATATGCATTGAGACGAAATTCTTGTTTTAAAAGATTCAGGAAATATTTAATATATTGTGTGCTTTCAGATTGAGAATAAAAAGAAGTCTGAAACAAAATGACAAGCTTCATCACAAGATCCTGGCATATTTATTTGCAACTCCTAACAATTCAATGGTTACATTGTATGCTTAGACAAATGAAGCCACATTTCATCTTCCTATCCTGATTTTCACTTCAGTGATGAATGACAATTCTGCCTTATATTTATTTCATTTGTTAACAATGCTAAATTAAGCTTTATGCTGTAGCATCCTTGTTTATGTAGTTGTCATGTATTTCCATTGGATATAAATATTTCAGACCTGGAGCTGGCATAAGTTGTGAAAGCGAAGGGGTCAGTGCTCTGAGCCTTACGGCAAGGAGGGCACTTCGCATCTAACATCAGATACTGAATAGGGAAATACAAAAGTGTGTATATTTATGGTGTCAAAGATGCCTCATGTTGGCATCTGAAAAGACTGAAAGGCATGTTAAATAATGGGGGCTGGTTCACACAGATCGCACTCAGCTCCAGGCCCGATTTGGGTTTAAGCATTTAAAAGTAGACATAAAAAGGACATGTATTCTACTCACTTTTACTTCTGAAGCCAATTGTTACCTCCCCAACAACCACATCTTTACAAGCAAATGTACAGAGTTTACGCCTTGGTCGTTCTGGATTAGAAGAATCTAAAAGAAAGAAGAAATCATTGAACAATAAACAATGGTACAAACATCAAGAAAAATGTAATAAGGCTAGTGTTTACACTTATTTTTTCCCCTTCATCGACGTCGATAAAATGATCCAAACCTTTACAAAGCACAAAGTACACGTCGTTAATGGAATGATTGACAGTTACAAATGTACGACAAGCAAAACGACAATAGCCTACAACTCAACTTCAATAAATGTAAAAAAAAAATTTCCAAAAAGTGGCTTAGAACAAGCAGCCCTTACTTTCCAGCTAATTATAACTCCACGCCACGCTGGGTTTAACGATGGTAAATCAATTACAACGATTACTCAGACTCGAGTGGTCGTTATAATTTCACCGTTTGATAACATATAGCGACTCCGTTTATTTGGGCTTTTATCCACCCCCTTCTAAAAGCGTCGTATAACATCTACAAAATCCATGACCCCCCTTCCCCTATTTTTGATGACGTCGTTTATGTCTTGCCCCCTACGCGTTATCTGACAATATGCATACAAAGAGGGCCGTCTAGTCTTGATACTGCCCACAGATAGTTGGAATGCAAAGCTATTAAGTAATATTAAAATCACTCTTTTTCGGTTGTGTTACGGCTTTGTTTGTGCAGGAATAACTGTAACTACCTTAGTGTATGTGCAAGAACCCTGTTGTTCCACTATTATCACCAAAAGAGGTGTTGTTGCAGGAAGCTGAACTGAGTCTCCTGTCCATATGGTAAACCTTGAACAATCTTCCAGAATGTGGCACTACTATAGACCAGGGCTTCTCAATCTCGGAATGTATATTACCCCTCTCAACGTACCAAAATTTCTAATCCCTCCTCCCTGTGTCCGTAGCAATTGGGCATTGTTTCTCTTCATCAATATTATACGAGTAACTCATGAAATAAACAGTCAATAAAAAGTCGCGAGTCTACTAGGTATAAAACGAAAATATAAGCAACCTGGCAAAAAACGAGACAATATTTTTCTTTGAATAGATTAGGCAGATTAGAACTTGATAGATTTAGTTTTCGCATCTTTCTTTACAACTCAGAATTATGGACCCCAATGAAAACACATGAAGACAAAATAAACTCTTTTCAAAGAAAAGTGTTGCGTAAAATAGTTAGAGTGTACTGGCCACGAACAATAGCAAACGAATCCTTGTACAATCGCACAAATATGAAACCCCGGAGTGTTGTGGTGTTGAAACGTTGGCTGTCATGGTTTGGACACTTAATGAGCCTCTCCCCCAGCACCCCTGCAAGACAATCACTCCAACACTTCATAAAACCTACCAAAAGACCAGCAGGACGCCCAACTATCAACTATCAACTATCAACTATCCTAAATGACCTCAGTGAACATTCAAATCTTCGAATTCATCACAACCTCGATACCACTTTAAATGAACTTGAATATTGTGTTCTGACAGGAAGAACTGGACTGAGATTATTAACAGCATAATGTTCTCTAAGACAACGAATGTTTAATGATGATATGCTTAAAATACATTAAAGCATTTTATGATTTGCTGTATAATACTAATGCTCCACAGCCGACTTCCTTGTTCTCCATGGTATCCGCTGTGACAAGCAGCCCGAGTTTTTATTAGATTACCCGAGGCCTCCCTACCGCCCTCCTATTTCCCTTGCTATGGCTCTTGTACGTATATGGACTTGATCAAAGTGTTCTACTGACTCACGTCCTAGCACATAGCGTGACAGTTGTGGCTTTGACAACCGCAGTTTGGAGCACAACCGCAGTTTGGATCGGTTGACAGTGACGGATCTGACAATGAGGCTAGCCTTACATTGAATGCTACGATTGGTCAGTTTTTTGTTTATCTTGCACCAAACTCATGTCGACTCGAGTCAGTGTAGTTGAAAATAAATAGCTGACGTCATTATAAGGATTGAGCATTAATGACGTCATGTATGTATTTTGTATGTTTGTATAAGTTGTATAAGTTGCCGTCATTATTAGTATATAAGGCTTTGTATATGACGTCATTATACGTATATAAGGCTTGCGATTCAAAGAGAATATTTAGTATAAATCCTACAATGGCAGAAGAAACAGCCGAGGAATCAAATCGTGCCGAAGAATCAAAAAGGCTTTTGGCTCAAAGAGATAATACCAAACAAGAGCAACATAAAAACAGGGTTGCGGCTATAAGAGAAAGTATCAAAAGAAATTGTGCCGAGGAATCACAAGAGCAACGTAAAAACAGGCTTGCAGCTCAAAGAGATAATGCCAAAAGAAAGCGTGCAGAGGAATCACAAGAACAATAGGAAAACAGGCTTGCAGCTCAAAGAGAAATTACCAAAAAAATCGTGCCGAGGAATGCAACGTTCACGTTGCAAGAGTAAAGGGAAAACAGGCTTGCGGTTCAAAGAGATAATGCCAAAAGAAAAGGTGCCGAGGAATCACATGAGCAACGTGAAAATAGGCTTGCGGCTTCAAAGAGAAATAACCAAAAAAATCATGCCGAGGAATAACAAGAGCAACGTGAAAACAGGCTTGCGGCTCAAAGAGATAATGCCAAAAGAAAGCTTGCCGAGGAATCACAAGAACAACGTGAAAACAGGCTTGCGGCGACCGGAACACCGGGACACAGGGAATATAAATGACGACCGGGACACAGGGACACAACTACAACGGTTACACCAGGAGGGGTGCACAGGGGGGATTTCTAAATGACGACGGGGAACAAAGGCAATATTCGATTAGCAATCACCATCAACAAAGCTCAAGGGCAATCATTAGAAAAATGCGGTATAGATCTGAATACGGATTGTTTTCTTAATGGCCTCACTTCCCACTACCTCCTTTACAGCGGCCCATCTGTCTATTCATATATTCATACAAATGCCCGAACTAACTATAATACAATGGCTTACCCCTTTATCTAGGCTTGCTTCCAATGTCAGCGGGTAAGGACACATCATAAATTCTTTCTGAGTTTCTATCATCGGCTATGGAAATATTAGATACATGACATTAAGATGGTTAGACAATATTATAACCAACACAAAAGTACTGATCAACCGTTTAGCTATCAGCTCTAATCATTCTGTTTCACAAAACTTGAAAGTTGGCTCGGCAGGTTTATAACTGAGGTACGCTTTGAGTCGAAATGCAATTAGTGACAAATTAAAACTGAAAACTCTAGGAGCGAGTCGTTGACTATATCAAGAGGGCATTTCTGAAGTTCTACGGTCAAGTCGCCCCTTGAGCCAATGTGTGACATTACTGGTCTCGAGGCATAACTTGCAGAAAGCAAATCAGAGGATAGCGATGCGAAAGCTCAATAAACTGAGAGTGGTCCACATTTTACCGTAGAACGGACACCCAAACACAAATAGAAGCTTTTTTACGGACCTCCAAAAATCCTATTTGCAGGACACATCACAGTTATTACATGTTGTTCCTCCGTCCTGTAAATATGTACAAATAAACATCTTTTCAATGTTATTTCATTGTCTTTCGATTTGACACATTTAAACTTGTTAAATCCTATCACATTGAAACCTGTCTGTCACAATCTCATCTGCTGCCTACGGTCCTTTTGCCGAAGGGTCCTTACACACATTAAAAACCAATGCTACAACAACAACGATGCTTACAATGCTATAAATGTCGTACGGGATAACGGGAATCCTAGAGCAAAACTACTTGTAGTATCACCCTCACAGAAATAAATTCTTGCTCAGTAATTTTTTAACAGGTTTTTTTACACTTCTTGGCTCTCTCTTTACTTTTTATCTTCCAGTGTGTAGGAAGTCGTTCGTATCAATCAATTTAATGTGGAAAAAAAATCCTATTTGCATATTTTACAGTTACCATGTTACTCTGGACATTCAAGGATATATCCACGGATTTTGATTTCGTCAATATACCGTAAATCCCTCATATAATCCGTGGGCTTATAGCGGTTCGTAAGTATTTCTTGGTGGGCTTATATACGGGG
Organism: Alatinidae sp. Z8VKAUB7J3; assembly: GCA_010016025.2. Lineage (NCBI taxonomy): Eukaryota > Metazoa > Cnidaria > Cubozoa > Carybdeida > Alatinidae > Alatinidae sp. Z8VKAUB7J3. Next base: position 183,750,814 of record JAAAKM020073195.1, on the reverse strand, counting down.
GCTTATATACAGGAGGGGCTTATATTCGTGGGGTCTTTTGGTTTAACAGCTGACTTGTGTATTCCGCTGGTGCAGAGTGAAAGCAATCGGTACGAAACCGGTCTTGATGCAGACGATCATAACTCGGCAATTATCATTCTTAGGCCACTTAGTTAGAAGTGAAGGACTAGAAAACAACATTCTTTTTGTTTAGTGTGCTGGACAACGAACGAGAGGACGACCACGCTATAGCTTATATAAAAAGAAGGACTAGCACTACGATGTAAGATCTATTTGAATTAATGGGTGATCGTTCGAGATGGAGGATCATGATCGCTAACGCTGCTCGACAGTATGGCACTGGATGATGATAGTGGTGTGTCTTCCAAAGCACCTGTGTAGACTATTGAAGGTCTTATGAGTGTTCGGATTTTAATCGATTAGAAATAAAGTTAGAAACACTCTCGTGCTAACTGATAGGAGGCTCTTTGAAATGACCTCTGCAGCGACGTAATCCATTGTCTGGAGAACAATTAATTTTCTAATTACGTTTGAGAACAATAGAACACTTAGAATAGAACGATTTTTAGTTGGCAGGAAATCGAAGTTCTCACATTTTGTGACCACAAACATTTATGATTTACTTTACCCCCTCCCACCCCCCCCCGACCGTCAAATCAATGTTGGCAATTCAGGTGCAGCCAGAAAGCACAAAAAGGCATCAATGAGTACAAGAACTTATGTCTACCAGCCAATTTGTGTTAAGGCATTCGCACCTTGTGGATGAGCCTGAAAAGACAAGAGATATAAAACAAGTAAGAGCATGATGAAAACTATACAATGCGGAATGTGGACTCCTGTGACAGATGAGTTAACTAATATTCACTGAATAACAAGTTTCCCTATCCCAAATTAAATCTTTTAACCTAATCAAGCAACTGTGTTCAAATAATTTTATTGGTCGTTTCTAATTCGATAGCTTAAGATAGCTTCTCTATCATTCAAATACAATCTTCAAAATACATTCTTCGTAATATTATTCTTATACATTTCGTATCACAACATTATTCTTATAAAATTCTTATCATAACATAATCCTCATAAAATTCTTATCGTGTGGTGATCAGGTTCGTTCTTGGTTCTTTGGTTGTTAAAAGCAGACGTTCTGTATTGTCTGCAGCCTTGAGGGTGTTGCTTAAAGGAAATCACCATCACCATTGAAAACGATCGTTGCACAACTGTTCTACCATTTATCTTTCACTAATGTTATGTGCAAGATGTCCACGTTGGGTAGACTGTTATATCGGGAACGAATAAGCGTGATTGTACATGATTTCACTTCTCTTTAGCTCAAAATATGATACTTCTACATTGGTACTGTACTTCAAAAGTTCATGTTTCTTGTCATCAACTTGACTGTAAACGACTCTTCAGTAGATCTTAGAGATTAATTTCTCTGGCTCGGTCTTCTATCTTCTGTCTTCTTGACTCTCTTGTTCGCTCTTCTTCTATTCTTTTACTGGGATTTCCAAAGACACTAAACTTTTCCTATATTTCATCTTGATATGGGTCTTGGTGGGGGGTCGTATTGCAAGTTAGGGAACCATTGATCTCGAATACATAGTATTCAACCCGTCATAAATACAACTAGTGTTATTTATTAACATTTTTCCTTGATGTTACCGTAACACTCCTGTATGTTGATCGCTTGGGGATTGTTCCCCAGCCCTAGGCAAAATGTCATATAATAGCAAAAGTTTCAAAATTTGCATATTTGTTGATGTACTTATTCAATCAGTAGCGTGTGCCGGGGTCGACAATCAAATAGTTACGTACACTGAACACAGCACGGCTTCAAACGTAGCTAAAGAGATACGAAAATGAAATCTTAAAATTGCTGTTAACACATATAAACGTATAAAATTTAGATAGACGGAGTACATAAATTAATCCAATACTTTTGAAGGTCGACTCTTTAAATATCACGTTCCACTTATTACGACTGACAGCATAATGTCTTGACAGGACCCGCCATTTGGTTCAGTCTTCTTTCCTGAAGACTCCACACGCTTCTTCAACAAGTTGCCTGAGCGCTACGCAAAACACCAACACCAAACCTAAAAACATTACTTACTACCCCAAGTGACACAAAAACACATAAAGTGGGAAATATGATCAAATTTAAGCCCGCGGGTAGTCTAGGCTTCACAAGTTAGAACACTGTTCTTATTACCCAAAAGCTGACGCCTGCTTATTTCATCAATTTCGGGTATTATTACTACACTTCTTGTAAATTAAAAAGACGAAATCAGCCCCTCCCGAAGAAACCCAAAGTGAATCTTCTCTCCCTTACCTCCCTTTCAATGCCAAAGACCCCCTACGGCGTAAAAGGAAATAAAACAGACTTTACCTCCTTAACTAAGTCACTGTGTGCTGATTTGGCATCAAGAATTTTCCTGCCTTCTTCTGAATTCAGATCTAGATGAAGAGACAGGGTACCACCAGAGAAAACATAGAATACATAGAAACATGCAAAACTATCCGAAGAGGCATGAAGAAAGACATCCAAGCGTATAATGAAAGACAAATCCTGGATGCCATAGAGAAGAGCAAAAGCATAAAACAACTAAGGAAAAAGCAGTTCCTAGGAAGGAGTCAGCTCATGTGCATCAAGGAAGAAGATGGAACAGAAATATATGATAGGAAAAGGATTGTTCAAAGATGCTTCGAGTTTCACCAAGAACTGTATCGATTAAGAAGGCCTTCTTCAAACACACTACCAATAAACATATTTCCTGTAGAGCCGCCATCTATCCTAACATCTGACCTTAGAATGTCTATCAAAAAGCTGGACCCCTGCAAAGCCCCTGGAGAGGACAAGATTACAGGTGCTTTACTCCAGGAGGGAGGCGAAGGGGTCATCACACTTCTTACCAACCTGTTTGTAAACTGGATGAATGCAGTGGTTGTCCTCATACACAAAAAGGGAGACACGGCTGATCTCAAGAACTATAGGCCAATAAATTTACTTCCAATAATATACAAGGTCTTCTCCAACATACTTCTACGACTTACATAGAAAGTTATATTCTACAGTAAAATAGCTCTTTGGAATATTTGCCTTAAAAGTGTTTATCCTTAGGTTGACAGTAAAAGCAATATAACAGAGACTTGAAAGTGGAAGAATTCAAAACAGCCTTGAAACATGATGCATCGGTACGATGGGGAAAATTTGACACTCTGGGTCTTCTACATTGATTATTTGGCGACTTTAAGGCAAGCCTGAGAGATGAACCGAATGATACTTTCTAAAATTATCAAAGGATGGGGGTATACGGAACTAAAAGAGAGCGCATGTATGTGCGCATATGATACAGTAACTATATGGTCAACCTTGAGAACTGATACATATCATTCAATGTCGATGCCCGTTAGGGCCCGTTGCTCTGAAGCCTTGTCCTTGGGTTTAGCGAACCATAGATCGGGCCGCACGAGCGCTGAACAACCCGCGTATTCATTAATCATCGATTTTTCTTCTCGTCACATCTTATGTTCAAGGCTTGATGTCGTAATTGATGACGTCCTAACCGATGACGTCCTTCTGCTGTTGTCAAAGTCACTGCAGGAGATTGTATCGCAAAACACGACCCATGCCATGCAGGCGGAACATTCGCCTTATTTCTTTAGTCTATTTCCCATCATATAACTTTTGTAAATAGGTGTAGGGCAATCTTTTCCCATGCACCTTTAACTTGCGAAAGTCTCCTAGAAATTGTTTGATAAAGTGCATACCTTGAGTAACCGTTTTCTGGAATAGCGGTTTGGTTATATGTTGTATTAATGTTGTAAGTGACCAGTTCTGCCTGTAGAGGGGATAGGGGGTTACTCCTAGTTGTCCGTGGCCCGTCGTCCAGGTAGCACAAATAAGAACGTGTCGCCCTTGGTTACTTTAATTAGCCCTCATTCATTAATTAGCATATTTGGTAGATTTTTTATTTATTTAGGGTGGTGTTAAAGTCGGGCGCTTTGCGCAACAACTGTCTTCGATTCATGGATCGCAATCCATCTAAATGTTGCTTGTATTTAGTATTTGATGTACGTAGTTACTGGCCTTTGTATTGGGCACTGTTGGGTAGATGAGGTGGACCAACCGGACTACGCCACAAACGTTTTTGCATTGGGTAAATCTTTTTATTGTAAAACATTGTTACTCTAAGTACAGATTATATTACTGTTTTTCTAGTTGAATACGAGTCAACTGTTTTGCTGTAGGAAGGATTTAATAACTTCCTAGATTTCAATGCTAATAGATTCTTCAGTACGTAACACTGTTGAATATTTTTCAATATTATTCTTTACCAATATGCCAACTTCGGATGAATCGTCATTATAGGGTACATCTAGTTCTTTCAAAATAGCATTTTCTTACGAAGACTCGGATGTGGCAGATAATGAAGAATTAAGTGGCACATATGATTCTTCGTAAACAGCATATTCTACAGAAGGTCCAACATCCAACAATTGTGCGACATGTGAACTTTGTACGCCAGTTTTTTCATAGATATTATCATAGGACTCACATATCTGTAGATTGCGTGTTTTGGATATTGAAGTGTGGGCATAATTACTTTTCCCTTTTAACAACTGGATTAACATAGAAGTAAAAATGATGCACGTCCGATACCTGGCAATGACTTAACTGCAGTATCGTCGTACTTCTCTGTTGATCTCTAAAATGGATCAGTGCAAAAGTGTTTCTTCCGAATTAGACAACACTGTTACATTCTCTCTGAAAGTTAGAGAACCAATGTGCAAGAAGGAAAACCAGTAGTTGCCTTTCAAAATCATTTTGGAAAAAAGACTTTTCTGCAGCGGCATTTGTTGGTCTGTTTTCACCGTCTTCTACTTCTTCTTCTACCCCTTCAACGTACGTATCATCAGTGGCGGTGCTACGATCATGCAAGGAGTGCTACAATGTTGCATCTTCAACAAGATGCAAGTTTCTCAAAGGGTTCGGACAAATTCTCAATCAATTCAACAAAACGTAGCACGATTGCAGTTTGCCATTTTGTGGATGCAAACTTTTTATATTGCAACTGTTTCCGTTGGTGAACGCCACATAACATTTCTTTGTGACCTTATCTGTCTTACTTGAATGCACCAAAAAAGACATTACCGGCAATACGTCGCTACTTATGTCTTATCCCTCTAATTGCGTTTATACTAAGGTTGACGTATCGAATATCTCTACAGCTTGACTTCAAATCTTCGCACAAATCATTACATTTGATAGTTTTTACTATTTACTTTCTTGTGTAAATTAGTCTCAAAACCAGCTGTTAGCTCCAGTACGTACAATGTATCATTCAATTGAATTAACAAGTCCTGACCAACATCAGGGTCTGTGTGATTGATAGACACAGATGTCTACAAAGATACTAAGATTAGGATTTGACGAAGCAAAGAATTCTAATATCACTTTTAGGATTGAAATATGTATCCAGTTATAGCGTCCTGGGTTGAGTTAAGACGGGCAGTCATATACAACATAACGAAGTGTTTGAGAAATTTAGACATTAGAAGTATAGTTTGCCTCGGACTTCTCCCAGAGTTGGATGTTCTTTAGTGTAGGGGGAGTGTAGTTTAGGTACCTACACGTGAAATTGTGGTCATTATTGGGCAGGTGATTTAAAGCTATTGTTCAGTTAGTCCCTTTATCATAAATCCCTGGGATGTCAGACATGTTGTTAATTTTGACACTTTAGCCCTCTGATTTTCCTTGACAAGATCGAAACTGGTTGTAGTGGGTAAACTTTCCCGTAAAGTTATGAATTAATTTTATGTCTGTCTCAGTAGATTTCTTTGACTTATTGCAAATCTTAGATTGACATTCATATATTTAGTTCATATGTCTATTTAATTCAGGACGAATTTAGTTTTGCTTAGCATGACAACATCTAAAGATGCGGGAGGTAGTATCTCTAGCCATCTTCACAATAAATTAAAGCAGGTGAGATCAATGATCGATTTTATCTATATCATATTGATATCCCACATTGTTAGATGCCAGGGGATTTTAGGTAATAAGCATCTGTGATAAAGAAGAAATAACGTACACGCCTATTCTGGAAACAGAACCATTAATATAATCTAAAAAGGATCAGTTTAAAGAGTACAGACGAAATTGCTTAATTGCATACCGGTTAATTGCATATATTGCTTTATTGCATACAAATCTGAAATCCCAAAGCAAATCGTATCTAACATGCACTAAAACCTCCGTTTAATCGCATACCACTTCAAGGAATAAATCGCGTTACTGCATTAGATTATTTGCTGAACTTGCTGCTTTCATTCGTATAATCGAATATTTTCTCGTTTTCTCAGCAATACGAAACAAAGGGAACATCATTCATCTGTTAAGTAATCCCTTCAACATCGTACCAAACACAAACTGCAGCGACCTGCAAGATAAAATTCGTCGTGCGCATGCAGGCCCACAAAGATACGAATACGGCTCGTAAACATCAGCGCGAATTAACACGTAAACATCAGCGAGCATCCGTTTTTCCTGAGAATTTTCCGATGATGTTTGAAGTTAAACTTTAAGAGAGATTGAAGAGACACTTTTGAAATACACACTACGCCCCAATTTCACGAGACGCAGTCTCTGCCACAGCGTTTTTTATTGCAAAAAGCATAGCAGTCTGGTCACGGCAAATCGCACTCCAAAGCTTTTCCGTTAATCACATAAACCGGATAATCTCATTACAATGTCTGGCAAATTAGATATGCGATTAACCGGTTTCGTCTGTAGTTGAAAACCTTCTATAGGATGCATGGCTCATAATTGATAATGACATCCTTTTCGTTGACCTAAAATGCTGCATGTTAATCGGTAAACTAATATATGTGTAGATAGACAGACAGATAGATAGGTAGGAAGGTAGGTAGGTAGGTAGGTAGGTAGGTAGGTAGGTAGGTAGGTAGGTAGGTAGGTAGGTAGGTAGGTAGGGGGATTTGTTTTAAATTGATCGTATTCCTTTAACGGGGCTTGAGTCAATAGTGTTTTTGGTTTATCTAAGACCGAATACACTTTATAGTAGAGCTCTTCATTCAATTTGAATCAGACGAATCCGCGAAGTAAACCACGTACCACAAAAATATGTGCGAGATTTCCGTTCATACAATATGAATTTTGGGGATGCTTGTTAAAGCAATGAAATAACCGGCGAAAGTGTGCGATATTTATTCGAAGGTTTTACCCTTCGGACAAAGCAACCTTACTAAAATGCAACATTAAAATGTAAAAAATAGGCCTTAATGCCTAAACGTTAATATTTGTACCAAAATAATTGAAATTATATCATAGTGTCTACTTTGATTTGAGTTGAGTTACTTTGGCCTTATTTTTTCATGTATCCACCGAGATCCGATTCCGATCCCGAGTGTTTACACCATATTTTCTCGGGATCGTGTACATTCTGGTCCACGTACACAAATCGTTACAAAGGAGTATAGTCACAAAGAAGTGTAGTAAGGATAGTTGATCCAAACGAGTTCGGAAACCACCAAGTCTTATGTAAATGCATTCCTGATCAGCATCAGTTCTGGTTCGGATTTGTTTCCACACGTACCTGTGTTAATGCAGCCAAAATGAATTGTTTGAAATAATGCTATATCACCCTATAGGCTAGCTTTAGAAGGCTTAAAGAAACAAGAATTTCAAGTTTTCGCATATCTGGTTTAAACAGTCAGTGACGTAAAGCGATCGTGTGTGACCTTGCAAGGTGAGAGAGAAGGAATGAGGGATACATGCAAATGTTGAGGTATGGACAAAGTCCAGGGACCCACTTCAGCTTACCAGATCTGAAAAAGACCACAATTAGCTAAGTTTCGTTTTGCAGAAGACAATCGTATGAGTCAGTGCCAAAATTTTGGAAAATTGGCAAATGAATTGGGGGGTTTCTTGTGAGGTAAACTTGTATGTCATAAGCATATCAGCTATTTGTTGTTGGTAAACCAGCATTGATAATTTAAGCTAATTTAAACATTCATTGTAAAGCTTGCCTCTCATCTTAGATCCTGCCTTTGTGGCTCTCCTTTGCACTCCTTCCAGAAGCTGTACATCAGCCCTGTGTCCAAGTGATGCTATGCACATTACAAAATTAAGCTCTGGTCTGACAAGGGCCTTGTACAACCTCACAAAAACACTGGGAGACCTACTGGATATAGTTTTCTTTAAGAGCGCCAGGACAGAGTTTGCATGAGACACAGTCCTTTTGCAGTTTGAATGGAATTTATACTGGTTGTCAACATTGATTCCAAGATCCCTTTCTTCATCCACACTTTGGAGCTCTTGAATGTTATTTACAACTGGATTGATCATAGCATACTCGAAACCTGGGTTGGACTTGCCAAAATGAATAACACCACTTTTGTCAACATTGAAGCTCATGTGCCATGTTTTTGCCCAGTTTTGAATATGGTCAAGATCTGCTTGTAGTGACTCATGATTGACTGCATCAAACAATTTTGAGTCATCAGTTCAAAGAGTTAGATGATTTGTAGTTAATCAAAAGATGTCATTTACATAGATATTAAATAGGGTAGGTCCTAAGACAACACCCTGCATCTCTTTCAGAGGATTGATTCTCCTTCATTAGTAAAAAGCCTTACTCTCTGTATTCAAACAGTTTGTGGTAACAAACTGTAGTAAGGAGCAACCTGGCTCAATAGTAACGAAAGCTCTAAAAATGGAATTTTGATACCAATAGCTACATCAAAAGAATCACATTTTAATGCTGATTTTAAATATATAAGTTTCATACATATCGTAAAACTGATATGCGTATTGCGTCGCTGTGTCAATGCATTTCAATAAGTATACCAGTATTTTCTAATTGGAAATCCACCTTATTAAATGATGAGGTTACAAAACAGTTGATGGCAGTGCAGATGCGTAAGACACTCCTTCAATTTAGCGTATTTCCAGAGCTTTGAGGGAAGGGGGACGACCCAAGAGTGCTGTAAAACTATTCTCGTCTTCTTACAAGTCGCCAGTAAGACAGTTCTAGAATTCGGAGCTCTTTTATAAGTTAAGGCAATAGGAGTGACAATAGAAGTCACGTAGTAGATTCTTATATTCATTTTAAGATAGTATGTGCTGTATATTTGAGTTATTTGTAGGACATATGCAGTATTAGTGATTTCGATCTTATTTACATATAAGTTGGTTTCATTCCGTTCTCAAGTAGGACTTCAGTGAAGCACAAATGCTCTGTCACGTGTCACGTGTCACGTGTCACGTATCACAGTTCATATATGTATATATATAGAGAGAGAGCTTTAAAGAATTTTTATTGTCATTTTAATCTTCTTCTGTTTACTGACACGGGTATTTTAACAAAAGATTTTAAGTACAACTTGTAATTAGTATAGTAGGTAGGAATTTATAGTGGGAATTTTTAATGTATTGTAGTTTTAAACAGTTTTAACAGTTTTATCGAAGAATTTTTTAACAATGTATTTTATATAGTGCTTGTAAATATATCTATTGTTTTTATTTTTCCATAAATTAAGGGGAGCAGTATTGTACGGTACCAGGTGAAGGAATAAAGATTCCAAAAGCTCGTCTTGAGCAGCCAGGTTTTAACGTTTTTTATATCTTTTTATAACTTTTGGCTTTTTACAGTCTGTTTTATATATATATATATATATATATATATATATATAGTCAATGACAGTATTATTCCTACCATTTATAATGTGCGTCTTCATACTTCTCTGAGCCTCGTCATAGGCCACCTTCATCTTTTTAATGTGTGATTTTCGTATTTTAATAAAGACATTTTCTACTTGCCCGCCAAAGTACATCCTCAGAAAATTGTCATGGGCTGGAGATTACGTAAAAATTAATAGGCCGGGGAGTTGGAATAAAAATGTTCTGGGTGGAAAATTGTTGAAAAATTAGTTAGCGGGGGGAGGGACGTTTAATAGGCACCCAAGAGTAAAAAGTGAGCTTTTTCAGAACCAAATGCCCCCAAAAAGTCATGTTCATTGCACCAAAAAATTAAACATTGACTTGACGTGACAAGTGTTTGGCAAAAACGTTTAGCAACAACGACGCCGTTTCTTGAATCTGTTTGCACATTTTTTATGTAATTTCAATAATCTATTAGGTTAAGAAGTAGGTCTAAACAAAATATGCTACCAAACATAAAAGAGCTATTATTTGTTCTTTCAAAATTAAAGAAATCTTTCGTAAACATTTTTCATTCACATTGCGTTAAATAGGGGAGGACCATCTGCAGAAATCAAGAAGACAGTCGGAAGAAATTATTTCTTATGAAATGATGATAATGATGATGATAACAGTGACGATAATGATGTTAATGACAATGATGATGACAAAGATGACGAAGAGGATTATTATAATTATAATGAGGATGATGATGAGGCTAAAGAAAACTTCAAGGATGTAATAACAAAATACACAACGCGATCATAATATAATGATAGTGAAAATCCTCTAGTGTAATTTTAGGGTACATACTATATGCGTTTTATGGCTTGTGTGTACGGCACTTGTGCGATCGTTCTTTTAAATTTTTAATCACAAAAACCTATAGAAGCCATTTAAAGGGGGGGGTGTCTTCAAAGGGGTGTATTTTTCGCTGGGATTATTTTCAACGGGTTGTTTTTTCTTTTTTGAGGGGATTTTCCAGGGGGTATTTTTATCGGGGGGAGGGGGAATATTTTCCCATGGGGGAAAGAACGCCTAGAGCTAAAATTGGTATACACCTCCCAACTGATGAAAACAGCGTAAACAAATTTGATGAAATAGAAATTTGAATATGCACAGTGGCAAAAAGCCAGTCTTCGGTTGCAGCAATAGCTACAAAATTATAGAGCAACCCGCGGCCCATAGTAATATTTCTTAAGCATCTTTTTAAAAACGGTGCTACAAAATCGTCATTTGTAACTCAGTGAGAAATACCAACTATTATTACCATTGCTCTTAACTGAAAAAGGTCATTTTAAAAACAAATTTAAACAAATTCTTAAATAAGCGCTTGAAACCATTTGAAAATGGAGTCGGATAAATATGAAAATACACATTTGGAATTGTTGAAGCCCGATTCGTAAAAATTGCAATCCCCCCTTTTGAACAACAAAGAAACTCACTTATTGCATGGATGCTCGTTTAAGTTTCGTTTTAAGTTTCGCTGTTTCTTTTAAGTTTTAATGTTGCTCCTATCTTTCAGTTGAAAAAAAAACTTGTTTTTATTTATTTAATTACAATAATCAAACGAGTCAAACTCAAAATGAGCAGAAATTAACATGAATAGGGTCACAATTCCTATGCCTTTTCAAGGAAAGAACATAATTTGCACTTTATTGACTTTTTTTTAATGTTTTCACTTTTATAACTTTAATAAATACAAAATTATTAAGATTTTAAGAAATAGAAATCTTTACGTGATATTAAACTGATAAATCATATTCATTTGTATTTTTTTAAGCAATTAAATGAAAAAAGTTTTTTTCAATGATATCTTGTATAATTCTGTCCATGACTGACGTGTTTGTGAGAAAAATAATGAACAGAAATAATAAACTGCTGGTATCATATACTGTGCCCTTGCATAAATGTGCAAACCCAGTCTCGTTCTGAAACTGGTTGAAAACGAGAACATTTTTTTTTCGAAAAGCAGTATACTTTAACCACAAATTGTCACCGTACCCACCATTGTTTTTTAAGGACATTTACACGAGACACATAAACAAAGCCGTACCAGCTCATGCCCTTACAGATGACAAGATGAAAACTGTACCAAAATGAGGAAAGCGAAAGCATTATGCAGAGTCTGGATTGAATTGTAGCATTAGACCCCGAGCTGAGAAGTTAGATTTAGAGGTCTACAATGCCTATAACTTTGTAGTTGATGGAGGTGCACTTCTCCACCACGTGGTTTGGAGGGGTGACAGCTTCCAATATATTCTTACAAAGTATACAAGCTATGTTAAAGCAAACTCAGGATATCAGAGATGCTAATCAAATCAAAGCGTTTGAATCCTGCAACTGCTCCACCTACTGCAGATGCTGCTACTTTGCATGCATATCGTGTGTACTATCAAGTGATGGAGTGGAAGAACTTGTCAAAATCCTTGATTGACACAAAAGTATGGGGATGGCAAATCAAAGGTGACAAGCTAGAACCAATTATGATGGAACAAGTAAGACGTGTGTACGATATTGCTTGTTTGACGTTATCATGGCTGGTTGGTAAATCTTTATATATGTAGTGGTCCTTTCGATAACTATTACAGAAAACTTCTGCAGGGACAAGAATGTAGCGTTTTGTTTCACAATATATGAAAAGAATTGGCTCTATAAAGAAATTTGTTTCATCAAAACGTATCTCAACCATACTGATCTCATTATTCTTCTTTGAAGAGCCGTGGAGCATAACGGCTAGAAGGCCTGTAGATCTGCGCTCGTTTGACAGACTTTATTGTTAACTTTAATTACGTAAAATGCACAAAATTATGATACCATTCTAATACGATATAAAAACGAAACATGTATTTTTTCAACACCACAGTATTGTATTTGGAATACAACATTTTTGATTTCCAACACCAGAGTATTGTATTTGGAATACAACATTTTTGATTTCCAACACCACACTGTATGGGAAAAACGACCTTAAGTTAGGCCTTGCTTGAGCATTTTAAAGTTTTAATGAAACCAGCTCTATGAGAATTTCAGTTGTCTTACGGAAGATATGAAATCTTAATCCTCAAATCAGTAGAAGTACCTAGGCAATTATTAACGGGAAGCAAATAAATCAAAATGCGGTAAGCAAGATGGCAGGTAAGAAATGTACCAGTATCGTTAAGACGCTTCCTTTATACGCTACTAAACCAAAAGGTAGAGCGGCCTTGGCTACGTGGCGGCAACGACATGATCAGCACCGTATTTTCCGTGATGCGCTTATAATATTCCTATAGATTTAGAGTTCTCACCTATAAAAGAATTCTCTCTACGAATTATACCTTAAAGTTAACTTAACCTATCACAAATCGTTAACACATATTGCCTAATACTTCACATAGTAAGGACATTTTTGCAGCAGCATTAAGAAAACACTGTATTACGAATGTCGTTGCCACCACGTAACCAAGGTTGTTATGGCCTAACGAGCGTTTCCGGTTTAATAGCGTATAGGTCGTTTGCAGTCTAAGCGTTCCGGAAATGAAATTTCATTTCCGCTTTCCAGATGGAGGGCAAACAAACCGATTTCAACGAAGAAACGCAACGGGAAATACAGTGTCAAAGATTGTTTTGATTACATCAATGCATTAGACTCATAACTGTATTTTCTCACTGATTTCATATTTCATTATAACTGACAGTTGCAGTTACTTCTCGTACCTCTCATATTTTTGAGAGGGGAGAGAGGTCAGGCAAAGGTACATTTCTCTCTGCCCTTTGGCAAGGAATGGATATAGTTTTTGTTATCGTTGATGACATATTCTTTCCATGATTCGTGAGAGGGGGTCTCACGCGACGGTGGAGCTTGTCTAATGGCTTGCTTCTCTGCTTATTGGCCTAAATTGAGGAGTATTGCCCTTGGGCACCTTAACTGCCCTCTATTTATTAGTCAGGCCTCTTTGGTGGCTTTTCTGTTTATTCAAAGTACTTTCAAATTGGGTCCACTGCTCATCAGGGGTCTTTGACTGAGATATTGCAAAGATACAGTACATCCCAACCTTCCTCACAAGTGAGTTTATACACAAAACATTAAATTACAGGCAACACCCCTATTATAAGCCATTGAAACACTGAAAATGGTTTGTCTTCTGGCATATTTGTATAAATTAGTATTCTTTTTTAATTTTGGAAAAAATACTTTAGGTGACCACATCCTCACAATTCATATGGCGTAAGAGGGTATACCGGTGCACTAAGTTCCAACAAAAAGCCCCTATTTATGAAAAAGCCCACCCTAGCCTTGTGCTGTATACAAGATTTTTAACACCAATAAGTTAAAATGATGTTTTTGCCAACCTGGATCATAGACTCATGGGATTAGACTGTTTAAGAAACAATACTCTGGCCTGCAATAAATGGGGAGGGGTGTTTATTAATTTTGGAATTTTCCAAATTCATTCCAGCCCCCTCCGTTTATTCACCTCCCCCCCAGTTTATAACTTTTTAAAATTGTTTCCTAGTCCCCCCATTTTTACAAACCTCCAGTTACTCAAAGAGGAAATAAATATGAATACTTTACTCTAGAAATTCTCAAACTTGTAATTCCTTTCCGTGAGAAATATTTCCAATCAACGTAGCGGCAAGGCACAGAGAAGGTCAAGATTTAAATATCTTTACTTTTCTGATACCTTGGACCACCTGCATATCGGAACGGGAAGTGAATTGTCGAAAGCAACAAATAAAAAGTAAAAGACAATTCTCATGGGCCTCATGATGTAACAACTATGCCCCTTGAGCCAATAGGCAAAGGTTATGCATCAGTTTCTAGGTTTCAGGTTTCTAGAAGTGGTGAGATGATATTTATCGTATGGCATATGGGTAAAATGGGCAATCTAATACTTAATGCCGTGAGGAAGCAAATGATTTGTGAACAATTTCGTAACACGATCATTATCTACGCCGAAACACTAAAGCGTTTATGTTAAGTTTAGACAATACATTTCTTCAAGTTTGTCTCAGAAGGGAGAACATCAAGAACTGCATCGTCCTATGGCCTTGGCCACGGGGGTTCGTACAATATTTTCCAGGGATGCGGCCCCACACTAACACGAGCAGGTTCTGGACCATTATCCGTTTGTCCCTCACTTTCACATCTGGTTTTCTCTTTATCTTTTGTTGGGTGCGGGCTGCCAAATAAGAAGGGATGAAACTACTTATTCTTATTTTGACTAACAATGTCTAGCAATACGTCCTTCTAACTGTAGTATGACGGGTTTTACACGGATTTTTACCGTTTAGGGGTGCAAGGGTGGGCTTCTTATACGTAACGCCGCGTAGCAGATTTCTCTACTTTCTATCGGGGCTTTTCTTTTGTTTTAGGTTTCGCCTCTGTTTCTGATACGAACAGCAACTACTGCAATTGATATTTTGTTTTCCATTCTAAACGCTAGAGATATAAGTAAAGTCTGTTGATAATAAAACATCCTTTTTTTGAGGTAATTTAACGGCTTAGATAAGATCTTTAAACAAAATCTATGTCTACAGCTATTAATTTAGGGATGCGACATGGGATTGGCGTCGATATGACGTAGTAGATACAGCAACTATTGACGTCAGACTTACTGACGTCAGACTTACTGACGTCAGACTTACTGACGTCATACTTACTGACGCCAGACTTACTGACGTCAGACTTACTGACGTCAGACTTATTGACGTCACTACCAATGACATCAAAAACAATGATGGCGTAATTAATGACGTCATTACTAATGACGTCACATCTAACGATATTACAAGTAATGACGCCACAACTTATAACGTTAGAAGTTACCCTATTAATTAAAAGCTTCAATTAAAATTATAAGATGAAATATTAAAATTTGAAATTAGCTTTAAATTTATCTTTATATAGCTGACAATAAGGACAAACGCTAAAAGAGTACAGCGTTGTAATAAAAGAGAAAAGTAAAGGCTAAATTACGTTCGTTTCACCTAATTTTTTTATATTTTATTACGCTTTACATACCTTTTTCTTTTCTAAAATTTTGTTAGCACATCCCAGCAGTAATGTATAGTTTGTCATTAATGCATACCTTAAACAGGAACATTTAATAATGAAAGCCTTTAAGTAAAGAGGCACTTACTTGAAGTAAGACATAAAGGGCAAAACACAACGGTGTGAATACTGTCATGTGGCTGTTAGCTATATCTGCAAGTTGAAGTTATTCCCGAAGTTACACTTGATTTGACTTGCAGGTTTTTTAAAATGTTAATTAGAAAGCTCAGTGTTACTAGGAAGGGATAGCTTGTCACTCAGAGTAGTTACTAATACAGTGCAATACGCTGTCGACACAGATAAAACTTCACTGTTGGTACAATATTCATCTAAAGATGTGATTTTCTTATAATCATTTTGCATATATTGTTGTATAAGATTCTTTAGCGAACGTCACCTTCACGCACAACATACTTTTTCATTTTTTCGAAATTTCTACAAATTTTGCATTTTTCACTTCAAATTTTAATACTACAAAATCGTCAGTACAAATTCAAGAAAGAAAACCTAAGTTTTAAGATATAATAATCGTGTTTTTCAAAGAAAAGTAACAAAAGAGAAAGGCAAAAAACTCCACTATAGGTCAACAAAACGCCAATATCGCAAGATTTCAAAAAATATTCAAAAAATTTATTCCTCATAACACTCCCCGGATAAATTTTAGGAAAAGTTACCAAATTTCGCATCAATCGTGCCAGCCTTTAAAAAGTTATGAGCTGAAATGTGTAGCCGCGGGCCTACTAGGCCCCCCCATGTAAGATAGGGTTAAGAAAAATACAGCTAGAAACTCAGTATTGACATAGGAAGAAACATTTAAAGTAACGCGAAAAGTAATGTTTCTTTTTTTAAATATTGTTCACGGTGTTTGTAGAATTTGATCTTTTGATGTGAAAAATGTGGTGGCTTGGTCCTTTACCATTTGATATCTCTAAATGTAATAACCGTTGCAATGGAAGGATGCTAAGGTGTGGTAACCTTAACTTCACGCACATAAGATCAGAATTCTTTTAACTTAAAAACAGTTATTCTCTTACTGTACATAAGTAAGTCCTATTGTTGTCACAAACACATACAGTCACTTTCACAACAATCTGTTTCTAAAATTGTTGATACTAGCATCGTTGTCTGGATAGAATAGCCATGTTTACGACTGATCTCAAAAGTCATTCGATGGATGTATCCAACCACAATTTACACAACCTTTAGCACGACTAAAGAGTTAAGATCACTTCTTACGGCGTTGATGAATGTTACGCCGGCGGTTTTGATGCAAGAGCGGCGCGGATCGATCTTTAAGCTTCTTATAGCTCGTTGATGCGGTTGTATTTCAAGGATCTGATTCCACTTTGACAAGGGGTTGTTAGGTTGAATGTCTCTTTTTAGACAAAGAGAATATAAGTTTTACCTGACAATGGCCAAATTGTTACAGTCATCTTGTGAGGCATATCAGCTGCGGACAACTTATACTCTGACGTGTCTTCGTATATGAGGCATGGTCTCAAAACATTTCTGTGATCACTGTCAACATGATTATATATGAAGATTTGTGGTTTTCTCTCCTTACCTATTCGTAAAACATACATAGTATGGCATAGCTATGCCTACTCTCGACACTAATTTTGCACTTATTGAAGGGGTCAGCATTAAAAGTCTTGTCTTCAGGGGTGCAACCACATATCACTTGAAAGCAACTTTTTAAAGAAAAGCATTAAGCTGCTGAACATCTAGTCCGGCCATGGGCAACCCACGGCCCACGGACCAAATCCGGTCCGCGAGGCTGTTGAATCCTGCCTGCGAGTTATTAGACGAAATGCATTGAACATTTTGACAAATTCCGATGTTTGTCGCTATTCGTGCAGGGGTGACTCTGTCTACCTTAGTTTGTGCATATGCCTGAACTCTGATGTCTCACTATTATCTAACAGAGAGGAAATGTCGCAGCAAACTTACCTAGCCTCCTGTCCCTACGGTTGTCCGCGTATGTAGTAGGTCAATTCAGTCTTAAAAGAACCTTTTCGGGATATGGCATTTCTCCAGAAAAAAAGCAGAAGAGCGTTTGCGCTCTTGTCTAGTCTCTACTCCATTTGTGTATTTGCTGAATAGGTTTCTATGTGTCAAATGACTGTTCGCGCGAACAGATCCGGCGAAAAAAATCGATTCGCGCTAACAAATTCGTCTAGTGGAAATCCGGCTTAAGAGACGTCATCATGAATGATTAGTTGAAGAATTCGGAAGTAGATGTCACGACATAGATTAGAAATTATCAACTCTCAAGCCAAAATATCTACCGAATCTCTGCAAACACTACGAATTTGTTAAAAGTGAGGCTGGGCAAAGTATACTTTTGTCTAGTTTCATATACACGGGTATTACAGGCATGGTAGCTGAAGCCAGAACTGGCTCTGTAACATCGCTCGATCCATTTGGATGAGATTGAAATACATGTAAACTTAATTCATATAAGTGACTCTTAAAGACTATATTTGTTCGGAAGTTTTATGTTCACTTCATACATTTTCGATTCTGTTTGACTGAGTACGTTTTTGTCTTTCATCTCGTTGATTAACTGAAGGGAAAAGAAGTTTGAAAAGTTTAAAAGGTAAACACCAAAAATGAAACCATCATGTTGGAGATCGTAGGTTCTGTTCTAAAGCACCGCGGTTTTATCAGGTTCCCGTCTTGACTATACATTCTCCCCTGATGCTTGTCTTCGGATTTAAAAGTAAAAGGTTTAAACTCGCGCAGTTTGACTTGTGTCCCTAGTTGTTATTTTCCACCAAATTTCATACACCTCCAATCCTGCCATTCGTGAGTCACGCAATGCTTTGGTATCAGTATAGATCTCAGCATATTTCCGTCAAGAAAATTTTAAGAGGGGCCAATTTTTTAATAAATTTTGGCAAAAATCAACACTTCAAAAATTAGCGCTACGTTGATATTAAAGTTCCAAAAATTAATGTCAATTAATTTAATTAACGAGGATTTCATTATTTTATTATTATTTTTTTTAATTGCAAAAACGTTAATTAATGGAGCCATTATGGATTTGCATGGCTTCCGCATTCACAAACAAAAGAATAGCAACAGGTGAGCGCTCTAGCCCACTCTTCTTTCTCTATGGATCATGCATGAAATACAAGAATGTGACTTTGGTATGAACAAAGAGGTGTTTCATATTCACTCCTATCCACAGTTTTCCGGTTGGCCTATGTTCACCGAGTACCTATGGCGATGATTTATAATTCCACACAGACCAGTGATCCAGATATGGTATAACCACAAGGGCAGCGTGATCTAGCATTCACATAGTAAGACTACTGCTTGGATCGAGTCTTATGATAGCAGATGGAAATGGAAGATTTTTATTTTTATTTTCGATTTTTCCTTTTTGTGGAATGTGCCGATACACAATGTCATCAACTGGATGTGAAGAAAGTGATTGGCTTTCAATTTGAAAAGAGGCAAGAATCGGCAAGAACTATAACCAAGATAATGTTGATGTTGACTTAACGCAAACAGAAGTTCAATTTCCCTCTCTCTCTTCTAGTATGTCTCTTGTTAGTTGTTAATGTATTATTGTTTTATGCTACGGTCTTAACCGAACGTGTTTCATAGATTGTAATTAATGTTGACGATAGTGAGAAAAGCAGATCGTCATGAAAATCAGTTCAGAAAAACAAAATATCCTACTGTCATAGATCCCATAAAAAATTCTATCATAATACGGATCACACAATTATGGACATATCAAAGGTATTTTCTATGACAAGCTTATGTACGCAGAAACATTCCTATTGCTCTATGGAGGAGAATCTAGATATTGTCAGTATCCTTGGTGTAACAATAGCACGAGAAGGAGTAAAATATTGTCCTCTCTGCTTTACTCAAGCTCATCACGTAGGACTATAGCGATGCGAGACTTAGATACGTTGCTTTGAGCGTGTACACAGTCATGTTATGGCCTATTTCACTTAGGTTCTTATAGCGAGAACATGAATAAATATTTTTCATATTTGAAAGCACGTACGTCTTTGAACAGCATTCTCGATTTTTTGTAGGGACATGTGTTCTGCGATTACTTTATTTTCTTTACTCTGTCAACGTAATGAATGTAATTTCTGATCATGGCACACACTACCAAAACAAATAATCTGTTTTTTGCAAGGTTAAAGTTTTGAAACCAACTTTGAAATCGCGTATGAATTAAATGCTGCTCACGTTTTTTTAAAGTTTATGTCGATTATAATTTATATTGTTAGATTACAATGGTGTAGTTGACTCCATGGAAGCATCTCTGTTAGTGTGAAAAGTAAAACAAGGAGAAATGAGATTAGCCGTAATTGTCAACGAATTTAGTCTGATTTGTCATTAACTTTGTCACGATTTATATTTGACGTGAAATGCATTGACAGTAGATTAGGCGAGGCCTTGAAAAAGCTAAAAACTCTTTAAACAAAATTCAGACAACATTAATTACTTGTGACGATTATTGAACTACCTGAGATGACGTAATGGCTTGTAGTATCGTAGACATGGTCTGAAAGTTTTCTAACATTTCCTACCATCTTTTGCAAATGTGACTTTTCCTCACCTCAATCCCCTCCCCCACCCCACCCCCAATTCCGTCAACATCTGATACTGTGTAACAGCTAAGACACTTTGGGCTATCAACCTGTATGATCTTTTGGTCTTTATTTGTGAGTTTGCGAGCTGGTTTGACATGTTTCCTCGACACAACCATAAACTCAGTCACTGACACATCCATCTGTCACGAGGCACAGAGAAGTCTGGGACCAAGTATTAGTGGTGCAAGACCAGGGAA
The DNA here is from genome assembly GCA_010016025.2 of Alatinidae sp. Z8VKAUB7J3. Classification (NCBI taxonomy): domain Eukaryota; kingdom Metazoa; phylum Cnidaria; class Cubozoa; order Carybdeida; family Alatinidae; species Alatinidae sp. Z8VKAUB7J3. Next base: position 183,730,234 of record JAAAKM020073195.1, on the reverse strand, counting down.
AGTGCTTATCTTCGCAATTTCCGAAACTTTCCTTCTAGGAGATTGCTGCATATCTGCTACAGAGTCTGGTGGAGGTGGTAGTGGTCGATGAGCCCGAGACTGAAAAGTCAATAAAAGTAAATGCTAGAAATAAGCACAGAAGCATTAGGGAGGACAGGAGCCTCTTATAGAGAAGAGAGGATTAAAAATACCAATTTAGAAACGACACTTTGCACAGACAGATGAGCCGCACGGCAGTCCTTTTTGGGTCAAGTCACATGGCGCAGAGAGGCTGGTCTTGAACTGCGAGGAAGCTAATGTTGATGTCCACCCGTGAATGACGGTGAGCTAATGTGGTGACTAGAGAAATAGAGTATGTTAACATTGGAGATCACCTAGCTAAGTTGGTAGAGTACATGCATGGGTCACGTGTTCGAGCCCCGGTGGTGACAAATTTTCTAGATATCTAGTGTCTTTCTAAACTGGATTTCCATCAAAACATTAAACTGATAGTTGTGCCACAAATACGTGATTTACGGGTTATTTCCAACTACGTCACCATATCATCGACATTACCTTTGGTGGTAAAGTAAACAGGCATGAAAAAGAACTGGTTAAAACTTGCAATCACGAAAACAGAGAGTATCTCAGTAAAAATAGCAAGATTCGAGTCACACAATCCGTACAAAATATGCCAAATCAAGTAAATCCGTTTAAAGCATCTCTACCTGGTGCTTCTCCTGCACGTGGTGTCGATGCCGATCCTGCACGTGATCTCTATTAGCAACATTATCATGTCGAGGCCCATGCTTCCTAGCCTCTGCTGGGGGCGAAAAAAGAGCCTTAGCGTTCTCTTCTGCTCTTGATACAGAAACGTGCGGCCCCACCTCATCTTGACTGCGTTTTCGATCACGATCACGTGCACTTTGTTTCACATGAGAGTCCTGACTTATCAAATTTGCACATCATTTTAAGTGGTTGCTAAAACTGTTAAAGATAAATGGATTGTGCAAACGTGGAGGGAGGTTCACTTTCAAATGGATTGAACTAATTTTAACCAAAACCAGGCATCAAAGGGGACTTTGTAGTCATAAAAGTACTTATCTGCAAAAAGTGTCGTAGATTTACAGTAGACAGGGCAAAGGAAACAGCTGATCACAGAAAGAGTTACTTTACCTTTAACAGGGTTATTTTCTGTCATGGAGAGGGTTGGGTGCCACCAGATCATATCTGCCCAAGATACACTGCATGAAAATGGACAAGGCAACAACATCGATGCCAGCCCTGTTGTTGCCTGGGTCAACAAGGAATGCACCTTTTATCATGTGCCAGGGTGGAGGTGAGAAGTGTACGACTGGTGCAACCTCAACTAAGAAGATTGGTGGAAAAAGAACTTTAATGTTGCAACATGGAATGTGAGAACTCTTGCTCAAACAGGGAAACCGCATGAACTCGCACACGGATTTGAAGAGTACAATTGGCAAGTTGTTGGTCTCTCTGAAGTCAGATGGAAGAACTGCAGCGGACATCTAACAGACGAAGGGCATGTGCTTCACTACAGTGGAGAATCATGATCTGGTGCTAATGAACTTCAATGTCAAGTTGAAGAGGATAGTGGAACCAAAAAATAACAGAATAAAGTTTACCTTAAACAAGCTGAAAGAACCCAGCATACTTGAATTCTTCCAAGCAGCAATCGGTGGAAAGTTTGCAGCACTAATCACTCTTGATGAATATATTGAATCAATGACTTAAAATTTTAACACAGTGATTACCAAGGCAGCAATCACACTCTTAGGGAAGCACCGCCGCAAGAACCAGCCACGGGTTACAGACCAGATTCTTGAAATGTGTAGTTGCTTGGAGATTATGAGGCCAATGAAAATAGTTTAACTGCCTACATGTGAACATAAAGGACCGTTAAAAAATCTTTCCAAATGCTTTAAGTTAGTTCACTTCCCTCTTCAAAATAGCCGTCTTGTCAGAAATATAGGATACTATGCTATATTATACTGCAGCCAACAGCAGCACTCAACCCAGAAAAGAGCAAAAGAGGAACATTTTTCATCTTAAATACTGGTAATTATCAATTCTCAAAAGATTGCAATTTGCTACCCTGAGGTGCATGTTTTCTAACAAAGATGAAGTCCGTGCTTAAAGACAATAGTCAGTAGAGAGCACTTTATTTGGTGGTTTACGGATAACCGATTTTACATTGTGGATATGTTTAAGTATCAAGCATTTCAGAGAGTGGAAACTGACATAATAGTCTCTCGAGTGTAGGTTCAATGATATCTTTAGGAGAAGAGCATTCTATGTCTCGCTATCTACGGAGGTAAGTGTCCTTCGAAAGAACATTGAATTAAATTTTACCGTTAAAAATCGTGCATATCCCCTTCTTTGTTTAAAGCTACCAAAAGTCAATGAAACGTTATTGAGGAATGCGATTTCAGAATGTGGATATCTTGTCTTACTGAACAACACCACTGATATTTTAAAAACAACTCTCTGCGGAACATACTATACGCCATATCTTCCTAAATACTTATAAGGCGCAAGGAGCTTGTCTGTTCAAAACAACTATCTCCCACCCTGGGAGAATAATGAGTTATGTATTAAAAGCTGATTTACATAAATATTCTAATTGGATGTAAATATAGGTAAAGTGCTATAATTTAGAAAACTGATTGCGACGTCTGTTTCGTCATACACATATTTAAAAGTTTCCTGTGAAATTAAGTACCTAGTCTATCGGTAAAGATAATGAGGGACCATTATGCAAACAAGGCCTTTTGAATTTAGCTAATGCTATCCCTACCAACTTTATCTATAGGGGTTGTTTGTTTGTGTTGTACTTATCCTTAGATGTATGTGTTTTACTCATATATTTTTGTTGTATATTTCAAAGTTTTTATTTGATATATTGTAACTGTAACTTTTTTAAAATGCCAAAGTAAATACGTACTAATACGAAAGTGAAAATATAGATAAAACATTGTGTGTAACTAGAGTAGTTTTTCAGTTGGTGTGTGACCTTGTTAGCTTTAAAATAGGATTTGTCTCTGGAAATTTCATTGATGTACTATGTCAATATTTTGATACTGCGAATGTATGCAAATATGATGGATTCAAAATGTGCTTACATGGATTAATATTGGGTATTAAAAAAGTTTGATTTTAACAAGTTTTCTCACTTTGTCTGATCCTTTTAAAATGTTTTCCCTCAAAAATGGATTTACATTTTATCTCTTTACCAGTTAGGGTCGTTGAAAGGAGCAGTCAAGCTTTAAACCTGATCTAAACAATTTTCTTATACAAGTGTATATAGCAATGGTATGTCTCCAGATAGCTACACATGGTGGTGATAGGGAAATTGAAAAATGATAACATTACGTACAGAACGAATTTGCTTTCTAAGAAAACCCTACGTGTTTTGAGAAAATGGGTTTCAGGATGATTTTTGCTTTATTTATTTTTAAATGTATAATCGCAATCCAGAAAGAATCCTGTTGGTTTTGATTGCCAATGCCCCTTTCATTTCCTAATTCTTAGTGCTAAATGCTGATATATCAACGTAATGAATTGTCACAGAACGATGAACAACCCTAACCCCACTAGTATTCTGTTGTTATTCAATAAACACAAGAGCAAAGAAAACTTATGAAAGTATCTCCAAGCAGAGGTGAAGAGTACGTGTTATTCCCATTGTTCGGTTAAATTAGTTACAGCTTTTCTAGAGAATAACCGCAGATACAGCAATAGGTGATGACCATGTTTCCGTACTGAACCCTTCCGGTAGGCAGCTTTTACCAAAATTTGCATGAGTTTATGAAGTGGCTATTGTTGTCAAAAGGGGGGCGAGCATCATAGATGCACCTGAAATGTATTTGAAAAGGTGGTTAGTGCTACAAAAGCAGCTTTTGGGTTGAATAAACAACACGGACCACGAGCAGCGACGACCATTATTTTTACCAAATGTTTGCTGGATAAAAGTCAGAAAATTTGAACATCTTAGAGCAAATTATGCAAAAGGTTTTAAGCCAGCTTCACTGACACGGACTTATAAGCCTTTGAGGGGACCGACTTTTACAATGGCCGGCGTTGTTGCTTAAGGTTTTTGCGCCATGCTCTCTCAGGCACCCACATGCACATTGTTGTTTGCGCTAACAAACATTCAAAATCAATAAACTTGCCCACGTAGCATATTTTAAGTCGGAATGAAACAGTGAAATCTTATAGAGAATCTTTGGTAGGGGGTATTGGCCTCGGGTAGCCCGCAGGATCCGACATTGGAGGGGCGATTAAAAGAGTTGGGGCATTTATTATGTCAATTATAAAATGTGTCTAGCCCAGAAAGCAGGCGCACAGCCAAGGGGGCGGAGGGGCTTTGCCCGCCTAATAGGTAAAACTTGCCCACGTCCCCCCCCCAAAAAAAACCCAATTTCTTACGGGCATTTAAAAAGTGGATCACTTGTGTATTTCAATTGCCTTATGCAATGAGATAAGAAAGACGGGAAGTCTAAGTCTCTCAATTGCAATTTTGAGCCTTCTAGGGACTGTAAAAGTTCAAAATTTAACCAAAACGTCAGGTAAGCAACAGAACTATGGTATGGAGACAGTGCCCCAAACAAAGAACATGACGGAAACAGAGGTTGCTGAGATAAAGATGTGCATATAAGGCTTGTTTTTGTTCCTATTGCGTCTGCTTTACTCTTCGGGAGGTGTTTCGCTACTGCGGATACAATTTCCTTGGAAAGAATCTCCCTTAGCGTGTCAGGGAAGTGAAGACCTTTCTTAAGTTCGAATTCTTCTGGTTGAGAAAGTGTTTGTTGGGAGAGTTCGCAGTTCTTCAACTATGCCGCCGTCTGGAACGTACGAAGATCAAGATTGCTGAATTTACAAACCACTTAAAGTTTTCTTTAAGATGTCTCCACAACCAAATAATCACCGAAGACCTTCGTTTCCGTACCCCTGTTGGCACACAGAGGGCCAGAGCCATCCTTTATAGGACAAGTCCATTCAAAGAAAGCTGATTTGCACACCTCCCTCGAACGTATTCACAGCCTCTACCCAGTATCAACTTCCCACGGGAACCAGAACCTACCTTTCTTGGACCTCCAGCTTTTAAGAAAAGCAGACCCCTGAATCGCTTTCCAGATGTACTGAAGACCAACCAACACCAATCAATATCTGAATAATGCACTACATCATCCACCTTCACTTCGCAACAGCGTCATCACAATCCTGTTTGGAAGAGCTAGAAAAATCATATCAGAGCCTGCCATCCCGAAGGAAGAAGAAAAATATCTCAAAGCCATCCTCTCTTGCAACGGATGCAGTCAACAAAAATTAAAGAAGTCCTGCAGAATAGAAAATTATTAACCTTATAAACAGAAAACGGAGCATGTAGAGGTATTCATTAGATATCACCGGAAATCTTGAACAATGATATTCATGTGAACAATAGAGTAGAATTTAGTTATTGCTTTCATCAAGATCGACGTCTGCTCACATTACCCAAACCTTGATGTTAAAGCAAGGTGGAAACAGAATCGCCTACCGTACAATATCTGAGACCATGAGCTAGAAAGCAAGGGCACGACGAAGTTATACGCTGATCGGATCAGATCAGTCGACTAACCGACAATGCATATCAAAGTTAATACTCGTAATCGACACTCGCGAGCGTGCAGCGTGGTGTTTGAGGGTACGCAAGCATCTGCTTCGCCCAAACACAAAATTTTGTACAGCAAGGGATTTCTTGCCTAATCAATATTGTATATTATCTCTCAATTAAGGCAGAAATTTTTACCTAGATAAAAATAATAGACCCAGTATCTTCAAAACTTAAGCCAGCTTTGCTGTAGGAAGCCATTCTGCAGTCTCTACAAAAAAGATTGATTGGAGTATCGCAGCTACTATACAACATGGCGACTGACATGAAACAATTTTGCGCTGATCTTTAAAATTTAATTTCTGACGTCTAATCGACGTTTGACGTCCTTTTGGGGGTTAGGGCTTGGGTGAACACGAAAATTACAACTTTACGTGACGGACATAAAGCGTTCCAGGTGAATAGGATGTAAAATGAGACGGTCATAAAGTGCAATTGAAGTTTAATGGTGTGATCTTTCATCCACTGATGCAGTTTCTCAAATACCATCTGAATGACCACTCAAAAATGTATTCATATCTGACATGAATAAATCATGCACTCCGTACTCTTGTATCAATTCCTTTAAAAATATAGACATCTATACTACGTAATCGTTTACATTCTTATTTTAAAAATAACAAATTTATTGAAACATCGATTAAAAAAGGATTCATGAAAGGGATTACGGGCAGATTTGAGCACACTGCTCACCTTGCTCATGTTATTCAGAGTGACCATACCATATTCGACAGTTCTTTACGAAACATTTGATGCATGAAATTAAAAGAAGAACCCAGACGGATCCAAAAGCAAGCCAAACACCTGACAGGGAGCTACAATGTTATCGCATTGCATGCGAGGAGCAGTATTTGGGAGCCTAATTGCTGCTGCGAACTCATAGACCTTCGTGTCAATAAATTGCGAGTGCATTGGCATATATAGTTTGAAGTTGCCGTTAACTCCTAGAGGTGCTCAAGACTTATATGAAAATATAGGCTATCTTAACGTATTTGGCTAAGTATGATATCAAATAGAATGGGCCTAGCGTCTTTTTTAAAAAGCAGGTAGGCCTACCAGGTGTTAAGAAGCAGTAACAATGTATTAGCATGAACAGAAACGTACCACCCAATTAAAAACACAGTACAGTTCTCAAGGTTTCAAATGAGAGTAGAGGCTATGTTCATGGAGTGATTGAAATGTTAATGGATGTAGATAAGTAGATGTGGATATGGCAGCTAACTAGGCCATGGTCAGATCTTGAAGTGCTCTCTCTCATTTGACACTAATAACTGATTAGGTATATATCAACAATAGCCTAGTTAACTAATTTGCATAAATCACCTAGACAATCAGGCATAATTACCAAATAGGTTTCCCTACAGGTATTTTATTTAATAGTCAACAGCAGCAGATTATTGCCAACAATGAAATATATAATGTTGAAAATTCATGTTGCCTACAAATCTTTAATTATGGTTCTCACAAGTCATATAAGTTATATATTTGATTTGAAAGGAGTTCTTTAGTAGATGTAGTAGATGATCCTTCACAGCTGTTTGACTTGGGAAATAGAAAATCTTCGCGCCAAATTTGAAAATCGTTCGTACCTACAGGTAATGATCTGACAATTGTGTAAAATCCTCACAATAAATCACGACATATAGTCGGTTGTTGTTCCTAACGACCCAGTGAAATGTTTGTTTATATCCTCCGATACACACTGCATGTGAACTTGGTCAAACAACGTCCTATAGCCTTGCTCGCTACTTTCGATGTTTAGGTTACTAGTTTGCTCATTCCAACAATTCCAAAGCTTCTTTCTTGGTAGACCCAGCCAAAAATTGTTCAATTTCTATGTTGTTAATGTCAAGAATATTTCGATCTTGTCAAACAAGTTCCCGTATCCTGGTAGGCTGCCTTCACGACTAACCTTTGTTTTCATGGATTTCGTACGTTTTCCCGGCGTAGATCCAGCTTTGTTCCCACTCGCGACAGGTCAAATGAGCTCTATTTTACTTTTATCGGAAGAAGATGACACTCTAAACGCGAGATAACAGCGACCATCGATCCTCAGTTGGTCACTGCGACGAAAACCTAATCTCGAATGCAAGGAGCCAGTTTTCATAGACCGGAAGGACACAACATCGGACTTTTTCAGAACAATGAAATCTATTGTCTCCATCTGGAGATACCAATCCATACGTCAAAGATCCCTGATCTCTGTTACGAAATGCGCATGCCTCGCGGTAGACTATATTTTCGCGGACTTTTGTGAAAACTTTGAGATACAAGATCCGATATAAGGTATGACCAAGGTTTATCCAGGTATGGAGATGTTTAAGAGTTTAGAGAACGAAGTATTGTTTTGCTGAAACATACGCCACCCTATATTTACCTTAGAGACGTTAAATGAGAAAATATTGCTTGTTTTACTTTTCAGCTCATATTTACGGTTCTGCTGGGGCCTTTCGTGTTCTTCAATATTCAAAAGACCAAGTATCTGCAGCTGTTGACTACGGTAACAAGGTGGATTGGTAAGTAAAAACGGGTACAAAGACAGAGTTTCTCAGCGCGTCGCTTAACCATCCGAGGACACAATGGCAAGGTAAGGTAGTAGATTTGCTGTTGTTGGTTATTGATTTTCTGTACAGTTTAGTAGTTGTAACTCTTCTACCGTACTTAAGAAAAGAGTATTCTCACAGCATACAGCAAATACACAAGGCAAGTACCTTGCGTTTCATCTACTGTGCTGTTGTCCATCATTCTATTTAAGTAGAGAGCTTGGATGGACGTTATCATACATTGGGTAATGATATCATGCACTCTTTTTTGCCGTACCTTACCATCGCGGCACTTGGTGTTTACAAAGCAAATTACTGAGGGTCAACCTGACCGATGCTCCGATTCCGCTATGGCTCTTTGTTTTGGAATGCCGACTCATCTAAATCTACTTCAAAAAATGGTATGCCCCACCCATTATAATTGCACCAGTCTCCTTATAGACCGTTGGTATGAATTACGATTAACAGTGCAAATGCGACATTTTTCAGCGATAAATACTTTTCCCAATGGTAGTCGAATCAATGCAATTGCAAAGTGCTCTCATATTTCATTCTCTTCCCAGTTCAGGTTTAATCCTTTTCTTATCCGTAAAACCCCACAGCCGCTGCAGCTATGACTTTGAATGTATTTTTCTGACCCACTTGTAATGCTGTTTCAATGCCTCCGCAATCACTTCATAAGGGATCATAGAGTACTTATTCTTTTGATCGTAATTCTTTTATCAGTCTTTCTAGTCAAACATGCACGATTACTATTGTCTTTTGCCACCAAATCAACGCATTTCACTGTTACATTGCCCTCTCTAGTTATACCCTTATCTAGTGGTAAATGATGCTTGGATTACTGAATCACGTCGTGAAGAAAGAGTTTTGCAGCTCTTAAGGATGATCAAAGAAGAAAAACTAGATATTGTATATATTTATATGATTCGGTATCACAGAGAAAAAATAACCTTAGCAACCTGTTAAGTAACGTTAGCCCTGAAAGTGTACCATACCCTTAGCAACCTTAGCCCTGACCCTGAAAATCGAGTTGCTTATAAAAAACCTGTTTAGTCGTAAACAGAGGGCATTAGCAATCGTAAGTTTTTCTTTAAAGCAGATAGTAGAGGGTCCAAAGGTTTCTGTCTTGCAGCAAAGAAAGATTGGGAAACTTGTAACGGTGCTTTGAGCCCCAGTGTCCTCTATAGCCATGCGTCTACCCTTTGATCACCTAATGAAGTTCTGCTTCATAAAATTCTGTCTTGTGCATCCATTTCTCCATTTAAAATGGGCAAGCCAGTCTCTTTTTGAGAGGGTTAGTAAATCTTTGGAAGGGCTTGTAGTATCTCTGCCACCGATGATGGTGCCCATAACATCATAGCAAAACATCCCACGCAACGTTGCACAACCAGGATGTCCATTGCATAGAATTGGGATTTCCCTCTTGAATCTAGTTTTAGTTAATTATATAATTCTAATCTTTCTATTAGAAAATAAATTAGCGATCTATAAATATTAATCGCACTTTCATTCCCACTTCAGCGACAAGTTCATGCTACCGGCTTTTGTTGTCTATACTAGTTTTATTGTTTTGGATTAACGACCTTTCTATCATTGCACACAGAAGATTATTTAGATTATGTATCTTCACGTAACCTATAAGCTCTTGTTCTTGGTTATGAAATTGCTCGTTTGGACATCTTTGCTTTTCAGGATACACGTGTTTTTTATAAGCAACTCAATTTTCGGGGTCAGGCCTCGAGTTGCTTAGCAATTTTCCAAAATCAGGCCTGGAGTTGCTTAAGTAGTTGCTTAGGTTCAAATTACCTATTTCATCCACCTGGAAGTGGTCAAATTTTGCGAAGATTGCTTATGAAAGAGTTCACAACGTTACAATAGCAGGAAACAAAGGCAGAACGGGAAGTTGATAAGAGATTACCCAGAAAAATGCTTAGGCACTTGGAAGAGGTGGCCCTACTAAAACGGGCTGTCGAAGACTGATCGTGGCCCATAAATCCACATGCGTCGGAGATGAGAAGGCCTTTATGTACTAGGGCCGCCAGACAAGGTGGGGAAAAGTCTGGTTTTAAAAGAAGGAAAAATAAAACTTAATGATGATACCCCCCAATCTAATTGGCGACGCCCCTGATCTTGATACATCAAGTAAAGAAAGCGTTTAACTATCTTAATTTTGAGAGGGATCTTCTTGATGCAACGCGTCTTTTCGTTCGCTTTATGACTTTAAAAGTCAGTTGTTTAGCTGCCCATTTACAAAAAATGTTCCTTTGATATTCAAACGTTCGTTCGCTCAAGCTATGCCTTGTTCTTCAAATTCTACTAACCCATTTAATCGAATAATACTGCACCTTTGTAACAATATCCGGATGCCTAATGCACTCATTATTATGTTTAATTAGTATATATTTACCTATGGTGCCCCTTGGTTCACCAACAATGGGACAAATAATATCGTCTATCTTGTTCTTCCGTTTCTTAGATTTATACTTCTGTACTGTCCCATCTGGGCGTAGCAATAGAGTACTAAAGTGATGACGTCACAAAAAACTTTTTTTCGAGGAATCGCAATTATAACTATATCACAGTGTTAACCTTGCCACCAAATGACCGTGAACAAAATATTGTGTTCAAATCTCATATCAGCTGAGAGAAACGGCTGTTTGAATTTGCAAAAGTCCTTAAAGAAAGAATGCCAATTTTGATCAGTAGGTACAGTAATAAAAGCTTTACGTAAGGCACTTATACAGAAACTTTTGTCTGCTCTTTACGATTCTGACGATCTCTTAATCAAAGGCTTACGATGAGCAGTGAGACTTATTTTGAAACTACCTTAAATTCACAGTTAAACCACTAAACAGGCTAACTGATCAAGGCAGCTGGAGGGTCCAAGGGCGATGCCTCATCACTTATGCTACCGGGAAGCGACGTAAGCCACGAGGTACGCTCAACCGCCTAGTGGGAGCGCCTCTCGCGGATAATGGAAAGCATCTGTCATCAATGAGAGCAGATACTACACTCTATCCTTGCAAATAGACCAGTAGGAGAGTTTATGGTTCTGGGAATTTCCCAATCAAATACACCTAATGAGAGGTGAGACCGATTTTGAAACTATACTAAATAAACTGAAAAGCCACCGAACAGGCCCACTAACAAATAAAAGGCAGCTGGGGCGTCCTCACTAGGGTACTTTAGATAAACAATCAACACAGAAGTTATTCCTGTGCCCTTTGTCATCACAGTCATTGTACTTTACACCTTGGTAATACGAGGTACTATCAAGCGAATGTCTTCCGCGGGAACATTACAAAAGAGGAGCGGATATGGCGCTTAAAGTGGCCCACGTCAACCGACGTTTATAAGCTAGTGGCTGAGATCAATTTTCCAAGTGCCTTTGATTATCGTATCTCAGTAACGATAGTACAGAGCATAGTTAAAAACGTGAGGATTTGCATCCAAATTATGACCTCAAGATCCTGCTGTCCACATGAGGTTTAAAAGGTAAGGGAAGGAAAGAAGAAGAGACATAATGCTTTGTTGTTGACTAAAGGGAGAATTACCCGCGACTACTGTACGAGTTGTAGCTATAGTTCTCAAGGATAAATGAAGTCAAGATACAGGGGCACTACGCAAGTACGTGAAGACAAAAAATTGCCTCCTGCACCGTTGTTTTATCGCTGACTAGTTCATATACCGTTATATGGAAGGAATCTTCTGGTTGCTATTTCACAAGGTTCGTCAAATTCTCTGGGGTAGTGCACGTCGATAACAAAGGTTTGGAATTGCGACAAATCATAGCAACAGCAAGTAGCTTATCTTGAATATCGTATCCTTGAATAGCGTATCCTCCTTCGATTCCCTTCGCAATTAAGAGTTGCGAAATTTCTTTCCGAGTGGAATAATATTCTGGTTATTTCGGCATTTGTCTGCATCTCGTTGGAGAAAAGTACTTCATATAGGTGTTCAAGCTATTTGGTTAGCAAAGATAACCCTTCAGTACAAATGGGTAGCTCTAGCAACAGTTGTTTCTAATTAGTGAACAAAAATGGGAGTGGGAAAGGAACGGAAGTAAAGTAGAAGAAGGGTATTAACGGGTAGGTACAAAGATTCATTAGATATGAAAACGTATCAAGAGCATAGGAAGTAAGAAGGTAAAGAGGAGAGTAAGATTATTTAAGGACAAAAGAGAGATAGAGGGAAATGAATGGACACAGGTGGGGAAGTATCTTAGATAATAATTTTGTTCGTTATTGATAAGACATAGAGAGGTTGTACTAGAAATTGGTACCAAGAACTGACACCAACCGGTGCTCCGTAACAAGATAATACAAAAGCACGGTAAACGTCTTATCTGCTTGTTCTTGCATACTTTTACTACAATTTTAAGTCTCGTCAGGTCTACTCTGGCACAGCCGCAAATGCAAACTAGCGCGGCGGTCTCCCTTTCATTATCCGTTCAATACAGATCTTTGAAAATTGAAGAGAAGGAATCGTTCAGTAAGCCAGAGTTGTCTCCACAGTAATCCATTTCCTCAGTCTTTTTCACATTCATAAATATTTATTAACTCTGAATCATTTTCACATTTGAATACTTTTCCACACAGCCCCAAATTAAATATTGCTTAAACTGCCGCAGTAATCCAAAACGTTGCAATTTAAAGTTAGAATAGTAGGCACAGCAGCCAAATACAAAATTTTGACTGTACTTCAAATGACATACTTTTTAATGATGCAATGTTGATCATGAAGCATTGTAAATTTTCTGTTTTGTCTTCCTAATAAATTGTATATCATTATATTACCCTTATAGGGGTTTGAGGAATTCCTGAAGAAATAGATAATGATGTTACCACCCAGTTTCTTTATTTCTGTAGCAATGGTTCATGCTTTGTATTGGACCAAGGCAGTCTAAGGTCAACTTTCTGTCTGTGTAAGAAAATCTGGGTTCAATGTAGCTTAGGGCCATTTATGAGGTCAGGAAATACATCCAGTCATGCAGTTTAAGCACTCTGGGCTCTAATATGGCCTTTTCCCAAGCCCTTTGCAAAGATGTGGGCAAGGCATAAAGCACATCATCACCATTTAACCCCCTCTCCTCAACCTACATTTCATAGCACAGGCTCTGGAATAGATGATTCAGTTGAGGGCCTGCCTTTCAAGGCTCTATTCACACAGTGTGGCATCACTGATCTTTAAAATAACTTAAAGCCAAATGTTCACTGATTGAATAATTGGGGCTGTTATGGCAACTTGATACATAACCAGTATGTGCAAGTCTATTGCTCGTCATTTGCTTTTATGGACAACCAGCAAATTACTTGGAACCACCATCTCAAAATTTGGGTAGAGTGGTAAGCGTGTTGGCCTCAAGACCCAATGGTTGTGGTTTAAATTCCTGACTGATTTCTACAATTTTGTCCTTTTACCACATTGGTAATATCTTGGAAAGATTGTGAACACCAGAAAGTGTACAGTTGTACTTGGATGTGTACGCGAGAAACACTGATCAGTCTGTTTCACTCACTACGTTGCGAACCGTACATTGATGTAACTACTCTTTCGGCTTGCCTTTTTCCCTGCATTCTCTGCGTAATGAACGACATATTAGGTACGAAATAAGACTGAAACGACCCTAGATTAACGTTCAATCGATGAGTGGAAAAGATCATAGATATTGCTTTGTTTTTGTTGGCCGTTACTTTTATGTTATACTATGCGTAACTCCATTGAGTGCGTCGTTAAAACGGGTGTAGGAAGGCAGTCTCTTTACACAGACGTGTAGTGAGTATGTGGTTAGTAATATCAGGGCTTTGGAGCTCAAGTTTGACTGGACCTTGATGGCACATGTACACGACTCTCAAGGAGCTAGAGGTAGGCAAGAATCGGCGACCTTACGCAAAACTGTCAGATGTTGCGCGTGAGACTGAATCATTGCACTCAGTGCGCAATATGTTGATTCAAATCAACAAGAAATAAATATATAGTAAGCAAAGAAATCCATCTTCAAACATTTTGGTAATTTTTGGTGTGGTATAGACCAGGGTTTGTCAACCTCGGATAATAAATTACACCTTTCGAGGTACCAAAATTTTCAAGTACCCCGCTGGGTCTGATAGAAATTGGCATTGTTTCAGGTCATCGGTATTAAACAAGTATGCCATGACGTAAACAGTCAATAAAAGAGTCGTAATTTATTAACTAGCTTTTAAACAAAAATATGTGCAGTAAGGGAGTAAACAGGAGGAATATTATCTACCCTTCTCTTTGGTTTGTCATTTTGACATAAGAAAAGCAATGAAAAATGCTGTTACCTGTTAGACCCCCTAGTTCCCCTTGTCTGTGTGCGTATATATGTACGTATGTGTGTGTGTCTTTGTGTTTAGTTATGTATGTACGTACGTATGTACGTATGTACGTATGTACGTATGTATGTATGTATGTATGTATGCATGTATGTATGTATGTATGTATGTATGTATGTGCATATGTGCGTGCATATATGTGTGCATGTGTGTGCATGTGCATGTTCATGTGTGCGTATTCTACAATTCCACATACGAGAAAGAAGACAACGAACTCGCAGGACACTATTGTATCGATTAAAATGTAAACCTACACGAAAATTACTATACCACGGTTTCAAGGTGACAGGTAAAGAGAAAATTGGCAAACTACTGGATTCAGCCTCTGATATACATGACAAACGGTGGTTGTTCGAGAATTTTTTACCAATAGACGATAAGGAGGAGGATAAAACTGTATCTTGGTTGATTTATAATCATAAAATTGTTGAAACACAAGATTTCAGAAATGTTATTAACAGACATAACTAACGTAGACCGGTCACGTTTGCAGAGCTCTAAATAAAGCAATCACGACAATGCTATTCGCCAGTGCCACGAAACCAAGCCACAGAGACCCTAGGACCAAAGTGGCAAGAATGCTATGGGTCCCTATTGATCAAGAAATAAGGCTGATACAAAATAGCAAAGATTTCGTCGGGTTCTTGCAGAGCCAGACCGAGTCGTCTCCGTCATGGCAGAGAGAAGTGTTGGAGGGAACTACAGGTGTGGGTAGATTCTATCTTGCGGTCAAATGCATATGGAGGATAGCAGAGTAATAGACACGTCTTGATCCACTACAAAATTATCAGAAATGTCGTATGTTGGAAAGCTCTCTAAAGGCAAATTGCAAAAAATTTACGTGCTATTTAAAAGGGCGTGAAAGTTAAACTAAACCACAATAACTTCTCTAGTGCCTTTTCTATACGAATACTTCGAATCCTCTCTTCACGATGACACTAATAAATGGGAATGGCGGAACATTACACTCAACAGCAGCCTGTACTTAAAACTAAGTTCAAGTATTACATGATACCTAAAAGCCATCATGCGAACCCAGCAAGTAACAAGTACTTACGTAGGATCGATCCTTGTTCTTTAAATACACTTCTTCTTTTCCCTAATCGCATTGTCCCTCCCATGTCTCCTGGGTTGTGCTCGGGCATGTCAATAACCTAGAATTGAGAAAGACGATAAATGGTGACCAGACAAAATAAAAGGACTTAGGGAGCATGCCATAGGAGTACTCTCGATCATATTTTGTAAGAGCTTTTCGCATATGCTTTCGTGAATGCGTGCCAAAAAAAGCTTTAAATATAAAACTTGGACTAAGTTATTGCCATAGATAGTAGAGTTTATCATGACTCGAGTCTGTGTACACTAAACCTGAACCATTTCCCTACCATTTGCAATATTTAAACAAGTATCCGTAACAATCTAAAATCCTTAGAGAGGGCCCACTCACGATCCCAAGTTCTGGCTAGTCCGCTAACCTGATTTCGTTACACTGATTGAAAGAGCGTAGTCGTGGTGCGTTAGTGGCTCAGAATCTCCGCTAACTTTACACGACAAACAGGTGCTGAAATAAATATAACTATCATTATCATTTAAGGAAAATAATCTGCAGTCATACCACGGGATGATCTGTCTCCGGGTCCATTTCAGTTGAGTTTGCATCTAGAAACAAAGTAGGAAAGCAAAACCATTTAATATAATCACGAAATTGTCAAGTGCAAAATTAAATATTCTCCACTTGTTACTTGCTATTCTCCACGAATTGGAAAGTTAATAGTGAATGCTAAATTTCGTCTAACTTTAGATTTTGTCTTCTCACTGTGCTTTTTCAACGCTTTTCCTATTTTGAAAACAAACTTTGGAACTGTCTTTTTATTGGCTTGCTGCAAAAGAAAAATGAAAAGTACCAGGTAAATGAGCAAATATAAGACATGTACGTTATTTGACCTAGAAATTGAACGACAGGATGAAGAACAGAAATTAATTATCAGCCAATATTCAAATTGAAGTTTTTATATATCATATTATAAGAGGTAAATTTGACGTAATGCTTCTTCAATTTCCATTTTCGTCCTTTTATTGAGACGTTATCCATAATCTCCTATTGTTCATATTTAAACCGTTGCAACTTATCGCAACTGCTATTACAATACAACGAACAATTGATTTGCTGATTGGATTAGCGTGCAGAGTTCTGGATCCAAATGGATCTGATTCCCTTTCTAGGGTGTTTATAAGGGATTGGATTCATTATGTTTCTCTATATGTCACAGTTAATTAGGAATATCTTACTCTACCTCTCATGACTATGTATCATATTGAAGATACGAAATATTTAGACAACATTGCAGAGAACATCTTGTAGTTCTCTTTAGCACTATACCAGCCGCCCTCTGATAAGCACCCCATCTTGAAGTAAAATTATTTTATTAGCAATCTCTCAATCAAAGACCCCTGATGAGCGGTGGACCTGACATTGAAACTACCCTACATAAACAGAACAACCACCAAACAGGCTAACTAATAAATAGAGGGCAGCTGGGGCGTCCGAGGGCGACGCCCCTCAATTGGTGCTATCAGGCAGAGAAGCAAGCCATGAAGCAGACACAACTGCCCAGCAGGACTACCTCTCGTGGATTATGGAAAGCATCTGTCATCAATGAGAACAGATACTACATCCATTCCTTGGCAAAAGGCCAAGAAGATATGTTGAAGATTTTTGATAGATTAAATTAACTTTCAAGTATATTTAATGGAAGGAGCCCCTTCATAGGTGATAACTATAAACCTCTAGAAATTTTATCAGCATCTCGTAGAAAGCCTAGGCTGAGCATTTCGTTGCCACCACGTAACCAAGGCCATTCTAACTTCGGGTTTAGTCACCTGTAAAGGAAGGAATTGAAGCAACACATAATGCTGTAAGAAGCGATGTTAGACGGGCCTGGGCTCATAACCCTCTGAAAATTTTATTATCAACTTCATTCTTAAGACGGTACATATTTTTAGACAAATGGGCCTCCGCATTCCCTTTCAGTCCTTTCGGTCCTCCGCAGTCATTTGACCCATTGCTCAAGGGAGTCTGGACTCCACTTCCGTATAATGTGGCTTGTCGATTTCCCAGTTTCATGACATGCACCTCTTTCCATAGTGAGTGAGAGTACCATCTCCGCGCCAACTCTAGCAACATTTAGATCACGACTTTGTTGACTAAGTAACACAACATGCGCTCTTTCATTCGTCAATTTATGCACCAGTATTGATTATTTGATGTATCTATCCAGATACAGACAGATCGTATTATTTTTACTATAGATTATTTCATGCAATGATTACTACGTAGTGGAACGCAGGGTCACATCCCTGACTTTCCGTGACTAATTATCAATTTCCGTCTTACACCACCATCATCATAATAATAACACGATTTCGCATTTTGAAAAATGTTTAAAAAGTCCTGTACTATTTCTCAGCCCTTTCACGGTCACTATTTGATGTATAAACATTGTGAAAATACATATTTACGACTAACCCTACCAAAGCGTTCAAAATAGGCTAATAAGGCATATTTGACATAGTTTGCATACACTAGATGCGTACATTCCATGGTGCAAAAGAAAAGTTTGCTTTAGAAATTCAGCTCCGATTCCATTCTTTCAAATTGCTTTCGGCAAAGGTGGGAAGTACATCCTTCCGGGCTTCAGGGCTTGTAAAATACTTTCGGGTCGGCAGCACAAAAGCAATCCGTCACCGTCTTCTTCAGCCTGCTTTCATATTGCTCAGAAACTGTTTTTAACTACGGTAGCCGAATGTAGACTGGGCAGCTTCTATGCCCAACGATGGGATGACATATTAACTTTGATCTTTCTATTATAGAGGCGACAATGAGTTCAGGATACGTTGGTGAGAAAGATGTCTTTTAACTTTCTCTCTTCATTCTACCCTGTCATTCACCATAGAACATGAAGACAGTAGCTGTGCCTTGTCATTTCTTGATGTATTTGTAACAAGTCTTGTTATCCGTGTTTATAGGAAGCCAACATTCGGCGTTATAGCATAATGCAAGTCACAAGAGGCGTTAATATTCATGGGGGATTTTTATGCAAAGATTGGTGAAGGCAGAGATGAAGATATTGTGGGGCCATACGTATTCGGAATGAATCTTGCGACTGGTTATTCAAATGGTGCAAGACAAACTCTCTGATCATTACCAAACTCATGGTTGATGAACCCAAAGAGAAGACCATTCACCTGCGTGAGTCCAGATATCAACACACCTAACCAGATTAATTACATCTTGATTGATATGCGCTTTAGAAACTGCATAAGAGGCAGTAAGAGCTACACTGGAGCAAACTGTAGCAGTGACCACATTTTTGTAAGGGCCAAACTGTGCATAAAACTGAGTAACTCCCAAACAAGCTGTGAAGTACCAACTCGACATACTTCAGAAAGACACAACATAAGGAAGGAGTTCCACATTAATGTATCTAACAGGTACAAGACACTATCAGATCAGATAATCACAGAAATATTCCTTTGAAACTCTCATTAATCTTGCAGCCTCTAGCAAGTTTTGATAGTCTCATTTAATAATAAATAATCTTAATAATCTCGCTCAGATATTTTAAAGTTGTTTGCTCCTCCTCCGTATCAACTAAGAAATTAACAAGAACCATCACTAAGTCCAATAGATTCCGGGGTTTGAGGAAACAGGGCGTTGACCGAAGGGCCCTCGGCTTTCAGAATAAGCGAAAAAGGGTGTGTCGTAACAGCTGCGAGACCCCCTCCCCCCGGGCCCGTAGCCAGCACTTCAGGTTTGGGGGGGCAAGGCTACATTTTTGGGGGGGGCATCCGGTTTTACATCCTGCTGAAACCACCTTG
Organism: Alatinidae sp. Z8VKAUB7J3; assembly: GCA_010016025.2. Taxonomy (NCBI): domain Eukaryota; kingdom Metazoa; phylum Cnidaria; class Cubozoa; order Carybdeida; family Alatinidae; species Alatinidae sp. Z8VKAUB7J3. The sequence goes on along the minus strand of JAAAKM020073195.1, from coordinate 183,710,804 downwards.
AACAATTGGTGACTAGAAACTCCACTACACTATTTTCTTATGAAAACACAATCGTAACATGATATTAGTATCATTTATGAGTTTGAAAATTAAGGAATAATTCATATCCTTTGGACACCAATTTAACCACACGGCCCACAAACATATTTTAATGTAAATACAAAGTTTTGCTTAAAGTATTTAAAATGCTTTCGGAGATATCTCTTAAACAAATGGATGCCAGGAAAAATCCCAAACTATGAGTAGGTGGTCAAGGCTATGAGTGGTGAATCGTTCTTACCCAAAATTTCACCTACAAATACAAGGGGCACATACTAAAAACAAGGGACTTTTTGAAGTTAGTTTGAAAAAAACTTATAAATTTTAATGCATGATCCATTAACAGAACAATAAAGCAAAAGCATCTGTAGTTAAGCTAGTACGTTTTTCGCTTACACATAGGGAATAGTCAATAGATTGTGTACAGTGATCAGCCGTTACAAAAAGTACCGGCCACAGAAGCGACTATTTGACCAATATGATGCATGATAAACATATCTTGCAATTTAGTTATTCCTTTACTAGGCCTCAATATTTGTGAAGCAAAACGAGCATGGCATCTAATGTACAGCCACGTTTATACCTTTTCGAAATAGAATAAAAAGTCTCTCGAAAGGGGTTTTAACTTTGAATACTTTTGACACTGTATTGTACAGCTATGATTAAAATGACAGCAAGGAAAAACATGAATATTTGAATATTGGCAATGCAAAATAACTTGCTTTATTGAAAGGATACTTGTGAAAAAAACTAGAGTAAATTACATTAAAGAAGATTACAGAGAAGGCAGGACTAACCACTCCTGAAAACGGCAAGAAGACGCAAACTTCAATGGTGTGTTACGTTTCCATCACAGTACTGAAATGGATTTCTTAAAATCCAACAACTAACAAAAAAGGGGATGGGGTCCCAATTCCATGGTCTTACAAGACATTTCTTGGAAATGATACCTTACGAAATATTTAAATAGAATCTACTTCACAAGCAGCATCCGCCTGTCTAACGAGAACTCGCAATGTCTTTGAATGCGTAGGCATATATTTCTCTCTCTTGCTGCCGTTAGAGCTAATTTCAACCGCCTGGTTACCAAGTTAAAAAAATGTCGGCCATGAACAGAAAACTATGTCCCTAAAAAGATTATTAATAATTTATAACGGTTGCTAAAGTTTATGGTTGTGTTCATAACCTGAATTCAAAGTTCGAAATGAAATTTGTGCGACGGAAGCTTACATATCTTCACCTTTGAAAATCGGATCGGTGGAGAATGTGGACGCTCTTGATGAAACAAGGTCAGAATGGGACTTCTATTCTAAACTCTTCTTGCTTTATAAAACGGAATCCTCACCGCTCATATGTATTGAGAAAGACGAGGAGGAGAGAGGGGGAGGGGGCAATCGTATCCTCAGTCTTTATCCCTGAGTCAAAATATTGAATTTTCTGATCTTTAGTTTCTTCCAACTTGGTGAAGTTAGTTGAAAGCGCTGTTACTTCTTGTTGAGATCTTATTACCTAAGTAATAAAGAGTTGCATCATTTTTTTTTTTGTTGTAATACTGTAGGCCTACTGTGGCAACACTGAATTTACGATTTGCGTTTTAAAGGTCAAGAATCCTTCACAAGGTCATCCCACCTGCAACTTGATGTTGCCGAAAATGATGAGGGCACGACCAGCCATTTCCTACCGCTGGCCGATGTTACTATGTTATCCATTGTCACTGTGTGTCCAGCGCAATTTGCGAGCTTTTCCGTTTCACGGGGGTGCACAAAGTGCAAGCGAAATCAAAACTTTCTGTAAAAGAGTCGCAAATGAATATTTTGTAGGGTATCTGGTACAGAGGTACTAGGGGTGGGGAAGAGGTTGGGGAGCTCCCCAATTTTTGGGAGCGCAGGGGTTTTTTTGCATTAAACGAAATTTATGTCCAGAGAGTCCTTGCTTAACTGATTTATGGGCGAAACTATCCTCTTGCTATGGATGTTGTTAAAATGTGTTTTGTCGGTCAAAACACTTAAATAGCATATACGTTATCAATTTATTTCTGTAATAATTCCTTAATTTATTTCTATAACAATCAAAGCTGATCGTTGAGATTTCCTGACCTCTTTACTGCATTATAGGACAAGAAAGAACCTGACATCATTAAAGAGGAATATCTAAGAACTGATGGTGCTGGTGAAAATCGTTTAAGAGTGGTCGGGAGGTGCGACACATACCCTCTCCGGTAAGTGACTAAAAGATTCCTGGTACTACAAAACTTATAGATAATATTTAATAACGGAATCATCAGTGAAATGCCATTGACCGGTTTCGTTGCACCCTCAATCAATGTCATCGTGCAACTGATACATGTATGCTTTGCAGGTTTAAATTTCCCGCTAAAATTTCGACATGGTTTAACCAAAGCCGATGGAGGAAAGACCCTGGTACTTTACAAAGACCCTGGTTTAACTCTCGTACCTTAAGTCAACTGTAAGGACTCTCTTTTTGTCCCTTTTAGTCATTAAATCCTTGTCGGCCAGGATTGTCCTATGAGCATTCAGCAAGTCAGCTCAACAAAGCGAAAAACAGATACCCTGATATTGTGGCCTGTGAGTATCGTTGACGTTAAGCTTGTTGTATTATCATCTTCTTCCATAGAAACCAACAGTTCACAGTCCCATTAAATGCAATCAGCAGTTAATACTGTTACGTACATGTTACAAAGACGTTGATAAAACTTTTCACTAGCACACACCATCAGTTTTCGTTGAACTATAAGAATTGTTTGGTACTTGAGGCCATATCCAGCCGTGCACTTTTATGTACTCGTTTACATTAGCACGTTTTTCGATAGCATGCGATGACCAGTACTCGATCCAGAGTCACTTTAAGTTAAACGTTCTACTTTATTGGCGGCTTTTTCAACAATTTCTCGTATTTTTTTAATGATCACCATATCTAGTAGGACAAGCTTTTGACTTCTGATTCTGGGATGTTAGACTTGAAACTGAAATAGTCGTACTCAGTTTCCAGAATGATAGTTGAAATTGAAGTTGGATTGATTCAAAAGGAATTCGGAGTAGATATAACGACCAGTTATGCATCCGAAGCTTCATAAATCCTCATTCGTATATAATCAATTTTTGAAGACCTTCCCTCTCGATTAGTGCAACCCCCACAATTGAATTAACTGTGGGAGAAAAAAATTATGTAGGGGCAAACTTCAATTTTACTTTAAGAAATACGGTGGTTGCTTATGATGGCACTGAAGTCCAACTCACACATTATATCTGACTCTATGCTCATGATAACCAGATTTACAGGTCCTTTCTGCCTTGTGGATGTTCATAATCGGTTCTAAATTAGTTTGAGTTTTTAGAAGGAGATCTCGCCCCTGCAGTTTGATACTTACATTATATGGTATATCCATTGAGCTATCTCAAGAAACATCCTTAGAATACAGGAAATCTCAGTGGTAATGCCTTCTGGCTCCTTGTCAGTGACTGGAGCAAATATTATACAATTACACAATTTAACAACAAATGTAATGTCCAAGTCCTAGATAAGACCTGATGTGTTGCTATGCAGTGACACAGATCTCATCTGAAGACAGTTTTTCCAGATGACTAAAAAGCTAAATTGGCTAGATATACTTTTGAATGCTTGCTGACATTTACTTGGAGAAGCAGTAACAGGGAAGAAACTTTCTTGTTCTGCATTCTTCTGTTTAATTACTATGCCCACTTGATGTCTGAGGACAACATTTTTTCCTTTTTCAGGCCAGTCATGCCTAATGAGTTCTAACTGCAACTTATTGGTGGGAGGCCCGATCTTGGTGGGTCCCCCAGGGCCCTGCCCTTACTCTAGCACTTTTCTAAAGTCATCCTTATGCACAGGATTATCCTATTTCACTACACACTGCCATACATACGATATCCATGTGTTTGAAATTAGCAAATGTTATAACTTTGCTTTTGTAATGAAGTACATATACTTTCTATATAATAAAGTTGGAAATCTGAAGGGACTTAAATCTATTTCTACCTTTCTTCTTTTCAGTATCCTTGCTGTCTCCAATACTTGTATCTCCTGACCCAAACTTACTACTTCTTGAATGAGAACCTTCTGCATCATGAGATGAACTTTTACTTTTCTCTGTCAATGCCGTCGCCCTCTTGCCTCCCGACACACATCCGTAGCACATGCGTGTTACTATTATTAAATCATTTTCCTCTTTATTTGCCGGGAAAAAGCAATGAGAATATTATTACCTTGTATTGTAACAGCTGTTTTGTTGTACAATTTATGTAGGTGAAAAACATATGGTATTGAAGTATTTAAAAATAAAATTATGATTATGATGATGATGATGATGATTATATGTAATTTCACTTCATTACGCATGTATAATAATGCACTATGTCACATATTGCTGAGAAAAATATGATGATGTTTCGATGAAAATATTTTTTTCTCGTATGATTACCTCTATTGTAGTCCTTACTCACAAGCTCCCATTTTATTCACAAGCTCCCATATTATCAGCTTGTGACATATTTGGCAGCTAGGGAGGGCACTGGATTTATGACTCCCCACTTGTTAGGAACTTATAAAGTTTGTCCCCGCCTTTTGGTCTATCCAACAAAAGTATAATATGTTTTTGTTGGTTTGTTGGTTGATATAGAGCCCATACTCTTTATGTGTAGCATATTCTGTCGGTTTCCGCACATTTTGTGCAATATTTCTGTATTACGTTTTGTTTTGTTTTTACTGCATACCTTCCCCTTTTAGACCCATTCCGGCGCCGTTTACATTATTGGAGTTTAGTGGTTCGTCCGTACACAGTCTGATCTTGATTTTGCAATTCATTGCAGCCGTTGATTATGATGTGGACGCGGGCTCATAATCGGTTCAGCAGCGGTTGGGAATTGCTTAATGAATTTAATAAGAATAGAAGACTTGTATGATAAGTTGTCGATAACTTTCAGGACAATTTTGGACCGATTTGGGGATTCCTTGCCAACAATTTTGAGAGTGGCATACACGGACAACTTTGTCGACAAGGTGAAGGCCACTGACATTTTATCAATACAGCTACGTCAAAAGTACAGCAGGTACCGTTTTGAAGCAATGATTGCAAACAATCCAGGTTGACAATACCAAGAATTACCAAAACTAAATTTTGGGAAAATAATTACGAGACAGGGCAACAAATAACAGCCAATACAGTCATTTATCTAGTGTCAAGAAAGTAAAAGCTCTATTCTACATTCGGCTATCTATTTAGTGCATATTAATTGCAATGTACTTAAACACACAACTGAGTAAGAACTTAACACACTGCTATTGACACAACATGACACTTTAGCGCTTTTTTTCAATGGATGCCAAAGTACATTTCAAACTCTATGAATAAAATTATACCACATAGTGCATACTTTCTTTAGCCTTGAAGTTCTGAATAGGTAAATTTGTCATAGAAAATTCCACATCTAAACCTAATCTGTTTCAGAAAGATATTCATTAACTTATATGTTTTTTCTATTTACCCTAATACTGAGCTATATAAAGAGGCCTATTGTATAATGCACTTACAGGTCTAAAAAATGACTAAACTCAATGTTTTACTTTCAATTTGTAGAATTGATCATACAATTTTCCATAAAAAATATTGTTAAACTGTATGATACTATAATTTCTTTGCAGTAATCTCACATTGTTTTTACTCAGTTGATCACATCTTTATATCTATCTCTGGTGACAAAGACGGATTACTGACAAGCTGCTCACATGTAACATGGTAGGTACAAATACTACTCCCCCCAAAAAAGCCTGATAGATGAGTCCCCCTACCTCCATTTCTCTCTGGGTCTATGTTCCAACGTCTTATACTCTTTTGAAAAGCTATATGGACTTTGGGGTGAATTTCAGAAAAAATGTTTGCATTCAATAGTTGTCTTGCCCAGTTTATGTCTGAAGGATACTCCATATATTATCGCAAAACAGAGGTTATTTAGCATCTTAGTTGTTGTAGTAAGCACTATACATTTTTAATGAGGGTTGGAAGGTAGAGAATTATCAATGCTGTTAACTGTTAATCGAATTAGGTGTCGCTAATTATAAGTTTTTATATATTTTATTGATATCAGCCTTATCAATGTGAAGCACTAATATGCATATTTTTACTGTTTTTATTGCATTATCATTTGCTCCAGCTCTGAAAGCCAAAATTATGATGCAATTGAAAGTAAAAGATTTGTACCATGTCGGCAAAGTTGTGTGGATCTCAAGTACTTTCCAAATACACCAGAGACTTCGTCTATACACCAACTGAGGGTACTATAATACTTTTATTTTAAATTTATTTATTCATTGCCATGTTGTTTGTGTTTGTTTTTGGGTTGAAAAAACTCAAGTCCTTGTGAAGGTCATCTCATCTGATTCTGTGCTTAGTCAGTTTGGATAAATAGCTTAGTATAAATCTACCAAATACCTTACAACTTCACATCAATGAAATTATTTTGTACAGTATGCAATGTGCAATTTAAGTCTTTATCTTCATGGGTCTTGGTGGATGAACTCCTTGCATAGTTTTCTCTGCAGAAGCACCTGTCTCTTAATGTTTTGCAAAACCTGCTGTTGGATAAGGGTGCAAACGTTTTATTCTGAGGTTAGAATCAATGTAATGAAATGCAAAAATGAAGCCAGGTTTTAACCCCAATTTGGTTAGCTTTTTGAGTCCTATTAAACAGGCAAAGGGTATTATTTAGCCTCATGTTTCAAATTTATTAATCAAGCCCAGAAATCATTGGAAGTCTATTGTATAACATCTGACTTGATTTATGCAGTTGCCAATAGATGTCAAGGGTAGTGCGCATTTTTCTCTGTCTTCGTTATCACTGCTCTGTGGCCCTATTGACCGTATTGAGCACTTTATTGCCGAATGCCAATTTTCGCGCATTACTACATACATACATACATACATACATGCATACATCCATACATACATACATACATCCATACATACATACATACATACATACATACATACATACATACATACATACATAACTGCTATTGGCTCCCGTGTGATCAACAATCTTTTCTCAACCCAGCAATTGATACATGGAGTGACAAAGCTACTGCCGTTATATTCAACAATCTTGCTTGTTGGAAGGCGGCGTTCCATAAAATCTTCTTTACGGTGAGCTGCTCATAAGACACCACCCACCAATGCCCTTCATGAACATATGCAAGGGTTGTACAGGAATCGGCAGAGAAGCACAGAAATATGCTGGGAGACATTTTCGGCTGATTACGACTGCTTTAGAACAACGCTACCCGACATGGCATCACAAAGAGAAAATAGAACAAAGAAAAACAAGAACACTTTCCACCAGTAGGTAGACCTTGTGTGCAGAGGATTTGCGTGTGACAAGACTTTTCATCCAATCCTGGTGCTGCCTTCTACAAGACTGAGAGATACTGCTAAAATGCATATTTTGGTCTGCCAAAACAAAGTGATCATCAAACAAAGTTTCTCATCAAAATTGGTTTTATTCTAAAGGGTTACACGAATTTGGGAAGAAGAGGTATGCTCGCCCTTTTAGGCTTTTAACAAAAAGTATACATACGAAAAACCAATGTGGAAGTTTCGAAAGAAGCGGACACAAAAAGGCTGCTGGTCGACAAAATTCGGAAAGACAAGCAACATTTTTTGGCCATTTTATGAGAAAAGAAAGTCTCGAAAATCGTGTAACAACAGCAAAAATTGATGGAAAAAGGTGTTTGGTGTTTGGTGTTTGGTGTTTGGTGTTTGGTGTTTGGTGTTTGGTGTTTGGTGTTTGGTGTTTGGTGTTTGTTGTTTGGTGTTTGGTGTTTGGTGTTTGGTGTTTGGTGTTTGGTGTTTGGTGTTCGGTGTTTGGTGTTTGGTGCTCGGTGTTCGGTGTTCGGTGTTTGATGATGTTTGGTGTTTGGTGTGTGTGTGTGTGTGTGTGTGTTTGTGTGTGTGTGTTCGCCCGCTCTTTCTAGGGCCAGATCCATTTTCCGTTAAAGCTGATAAGTTACATGGTTGAAGGTTTTGCGTGTCCGCCACAGGCTATATAAATGTGGCCTTTAAAGATTGTTGATGAAAAGCATAAAAATGTTGCTATACACACTATAGAAAAAGGACAGATAATAATGATGAAATATTAAATATATCACGAGAGAAATGGTGATGGCTTTCTAATTGAAACTTCATTTGCTAATTTATGATTGATCGTTTGAGAAAAAATATATTTTTGCAACATCCCCCTACATTGTACAGTTTGATCATGTACCTTAATGTAGCGTGTAACTATACTAATTAAAAGTGAGTATAAAAATAACCTAATGAGCTTGATTGACTGTTTTAATGGATAATCTGTTAAGTTTCATCAATACATTAGCAATTATGTCAATAATAGTGGCAAGTATTTCCCCAATGACACGTCACATAACACAAGGCATCTCTGTTTACTTCTTTTTTAATTGGCTTACCCAATAAATACGACAAAGGAGTGTTATAACATACCATTAATTGGCATACAATCCATACAATCAAGCATACAATTGGCTTGCAACATGCTTCCTAATTCTAACTGCTAACCGAAGCCACAAGCAGCGAAAGAGAAAAACATTGACTTTAAACCTACTAGTAATGCAACTGTTCTAAATTTTGACTGCCTTGTCATTCTTATACACACGACTATGTTATTGAAAAGAATGAAAAGGAATTTGTTTTTTAATTGGGTCTAGGATTAATCACTGATTGGTCAATAAAATAATACTAATCAGGCAGTCCAAATTCTGATGCTCTTTTAGGTCAGACAATTCTGATATTTGTTGATACGTTCTTCAAGGATGACTTCGTGCCTCGGACGATTCCTAAAGTGGTATTCATTGAAGTGCTGTAAGTTGCACCACGTGGTGTCTAATTTATCTACAACAATGACATGAACAGGCCAAGCAAGGTGAGAGCCGTGTTGGTTTTAAAATTGGTTCTATCTTTGCTGATACTTGTGAGTCTAAGGGTTATCAATTGGGCCATACATTTTTCTTTTTTAAAAGACAAGAAGAAGCGTCATTAATATTCAGGAAAATAACACAAGTATTGCTACACCACGCTTTTATAATAATCAGAGGTTCTTTTTGAAACTTATTCAGATGTACAAACCGTAGTCAAGAAGACACGATGAAGACAAAGATCAAGTAATCATGTTACACCATTTGACAGCAGACTGTTGCTATAATATAGTCACGGGAACGTCAGTGCCAGGATTAGGGAAATTAAGCAGGTCCAGTGTAAATTTAGTAGCAAAGTAGGGAACTGACAGAAGGGCATGCTAATCAAATTGATAACGACCATGATCAGTTTCTACGAGAAGAAGGTAAGAAAATAAAGATTGGGAACCCTGGATGGCAAAACCAGAATTAAACTTAACTGCATTATGACAAACAGACCGAAACGCTTTACTAATGTAAAAATCCAAAACAGACTAAGTTATGGCAGTTAACACAGACAGAGTGGACATTGGGAGTGGTAAGCATCAACGTCGGAAAGAGTAAATAGAATACTTCGTTTCGCTTTGTTTGTGTTCTTGTTATTTGTGTGTTCATAATAATTGTGACAAACGTACCACACAAATCCTTATTATTTTGGCTCTTAAGAACATAAAAATGTTTCCTTGCCTTCTTTTTTATCAAGTACATGACCCAGAATTCATTACATGGACCAACAGGACGGCACGCCAGCTGTATTGGAATCTCTTGTTCTCTTTTTTCTTTGCAGATACTAAATTGATATAGGCTATATCAATTTAGTATCTGCAAAGAAAAAAGAGAACAAGAGATTCCAATACAGCTGGCGTGCCCAAATTGACCATAAACAGGAATTTATTTGTTTTTAGTATGCTCTTGTAAAACTGATATTGACCTCGTACCTTACGAAAAAGACTGTATATTGAAACAGAGTTGTAAATGGCTCAGTATTTAATCGGGATGAGAATGGGAGGAAACCGCGTTTGTCTGTGTGTTACACGTTTGGGTTTTAAAGGTTGGGAGTTGTTGAATAATGCCTTGACAAGACAACTACTTAGTAAAGTGCATGGCGTGTTTTGTGGGTGTATTTTAGTGTCGATTTAGTAGGATAATAGTACACGAGAGAGACTTTGCTATTTACAAGCTTCTCTAAGTTTTTGTAATTAGTAAGTGTAGGAATTTTGGATTCTTTTTTAGCTCGTTATTGGAGCTTGATATTTCATTGACCTCATATCTATAGTTTAAGTGTTGTTAGGAGGAGACGTTAACAACTCATGACGCTTGCGTGAATTTTTCCAATCCTTGCCTTTCTTTGCAGTCCTATAACTTTCATCTCCTGTTATACCTAAACACGTCAAATTATATCTTTCAAAATTCTGAGCCTGTTAAAACCAAGATGTTTGACCCGCTAAGCCCCCGTCTCCTTAGCCCGAAACCTTGCGAAAATCTTAAATATGCGGACATAAGCACTGAAAGATGGGAAGAGCTGGCAGCTGATCAAAATACGCGGAGACTGGTCGTCACTTTACTATTTGACTAACGTTGGTCTCGCCAATTTTGAAAGACTGCTTGCATTAGTCACACTTTGATAATATAAAAACAGAACAACTTACAACACAAACTCAAACATCACGTACAAGAGAGCAGCCGTTGGTAACGTCATATGATGATCGGATCAAAGTCATCAGTCAACTTACTAACAGAGCATATCAGAGTCAAAATCTGTAATCTACAGTCTTCACAAACGACGTGATGATAATGTTGGAGCGTACATATTTATTTGCGTAAGGCAACAAAAAAATCCTGGAAAGCAACGGTTTTCTTACCAGCCCATTATCTCGTCTTGTATAGACTTGTTTTTCCTCTTACTTTTTAACTGTGGCAGAAATTGTTGCCCATGAGTAATAATAGATATAGTACCTTCATGACTCCATTCACCTCTGCTGGAGGATACCACTTTGTAGTTACTTGAAACAAAGATGATTTGAGTATCACAGCTAATATCCAGATGGCGACTGACGTGGAAGAATTCGTGACTGATGTGTGATATATAACTTCTTCAGTTGACGTAGTTAACGTCTGATGTGGTCAGCTCTTAGACTCGTATGCACACAAATAATACAACTTCATGTTTACGTGACGGCCGTCAGGTCTTTCATGTGAAACGGGTATATAAGAATACAAGTATTGTCTTTAGTAGCTTTATTGCTAAAGTAATAAGTTTAAAAGGGTTAGGCGTTTTGTGTACATTAAACCACACAAGATTGCTGTCAAACGTACCAGGAGTGTTTGGCATTCAGATATTGACATACAAAGCAAGAAATAATACATTATAGTTCGTTTATCCTGTTTAATTTGGAGATAACTTTGGTTAAGACTGCTGCAATATCATTTCAGGTATTAATTTTGCTCAAATAAGACATTGGTAGTGTATATCGAATAGTGTACCAAAATATCAAGAAAAAGTTCTTTTATATTTACTTTACCCCTTTTCTAGCACGGAAGTGGATAGGCAGTGGATAGTAACTGGTGTCATAAGTAATAACTACATTATTAGCAAGCTATCTCAAGAGCAATGAATGCTAACTTTAAAGCATTTTGTATACTTTTGAAAGGAGTTTTATAAAGTTAGTCATCACCCGTGTTCAGACCTTCAAAGCATCTGTAAATCAGGGAGGTCACGCAAAACATTAACATCCAACAAGATACTTTCCAGACAAATTTTGGTCATCTTCTTGACTTGCGTGCTGTCATGTTCATTTCGTCGTTAATGCTCCTTTTTGTAACCTTTAGTAAGAATTATGAATCTCCATGTGGAGTATTTGGGACACAGAGTGAGATCTAGAAGATGGAATACAAGAAAATCCTATGAAGAATGAATATGCCAACTCCTCCTGCATTAGTTTCAGGTATCACACAAAGTCTCTTTTGAGGACCGACGTTAAATATTCTACTATCTATATTCGATCTCACTACGATCGATACCAACCCCATGACATTGCTAAAGACATCAAAGCGGCGTCAAAAGCGACTTTGGAAACAACTACTTAATAGGAATTATTCACAAACATATGCAGTTTTGAACTGAAATTTTACTCCACTCTTATGTAAATAACGTCTTTGTTCATGCAAATACTAAAAACGATCTCTTACTCCTTAGGTAAGTACCAGGTCGTCGTATTGACAGCTTTGTATTCTGTTTATATAATCAGCGAAAACTTGCACATTTCTAATCGATGCCATAGCTATAGATGATCACTCTCGTGCATACATTTTAAGTTATTTACCTCTCGGTGTGGTTTGTATCCAGGTGCACACAGGATGATGCGCGTCACATTGTCTCGTTCATCATTGGTACACTCTAATAAACCCGAAGCTTGGACTTCCTTAGTTACGTGGTTGCAACGACATTCTGTTTTTAAGAGTATTTACAAGGGTTTCAAGTTTTAGAATAACCACCTGTAAAGGTTCTCCGTCGACAAAATATAGGGTCTACGTAAACGCACCTTGTTTGATACTTGCAATAGTGTAAACATTTTCCCAGTTGCATTTTGAAACGCCTGTATTTGGAGTGTCGTTGCCACCTCGTAACCAAGATCGTTATGGTAGAACGAAAGTTTCGGTTTAATCGCGTATAAGCATGGTTTTTTTGCAAAAGAAATACCACGGTATAAATGATAGTTGGGATGTCTCGTATATCTAATGTGTCCAACATATGTAGTAGGTAGTTCTACATTTTTTATATGAAGGTTCATATGTGCTTAGCATATAAAGGTTTATAGCAAATGAGAAAATATAGACTGTTTTTGTTTCTAACAACTATGTTGGGTAAACCCTGCAATTTACCATGACGTATTAAGATGCTAAAATAGAGAGTAAGAAAGGCATGCATGATTTGGTGTCTACATGCAAGGCGTGTTCTTTTCGTACATTTAAGTAGGAAAGGTCTTTTTTGTACTTCCTACGTTTACAATAAACCAAAGTAAGTTAATGGTGATTAACACAGTTTCAAATTTTCTTTGTAGTTTTGTTATTGGACTTTACATTTCATCTCTTACAGAATATATATATATATATATATATATATATATATATATATATATATTCTCAGCAGACACATTGTAATTATATATAATTTTCAAAGAGTGGAGCATTATCAAAATAGCTTGGGTGCCTAATAGAAGTAGGGCTTTGAATAAACGGCAGGGTTGGAAAAATCCCAAAATGGTAATAAACGGGGCGGTTGGACTAGACGGGGGTGTGTGTGGAAAATGACCAAAAATGTAATAGACGGCGGGCTTGGACAAAAAAATGTAAAAAAGAGTCAAGAATCAAAGTTTAGAATCAACTGCAGCTTTCTAAACGTAGGGTAATAAATACACCACGAACAATAGTCAGTTATTCGAAGTCATGGTAGTCTCCTACATGCCTTCCAAGATTTTAAAAATGTTCCCCCCATCCTCCTGCTCAATTAATAGTGTTATTGCTATCATCTGTAAAGATGGATTGATTCACACTAGAGGCGTCATCGAGCAGTGCGTCACAAGGTAGCGCGTCACCATGCGTCAAATGGTCATGCATGATGAATTTGTTTAACCCCGGAAAGAGCATCTTTCGACCGTGAATAACTTTGAGAGAAGAGGGGTCGACTTGTGTTGCCTTCAAGTTAGCTTCGATTTTACACGGACGTTGTGTTAGCTTCTAGGGATACAAATACAAGTTTCCAAATTCTGGTACTTTCAGCCGCAATGACCGTAGTATTTCAACTTGATGACAAACTTGGATTGACATTTTCGGTAAAATATACTATAAATACGTAATATCACCAACGGTTTTATCGTTTCGTCCTGTCACAAATTAGTTTAAAATCTACCCGAAATCCAAGAAAATTAAACAAAAATTTAATGAACGGAATGATTTAGTCCGAACCTTTTTCAACTTAACGCACCATGCAAATTCTTTTGTTCCTTGATATTTATAAGCGCAGCAGCACTTAATCGAAAACTTCTTAACTGTTTAATAATTAGAATTGTCGTTTACAATGACCTCAAACACCTTCCTGTTCTCCAAAACTGAGGAGTGTCAGACGAAAAAAGCTTTTAAGTACACAATATTTTCGCTATTTCGTGCAATATTCTTGTTTTGTACCACTAACAAAGTATTCGATATTGTAGACCAACTATTAGTTTTTACGTTACAATACTTCTTGTCATTAAGACGTTCGTAAGAAATGTATAGCTACTAAGACCATTAAACCCAAAACAATACTCAGATAAATAACAATTACTTACTGAATTTCTACAAAATCCTTCAAGTTTTCTGACATTCCGATATATTTACAAAAATTCTGCGTGTAAGAAACGTTCGTCAGAACTACTTTCTTCTTGTACAACGTCCCAATATCAAAGTCCTACAAAAGATGAACAAACCCCGCAATGTTGTGACATTAGCTGGAAGTATTTTGAGCAAAAACTAAGAAAGGCAATGCTACGTTTCTTGGAAGGCAATTTGCTCCTAGAAGCCATGTAGCCATTTTCATGCAGTAGTAGCCGCAAGGCTTATTGTATTATACATCCGATGTTGCATTGAGTTAAGGCAGGTGTTCAATACCGAGTCACCCATGAGGTAGAGTTAGGGGTCTTGGAGTGTAAAATTTGCAAGGAAATCCTTCAGATTTAGCCACATACAACATCCTATCGTACTAATAACTTGTAGGAATGGTCTACATTGACAAAACGGACACAAAATTTTAATATAATACTATCTTTAATTCGTGGTTAAGTTAACACGAAACCGTCAATACTAAAAAGTCAGCAGCAAAATGTAGCATATAGTTCATGATAAAAATGCAGTATGCGAACTGTGTATTGCAAGCATGTACAGTCAATAGTTTGATGCAACGATCTACACTATATTCTTACAGCACTGCTCAATGCCAGTGCTTACTCATGCGTAAGAAAACGAAGGTTAATTGTCAGCCCGGGCAGGGAAGATCGGAATAAAAAATTATGACGTGATCATTTGATTTCATCACAACTCGCTCTGAAAGTTGGATTTTCAAGCGGAATGTGTACCAAATTGTTGAGTACAACCTTTACAAGCTGTCCAAATTGTTTTGGATACGATTTTGTACCCCATGCACCAGCAGGGGGTATTCTGATATCAACTGTTTATCGGGGTAATGCGACATTCATCCCCCGGATATATACCCCCCGGACAATCACGTCCTGTGACATCAACCCCCGCGATATTCAGCCTCTGCGACATTAACCCCCTATGATATTCACAAAACCTCCCATATAACGTTAATGTTGAGGAGGGTGAATATCTCGGGGGGTTAATGTCGCAGAGTGTGAATATCGCGGGGGTCTAATGTCGCAAGGGGTGAATATTGCGGGAAGTTAATGTTGCAGGGGGTAATTTTCTGGGGGGTGAATGTCGTAGAATAAGCAGTGAATAATAAAAATGCGTATCAAGTATTAAATCCTATCGGGTACCATGTAACTGAAGCTTCAAGTGCCTCTTAAAGCCCACGTTTGACGTACATCCTATGCTACGCTTCTTAAAATACAGTTGCTACACAAGGAAACAAGAAAGCATTGAATCCCTATTTTTATTTCCTAATAATTTCATTTTCATTCAGTAACAAAATGTTTTCAGTTTAGATCCCTCTTCCTGTATCTTGAGGGGATTAGTTGCTTTGCAACGACATTTCCCTCCTGTATTCTGCTAGTTGGCTTTACTTTTATTCCTTGTGTTCCTGTTAACTTCTGTTTTTGATGTTCGTCTTATGATACCTAATATTTAGCTTTTGTATGTAACTCCTTCACACATGGCGGCTGAGTCCCTATTCCTGTTACCTATGATTGTTTTTAATCTCAATCTTTACCTTAATCCCTGGCAGCACGTCTTCCAACGAGAGAAAATTAAGCTCTTCCAGTTCATCAAACAACTAGCAGAAAACGTACCTACATAAAAGGCTCGGAGAAGCAATATTTCTGCGGTGGAGAAGAAATCGTGTTTTTCATATTTAGGATTTAGAATTGGGAGCAATGCTTACTTGCAAGTCTAAGATCAGCTGAAACCCCTAACGGACTTAGGCACAAGTTGAACAATGAATTCTTTAAGCAATAGAAGAGGATCAGTGTCAATATTTTTAATCTTCGCCCTCAGAAAATCAGAAATAGCAAGGTGGAAACTCTTTTCCTTTTCAACGACATTGCAAAAAGCCATCAAGTAAGTAACACCTTCTATCAGAGTTAAGTCGTATTATTTCATTCCAGAGACGATGATTTCTTGAGAATTAAAAAACATCTTTAAAAACATTATTTGTAAGATATTCTCGGTTTAGCAATTATAGCGATGTCCACTAAACTTACCTCACCAAAAGTATACATGTTTGGAGAGTGATGCTGTAATAGAATTGAACCAATATGAAATGAGAAATTGTGCAAGAGATTTCATTTAGCCAATTTTACACCAGCCTAGCTGTAGTTGACTTGAAAATGTCTTTAGAATATAGAACATTGTCAATAAAGTTTCCATTTTTTGCGTTTTTTCCAGAGTTATTTGCCTGTGAGCTACACATTTTTTGAAATAAGCATTCGATTTTCAGGGTCAGGTCTAAGGTTCCTAAGGGTATGATACACTTTCAGGGCTTAAGTTGCTTAACAGGTTGCTAAGGCTATTCTTTCTCTGTGATACCGAATCATGAAACCACCGAAAAATTTCACACACGTCCACACATTGCCAAAACTAAAGTAATAAGGTACCCTAACGCAAAACATTCCAAGTCCCCCAACCCCCAATCCCCTTATAAATATGAGAGGGATCCCTGTTTGTAACGACCTATCCTAGTTTATTGCAATCCTTAATTCGCATATTCCCAGTCTCTTTACATATTTTCGCGTGTCATTTACAGGTTAATAAATGGTTTTCTGAAGGATTACACATAAATTGAAGGATTGCAAGCCTATGGTGCTTTTCTTTTTTTATAGGTTCGTCCCTTGCTTATTAACTGACGGCTACCTTTATTGCATTGATGGATATTGAGAGGAAATCTTTCATAACAATGCCAGAACGTTCCCTCCTTCTATCCAAAACTATGTAATGGTCAAAAATATCAATAGTAAACCATAGAAAAAAACAAGCTTGGGTGATAAGCACACCAGTTTATGACATATAAGCTTATTCAAATAACAATATAAAAATAATCAAGGCACATCAGGACAGAGTGGATTGTTGAAATTTAACAACACATTTTGTTAGCAAACGAATTGTATCTCGAATTCATAGGATTAATGTAAAAGTAATGCAAATTAGAGAAGGATTAAAGTTCTAAAAGAAAGTATGCGAGCTATCTATAGAGCCTATAGAGGCTTTCAGGAATTATGAAATGCAAAACCAAGCTAATATAAAAGCTAATCCTTTCTTTTTGAATGGAGCTCTTTGGGCGCTATTCGCGTAAAAATTTCTTATCATCAAAAAAATTGTACCATTAAAGTATTACATGTCCTTGCAGTCTTCACGGTAATAGAAAAAAAAGCAATATCAGCAAACACAATGGGTGTTAAAGTAATAGCAGTGGTGGTGGTGGTGGTAGAAGTAGTAACAGTAATAGTAGAAGTAGTAGTAGTAGTAGTAGTAGTACTTGTTGTTGTAGTAGTAGTAGTCGTAGTAGCAGTAAACGTTGAAGAAGTAGAGTGGCAAAGTGGACCTCACCTAGACTTTTAATTGATGCAGGGTGGACATAAATTGTATTAAGACTGCTAATCATTAGATTTTGGCTGATTTTCAAGAAAATATCTGATGCGAGTTTGAAAATATTCAATAACAACCTTACCAATACCTTACCAAGAGGGGTCGTGGGTGTAGGAGAGGATAATTAACGATTTGACAAAAAGTACCCAGGGTACTTTTGGAATTCCAAATGTCAAACTTTCCCTTGCGGTGTGTATGCCTTTCTCACTTATAACTCTACTTTTGGTGATCAAATACTTTGTTTGTGGTACAAAACAAGTATATTGCACGAAATAGCGAAAACATTGTGTATTCAAAAGTTTCTTTCGTCTAACACTCCTCAGAGTACTAACGTCAGAATGACCGAAATGGAATGTGTGAAAGAGTATACCCAACTAATTGGTCAAAAAACACAAGCCATTCAAGCAGTCCAATTTCTGACTTTATCCTTCCAAATACAGTTCATGTTACATGTTCTGAGATTTTAGGACGATGTTTGTGTTCGGTCATTTTGGTGAAGGAAAGAAGGAATTGTAACATATTTTAATTCACATTATGTGGGCACTACGTTTCGAAGCTTTTATTTCCTTTTCAGACATTTTATGACCAGTAGACGATGTTGCAAAAACAGCCCAGATTCTTTCTGTTACATTTGTGAAAGGTTTACGTACTCTTCAAAGAGATATGTCACACTTTAGTAAAAAGGCTTATCTGGCATATTTTTGAAAACCCGTGGGAGATCAAGAAAAGCCATGGGCTTGCCATGCTGTTTGCTCCATTTGTTACAGCTTCCTTCATGCACGGGCCAACAAGAAGGCAAATCGTCACTTAAGATTTGGAATACCTATGGTGTGGTGTGAACCATCAAATCTGAATGCAGATTTTCCATTGGCTTGTTTACGTAATAAAACAAAAGAAAACCACTTTGTTGTAAAATGCCACAATCTTTCATTATCTATGCACGACGTTTCGGCACTCACAGTTGCCATTATCAAGTGATATTAAACGTTTTACAGCGCAGCTTAATAAACTAGTCGGAGAATTTGTAAAAAGGAATGTAAAATGAGCACGGAGGAATTAAAATTCATAGCGAGTTAAAAAGAATATCCTAATACAATAGCTCGAGAGTAAAGAAATATAAGCATGTACCGTAGTCAAGGAGTGGGTGGGATAACTAAACAATTATTCACAATTGAAAACTGTATGGTGGAAGCTTGTTTATCAAGTAACGAAAAGGTGCAAGCGCTATGTGATGAATGAACGTCGCGTTCAGCTCCTTGTTTATTACTGATAGTGCTCTCTCGCTACAGGCTGACTGTTTGGTTTTCTCATCAAGTGCGAGTTGTCAGACATGGTTACATATACATATTTTATCCGATAAGTCTTAGTTGTCGTAACCAGTGGCGGCGCCGGCTATGGGGCTAGTGGGGCGCAGCCCCACCAAAAATTTTTAAAAGTAGGGTTTTAATTTTGGCTTTATCTTTACTCTCTATGTTAATGCTAACATCCCCTCAAATTTCAAAGATTGATGACCTTCCTTTCTCGTTCATGTCGTTTGTCTGGCTGTCTTCTGTACATAGAATAACATTTCTTGTCTAAGCCAAGCCAGTCCAAATCTTGAGGGGCTAGCCCCAAGCCGAAAGAAAATCCACCAATCATTTGTTGTAGAAGTATCGGGTATTCAAATGTTTTCTGTCTTCTGATTGGTTAACTCAGCCTAACATGTATTCATTTGGAGCTACTTGAATCTGGTGTCCGGACACTTCCCATCCCGGACCAAGGGCGGGGGAGGAGGCTAGGCCATTTGATGTTTAAACTGTTATAACTTTCACAACTTAAAAGGTTTTAATTTGGATTTTTTAATCTGAGAGCATTGCTGAACTATTCATCAAAGACAGTGTTATGTCCAAGTGAACATGTTTTGTTAGCTTTGGCCAATTTTTGCGAAAAACCAAAGGTCTTTGTTTTGAAAATCTGAAATTTTTGAAAATTGAAAATTCTCGAGGTTAGATTGAAATTTGACTAAACGTCGTTCCATAGCAGAAAAATGTGTATCATCGAAGTCAAATTAATCATCAGTGTTTGCTCTAAACATATTACTAGCTATAACTGATTAAGGCAAAGTTTTGATTGACAAAAAATGATAATTGAATGATTTATTTATGAAGAACGTCGCAAAAATGTGTGAAAAAAATCTAATTTACTTCTTTCCGGGTTTTGGTAAATCACTTCCTGCTGCAACACATTAATTCCGATTAAACGTTAGTTATTAACTTATGATTATTATAATATTTTAGGTTGCTTAATTTCCTCAAAAAATGTTAAATTTGATATTAAAATCACGCCTAAACATGTAATAATTCGGAAAAATCACATTTAAACACCTTGAATACACAAAAAATGACGTCATAACTATAAGAACAATAAAGTTTTTGGACAAAACTTTTTCACTAAAAGATGCTCAAAAAGATTTCAGAAAAAGTTGCGAACTTGCAGCACAAAACCTATGTGGTTACCCCTATTTGACCACGGGCCTCCTACCCCTATTTGACCACAGGGGGGTTCAGGGGGCCATCCCCCAAGATTTGCAAATCTCAAATTTTTTCCGTGACCACTTTTCAGCTTTATCAAAATTGAAATTGATTGCGACGTACATTGTGTCACATTCACAGCAAGATATGCAGTTCAATACAATGAGAGGTCTTTCTAGGTTTTGGTTTCATTTAAAACCCTTTACTGTCATTTTCAAAGTTTCAGAGATAGAAATTATAGAAATCTATTGTATAGTTACTGTGATGGCAGACACCCTAAAAGTGCAAATCTAAGCAATAGGGAGTAGTTATTAGAAGACGCTGATTTATTGTTACGAAAGATGAGGTACCGTCGAATAAAAAAGGGAAAGTCGTACCTAACATAGTAAACATGGCTCGTTAATAATGTCCTCTTTCGATGACGAAGGTTAAGTTCCTAGTTCAGATTGATTAAATTTGAGGAATATGGTAGCTCAGTCTTTTTAACTCTGGTAGTTGATACCAGCTGATCTTAGGGTTTCCTTTTATCTTTGTTCCTTTCTCCCTCACACTATTCAGAAACAAACATGGAAGCTGTGTTTAATAAGACGGTCATAAATTCTGGACTTTGTCTTAATTTACAGAACAGAAGTAACTTATCATTATTTTCACATTATTTGATAAATGATGAATGAATTGCAGTGAAAGCGAATAAAATTTTGTCTCCTTCCATCACCTTACTCTATCTGTACCTTACTCTACCCTACTATTGTGGATATGAAGACTTACGCTGCTGTCACATCAAAGCCAAAGAAAGTAAGTTTGAACTCTTTAAAAGCAACAAGCACTGTACAATGACTCTGCTCGTTCTCAATACATTTTATGGTTCAGGGATTTGATTTTCTTTACATACATGGTCACACTACTCCGTGTAGTGTATGATGCTTCATAACAGTAACTCTTGTCATTCTTTCAGTGCCTTTCTAGTGCCGTAACAAGTAGGTCCCCGGTGGTGACATATTTTCTATTTCTCTAGTGTTCTTTTCGAAACTTAAATCATAGAATATGTGTACAGTTTATGTGCCCTCGTCACTTAACGTTTCGTATTTGTGGCCGTTGAATGCCCAACTTCACACAATTAGTGACTATTTTGACTCACTGCTACTTTTACCGGAAGTTCAAGGGATATAAGACCGCCAACATTTCTCAATTTATAGTTGCTCAACCACGTTTTGTTTTAAAAAAGCGGTCTTTTATGTTTTAGTAAACTCTGATTGCATAAGAAGGTAATCTTGTGGTATTGATGTAACCCTCTTTAAAATTTTTGTGAACCACAACTTTTAAACGGCATCTTATTTCATATGATATGTACCTTAATCCGATAAACTGCTCCAGCGAACACGTAGGCTACCTTAGGTAATAGAACTTAGTTGTACATAGTCATGGGTATCAGGGGAATATTTTCCCGGAAGCGATGAAAAGTTGCTTCATTTGGGCGTGACTGAAAGGAGAGATTAGAGAGATGTAAGGGGATAGGGGACAGTTAAGGCCTCAAGAAGCTACTTGTTAGTGTTATAGTCTGATGAAATGCTGTCTTAGCATTCTAGAGACGTTGCCTTGTACGTTAACTTAGGAATGAGAAAGTTAGGGTTTAAACAGTCTTTATATTTTATTAAGAGGCTCCATACCAATAAAGCTATAAATGTATCAATTTGACAGGTCGATCCACTTTTATGTGCTGCACTCTGAGTATTACTTTTTAATCGTTAGAGTTTGCTGGATGAGCATGAA
This sequence comes from Alatinidae sp. Z8VKAUB7J3, assembly GCA_010016025.2. Lineage (NCBI taxonomy): Eukaryota > Metazoa > Cnidaria > Cubozoa > Carybdeida > Alatinidae > Alatinidae sp. Z8VKAUB7J3. The sequence goes on along the minus strand of JAAAKM020073195.1, from coordinate 183,688,689 downwards.
TCAGCACATGGTATACAAGAAAGACGCTTTCACTTTTTGGAGTATTTTGTTTCAACAGGAAAGATTTTCATATTTATAATCGGATTACAAAATGAACTTTTACTATTTATCTCCTATTGGGAGAGGAAAACCTTAATTAATAAATAGGGGAGTTATAGTACTTATAAAAGTGTGTCGTGGGAAGGAGGCTAAGCCCACGACAATCTGGATAATCTAGTTTGGAACAAGGCTTCTTTAACTGATCTTTTTAAATCCCTAAGTATTTTGCAAGCATGCAATCCCTGGAAAGGTCAAGTTGGTAACCTGAAAAGGATCATCTCGCAGTTTAAAATTTTGTTAAAATTTTGTTAATTAAAATATTAAAAAATAAAAAACAGTATTCCCAAGGGGCAGTGGAGTTTTTTTAATTGGGGTTAGCAACTAACACTCGACAAGGTATGAACGTCTGAGATGGTTTGGCCATGTTAAAAAGAATGAACCTAGAGTCATGGCATCGCAGAATACTATCTTTGGAAGGGGAAGCGAAATTCCAAGGGCTCCCTAAAAAGCAATGGCTGGACAACATCAAGATGGATATTGCTTCATTGAAGATCAAGGAAGAATTACCAGCTGATCGTGTTGCCTGGAGAAGAGCCATCCAATCTCCACTGAAGAGACAAAATGGCGTCCAATCGCAGTTGCTGGGAAAAGAAGACGTTAAACTGTGCAGTAAATAAGTAAGTAAGTAAGGAAGTAAGTAAGTAAGGAAGTAAGTAAGTAGGCCTAAGTGAGTAAGTAAAAGGAAACTGACAGGTACCACAACGTGTCCAAGGGTGGCCTGTAGGTACATCCAATGCAATGCCGTCTCATGCTGCTCTCTACTAAAAGCTTTGCAATAGGATACAGTTAATACTTATGCCCAGGAGATGGTTCTCTGAAAGAAAAGAATATCACTCTGGCTATAGTATATTTCCCTTGTAGGAAGTGGAGTCCACCAGTTCGTCGTTTCCGCAAATATCTTACATGACACGTGGCATCGAAAGTACTCAAATTTCTGCTATTCACTTATTGCATGATCTTTAAATTGCTTGATATAGTAACCAACCCATTCAGTAAATAAAAAAAGGGGAATCGTACAATTACACTGTAACGTGGTTAATAAATATACTTAAATCAGTGTCCATCCGTATTTTACTCTATGGGTTTAAGTAGCTTTTTCTAAAGCGACATAAAGGATGTTTCTTTTCTTTGGAAGATGAACGTTTGAAATACGAAAGCTACTGCAGTATTTACATAATTTCGGAATAACACGAACAATTTCATAGAATCGGGAGTGGCTGGTAAATAGGGGTGAACTATTTTATAACTTCCTAAAATTAAAGGGCCAGTGGTAAATGCAGGGGGGGGGGGGAGTTTCAGCAAAGAAGAGAACTGAAAATGCAAAGCGTCCTCCAAGTCCCTCATATGGTCTTATCCCCCCCCCCTTTCACGTGAACACTTAAAGGAAATCCCCCTATCTGCCTAAAGCCCAGTCGATTAATTTAAATTTGCTTTACCTTAACAAAACTGACTTTCGTTATATTTGAAATATGAGAGAGACTAAAATTATTAGAAGAAAGCAATAGTTTAAATTTGATAGTACAATAATATTGGTGTGCCCTATAACACGGAGTCAAAGATTTACGCCAAGTGAATATCGTAAAAGTGGGAAAATGAAGGTCTCATGGTATTCACATGCATAAATGGGCCCACATACACTTTTTTGTCTGTATTTCCACTGTATATCACCGCACGAGTCCTCACGTACGTCAAAACTTGTACATACTGTGCAGAGCTATGCCTTGTTAAAACATGCAAAGAGAATGAGAGAGTTTCTTAGCAAAAGTTCCAATTTTTCTATATTAAACTGTGTTACCCTCCATATATGGAAGATTGTAGTTTTCAGTCACCCCCTAACCTGGTCCCAGCAACATTCCCCTACCATTTTAAGTCCATATTTGTCGCCCTCCTCAACCAAACATTTTATCCCCCAAAATTTGGTGCGATATAAAACCAATATTTTTTTGTAATACGTCGTACTATTTTGAGAAACAATTTTCAGTTTTTATCAGAATTTTTTTTACAGGAAAGCCGCGGTCAATTCAATGTTTGCGATTTCGTTTCAAATGTCAAAAGGTTTCATATTTTGACGCGTTGTTAACAAACAAATAGATCCAGGAAATTTGTGGCATTGAAATCCAAGTGTACGACCAGATACGGTTTTAAGATAGCGTTTCTAGTCGCCTTGGTATGCTTGATTATAAATACTCATTTTTTATTAGAAAGTTTGGAATGACCTAACTGCTGAAATAAAACGTTCTAACGATTTTACAGTTTTCAATACCCAAGCTTTCTTCAGGTTGTTTTTTTATCGTATTGAGAAAAAGCAGTGCATACGTAAACAGAATAAGAGTAATACTTTTGAGCTGAAAAGTTAATTAAATTGAAGTAGTTCTTAGCCGTGGTGGATAAGGAGTTTGTGCTTGGAAGCAAAAATACCTTATGCGCGTTATATCAAGGTCACAAAGGGTTTGGGGACAATAGGGGTTGTTTTGTGAAGATCACGTGATGAATGAAAGCTTGCCCAAGAAATGGAATGGGGATGTGACAAAACATTCGATAATATGCGCCACAAGATGGGGTATTTATTACCTCTAATTACTGTAATGCTATAATATGAATAATTGCAGACGATCTAGAATGATTTAGAGAACCGAAGATGCTCCATTATAATATCAGTCTTGTATTAGCCGATCTTTTATGACAACTTGCAAATTCATCATTATCAAAAAGACCTAGAGAGATATGTGACTACCGGGGCTGGAACCCGTGCCCCATGCTTTTGCAGTGTGTGCTCTGCCAACTGAGGTAGCTGTCCTCCGATGTTAACTCTATTTTTTTAAGCAGTGAAGACGGATAAAAGTGACTATCTCTAATGTAAAGAGTACATGTGTACGTATAAGATGAGAAATTGACCGCTTGTGTAGTTGTGTAAGAAAAAAACAGTACCCCTTAGTTCTGGGTTCTGCAAAATATGAAAATGTCATCACAGGTAATAAACTTCAATAGTCCTTCTCGGCTACTTTAGCACCGAAGACATAAGATTTCACTTCTCTTGGCTGTGTCTTTCATGTTATTCGTAAGTGTGAACCAGAATATCGAGAAGGTCAGCATTGCCAGCAACATATGACGCAATATTTATTGAGAAGACCTTAAAAAGAACCTACCTCCATTAAACAAGATAGATTCAAATAAATCCACATTACCCGTTGGACACTCATCAATATCTAAACGGCAACTCTGCACTGATTTGTTTAAGGCTAATCACCAAGTCACTGCCCTCAGGACAGAGTCAAATCAAATCTGTAAATTAATGATTTACAACCACATAAAAGTCCATGGGCATATAACCTGGAAGTAAAGTAAATGAGCTTTTTTTATGATTGGTGTTTGGTAGGTTAAAAACGCCAGGGCCAGGGCCAGGGCCAGGGCGGGGTAATAATCATGAATGTTTTAACGCCGAATAACGGTATAACACATTGACTGCAGCCCCAGTAAGATGGTACCAGGTAACATTCGGTATTGGATAGCCATGTATCTGGTACCCAAATTTTCTCCACAAGGTGGTTTTGCATGACAACTGATAAATTTTGGAAACAGATTCCACTGCTGTCATACGATACTCAAATATTTTCAGGTGTCCTGCTGTTCCCATCGTTCTGGCGGAGATGACTATAACGGTGGTGATAAGTGCATCCCATAAGATCTGACTTCGAAGTGCAGATCCCACAGCAGAAAGTGTAGCTGGCACAGCATGTATTTCGTAATGCCACATCACATGTTAATCATTGCACATGTTATACGCAGTTAGTTCAATCTGTGATTCTCTCCTGTAAGGATGATTAGTCTTATAGCTAAATAAGATCAATGTGATCGTACACACTTGAGTGTTTCATCGTATATATCACTGCGCACTTCAAGAGATTTCAATTAAGTTATGATAATAAATGCTTAAAATTGATATTTGATTGATATTTGCTCATGTTTTGTCCTTAAGAAAAAAATATTAGTTGACGTTTTAATGTCTTATGGTCTGTATCGATCTCTCTTAGTTGATAACTGTAAAGATTGTGAAATCAACAATGCTGAATGTTTAAACGGCAAATGTGTGTGCCGATCTGGATACGAGCTCAGAGGAAGTAAATGCGAGAAGAGACGTAAGTGTTTGTTGCAACGTTTTGCATTGAAACGTTTTGCGTTGAAACGTTTTACGTTGCTAATGAATGAGCAGTAGACCTTAGAGATAATTTGAAAGTAATTTGAAAGCCATCCAGTGTAATTTGAAAGCCATCCATTGTGGTATACATCGTGTTGTATACTAATATACATGCCTGGGCACTGGATCTAATTAAAGCTTCTACAATGGATATACCACGAACACACTGGCAACGAGAACCAAATAGCCCCACTTCAATGGTGCAATAAAAGAACATCAAAAATCAGACAACGAAGCGCAGAAAACTGCGATCAGAAGAAATGCGTCAACAATCTTGCAATCAAATGATACAATAGAATTAAAAATAGCGGAAGCTATTTAAATTAAAGAACGCTCCCGTTTAATGAATCGTAAGGACACAGGGTACATACGTACTCTGAACGTACTTCAGCTCCTTTTATAATTTGGCAGTAATTTTTAGAAACCATCTTAGAAATTGGTGCTCCCGTCAAGACAACGCCCCGGCGCTATCCACATAAGGATTGTCAAAGTACCTAAGTTGCCTTCCATTTCCAACCACCTCAACCAATATGCTAGTCGAGACGGATTCTGCTTCTCAGTACCAGTACCTTCTTGAATGATCTCCTCCAGGGTTCGACTTGAGAAATGTTTAGATCTTCCATCAAAGTATTTGCGTCGGCCTGTAAATGTTACTAAATGTCGCACAAAATTTGTTTACCAAGGTACAGTAAGTTTGCGAATAATTGCCACCACCCCTAGTTTCGACACCCCACCCTTTATTAAATATTAGGGAACTCTAGAGGGTGAATTTTGCTTAGCACGAGACATTAATTTATGATGCATATTTTCTGCTCCAGGCACTTGCTTTTTGACAGCGTTTAAAAGTTTTTATATAAGTCAGAATAGACAAATTCGGCTTCAATAATCTTTGATCAAAACAGGCCAGTAGCCATTGAGGGAATAATTAGAACTAAATCCCTAAAATTTACACCTTCCCCTTTTTATGCCATTTTTAATGTTATGGGTATCTCAAGGTTAAAATGCAAGCTTTTCTTAAGAAAGGGTAGTGTCAAGTCTTATAGCCACCCCTCCCCCCAAATCTAACCCTGGCTAAGGGCTCTGGTCGGAATTTTTTCTAATGTAAACCTTAGCACGTTAAAGATATACGCCTACAATTCATAAAAACGACTGTGTTCTCTTTTTCGATTTATAGTATTAATTCGGTAATGACAAATCGTGGTCACCTTCCTTCATTGCATCAAATCCTTCAGCAGCTCTCCTCCGGCTCAACTCAAGAAAATTACTTTTAAACTCTCTTAAATTTCTGTTCTTTAATTTCAACACTTTAAGCGAATAACTAAATATAACTGAAAAATACAAATGACTATGTAAGTCGGTTTAGTGTACACTTTGTAAGTCGGTTTATCGTTATACTTTGTAAGACGATTTATCGTCATACTATGTAAGTCGGTTTAGTGTACACTTTGTAAGTCGGTTTATCGTTATACTTTGTAAGACGATTTATCGTCATACTGTATGACACGATTTATCGTCATAGTTTATAAGACGATTTATCGTCATACTTTGTAAGACGGTTTATCGTTATACTTTGTAAGACGAATTATCGTCACTTATCGAGAGCCCACAACAAAGACGTTATGTTCATTGTTTCAACTATTTGTATTTCGTATTAAAGCCTCGCTTTATAGTCTCCTTTTTGCTTCCTTTATCATTAATTATTTTCTGTGCGTTCGTATTTCCTGTTGTAACACTTGTGCCTCTTGTATATCAGTCATTTGTGTGCTTAATAAATTATAATTTAGATTTGAAATGAACAAAGTTCAAACGAATGCTACGCTTGCTCTCTCTTTACGATTATGCTTCTTAAACAATTTCAGCTCTTTCCAACATTTACTGGTTATCGGAGGCAAAACTCGAGTTATCTCTTCACCGGATATCTTGTCCTCTGTTTGTTTTAAGAGCTTGGTTCTGTAGTTCTTATACTTCGTGTGCCAGTTGAAATCTGAACTCAGGTACTGTTTAGATGTCTGCTCGTGTGAAAATGGTTAATATGTTTCCTGTTGCGAGGGAGCCAAATAGAAATCGCTTCTCTGCCTTTTGGCAAGGCATGGATGTGGTATCTATTCTCATTGATGACAGATGCTTTCCATGATACGCGAGAGGCGGTCCTACTTGACAGTTGAGCCTGCTTAATGGCTTGCTTCTCTGCCCGGTAGCACAAATTGAGGGGCGTCGCCCTTGGACGCCCCAGCTGCCCTTTATTTATTAGAGGTAGTTTGAGAAAAACCTTCATTGCATTGAAAATGAAATGTAAACTTTGTCATTTATTTTGCTTTTCTGCTCATTAATACCTAAATTCTACATAGCTATTAGAAAACTTCAAATCACTAATCGAGTTAAAATCTTCTGACCTGTTAAATTACTTATGTTCCCATATGGGAACGTTGCCAGCATGACTAATCTTTATTACCCAGCTTTTATTGCTATCACACCGAAGTTCGTCTTATGAACTCAACTCCACTCATGTTGTAAGTTTTTCTTGATCATGATACAAGCTATTTGAATGGAATTTCTAGCATGTTGCTGATTCGTTAAAAGATCTCTGTGATTTGCATAAACTCCAAAGTGTTACACCACTCAATATATTTTGATAACTTTTTCAGCAGTTACGAACTCTTCAAACAGCTAGGGTCCACGGGAATGAAAGCTTTAGGGTCCTTTTGTGAAAACAGAACAGCTGGAAGAGCAGAAAGTATGAAATCCAGGAAAGAAATGGAAAAAAGCGAGAGAGGGTCGTATGACTATCGATCTGATAGATCCGTTTTCTTTTGCAAGTGGAACCACAATGCTTTTGTGAGCATTGGGAGTGAGCATTGGGAGCATTGGGAGTGAGCATTGGGAGTGAGCATTGGGAGTAACGTCTAGACCCATCTACCACTTCAGCAGGTCAAAGGAAGAGTGAAAAAAACCGAAAAACGTTCAGGTTGCTCAACCAAATTTTATAAAAATGTACAATAGCAGAATGGGTGGAGTTGACATTATGGACAGAGCTCTTGGTTCCTACCAACCATAAATTCGAGGGAAGAAATGGTATTGGCTGCTTGTTATCAATACCCTGCACGTATCTATTGTGGTTGCTATCTATGATTGGAAACATCACGACAAAGTACCTGTTATTTGGCTACAGCCCTGAAGTATTTTATCATCTACAATCGATGAAACCTTCTGCAGCCCCTTTTTGAAGCCTGGGGCTGATTATACATAGTCCTTCAAGGTACAAAAGCTGGGAGCTTCCAATTCAGAGCACTGGTAACCAATCTTAATCCACCTTATATTTTCTACTGTCATAGTAATTACCAGTTCTATATCAACAGATAATTATATACCGGCCGAACTCGGTCTGTCACCCTCACAAGTACGTGCGATGTTTTATTTAATATTGTCAGTTGACATCAATCTTCCAGATGTGTCTCAGTTCACTTTTCTCCAGCCTTTATTTTCCATGATGACTTCTAATCCAGTTTTTCTCTAATGTTTCTCCCAACACTTTGACTCTATGTACAGAATAACTATTTCTGTTTCTCTTTAGGCTAATGGCAAACCTCTCCTTTTGTTTAGTAGGACGAGAGAAAATTTTGAAAGTTGATGCCATTTTACTTTTAGAATTATAATTATTATGGAGAATGTTGTTCAACTGTTGAAGTAAATGGTGACGTAGGATGTAGTGGGAGGAGGAAAATGTCGAAATCCTGTAGATCGAAATCATGCAGAATAGAAAACCAGAGTGTTCAGAAAGCCTAGGTGCAGCTTGGCACGTCCTGTTATATGTTAAAATTAGAATATGACAGAAATGTCTATATGTCTGATAACTAAGTCATACAGACTCAATCCTTAATGGCTTATTTTCATTCTTCGTAATCAATATGAAATGGAAGCATCAAAACAGCTTTTTTGCTATGATGTGGAAGTTAGAAGATTAAGGTTACAATTGACTCTAATGGCATCTTCCAAAGCGGATATTTTAAAAGCTTAAATCACTTCCCTCGCATTTGTTTACTTCTGTTTAAATTGTGAAGGCCTACACTTGTTTGAATTCCTCCCTATGTAATAATATTTTATGGAAAGTCGACATTTTCTAAAACTTTATTCGCCATTTACTCTTTAAAGCAACACTCTACAAATCTACACAAGTACTTGTTTCTGAGTACCAAAATCGAAGGCTTCACGGTTACTCCTTCAAATCTACGAACGAGTAAACGTTAAATGCAGTGGTAGCTAACGTGTGGCCTGCTTAAAAATTCTAAAATGCGTTCGTGAAGCGAAATCGGATAGCCCCCTGGAGCATTTACATGGTTTTTGAAACGTTAACCTTACGGATTGGTAAAATGACATGGAACAAATAAAGCACGTAACAGCGTCAGGCGTGAAGATCTGAAAATTCATGAAGAATATATCGGCGTGAGTTGCGAGGCGTCTGACGAAAATCAGGAATGAATCAATGTACCACTTATGTTCATTCCTGATCTCAAGTGTATTGCGTTTCTCTGGAACGGCCACCTCCTTACCACTGTCAGCGACCACTTTCATACAGACCAGGTTAATACTTTCCCCAGTGTATCGATGACTTTCATCGTTATTGCTTACGTCGGATGCGCGCGCGTATTGACCGGCAAGAAGCATAATTGCGTAGAGTCAAATCAATACACACAAATCACGATCGTGATGCCTGATAGTTGTTGTGCTGTGAATTGCCAAAATAGGCGAGTTGGAAAAAACTGCGGTCAATTATTGACTGGGATTCACCAGACACTTTTAAACAATCAATCCTCACTGTAAGTAAGTTAAAAAAGATCCCTGTTTTCTCAAAATTATTGAGAGGTTACATTGCACTTAGCTAATGTGCAGTTGGACCTTGTAGCGACGTCATCCATTGTCTGAAGAACAATTACTTTCTTAATTACGTTTGAGAACAATAGAACACTTTACTTAGACCATCTGCTGCGCACTCTTTCCGTCAATGTAACAGTTGATCTACTGTGCAAGTGCTCGGTAAAAAAGTTATACTCTATTTCTTATACCACGCAATGATATTTTATCTAAAGTTAGTAAATAAGATCAAGATGTGCGACCATTGTAGGTAAAACAGTTTTCAAAACACAATGAAACTGAAAAGTATTCGAGGTCAGACATAATGAAAGCACTGTGTGCTATCAGATTAAACAGTCTCATAGCGTTTTGACTTACAATGTCGCTGTTGCACTTTTCATGTTGTGGAAGTCCTGAGACGAAAAGTTTACCTTCCTGCTGTCCAAAATTTACATCACACTAAATTATTTAGGATGCAAACATCCTCCACTGCTCAAAGCAGGTTACATTTTTGCAAACATTGACTTCGTATTTTTCTCCAGATGGCATTCGATGTAACTTTCTTTCATGTACAACGAGCTTTTGACGTCGGTTCAACGCATGAAACGACGTCGATTTGATGTTGATGTGAAATGGAGTTGCAGGCTCGGTCGATTTTACGTTACGTTGGTAACTGACATCGGATCGGCGACGCCTATCTGACGTAATTATTCCCATCAGTGGGTTGGCTGTGACAATGACTTTAGATGAATGTCAAGCCTACGTCATTATTTTAACACAAGCCTTGCCCAAATTGGATCGACATCAATACGACGTCTGTTTAATGTTCGAAATATGTCGTCGTGACAAATTTTTCTTTCGTATACAACAAGCTTTCGACGTCGTTCTAACGCAAGAAATGATGACGATTCGACGTTGATATGACAGGGAAAAGCAAGCTCGGTTGAGTTTACGTTTTGTTCGTAACTAACATCGGATCGACGTCTTTCCAACATAAATATTCCAATCAACAGGTTGGCTGTGGCAATGTTAAAATGCCTTATCTCGTTGTCTCATTTACCATGTCCGAGAAAAAGAGCAGAGGTGTGGTGGTGTAACATTCCAATTAAGGTATTGGGTAGGCGTCCTTTAAAAGCCTGTTAATCACATCACTCATTAAAGAGTAATGCAGGGGGGTTGCACTACTACAGCTCCGGGCAACCCGCCAGGGTTAGAGCCTCAAGAGAATGCATTTTGTCTTTTAGATAAGCAAAACAGAAGAAAATAATGGCAATTGTTGATGTCAGGCTAAACGTAAAGCGCTATAAAACACAAAATGAACCAGAAGATACTATTCAAATAAGCGCAGCAGTCTAAGTCGTTTGTTGACACTCGTAAATTCTATCGGCCAACAAGAGCAGGATTTTCATCCAAGAGAGTGATATACGTGGTCTGAAAGTAAAAACTTTCAACGACTGATCTAGCTTAGACTCAACAGCAGCTTGACAACACCTCTATGTACCTTTACTACAATTAGGATTCAACTGGTCTTAACCTTCCTAATAATATTAAATTTATTATTATAATTCTGAAAGTCTGATGATGGCCTAATAAGCATTCTCTTATCTTTCAGGCACTTACCTTGTGTGCAATGAAACAATTAAAGGCGTTTCTTTACATTAGTAATGTATGGTTTATTTTGCCTCATTTATTAAATAAAACGCAGAGCTGAAAACTTTGTTATTACTACTATTACTATTATAACTATAACTATTTCGCAATTTTATTGAAAGAACAAATGGCAATGAATTATTATCATCTTCCTTGAGTGTCATGAGTATTCAAAGGTTGATTCTAAGGATCGTCTACCATCTTCTTGGCTTTATTTTCTTAGACGTCTTGAAGCTTGAATTTGAATAATTAGTCTGTATACAATATTTTCAGAAATTTCTTGCGGAAGTTTCCAATCTCTCAGTTTAGCCCCCTGATAAGCAGTGATAGGTGAGTGATAAGCAGTGATAGCAATCTCTCAGTTTGGCACCCTGATAAGCAGTGATAGCCCCCTGATAATTTCCTCTTTCTATCGTATCTATTGACACCAATATCATCCATCATACTTTCTCTATTAATCTAGAACTACCTAACAATTACCGACCAAACAGAATATATTAAGCATCACCTCTACTTCACTACGTGCCTGTTACCCCTATTTGTCAACCCAATTATATCCCTTGTTTACCTACGATTGTCCTCTGCCTGCAGAATACTATCCTCTATACAACAGCCACTACTCTACAACATTACTAAAAATTTCTACCAGCCTTATAGTTTTGAACTGTATCCTAAACAAACGTATCTCTTATCCTAGTAGCATACCACAGTTCGCAATATTCTCAGCTATCCTACTCCTACTTACTAATATTCTCTATACAACGGTCACTATTGTTAACCTTTCTACTACTACTAGTTTCTACCACCCTTATCTCTTTGGGCTGTTACCACAAACGCGCGTATCTTTTACGCAAATACCACTCTATTTCATCTATATATACACATGCCGTTAACAGTATGCCTTTGCTGACTGAGCCTATGTATTTATCATTTGATTGTAAGTTAACACAGCAATTGTTCGCTCTTTACAGCATTCATGCGCATGCCAATTATAAATTATACTAACATTCCATTACGTTAATTAGCGTCTAATCAATTTGCAAACGCGCGTACGTCAAGATTTCATATAGGTCCCATGTTGATAAGCGCTACAGTGTGCTTTACCAAATTTGACCCGCAAAATTTGAAGCCAAGTAGATCTTTATTGGCCCAGTCTCCTAGCAACGTTAACAATGGGTCAGATGTCAAAATCTGCATTTAATCCAACTTTTATCAAAACATCACATAGCAGCGTCCAAGAATGAACTGGAGATTGAATGCTTTGAAAAAAGTCCGTACCCTGTGCTTATGGTGTACAAGACATCAGCGACCTCAAGCATGGGGCATTTTTTGAGTGTAGGAATCGGCATCGGTATTGACACTTTTGACTAATACTGATGCCAATTTCTATTATTTAATCCAACTTTTATCAAAACATCACATTGCAGCGTCCAAGAATCAACTGGAGATTGAATGCTTTGAAAAGAGTCCGTACGCTGTGACTCTGGTGTACAAGATATCAGCGACCTCAAGCATGGGGCATTTTTTGAGTGTCGGAGTCGGTATCGGTATTGACACTTTTGACTGATACTGATGCCTATTTCTGATACTGAATCCACGTTGTATCAAAACATCACATAGCAGCGTGCAAAACTGAACTGGAGATTGAATGCTTTGAAAAGAGTCTGTACCCTGTGCCTCTGGTGTACAAGATATCAGCGACCTCAAGCATGGGCCGTTTTTTGAGTGTTTAAATCGGTATTGGTATTGACACTTTTGACTGATACTGATGCCAATTTCTAATACTTAATCCACGTTGTATCTAAACATCACAAAGCAGCGTGCAAAAATGAACTGGATATTGAATGCTTTGAAAAAAGTCAGCACCCTTTGCCTACGGTGTACAAGATATCAGCGACCTCAAGCATCGGCCATTTTTTGAGTGTCGGAGTCGGTATCGGTATTGACACTTTTGACTGATACTGCTGCCAATCTCTGATACTGAATCCACGTTGTATCAAAACATCACATAGCAGCGTGCAATAATGAACTGGAGATTGAATGCTTTGAAAAGAGTCTGTACCCTGTGCCTCTGGTGTACAAGATATCAGCGACCTCAAGCAATTAAATCAATAGTCGTTTTCTTTAAATGTGTCACTAATCTTATATTGCTGAGAAATTTTGGAAATATGCTTGACTGTAAACGGAGACGTATAGCAATGATAAAGATTTATGTCCACATTGATGTTTCCTTCTTAACTAGGGCTGAATATCATCTCATTCCATTTTAATCAAAATGATTCAATAGTTGGATGACTCAATCCAACTACAAGGAATTAAGGCAGAATGTCTATTTTCACCTGTATTGGTATTGAACACTGAAAAGGGTTGGTAGAGATGACGGAATTCTGCAAGTGTACTGAAACTATCCTCGTAAAGAATGTTTCATTTCCTCAAAAGATATTTACATAGTTCGACAAAACGTTAAGGAACTCTTTGCGAGATTGGATTGTGTCTAATTTAAGACCGTCAATTACTTCAACAGCAACCCCCATCCCTATGCATAGTAGCATTTATTTCACGTGTCAGCAAATCGTATCTTACCTGTCGTGGTAGACCGCCAACAAACAGCCGGTTTGGGTACCTGATTCCACAGATGTACACTGAGTTATCCTGAATGTAAAAAAGTAGAAACTGTAAGTAAGACAAGCAAACTATTTTGACAAAAAAAGCTATTGTCATATGACAGTCCTCCTACTTCCAAGCTACAACTCTCTACTGGTGCTTAATCGTCTTGTTATAAATAACGTTCATTCTTTTTCTTTAGTGGGCAAATCGGGTCGAAATTTTAGTAAGAGTTTCTTTTTAAAGGTCCATATAAATGAGAGATGCAATCCATGCCCTTGTATTTTGATCCGAAATTTTTTAACCAGTCCTGGCGCTTCACCAATTTTTCATAACAATATGTAGTACCAGCCGTCAGAACACAATAAAGATAATAAATAATAATAATGAGCGTAACTAAATTTTCTTTGAGAATTATATATATATATATATATATATATTTATATATATACACATTTCATTGTGTATATATATATATATGTATATATATATATACAATGAAAGTTTAGTGTTAAGCTTTCATATGGGGATGTGGTTTATTGATAGACACTCAGATGGTCAAGACACTGAGATTCCCAGACACTCAGATGGTCAAGTTTTTCTCCTCTTTTTTATACAAATCACCAGATATACCAATTTCGGGTGAAATTTTGGGCTTTAAAAGTCCATAATGCTTTTGTTACTGAATGTATATAAATGATTAAGGTAGCGTAAGAATGGCCAATTTGAGCTTTCTGGAATATATGCTTATATTGCAGCATTGTTTATTTAAAAATTTTACTCACAAACCTAACAAACGTCCTACTACATACCTTTATGCTGCACGCTAATTAACAGTACATAATCAGAATTTAATGCTTCGGCTGTGCATATATGTATTATTTAGGCCTTATGATCTAAAATCAAATTCATAAGCAGTCTGTCAATCAAAAAACCCTGATGAGTAGTGGGCCGATATTGGAACTACCCTAAATAAACAGAAAAACCACCAAACACACTACCTAAAAAATAAAGGGCAGCTGGGGCATCCAAGGGCAATGCCCTCAATTTAAGCTACGAGGCAGCTGCGCAGAGAAGCAAGCCATGAGGCAGGCTTAACCACCCAGTAGGACCACTTCTCACGGATAATCGAAAGGACCTATCATCAATGAGAACAGACACTGCATAAACTCCTTGCCGCACCAGAATAGTACAGTCAAACTAGCTCAAAAAAGGGGTCAAAGTCGCGGAAATTCCAAAAGAATGTTTGAATACATTTTCGGCAAGTTTGTTATATACACTTACACCAAAAAAAGTCCTAAGCAAAACATTCACTATATATACTTTTTTCTATAGGTAATAACCTCGGCTACCATCTTTTTACACCAAAACTAGCTACTTGGATAGACCTTCATAAACTAGAAAGCTTTCTAGTGAGCCTAACCTCCAGGGCTAACAATCATGGGTGGCCAAAGTTCCCCCAGTGATTTTCTCACTGGGGTCACTTTGGCCATCCACCATTATGGGTTTTTCTGCACCCTGGTCCCATTATGACATTTTTGAGGAAAAGTAACTCCAGGAACTTAAACACAAAGGTGCCCTTCCAAAAGAGAATTTCAATAAGCTATTGAAAACTCTTGTATGGTGCTTGAGGAAAATGGTGCCTCTTCCAAAAACTTAGTTAGTGGATTATGCAAAAATTTTTGTGGCCTGACCAGCTAGCTGATTCTTTCAATTCTTTGATGGTGCTAAAAGCGAAAAATGCTGTAGGCAGAAAAGGAGATGGCCATTGACATGAAGAGAAGATGCAAGAATTGCCCTCCCCACCCCCACCAATCTCAAGCTCTATCCTTCTCACCATGAGACCTTGTAATTTCATCTTTATACGTATTTTCATATCGTGCTTTAGTTGATGAAATTTTACAACTCGACAGTTATTTAACATGGGCTATATGTGAGTAGGAGACACCAAGTCAGAATGTGGTCACCTGAATTGTGATATTATTTATATCCCATAAAAAGGTTCAAAATTTAGTATTTTAAGTCAAAGTACTGTCAGAATAGTTTCATTTCATAAACAATTATGTGACCTTGAAGTTTATGAGACCTTGTACTAGAAAATAGTTTTAGATCATACCTCCTGGATAAATAGATGCCAACAGCTGGAAGTGGAGGGAAGGAAACCTAGAGGGAGACCAAGGAAGACATGGAAGGGAACCATCCTGCAAGACCTGCGCACCAGATCAACTGATACTAGGTATTAGGTATTGGCGAGTTTCTGTCACTCTTGGATTGTCGGTCCTTCCATCGATATCAAGGTCAATACCACCTCTATTACCTAGCCTGAAGCCTATCGAAGTATTAAACAAGCGTTAAAAGTTGAAAGCTCTCTTATATTTAGGTAAGTTTCCTTGTCTTTTTTCCCTCAGAAAGATCTAGCAAAAAGCTGTAGTACTGGTACTGGTAATCTCTGATGTGTTAGAAATAAGCACCATCCAGCTTGCACATGATTTTCTCACGAGTTTATACCTATACAAAGAAGGGATCACCTGTCGTCCACGAGAAAATTTTAATCCTGCTCGGAAGACTGGTGGAGCAAAAGGGGCTCAGTATTACAAAATCGAGGCTCTTGCGTGTGAAGATGGTATTGCTTCTCGGCCTTTTGGAAAGGTTGGACTTCACTACGCCTGTTTGCTCTCAATTATTACTAATTCTTCCCATGATCCGTGAGAAGCGGCCCTATTGAGTGATTGAGCTTGCCTCGTGGTTTCCGTCTCTGGCCGGTAGCCGAAATCGAGAGGCGCCCTCATGCGCCCCAGCTGTCCTTTATTTATTAAGTAGTCATTTTGGCGGTTTTACCCTTAATTAGGGTAGTTTCAATATCGCACCCAATGCCCATAAATGGTCTTCGATTGACAGATTACCATGGACGTTGAGCATATCTCTGAGATACCAACAACAACTTCAGAAATACGGCTTGCATTTGACGTCATTTGCTAAAATAATGCGAAACATCATTAAATTGTGTGTGCTTGAACTGATCTTCCTAGGCAAGGTAGCTTCTTTAGAAGTTGCTTTTAGAAGGTGCACTAGCAAGTTTTCTATATACTTTCTTGCTCGGTTTGTTTAGATGCTAGGGAAAGATTCCATAACTTTTGTGTTTTTGACAACTTTTTTACTTCAAGGTGCTATTGATCACATCAGATTGCAATACTAATGCTTTGCATTATTTTGACTGTTTTGGATTATCCTTGCTTTTTAGACATTCAATTTGTTTTTCCTAATCTCTTGAGGGTGGATTTTTTGATTTTTAGGAAATGTTTCAAGCAGATGCCAGATGCAGTTCTATCATTTCACCAAAGCAGAGACCCGCTTCATGTCTCTTATGGTTGCTTTGGGTAACAGAACCAAATACACAAGAGCTTGGCTCTATAGAGGACTAGGCACAAATGGTTGGAATAAAACGATCATCAGTCTCAACCCAGGGGCTAGCTTGTATGAGGTAAGGATCAGTTTTGCATCCCAGAGTTGTCAGCTTGAAACCCTTTAAACTTTGTAAGAATTGTAAGATATGATTCATGACAGCATGAGTAGGTAGACGTCTGTAGGATACCTCGTTGACATTAACTCCTGATAATCAGTTGAAGAGAATACTGTAAAAGAAATTAATCAGTATAATCCATTTTAAATGACCTCCTATCAGAAGAACAGATGCACTCTAAAATTATGCATGTTCATGTCAACACAAGGCTGTAGCAGGGCGTGATGGCCAGTCTTTGCCTGTAGTGTCAGTGATTGCCTTGATGGTCATTGGTTGCCTTGTTGATCAGTGATTGCCTGGTGGTCAATAGTTGCTGTGACAGTCAGTGGTTGCCCATATGGTCAATGGTTGCCTTGATGGTCAATGGTTGCCTTGATGGTGAGTGGTTATCCTGATGATCAGTGGTTACCTGGACAGTCATTGGTTGTCTTGGTGGCCAGTGATTGCCTGGATGGTCAGTGATTGCCTGGACAGTCAGTGGTTGCCTTGATGGTCAATAGTTGCCTTGACAGTGAATCTGTGACACGATATGCTGCACACCTGCCGGTAACTTGCATGTCTGTTGTGGTGGATGCGATTCGACTTGCAGATGTCATGCTGCTCTCACGCACATGACAAAAGCAAAACCCAAATAAATCACATCTCCTTAGAGTCATTCACTGTAAAATTACAATTGATACTCCTAAAAATAACTGGAAGGTATTTCTGATGAAGTGCTCGTATCACCCTATTACGAGTGTCCGCATTAAAATCGTTTTCGGCAAACCTTAACCTGTGGCGGTAGATCCCAAAAGAGATCAGGAATTTTTAAAGTGCAAGTAACACGGACAGTGGACACAGCAAACGCTCATGAGCTCGCTGAAACAAACTGCATATATTTGTTGTCATAAATTTCACGTAAGAAGAGGACACTTACTAAGTTATTTGTCTCTAGTTTGGATGAGAGTGCATCTTCTTCCTTCTACCAACCAGTTCAAGCTATCCTCACAATAGAATGGACTTCCTGTTAGCATCAGCTCTGCACGCACCCACAGCTTTCACGTTCCATTGCGTAATACTAATCTTGTAGTGGCAGTGATCCAGTGTTCATCATCCACTGCAGTGCCACATTCTAACAAACACAATCTCTCCTCTTGGATCTCTCTGAGGATGTTTTCATGAAAACAAAGAGATTATTACAGTCACAAACTTCGGGTCCAGACCACAACTTGTCGAGAGGTTGTTCGTCGGTGGGCAAGTACAGCCTAATAAAAAGAACGTCACTCACATGGGGTTGGTAAACGAGTAGGGATTGGTAACATGGTTCGGACGTTATATGGGCGATCATGTGTGATTCCCATGATGAAGCCAGAGAGTCGCTCAAAATGTAAATATCGTATGATTTATTTCGGCAGATCTCATTTTTGTGAAGGTGCAGTATATACCACGTATTGCTGCTGTATACCTGTATGTACGAAAAGCGAAACTTAGCCAAAGCCTCAGCTGTGTTGCGTCTTATTTGTAGGCCTCAGTCTCACCAGCGTCGACTTCAACAAGCATTTTGCAATAAGCTATTGTCTGTTTAGTATACTTATTCGTATAAGAATGCTCAAATTGAAGCATGCCTCAGCATTTTGCTGAAGGTAAACAATCATATGTAATTAAAAAGGAGGGTATGTGCTTTACATCGTCAACATGATGTGACATGCTGTAGACATGTATCAGAAAGTAGCTGAGCTATTTAGATCCAACAGTATGTTACATACCGCAGTAGCTGGTTGCTATTGCCATATATTGTCAATATTTTCATAATTAAGAGGAGCGAAATGTGATTCTCAAGGACTCGTTTTCATCAGTAGACACAGAAGTCACAGCCTTCGCACTTTTCCCTCCATAGTTTTATCTAGCATGGACACACCGAGCAGATTTCTATTAATTAGAACCTTCGCTATTCCGTGACATTTAATTGTGCGAAAGCAGTTCTTTTGATAGAACAATAGCTATTGAGTGTGTGACGCCAACTTATGAGACTTGACCTTGGTTGTTTACTTGTAAAGGCAATCTGCTTATCATGAAGATGTATGTTTCGTTTCTTTGCAGAGTGTGGAGCCATCAGCACATGAAGGTGATAACCATCAATGTGTTATTAGTTACAACATATAGTTCCTATAGCTTTGTTTACTGTAGCCAAAGATATTAGTTGACTTGACAATAATATATAGGAGTTTTGGTCAACAGAAATGTTCTTTTGCTGCGGAAACATATTTGTTCCATCAAAATCTTTTTTCGTACGCAAGAACCTGGCCCTTAAGCCAAGCTATCTTTAAGCTTTTGCAATTAAATTTCCACCCCTACCGAATCATTTTCAAATTGATTGGAAAGGTGATATCAGTTTGTTAGTACAGAAACCAAATTTCCACGATTAACTGAGGTAACTGGCTACCATCTGTCAAGGTGACAGGAACCTTCTGGGGCCAAAATTCCCACCGTGATGCTTTTTACGTTATCGTACTTCGGCAAATACTTCTAAAATCTTTGAACGCGGAATAAACGAAGAATGATAAAAAGAAAGGTATTCTGCACGAATAAATAAGTAAGCGAATATATGCAAAAATAAATGACTGCATATACGCATGAAAACAGAATTGCATACCGTGCAAAGGAGTGAACGATTCGTAGACATCTATCAGGTATTCAGGTTCGGCACCGTATGGAGTAAGCGGCTTAAGGATATGCTAGTACACTGTTAGATGGGGGACAGGCCAATACTGGTGTGACAGTCTCTCCTGTGTTCGGTATAGGTTAGATTTTTGATCTACCCGTGCGGCTTGGGGTATTTTGAATTACATGGATGATTTCATATGGATTAATAAGTGCATAAATGACCACATGGTTACCTTTTGAATAATTAACTAATAAATAAGTAAGTCTTAGATCTTCGTGTGGAACTATTACGACAATTTCCTCTTTCCAGACTTGTACTCGTTGCTAGAGTTGGCAGTCTCTCAATCAAAGACCCCTGATGAGCAGTGGGCACGACATTGAATCTACCCTGAATAAACAGAAAAAAATATCAAACAGCCTAACAAATAAATAAAGGGCAGCTGGAGCGTCCAAGGGCGACGCCCCTCAATTTGGGCTACCGGGTAGAGAAGCAAGTCATGAAGCAGGCTCAACCGCCCAGTAGGACCGCCTCTCACGGACCATGGAAAGAACCTGCCATCAATGTGTTATCAATGAGAACAGATATAACACCGTTCTACATTTCTTCTCAAGGCCTATTCATGTTGTATGGCGGTACATACAACAGGCACTATGACGAGCGTATAGGCCCTACTCGGATCTCGGATCTCTAATCAAATCACGGTTATCTCATTTCATTACTAGAAAAACTCTGGTCAATTCTTTGCCACGTCTGAAAGACTACACTCCTATGAATATTTTGAAAAGCAGATATGAGCGCTGTCATCTAAGTGTAAAATGTAATTAATCAAGGCAATAAAAAGTCACTGCTTCACATGCTTCTATGTTCAATAACAATACTTTACCTTGAAAGCAGCGGCCAGGGTATGCAAACTCTATTTCTTTGTTCTTGCACATTGCTGCCTTCAACATGCACATATTAGAGTACGTTTCCCCGTTGGATCCACAAGCTGGTTTATACTCTTTGGTACAGGGCTTTGTGCAATCTATGGTGACAGTAATGCAACTTTGGTGATACAGAAATTGAAAATGAGTTAAAATGTAGTCGATAAAGTAAACTAAACAACAAAAACGACACAAAGAAAATCGTGGCATCATTTTGTTACAAACGTAAATTCTTAGTCTGTTGTAATATTTTTCTGTACTTTTTATGTTCACATACGTTATTACACTAAAAGTATGGTTTAAATTCGACTAACGTTTGTTGTTGTAT
Organism: Alatinidae sp. Z8VKAUB7J3; assembly: GCA_010016025.2. NCBI lineage: Eukaryota > Metazoa > Cnidaria > Cubozoa > Carybdeida > Alatinidae > Alatinidae sp. Z8VKAUB7J3. The sequence continues at coordinate 183,667,878 of JAAAKM020073195.1, read as the reverse complement.
TCATCTTTCTTCTGTTAATAGGACCTATACTTTCCATAACAGGGAACAGCTTGAGAAAGCTGTTTAGAGACTCCTTTTATGAGAAGCGGGTGTATTCGACTATTTGTCCTCACCGAAGAAATCCGATCCACGCACGTTCTACTGTATGAAAATAAGTAATTATGACTAATAAGATTAGAGAAAAGCTTTTGTTCTTAACAAGGGGCACATGTACCCTTTGGGAGTAAGATAAAGGGAAAGATAGTCACTCTTGATATAGTAGTGAAGTATACACAGGCGACAGAGAACTTCCATCTGTTCACACTTCGAATCACAGACACCACGACTACTTACCCTGCTATTACATCAACAGGAAATGTTAATAGAAGCAAAGAGAACAAATTCTTTATGCCGCTGTCCATGTCATCAAGGTGAACGATGCTTTCAACCAAAGCTCTGGTAGGAAAAAATAGCATAAAAAGGCTCAGAAAAGTACCAAGGCGAACACAGTTTTGTATCTAATTATACAAAAAAAACAGTTCACGAGGGTTACGATAGCAGGTAATATTGATCAAGAAGGCCAGTTAAAACCCCCAGCATGCTGTAATAGACATAACAACAATTTATGCTCGGTTAACTACTGCATCTTTGATGACGCAGACGGTAACCAATAGACCTTCCGTCACGATCCCGCTCCCCCCAGCCAATGGTAGGTGTAACCATGGGGTAATAATGTGGTTTTTCCATTGTACAGGACCTACCTTTACATTCTGGCACCCTGAAGTACGGCTAATAATAAGTTAAAGAACTGGAATTTAAACAAAAATATCGTTGATTTAAGGAACTAGATCACAGGTCCCTGAAATCTTCTTTTTGAAAAAGGTCCCATACTAGATGTGATATAAAATACACGTACACCCCAGATGGTCAGATTTCGATAACCGTTTGATTAGGCCACTGCATTTTCATAACATACCCATCTTTCTTTAGTTTTTTACGAAAAGATAAACCTTCAAGCAAAAGATCGAATTTTTTCGGCGACTTCAGCTTTATGTGCCATTTCTTTACGTCCAGAGAGTAAGTACAGACGGCTTTCCTGGGCCAATCATTCTGGAGGCAAATTGGACATCACTACAATGACCTTTCGTTCTAACATTTTTGAAAGTGATCTCTTCCAGGAGCATCATTATTATCATCATTATTATCATTATCATCATGAGCACCAGCAGCAACATGTCATTTATCATATCCATAATATCCATTAATTAGCATTAGAAAAAAATTCTAGCAAAAACACACTTAAATATCATTGTGATCATAAAACATCATAAAACATAATCATCCTAAACTTTGTCATTCTTCGTTCTATGATCACTTTCAATCAGAGTGCTAACCTTGGCCAATATACTCTAACATCTTTCACTTGTATAATTGGGACAGAAACCACCCAGATATCTATGTCACCATTTAAAGAAATATTCAACTTTTGTGTTACCAAACATAGGCCCTGTTTACATGAGCTCGAGACAAAATCTTGGCTCGAGATGAGTTTCAGCTTGAGCTGGAATTGGTGTGTGTTTACATGTGTCCTTTTCATCTCGAGCTGAGAGGTGGAAATCTCAGCTTGAGATGAAATTGACGCAAACAATGGATTTTTTCTTTGGGTCAAATTGATGATTGCATCACTCTCATCCAATCACACCTCCATAAATAGTGTTCGTTTGTTTTGCCATGCGGTTTTCATCTCTAGGGGGAATTGTTTTGCATTTACATGACAATCCCAGCTCGAGATGAAATCTCATCCTATTTTTTCATCTCGAGCTGACTTCCTCTCGAGCTGACTTGCCATTCATGTAAATGAAAATCTGTTGACACATAGAAATAAAAGGCGGCCCGAGATGAAATTTCACCTCGAGCTGAGATTTCATCTCCAGCCGAAATTTCGTCTTGAGCTCATGTAAACAGGGCCATAGACTGGTAGACAGGTTCCATATGCTCTGTTTCAAGTTTACCATTGTTACTTCACATCATAAGGCCAACAGCAGTGACAATCATTAATTTTCAATATATATAGTTTAGTGTAAGTTGTTTACTAGGACTCCTATGACTTGTATTTACGTATTTTTTGCAACTTCAAGCTATTACCGCCACATAACTAACCTATGTTAATCCAATACTTTACTTATTGTATTTATGGTGACTTGGTATATATAATCGTGATTTTCCAAGTTTCAGTTAGTTGAATATGCTGATCATTATCAAATACATTGCTTTGCTGTTTGTGTGAATAAATTCGTACTCCCGACGCTTAGTGTTGTAAAGGAAGTTTCGTTGATTATTCCAGTCTTTGCCGAGCGCCCCTGCCGCAAGCCACCCCTCACAATATCAAACAGTTGTGTTAATAGACCAGGTACTTAAGGAGCCTTGGTTTCTTCCAGATCTTTGATGAAATCGCTAATGTTGATTTACATTATCATTACAGAGCCAATACGAACTAATATCTGCATCAGTCAGTCAAGACAGAAGATAAACATGTGCTTTAATGCCCTATTTTCTGTAGTGTTACGCAAACGATAAAAAAGATTAATGCTCTGACACGTGGTGTCCGTAAACAGGAAGATAACTTCAGGCTGAAATAAGCATAGAGAATAACGGGTTCAGACACTTTTCCAGTTAGGTTAAGTGAAGGTAAGGCTTACTGGATTATCTCGATCTCGAAGACAACGCGAACAAAGATGGTAAGTATCAAGCAGAAGTAAAATAGAGGATAGTAAAACTCTTCTTCTTCTTCTTTTTCAGGGCTTCAAAGGTATATGAGGATCCAAGGCAGTTTTACTATCTTTCAATCTATGAATTTTACAACATTAGGGAGAGGCAGGCTTTATCTTTTGGATAATGAAACGTGAAACACAATTTCTTCTACATGCTGAAGAAAAGAGGAAAATGTAGTTATCGTGACCATAATGATTTCAGCGTCTTAAAATTTTTTAGGTGGGGGTTGATTCTTCTAGGTGGGGTCAAGACTCCTTTGTAAACTATGCTTATTGCGGTACGGAAACATGATAATAATGGGAAGTTAAATGTGACTCCCTCTATCCGCTTCCTTTAAAAATGTCTTTCTGGAATGTCTTTCCTGTTGTACTACGTGCTGGTATGTGCTCTTCAAAAGAGGCACACACCATAAATAGTCGTAAAAATGGGTCAATCATTTGTGAGAATATTCGTGTTCACTTTCATCACGCGCCATATCATTTTATTGTAGTGATACCCCGGTTTTTATGTTCCTTTCAGACGACAACTTTGTTTTCACTTGGAGTTTTAACGACATGCTCCAGAAAGACCAACTTGACATTAAAGGGACTCGTTACTGCAGGTTCGTCAAGAAGAAGGAAGGTTGCGTTTACAAATTCCAACGTGTATGCAGTCGATGCCCCATGGAAAAGGTCATAGCTCAGCTGTTTCCTGGAATTGATTTTGTCAGCGTTACCAAGAAATTCATTGTTCCAGAAAAGTTTGTGGTGTACACATTTGAGCTAGAAACATGCAAGGATAAAACCATTACTATGACTATTAAGAATTCCCAAGAGCATAGTCTAGCCTGCCGCTTTTTGAAGCTGAGGAAAGGAGGTACCATTCGTCTGATTTGGAAATATGAAAGTAATCCCACACTTGAGGGTTTGGGCTTATCAGGCGCTGGAAATATTGTCAATGCCGGGGCTGATGCGCCAGATCTCTCAATCAGGTTGTCTAAAGATGAAGGCGATGGCTTTATTAACGCCACGCTTACTAGCTCAAGTTCGATACAGTGTAGCGCCTTTGCTAGTATATTTGACTTGGAATTGAAAAGCATTCTGCCTAAAGAAATGGCCAGGTCCTACCAAAAGCTGCAGCTTGAGAGCAGCGAGCCCGATATTGAAACTACCCTAAATAAACAGTAATACCACTAAACAAATTAACTATTAATAATGGGTAGTTGATTCGTCCGAGAGCGTCTCCCCTTAATTGGGGCTTCCTGGCAGAGAGGCAAGCCTTCCAGTAGAGCCGCCTTTCAAGGATCATGGGAAACACCCGTAATCAATGAGAACAGATTCTACACCCTATCATTGCCAAAAGAATGAAAAACAAAATGGTACCAATATTTTAAAGTTGTATCTGATAGCTAACGACCATAATTCGTTTATAGGAAAACAGATATATTGTTAAACATTTTAGTTTCTGGGAAAAGGTTAAAAAAATAATTAAAAAAAAACATACATTAACTACGAATAAAATAAACAATGAAGCCAATGAAATTACTGAGACTTGTATTTTCCTGTTGTATAAGAAGTCACTGTAAAATTTAAATTTGTTTACTTAAGCCTCGACAATAAACAAATGAGTTCTTTATCTGGGCTGTGCGACACGTAGCCCCATCAAAATGTAAAGCGGACTCTTGTCATAGGAGAATACTTTATGTCCGCTACTGGAGGCGTCGTTTGGTAAGATGCTTTTATACTATGAAATCTTTTGCCACTGATTTAGAAACGCTGAGATTTCACATACCGCAGTTTAGAAATCTATCACAACAAAATCTGGACATATAAATTATGTTAAAAACGACCTAGAGACTTTACAAAACCACCAACCTGAACATCCTGTTTCTGTGAAGTTGTAATACCCTGGTTGGCATCGATCACATTGCCTACCAGTCACTCCCGGTTTACAATAGCACTGGCCACCATAGGGATCACAAGATGTATTAAATGAACCAACTGGACTGCACCCACATGCTAGAAATAAGAGTAGAATACGCTTACAATTCGCTGATTTAGCCATATGATTGGCTAATGGAGGCAGCAGTAGCCTTTGTTCCATGCCGTCTACTCAGGCCTAATTAAAAACGAATGACCCTACGTCAGACAAGGACAATCATTTAAAGAACGGGGGACTACACTGTCATGATCTCCTTTTACTTTATCAACGAACTGGTATCTTGTAAGAAAAGGTTCACTTGGAAAATGAAATGTATTTACCCCCGTCTGATACTTACTGAAACAGTATGCTTAGAATTTCGTCACCTCAAAATTGTGATTGTTTTCTTCGGTGAAAGAATGCACAGAACGATACGCTTTTATTCATTCCGTAGAACCAAGTTCTCTGTTTACATTTTCAAATCACTTTTAGCTATGCTTACCATTTAATTCTCCGACTAATCAATTTCAAGGAGGTCATATATCAAGATTTCGTTGCACAATCTTAACGAAGTCTTGTGACATGATCAGCAATCCAGCAAGGAATTGAGCCAGACAGGAGTAGCTAAATCGATAAATTTTTACTCGTACAAAGTTTGACCCCCCTAGCATAAAGTAGAGTAACACAAAACCCAATATCAACCTGCTGGTCTGAACTATAAATAAAAGTGTTACGATGTAATATTTCTTCTATACACATCTAACTCTCTTACGATGTTAATTTTCCCACCACGCTATCATTTCAATGGAATAAATTCAGTTTATGTTATCCAGCACTATAAAAATCTTTAAAGACTTATCACGCAAACACAAGTAGGCCTACAAAATAGGAGTTCTTGCAAATGCATATTAGTGCGCTTCAACTTTTAGCAATCAGTAGGCTGACTGTGTAAGTTACCTCTTTTCTACGGGGATTGTATCAAGTATGGGGTTACGCCAAGTACACAACAGACCCGTAGCTAGCCACGCCTAATGGGGGAGTTAGTGTAGAAATGAAGATTGAAAAAGTGTTATTGAAGAAACTTCATATATTTGGGAATTAGCTGCTGCAGTTAAGTAACTAACACCATAGTCCATCTTTTGTACTAATTATCTGTTAAAACCAAAATTATTACGGTCTGAAACAAGGGATAAGTGGAGGTTAAAAAACCATCGGAGTACATTACAAGCATTTAAAACCATTTCAGCACCGTTAGTAATTAAAGGGGCTTTGGTTACCCAATCCCTATTGTAATAAAAAAGCTTTATATCAACAGTGTTCACTATTCTTTATGTGTATATGTCTCTATCAAAAGCCATTATTAGTCTCCGCAGCCAATTAATCACAGTGGCGGCTTCAGAGGTGGGATCAGTTTAAACATTAAGAAGGAAGAAAGAGAGGATATCAGAAACAACAGAGCTTGGGGTTCCTGGGAAGGATAAGAGGAGTTACTTTGAGAGATAAACAAAGAAGAAGAAGAAGACGCACAGGTGACGCTCTCATTCTATGAATACTTGTCTGTAAACCGAAGAAAACAACACCAAAGGAAATAAATAACTATTATACTATTTTCAACTTGCACGTTTTTAAAGAACACGTGAGAAAGGTGGTTTAATTGTATCTGCAACATGATAAGATGTTTCGTGATAACATCAAGCCTTTTGGAAAATTTCGGATTTTAATCAACGAGTACAAAATATAATGAGAAAGTCCTATTTATTTGATTAGTTTGTGTCCTGTTTCTTACACTTTCAGGGGGACAAACCGCGTGTACCTCCTGAAAATGTCACGCATACCTGCTGCAGAATGTCAGGTATACCCTTCTGAACAAATGTCAGGTATGCCTTCTGAAAAATGTCAGGTATACCTTTTAAACAAGTGTCAGGTATACCTTCTAAACAAGTGTAAACAGGGATCCATGGAGTGAGTAGAGGGCAATGGTTTGTCAATAGAGAAGAAGTGAATACAGTACAAAAAATCAACTGGGAATGCAATTATTGTCTTAATGATTCTGTAGGCCTATGAGCTTATATCAATCCAGATAGTTTTATTAGCAGGACGAGATACCACGACGTAATAAATACCTGGTTCCGTTAATTTAAAGTAGGCCATGCAGCAACTCGCAAACTGCTAATCTGGCACCCTCAACTAAAAAGAATGTCGTCACAGCGCAAAAACATACCTCGAGGCCCGACAAAAGATGGGACATTATAGTCAACAACCAGTATTCAATGACTAGAGCTTGAAACAAGGCCATGGTCAGACCGGGTAAACCAGATTCCCCACTGTCCCTGCGCCAGAGCAGTTGTCAAGGAAGGCGTACTAGGCTGGGTGATAGGCAACAACCTATCTACTCCTGATGCTGTTTTTATCAAGACATCGGCTCTAGAAAGGTTGCCACGCAAGGCTAAAGAGTCCCTCCTCCCCATAAGGCAGACTAATACACTGCTGTATGCCAACCTGGTATTTCAAGGTCTCGGGGCATAAGATTAAAAGGCGTATTCATTACAATGCAAAGGAAGGCAGGACAGGGTAGATATCAGAGAAGATTGATTAGGTAAATACACGATAATTAAGGAAGAAGAGGGTATTTGCATCCTCACTCTAACACGAAGAAAGAATGGCAAATACTATAAGTAGTGTGTCAGCCTCTAACCCTATTTGAACCATTGAAGAGGTGGATGTCCGTTTGCTCACGCCGAGATGCTCCGCCCTTTGACAGGTTCTGTTTTTAGTCCCGCTGAGTGTCCACACACCCATCTCACAAAGTGGAGCCTGTTGTGGGAGCCGTTTTAGTCACCAACAACGCGACCAAGACAAGGCCTGTTGATCCTGAGCAACATTTAACAGACAAGGATTCTTTTAGCAATTTGCACCCAAGAGCTGATAAGGACGTTTTAGCTCTGTCTCATCACCTAGTACTTAGTGTCATGGTATATACAAAATATAATTGGCGAGAATTTTAATATATATATGCTACAATGTGACAAGGAACATAGGAAGTTTTCCTTGAGTAAACCCTATACTGTCGTTCCTATGAACTGAATCCCTCAGAGATAAACTAGTGCAAGCTAGATTGCTGCAAATTGTCAGCACCATGCTGTGATGCATGCAGAGGCAGTGGTCCATGCAGAAAAAGAAGAAACTGTGATGTGTGTCGTTACGTCACTGTGAGCACCACATTTTCTAATTATAGCAACAACTGGTGTTTTGATATCGACTGTGGCCCTCTACATTGTAATTCCTAGTGTGTTGTTCACCTACTTGAGTACAGTGTGTAAAGTTAAATGTGTAGGTAGCACCACCAGTTAGTTCAACAAAGATTCAAAGATTTTATAATTATGAATCACAGTTTTACAAACTTTGTGAGAGAAAAACTGTGCCTTAAAGCAGATTGTTTGAACAGTGTTTAAAATTGGACCACCATGGGATGCTTGACTGGGAGTTGCGGCTTATTTACGAGGCTGAGACAGAAACTAGTCTTTGGTAAAAAGAAGCATTTCGGCAATGTAAGCTAGACACACATAAATCTAGCATAATAAATGAATGAGATAAACCAACAGTATATACATAGGTAGAATGTTTGGGATGGTCTACACTGGCTTCTGATTACTGCAAGGGTGCATATTCTCAAGGCAGCTGTTTTGGGATGGAACTACCACTCTCCCTTAAATATCTATGCAGATCCATGTTACTCTTGTAAAGTATACCTGACGAAGATACACCCAGAATGTGTTCACAAGGATCGAAAACACATGTGTAACCTCCACAAAAACGAAAAAAGGGTCAAAGGCGATGTTTGAAAGGAGGGATGTACCAAACTGAGTTAGCTGTTGCGGTCTTGTAGATCCTATACTCTCTGACGTGGGATGCCGGGTTAAAGGCGACTGTGATCGTCGTCTGTAGAAAAGTCAGAAAGTTTGGAAGTAAATTATTGGAGGAACTGACTCTCAGTGGCCTTCGTCGGGTGTGGTTTACATTTAGTCTTGTAATATTCCCATGGTACAGTGGGCTTGACGCTGTGAGTATAATAGTTTCTTTGTTGGCGTTTTACCGGTAGCCTTCCTATATGTAGGCACTTTGTTAAAGGGTAATGCTAATTAAGAGGCACGCGGTTTTATAACAGGTATTGTCGGGTGGCATTGTGAGGTGCGCGTCACAAGGAGATCCTTGCGGTCAGGTAAGAGCCCATTTATGGGGAAATTGGGCCACCTCGTGGGCGGTTACAGTACAGTGGGTAAATGGCTTAGGAATGAGTCTGAACTCCATTTTAGGGCTCTCAGGGGACGCCAGTTAACTCCAATTGAGCGAATGATCACAGGGGTAGATAGAAGTCATAGCAAATACTGAACGTGTTAAAATGATCTGCTTCACGTCAAAACGTACATGACTTTAAGACTTTTGTTATTGTATCACCTAGAATTGTTTGAGTGGGGCTTGTTGGTTTGGGGCTTGTTGTTTTGGGGTTTGTGACGTTAACTTTTAGTGAAGTCTTTCAAGCAACATGCCCTAAATAGTCGGACGTTTACAAGGTCACATTCTCTTGCCCTGATTACAATCATTGCCAACGTTCAGTTCTGTGAGACCACATTTGCCATCTTTGCAATAGTGTGTATGGTAAAACAACGTAGAAGTGCGATACTTAAATCGAAGACATCTTTGTGGAAAGTGTATTATCATCGAGAACTGAGGATTTCAAGTGTTAGTTTTGAAAAGAACACTAGAGAAATAGAAAATATGTCACCACCGGGAATCGACCCCGTGTTCCTCTCTTCTCGATGATACTCTCTAACTTCAATGGGCTTTGGATTGATGACGGGCCGGAGGGCAGTCCTTCCTTGGTCAAGCCACATGACGCAAAGAGCTGGTCTCCAATTGCGTTGAGCTGGATGTTGATGTCCACCGATGAATGATTGGGAGTTAATGTGGCGACTAGAAAAATAGAAGTATGTTAACATCGGAGGTCACCTAGCTCAGTTAGTAAACCGCACGCCGCGAAAGCGTGGGTCACGGGTTCGATCCTCGGTGGTGACATATTTTCTATTTCTCCAGTGTTCTTTTAAAGTGTATTACTTTAAGAGGAGATGTTATTACGGAAAATGCCTTACTTTAAGAGAAGGCGCTTTTGTGGAAAGCGCATTCTTTTTACGGAAAAGTGTTATTCTTGAAAATACATCATATTGGGGGAAAGCGCTACTTCTTGAGAGTCGTTGTTACAATGGAATACGAGTCCAGTCAATTACCAGTAGCCTTTATTAAAACAACGATACAGTACTGACTATCTGAATTTTGGAGATTAAATAACTCCAGGATAAAGTTTTAATGACTTCTTGTTTCGGACACATACAAGACATTGTGTTTGAGAAGATGGAGAGCCTGTTTAGTTGCACTAAAAGGACATATCCCTTCAAATTAATGGAAACAACGTAGGAGTACAAGAATGCTTTAAAAGTGTTAGGGAGAAGGGTCGAGCAAAACATTGCAGAGCCAACAAACCTGGGAATCTATTGGAGCATAGAGCACTGTGTCGGGCTGTTATATATCAACAGTTTGTAATCAATTCTTAATGAAAAACGTTTCTTGATTTGTTTTTCAGGCGTTTTAAAAATTATCCCTCCTGAATTTGAGGCCTCGATTTGCTAAGCTTATTGCTTAGATTTTGGACCAGATCGAGGCCTCACACCTAAGCAACTGAGTTGCTTATAAAAAATGTGTAACAGGGATAAACGATAAACAAAAGAGAAAAATGTGGGGACCAAACGCAACAAAGGCAAGAGTGAAGGAACGTACACAAAACCTGTGAAGAACAGTAATGGTGCAGAGAAACAAGGAGTGCGGTGAAGAATTGGAGTCGGCAAAGTAATAGCGAGTACAGAACAAAACAAGGAGAAGTAAAACAATAACTGAGATAAAGTTTATAATCACAAGTGAAAAGATATTGCAACACGTACTCAATATCCATATCCCGATGCACAATATTCCAAACTTGACTTTCTGGACGCCTCAGCGGAGCCTATAAATGAAGAAAGGCACACTGATCAACGATAAGACCAGTAATTTCAGTGGAAGACCTACAATCTCCGACTTAAATGAAAATTGTCCTTGCTGCTGCAACCGACGATTGATTTTAAAAATCATGATCTAGGCCATTGTTTCCCAACGGGAATCGGGGAATCTCTTTGAGGGTAGTTGAGAGTATGAAGGGGGTGAAATTGTGACTTGGGGCACTAGGGGGTCCAACTAAAAGCTACGGGATTTAACAGTTATTAGAATGTTGTACTGTTTCCTTAACTCGATAACCAAATAAAAGGACATTTAAATGTTGTCTCTTTTGTCTTCCACAGTGCTCCTGTGGAGCAGGTAAGCAAATTCGGACTCTTTCTTGACTGATTAATTCATGGTGTACTCCTAAAATATCGATGAAGTGAATCTCGAATTCGATTCGCATCTCAGCATCCGATATATCATTTTTCCACGGTACGGTTAGCTCCAACAAAATTTAAAATTTTTCCTATGAATAATGAAATTAATTCTTTAGTTAGAAACTTTTTTGTTACAGATAAAATCTATCCTCCATTTAGTATGAGTAAATAAGTCACAAGACTTATTTCGGGGAGGATTAAAAAACTACTTCAGTTACAAGAAGCAACCGCCGGTTCCAAGCCTTTTTTAATAAATTGTAACAGTCCTTATATTAAGCAACTTTTCTTATCAAATCGTTCTTTATGTAATTAGGTGATAAAGTTACATTTCAGTAGTTCGATAGGATTATTTTGGATTTTTGGCGAAAATTTATATGTCCTTGTTTGCATAAAAGAAAATACAATGATCCTCAAATCTAGTCATATTAATTTTAAAAAAATGAACGATGACGTGAAGTATCTACAAAATAAGTCAAACCGTGATGCCATATGTACCTTCATTCTTGTTTACCTGTATCTGGGATCCAAAAATGGCTGCAGTGACGATGGATTCAAACAATATTGCAAGTTTGAACATTCACCCTACCTAGCTAGAGGACGGGTTACGGCCACTGGTGTGCTAGCTGGCCGAAGGCGATGAATATTCTATAAAAACCTTGTAATCCCTTTATTCTTAATAGTCAATCTGAATTGCTGAAACCTCTTACTGTACTTATCCTAACATTTACCTAGCAAATCTTTGGTAAAAGATTGCTCATTGTCCGTTCACATGGTCTTCATAGAAAGTTTGATCAGGTACAATGATCAAAGGGCTAAAGATGCTTTTTACAATTTTTTTTGTTATTTTGTTGGTAGTATCATCCAAAATCAAATGTTAGATACATTCAAGGTAGACCGATGCTAAGGAATATGAATGTAACACTAACAAGACGAGTTTGACTAACGAAAAGCGAAGATGATTATTGACGAGGAAATGAAACTGGCAACGCTTAAGCTTTCTTACTTGTTTTCCTACATGTTTTAGTGGATATTTTTCTATGTCAGCATTCTAAACTAACTATCGAGCCGGGCATGATGTTGACACAAAGCGTCATTTAAAGGTTTGACCGGCAGTCGAAGCAGTAACACCACGTGACTTGCTCCCTTGGTCGACTCCCTCTTACAAGTTTGCTGATATTCAGCTTGTGCAAGAGAAGGCATGTACGCAATAATTGTTTGAATGAGTTAAACTTCTTCAGCCAGTAATGAAAACAAAGAACCTATGCCCTAGCAGCGCTTCTGTTTTAGTGGATATTTTTCTATGCCAACATTCTAAACTATCTATCGAGCCGGGCATGATGTTGACACAAAGCGTCATTTAACAAGACGAGTTTGACTAACGAAAAGCGAAGATGATTATTGACGAGGAAATGAAACTGGCAACGCTTAAGCTTTCTTACTTGTTTTCCTACATGTTTTAGTGGATATTTTTCTATGTCAGCATTCTAAACTAACTATCGAGCCGGGCATGATGTTGACACAAAGCGTCATTTAAAGGTTTGACCGGCAGTCGAAGCAGTAACACCACGTGACTTGCTCCCTTGGTCGACTCCCTCTTACAAGTTTGCTGATATTCAGCTTGTGCAAGAGAAGGCATGTACGCAATAATTGTTTGAATGAGTTAAACTTCTTCAGCCAGTAATGAAAACAAAGAACCTATGCCCTAGCAGCGCTTCTGTTTTAGTGGATATTTTTCTATGCCAACATTCTAAACTACCTATCGAGCCGGGCATGATGTTGACACAAAGCGTCATTTAAAGGTTTGACCGGCAGTCGAAGCAGTAACACCACGTGAGACAACTTAAAATTTTTTGTTGTGCTCTTAATAGTGCATTTTAGTATGTAAAATGCGTGCATCTGCACCGACCATCTGGCCCCATAAAAAAGTCAAGACTTCAACTTTTTTACAACCATTTATTTATATTAGTTTCACAGCAGTCTTATGTCGGCATTTTTTTTTGTATTTTGTTGAAAAAATAGATAAATAAATAGATAGATAAATAAATAAATAGATAAACAATAAACAATAAATACAAAAATAAGTTTTCAAAACTTACATTTCAAATCTTCTCTTCTCGATGAAAATACAAAAATATAATAAATAAATAGAAAATTTAAAAAGTAAATAAATCAATTGTTTTTTTAAAAAATAGATAAATAAATAAATAATTATTTTTATACTGATTTGAGTTGCTGATGGGGAAGATCACACATATTAGTATTGGTCCTTTGCTCTTTACTTAAGTTTTTTAAAAACAGTAAGTACTCGGCAACCCTGGTTAGAAGTATTAAAGTGGAGGCCTGAAATGCCATCAACGTATACACCACTTCGGAAGCTTGTATTTCATAAGTCTCGCCGCTTCATAAGTCTGCGGTTATTAAACTATGCCGCTTCATAAGCCTGCGTTTAGTAAGACACGCTACTAAATAAGCCTGCGTTTAATAAGCCACATCGCTTCATAAGCCTGCGTTTAGTAAGACACGCTACTAAATAAGCCTGCGTTTAATAAGCCACATCGCTTCATAAGCCTGCGTTTAGTAAGACACGCTACTAAATAAGCCTGCGTTTAATAAGCCACATCGCTTCATAAGCCTGCGTTTAGTAAGACACGCTACTAAATAAGCCTGCGTTTAATAAGCCACATCGCTTCATAAGCCTGCGTTTAGTAAGACACGCTACTAAATAAGCCTGCGTTTAATAACACGATTAACACCTCTACTAACGTTATCTTGGTTTACGGGTCTCAGACTTGGGTCATCAGCAGATATCTCACCCGAAAACTCGAAAGCTGTCTGGGCAACGGTAACTGTATTGGGAGCGCATTAGCAAGCTCATCTACATTGTCTGGAGATCTACCCTGTGTATCCGGCTGGTCATACTATCTCTTCCTGAGTCCACCTTCGCCATGGTAGATATGATTGGCTTCGCTTCCCACCGACAGAAGAAATACGTAAGTACCTTTAATAGAGTTTTATGTTGACCTATGCTGTTTTACTATTTGCTCAAAACCACCGCAAAGAACTAAGGGCAAGTGAAGATTTTTGAAGACTAAGACTGGGACCGAAACACTTAAATTATTACAATTTGGAAGGGGGACGTTAGTAGTCTCCCCCTTAGGCTTACTCTTCTACAACCTAAATGGAACGTTAAAACTGGCCCTGGTGCTTTACTATCGTAGTTTCCTGACCCCGTGTATAATATTACTTAGAAGCTGCCTAAATCAAGAAACTGACACTAATTTAAGCAGGACTAATAATCTCCTAACGATAACAAGTGGCTTTTCCTTTCACAGGAGACTCTTATATACCGCCAATTTCTATACAGAGTTAACTCTTGCCTATGCAAGAGTATTAAATTTTAACCATACCTCGGCAACTCATATGTTATGTGATGGGATGGAGAGATAGAAAGGGGACCGTTTGGAGCTAACATGGTCTGTCGTTTGGAGAACCCACATACGCAATCTCTCAGTTTAGCCCGCTGGTAAACTGTGGGACCGTTCCCCAAGGTCCTCCTTTCCAAAAGGTAAAGGGGTTAACCTGTGGTGGAGATCATCATAGAGATTGATAATGCACTTAAGCACTGGCAAAGGTGGTTTATTAATTGGCCAAACTTACAAGCACCACATCTCACTCGTAGTCTCCAGCTTCAAGACATTTCGCTCCCAGATAGCACAGACACCATTCTATGTGACATATCAACTGGCACTCCAAGACCTCTTGTTCCATCTTCTCTACGCCGTACCATTTTTGATTCACTTCATTCCCTATCACACCCTGGAATTCGAGCAACACAATTCTTGATTACTGCTCGTTACGTTTGGCCAGGGATGAACAAAGATGTGCGCACCTGGACTCGCTCTTGTCTCTCTTGTCAGCGCTCCAAAAGTCAACGTCACACGAAATCACCTATTGCTACATTTGCCACTCCTGGCGCTCAATTTCTTCATCTGCACATCGATTTAGTTGGTCCTCTACCTCCTTCCAGTGGCTACACCTACTTATTTACTTGTATTGATCGTTACACTCGCTAGCCCATTGCTGTACCTATTAGAGACATTTCCGCCGAAACTATTGCCAAAGCTTTTGTTAACCACTGGACTTCCAATTTTGGATCACCATCTACCATCACAACTGACCACGGTTCCCAATTTGAATCTTCTCTTTTCACCTCCCTCACCAACTTACTTGGCACAAATCGCATTCGTACAATCTCCTATCATCCTCAAGCTAATGGACTTGTTGAACGATTTCACCGCCATTTAAAAACCGCACTTAAAGCTCAACCATTTCCCCATCGCTGGACTGACTCTCTTCCACTTATTCCACTTGGCATTCGCACTACCGTCAAATCAGACTTAAACTGTTCCGCTGCCGAACTGGTTTATGGTACACTCCTTCGTTTTCCTGGACAGTTTGTCGCACAATCTGCTGCCACCATAGAGGAAGAAGACTGGGCTAGAGCGCTCACCTGTTGCTATTCTTTTGTTGGTGAATGCGGAAGCCATGCAAATCTACCTACTGATAAGCATATCAAGTAACTAGGCTCTATACTCTTTGGGTGCTGGATCAAAATGCATTTAAACATTTTTCAAATCCTCACTCGGCTTTTAATATATGGGGGAGGGGGGACTTGGATCTATCTCAATTATAGTACAGCAATATTTAGAGAAGGATGTTCAAGGAACATAGAAATCAAGTATTGAGGGATTGGCAAGACAAATTGCAAAAAGGATTTTATCACAACAAGACTACAAGGAGCAGTCAAGGCTTTCAGTTAAAAAATTGTTGAAAAAGATCAACTACCTACTGATAAGCATATCAAGTAACTAGGCTCTATACTCTTTGGGTGCTGGATCAAAATGCATTTAAACATTTTTCAAATCCTCACTCGGCTTTTAATATATGGGGGAGGGGGGACTTGGATCTATCTCAATTATAGTACAGCAATATTTAGAGAAGGATGTTCAAGGAACATAGAAATCAAGTATTGAGGGATTGGCAAGACGACTTGTAAAAAGGATTATATCACAACAAGACTACAAGGAGCAGTCAAGGTTTTCAGTTAAAGAACTGGTGAGAAAGATCAACAAGCTACTAATAAGCATATAAAGTAACTAGGCTCTATACTCTTTGGGTGCTGGATCAAAATGCATTTAAACATTTTTAAATCCTCACAGGGCTTTAAATATGTGGGGGGTAGGGCAACTTGGATCTATCTCATTTGTAGTACAGCAATATTGAGAGAAGGATGTTCAAAGAACAAAGCAATCAAGTATTGAGGGATTGGCAAGACGACTTGTAAAAAGGATTATATCACAACAAGACTACAAGGAGCAGTCAAGGTTTTCAGTTAAAGAACTGGTGAGAAAGATCAACAAGCTACTGATAAGCATATCAAGTAACTAGGCTCTATACTCTTTCGATGAACTGCTGCACGAGACATTGCTTCTACGTAGAAGCGTGCTTCAGACGTGAAAAAGGAACTCCTTATACGCCACAATCAGAGAAACAGTTTTACAATAACTGATGAGCTGCTACCAGACTTAATTTCAAAAGGTCACCTACCTTTTTAAATAGCTAGCTCGGAAGGCGCTCTCCAAATCCACGATAATGAACAACATAACATCATATCGTAGAAAATAGTATTTTGTGAGGTTGTCCAAGCACGAACTGCAACCATAATTAAGACACATCAAGCTTAGGGCCCTCGTGAAGCGTTACGATATTCCGAACAAAACGTTTTGGAAGTTGTATACAAAATACAATTGACATTATTTCGTAGAATGTGTGAACGATCAATAAATAACGTTGCAGTAAGGAATGGTTCCATTCTGTGTAGTACATATTGGTGTGGATTTAGAAAAAGCGAACCATTGAAGGGAGTGAACTGGTCAATTGTGAACAACTGGTGTTAAATACGATCTTCTACAGACCTGATGAAGGCAGTAAAGACCCTTTCTTATATTGCTAACTTGTTAAGTTGTGCTTCTGTTGTAAATCATTTGTTTACAGTGCAGTTTTAACAGACTGCAGCTGATTAAAGTATTAGAGAATTACCAAAGACATTAGTTTATCAATATAAGTTTTTTAAAACTAACGAACTGTAAAAGGTTGACTGGCGCATTATAAAAAGGAGCAATACGTTGTTGCTTCATACACTTTAAAAAGTAATACTATTAGATTGGGATCATACGAATCTCAATGTTAATTAGAACATATTTACCAAAGTTATTTCGTCAATTTGTAATATGTAAATCATAGTTAGATATCAAGTAATTTTTATATGAAATTCAAGTGATCACAACAGATAAAAGTGGAACATATACTTATTTCACAAATCCTTCAAAACACAAGAAACTTCTACTACCCAATATTCATTCTACATTAGATAAACATTTTCCTTGCATCATTACATTTGGTGCCTCTACTTTGGCGTATGATGACTTCACTGGTTTCACTATCAGTGAGTATACTTCCATGTTATACAAATAGCTTGATTACATGATTAAGTATTCCAATATTGTAAAAGCTAAGGCTAAAAACCTTACAGAATTGAAGGAAAGGTTAACTGAACAGGAAACTATAGTTTTGGTTGACTTTGCTGAAAACTGTAACATTTTTGTACAAAACAAAGTTCAAGTTACTATTGGATGATCTTAAACCTTTTGTCCTGTGTTCATTTATGTGAACAGTGGTAAAGTGAAATATTGCTTTGTCTGCCTCTTGCCAGGTGATGTTCTTTATGATCAAGGCTTAGTCTGGAAAATTCTAGAGGAATCAGTTGCATATCTAAAGACAGTTTCAACTAGTACCAGATAGGATCAGCATGTTTCCTATGGTTGCGCAGCAGAATAGAAAAACTGAACACTTCAATTTGATTCATAATTTGAATGACTTGTCATACACAATTGGCGTGTAATGGGATAGGTGCAACTGTTCAACACATCTATAGAAAAGGCACGTTTGCAACAACTGCCACATGGTCAAATCCTAATAAAAGCAAATATGACCAATTTTTGCCAAAAATAACTGAAAGGAATTACTGTTATATTCATTGACAAAGAGGCAAAAATAAATGTTATGGGGTTTCTGCAGTCATAATTTACTACTGCTAAGACAGTACCTGGTACACAATGCTCCTTTTATGTTAAGCCCATTTCAAATTCAACCATAGCAGCTAACAGACTACCAGAAGACCCAGTTTATGATTTACATAACCATATTTGAAATAAAAAAGGAAATTCTACTAAAGACCCTTCAGGAATTCAAAAATAAAGCTTCAGCAAACATGTCCTGTGAAATTTTTGTTGACTTTATATTTGAGTCAAGATATTAGGTCATATTTTTTCTTGAAAATACTATGCCAATCGTTGGCTTTTCTCCACTCAGTTCACGATGCACTAGGGTCAGCAATGTACATTTCCCTAAAGTAAATTAAAACTGCGGGCCGCTGAATCAAATAGCAGACCACGAGTGCCACTCGTTTCTCTTGCATATCTTATGTTCTATAATAAACGCATGTTGTGTCGATTTCCAACTGGACACACTATTTCCTTGAAATTTAACTTGTTCTCACCTTGTAGAATCTCAGCAGACGGCTATATTTACAGTATATTATATGATTCAAAGAAGGAGAATCTTGTTTACTGTTTCAAGCAGTAAGAACCCCCGAATTTTTGTGTTAACAATCTAAAAACGTAAGAACATACCTTTTTCTAATTTCTCACTCATCAGGATTCTTGACAAAATGTGCTCAAAGATTTTCTTTAGAGGCTCTATAACTTAAAATGAAATACATTGCTTGCAGATACTCAAGGTCGACAGAACTATCAGTTGGTAAGTGTGTTTTCCAGTAATTTGCAAGATCTTCATCAGTATACATGTATCCAACAGCTGAAGTTGGGCAGTTGGCTGCGTATCTTTAACATCTTTGCAATGCTCAGACGGCATCTTTTGTGTCCTCATGGCACTTCACTCGTCAGAACGCGCAACGCTCCTCCGAACATTTCCCTGTTTGCGTCTATCATATGTGTGTAGTTTGAAATGTCAATGCCAGGTTTTGAAGGCGCAATCAATCTGCCAATTTTAAATTTTTTAGCTTGGTTGACTGTTCTTTTAAAAGACAAGTCACATATTCGATGGTAACTGCGATTTTCTAATGAAATGACTTTTTGTAGAAAAAATCATAGAGAAGAGACGATTTAAAATGTTAGTTTACAAAAGAACACTAGAGAAATTGAAAATATGCCACTACCGGCGATGATGTAGGTAAAATTGCCGCTCTCTTGCCATTTT
>JAAAKM020073195.1:183635554-183648330 GCA_010016025.2 Alatinidae sp. Z8VKAUB7J3 | reverse complement strand
GGTAACTGCGATTTTCTAATGAAATGACTTTTTGTAGAAAAAATCATAGAGAAGAGACGATTTAAAATGTTAGTTTAGAAAAGAACACTAGAGAAATTGAAAATATGCCACTACCGGCGATGATGTAGGTAAAATTGCCGCTCTCTTGCCATTTTGTAGAGTAGTAATTTTCAACGGGGCCCCTGGACATGAGGCAAGGGGAACAAGGAAGGGGCATTGTTATGCCAAAGAGGTAACTGCGATTTTCTAATGAAATGACTTTTTGTAGAAAAAATCATAGAGAAGAGACGATTTAAAATGTTAGTTTACAAAAGAACACTAGAGAAATTGAAAATATGCCACCACCGTGGATCGAACCCGTTACCCACGCTTTCACTGCATGCGCTCTACCAACTGAGCTAGGTGACCTCCGATGTTAACATACTCTATTTCTCTAGTCACCACATCAGTTCCCAATCATCAACCGGTGGACATCGAAATCCTGCTCAACGCAATTGGAGACTAGAGTTTCTGCGCCATCTGACTTGACCAAGCAGGGACTGCCATCTGGCCCGTCATCAATCCAAAGCCCATTAAAGTTGGAAAGTATCATCGAGAAGAGAGGATTTGAAATGTTAGTTTTGAAAAGAACACTAGAGAAATAGAAAATATGTGTACCAATATTTGTTAAAGTAATCACGGAAGCCTCAAAGTGCCCTGCAAAAAGTTAATGTCTGTGGGACGTTGCAACTCAAAATCACGAGTGTTGTGAATTGGATCACCTGCAGTTTTGTTAGAAATATGCACATTTGCTCGCCTTGTTGTTTGCATTAAACAATCTATGAAAATCTTTATTACATGCCAGAAAAAAAAAATTGGTGAATTTTCAAGAGATAGGATAACGCATTCAGATGTTAAGTATTGAAAAAGGAAAGCAGATACAACAAAGATGAATGACAAATTAGACGAGGGATCACCCTGAGGGGTGCTAATGTGACCCAGTCACTTTACACACAGTACGATACCCCCGTTACCCTCGCGTTACCCCTTACAATCCAACTCTAGCTACCAAATAATTTTTTGTGTATTATATATCTATTCCATTCACGTCACACTACCGTTTGTTGTTATTGTCCAGTTTGTTTTGTATCTCAAAATTTGGCATCATCCTACATATGTTAACTTAATTGTGTATAGTACAGATTCATTATTTCTAAGATTTCACTTTTCCCCTAGCTTTTCGGTCATTTTTTCTCACTTTTTTACATTTTCAGATACATCTACAAATCTCTTTTATATCAGCTTAAAAGGTGAACAGTTCGTCTTGGATATAATTGCGTATTTTAAGCTTTCTTTGTTATTGGTTGTAAGTTATTCCATGTGTTTTTGAAGACGCTTTGCTTGAACTGGTCTGATTTAAAATGTCATTTATATACCCTTTTTGTGACAGACCTATTTAGGATAAAGGTCAGACAATTGTAGCTCCAGATACCTCAAATAGGCAAAATGACGGGCAAACATTTGATGGTGGTCAAAATCTTTCCCCCTTGAACAGAATACTATCCACACTCTCGACCGATAAATCAGCCTCTCACTATCAACTTACATTTCTTACTATATTTTCTAAACTATACGCAATCAGGCACTGATTTCACGCCAAATCGTTATCCCGGCCATCAATGAACATAATAAACACATATAGATCATAATTAAAGGACCTTTTTCGTTGACCAATGTTTTCCACAATTAGAAGCCTTGATGCCCTATAAAGTGCCAGAAATCAGCCTCTCACTATCAACATACATTTCTTACTATATTTTCTAAACTATACGCAATCAGGCACTGACTTCACGCGGAATCCTTATCTAAGCCGTCAATTAACATAATAAACACATATAGATCTTAATTGAAGGACCTTTTTTGTTGACCAATTTTTCCATTATTGGAACCCTTGATGACCTATAAAGTGCCAGAAATCAGCCTCTCACTATCAACTTACATTTCGTACTATATTTTCTAAACTATACGTAATCAGTCGCTGATTTCATGCGGAATCCTTATCTAAGCCGTCAATTAACATAATAAACACATATAGATCTTAATTGAAGGACCTTTTTTGATGACCAATGTTTTCCACAATTAGAAGCCTTGATGCCGTATAAAGTGCTAGAAATCAGCCTCTCACTATCAACTTACATTTCTTACTATATCTTCTAAACTATACGCAATCAGGAACTAATTTCACGCCAAATCGTTGCCTAGGCTCTCAATTAACATAATAAACACATATAGATCATAATTGAAGGACCTTTTTTGTTGTCCAATTTTTTCCACTATTGGAAGCTTGGATAACTTTTAAAATGCCAGAAATCAGATCTCTCTGTAAACTTACATTTCTTATTATATTTTCTAAACTATACGAAATCAGGCACTACTTTCACGCGCAATCTCTATCTAGGCCATCAATTAACATAATAAACACATATATACTAACCGAACTAACAAACGTAAGGCAACTAACCGAAACAGTAGTCTTGGTACCAGAGGTAAATAAATGTACTAGATTATTAACCCAACTAACAAAGTAAGGCAACCAACAGAAACAGTAGTCTTGGTACGGGAGCTAAATGAATGTACTAGATTACTAACCCAAGTAAAGGCTGATTTACACGCTACGATTTTGTCGGCCGACTCACAGTTGGTATGACGTACGTTTATTATTCAGGAGCCTGATTACAAGGTTGTTGATCTCAGCACGAATCGGGACGATTTTTAGAAAGTCTGTGACATTTGAACAGATTTACTCCCGATTTTGGATGTCGTGGCAGTGCCTCAAAGTTTTAACATGGACGCCCTGAAGTCGCTATGGAAAGCACCATTTTCTGTAAAGCAGAGACTACATTACTGTTAGAAACGTCTTGTAGGGACACTCTGTAGGCGTATCAAAGAATAATGCCGTGAGTTTTATTATCAATTTTAGCATAGTCGACGTTTTTGATGACAAACAAACCAGCGAAATGACTATGTAGTTTCTCATGCAAGGCTATAATACCATCCAGATGAATGCAGCCCCCAGAATGTAGGTGATTGCTTATTTCCCATTCTCAAGTAAGGTCTCCTTTTCAGCTTCTCCTAATGTTTCTGGACAAGATAAAATCCCAAACAGTGTTTTGTGCTCAAAATCTTCGATGGTGTCGAGGAGGCCAATTACACGTACGACTAATCTTGGGTTGGACACGTGACTAAATCGTCCCTAAATCGGCCGACAAAATCGTAGCGTGTAAATCAGGCTTTGAAGTGGCCAGGCAATACTTTCTCAAGACTTTTTGTTTGTTGCGTCTGTGTGCTACAAAACGCGTCTGACTGGACGCCCAGATTGGCCGTAGGTTTGGCAGGACCACTGCTTTCCTGCATAGTTGAGTATCTTTTTGTTTTGAGACAAGGCTAATCCCACAGCAAATGATGTAACTGTTATATAAACTTGAAAGTCCTCATTTGGTTCAGGGGCAAGGAGTGTTACCTACTTGTTGAGCTCTTCTTTGATCAATTCAAATGCTTTTTGGCAATCATCATTCCACTCAACTGGAACTTTCTGACTAGCATTCTTAGATACATACCCCACCTTGGTGAGTTTGGTGATAGGTCTCAAAATGTGAGAGAAGTTTGGGATGTAAATCCTCAAACCTTGGAGTGTACCAACAAAACCTTTGATCTGCTTCAGTGTTTTAGGTACTGGGAGGTCGAGAACCACTGCCAATTTGTCTGCAGCAATTTGAATTCCCTCTTCTGATATCTGATGGCCTAACAACACACCTTTGTCAGTTAAAAACAAACACTTCTTTGGATTTAAGTTCACACCATTTGACCTGCACAAAGAAAACATATTAGATATGATTTTGAGATGATCTTCCAAAGAGGTGGCCAGAGTCAAATCATCAAGAAAAGCCCTGAAATCTTGGGGAGATAATGACTCAAAAATATTGTTCATTGCCCTTTGAAAGGTTGCAGGGGCATTTTTCAGACCAAATGGCATTCTTAGCATCATGTAGGTTCACCAAGGTGTAATGAAGGCAGTTTTTGGCTGGGATGAAGGATCAACTTCTATTTGGTTGAAGCCAGAGAAGCCATCCATAAGAGAATAGACTTCTTTTCCACTCATGGCATGCAACACTTCTTCTAGAAATGGTAGGGGATAGCAGTCTTTGATTGTAACCTTATTAATATCTCTATAATCAATACAAATCCTAAGTTGGCCATTCTTTTTTGAGACTGGTACAATGCAAGACAGCCACTCAGGTTCCAGCGCGGCAAAGTCAGCATCCTGAATCCGGCCGCGCGATGCGGCTAGATTCTCACTGACCGTCTGCAGGTTGACGATCGTTGACTCAAAACGGTTCTGGATAGCACCCAGGTTCGCCCTTTCTCTGTTCACCGAATCCAGAGCGTTATCGATGGCGGTCAGAGCACTTTCAGCGCCTTCAACATCAGATATGTCGATCTGATTAAGGAACTGACCGTTGGTCGCACCACCAAAATCACCCTGTTCCAGGCCGACATTGGTTACACCAGAATCACCGTTTGTTGTACCTGCCGCAAGCGAGAAGTTCTCCGCTGAGGACAAAGTGATCGTCGACGAGATTGACTCTGCATCCGCACCTGTTACGGCTATGCCATCTTCACCCGCTGAGAGACCAACGTCGGTACCCAGATCCGCACTTTCCAGTTCGACGGAGATGTTTCTGCCATCTACTGCGGTGAGAGTGATTGTCGTACCGTTGTCGGAAGCGACCACACCGGTCTGACCGGAAATCGCGTTAATTGCATCGATAGCTGTCGTACGGTTTGTCTCGAGGTTACCCGCACCCGCCAACGTGGTGATATCTGTGGTAGACACACCGTTGATGGTAATCGTACCGGTTGTACCCGTTGAGGTTTGCGCTGTACCGCCTACCAGTTCGGTCGCGTTTACGCTGGCGAGAACACCAGACTCTTCGCTGACCTTGTTGATAGCCGCAGCAAGTGCGATACCACTTGCACTGTTCTTCACACTGGAAGCAGTGTCATCGGTTGAAAGGCTCGCACCAACAGACACGCCGTTAATGAGCAAGTCACCCGCAACAAGTGCGTTCAAGGTTGTTCCAGCTTGAGCCGTACTGGTTACTGCACCGGTTGTGCCACCGAAAGTACCAGATGACAGACCCGCGTTCGCAACGAGGGCGAGCTCGACAACCCCACCATCGCCGAGCGCATGGGCTTCGAGCTCGCGTTCTTGGAAACCAAGGTCGGCATCACGACGCGCTACATCGCCGCGGACGGCGAAGCCACTTCCGACATGTGCGCCCAGGCGGTGGCGCGCGTCCTCGAGCAAGCCGACGTCGCGCCAGACTCGATCGGCGGACTGGTCGTCGTCACGCAGACGCCGGACTACACGATTCCGCAGATCTCCGGCCTGGTGCAGGACAAGGCCGGCCTACCCAAGGCGATCGCGGGGTTCGATATCAGCCTCGGCGGCTCGGGCTACATCCACGCGCTGAACGTGGCCGACGCGCTGATGAAGGCGCAGCACCTCGACAACGTGATCATCGCGACGGCGGAGCAGTTCTCCAAAGTCGTGGATCCCGCCGACAAGGATGTCGTCTCGCGGGTCGGCGACGCCGCAACCGCAACGCTGCTGAGCTACGACGAACCGGTGTATCGACTGGGCAAAGGGACGTTCGGCACCGACGGCGCGCACAGCCGAGCCATCGTCGCCGACGGCACCGGCACCATCTACGTCGACAAGACGGGACTCGCCATCGACACGCGCACGATCGCCGCATTGATGGCCGAGAAGCTGCCCGCGAGCATTCGCGAATGCCTCGCCGCCAACGACACCGCGGTCGATGACGTCGGAGCGTGGGTTCTGCACTACACGCACCCGACCGCGGCAACCGAGATCGCCGAGCTGATCGGGGCGCCGCGCGACCGCTTCGTCGAGGACTTTGCCGAAGGCGGCGACACCGGCAGCTGCTCGATCCCGCTCGCCCTCGGTCGACAGTTGCTGGGGCGCGCCGAACTACCCGCGGTCGTGGGACTGTCCGGCCTCGGCAGCGGCGTGTCGTGGGCGACGAACTTGCTCTCTATGATGGTCCGAATTCGTCAGCAATGAGAAGCTTCTGCAGCTCACAAAGCAGTCTCGGTTTTCGACTCAAGCAGCCAAGCGAACCTTACGATGGTTCGGGCACCTGCTCTGAATGCCACCACATCTACCCGCAAAGACGATCTACGACATCGACCCTATCAAAGCCGGCCGGAAGCGACCTCACGGTCGACCTCAGAAACGTTGGTCCGACAGCCTATCCGAGTTACTGACGATGGCAAACATGAGACCGGGCGAAGCGCAAATACTTGCCATGGACCGAACCGGGTGGGGTAGGCAGATGTCACTCTCTACACCGAGCGGCGCCCGGCAGGAGACATAAGACAAAGTAAGTCAAGTCGAGTTCTTTAAGAATGACAGCTGAAACATAAATTCGTTGAATTGGAATAATAAACTTTTTTTTAAACACTAAAAAACTTTAGCGTGACAAGCGAGGGGTTGAGCGGGGCACAATCCCCCTCTCGAATCAAATACATAATTATGTAGATTTTACTTATTTACCAGCTTTGGTAACTGTTTTAAACATGAATATGGATATCTTCTTGATAGATTTTATGATTAACGATGCTGGGTCGAATCGAATGCGCAATTATATATATTTTACTTATTTATGAGCTTTAGAAACTGTTTTAAACATGTAAATCTTCTTGATAACTTTTATGCTTAACAACGCTGGGTCGAATCGAATACGCAATTATATACATTTACTTATTTACGAGCTTAAGTAACTATTTTAGACATTTAAATCTGGATACCTTCTTGATAGCTTTTATGCTTAACAAAGCTGGGTCGAATCGAGTAAACAGTTACATAGATTTTACTTACTTAGCAGGAATATCAAACCATTTCCTGCTAAAATTGAACAAAAAACTGCTTACTCTCATCCACTAAATCGACCACCCGGGCGCCTGCACCAATCTGACAGAGGAGCATCTAGAAGCACTTGCTTGATGGTACGGTCATTGGGTCTTCTTAGGACATGGCCAAGCCAACGCAGTATTTTCTGTTTGACGATTGTGGCTGTGGGCTGGATGTTACAGCAGTGGGTGACGCACATCAGCATTTGAGATTTTGTCGGAGCATCGAATCCTCAAAATTTTTCGTTAACAGCGGTGGTCAAAGACTTTCAAATCACGGAGAAGAAGCACCTTCAGTGGCCAGGTCTCAGCTGCACAGAATAGGACAGACCTAACTGCTGCTTTATAGACACAAAATTTTAAACTGATACGTGATCAATATGGCGATCACTGAAAGTTGGCAGGCGTATCAGGGACTGGACCAGGTTAGATTATAAATATTAGTTTTCTCGATTCGACCATCTGGGGAGGGGGGGGGGGGTTAGGAGGGTTAATTCGGACAAATTAGAAAAATGAGGTATTTTTAACTTATGAACGGGTTATCGGATCTTAATGAAATTTTATATTTAGAAGGACCTCGTGTCTTAGAACTCTTATTTTAAATCCCGACCGGATCCGATGATATTGAGGGGAGTTCCAGGGGGAAACGGGAAATCTTGGAAAACACTTAGAGTGGAAGTCTTTTGACAAGGGAGGAGGGGGCAATACCAGGCATCAATTAATGCTTAATTTAAATACAGTCACAGTTCCTTCTTTACGAAAACACGTTCTTGTAGCCACGTAACCATTAGTTTTTCGTCTTTAAATTATTATCATTATCTGCAATTCATTATATACTGGAATACACTAACCATTAACACAAATTGTTGGAAAATAATGACAAGGCCGCAGAGAACAAGGAACTTTTCTCTTGGACTTTTTTTAGTGTCCCTTTTAATTCCTATCTTTTTTTTGGGGGGGATAATATAAAAATAAATATTATTTGATAATTTGAGTCAAAAGTGCGTAGAAATTCAAGGAAATTTAAGGCTTCAGGTTTTTTGTCTGCATCTCCTGTATCAGCCTTTCCACTGTCCTCGATTTTTTGGGGGTTGTCCCCGAATTTGCGCGAAAGAAAGCTGGGCTCTGAATTTCCACGAAAATTAGTGTTAACGAAAAGTAAAGATTTGTATTTCTTATTAGCGTTCATATATTTACGAAGGCTCTTAATTTTTGGCGAGCTTTCAGAGAACCTGATTTTTCATTCGGAAGATTTGGAGAGATCCCGAACAATCTGGAAGAGTGTCCAGGGCAAGGCCTTATTCAAGGAAGGGTAAGGAGGTTTGAACCACCTCAAAATGTTTGTCCAACTCGTAAAAACATAACAAAAATGAATATAAACTAATTCTTTATGTCGTTTTTTAGTCTTTTTGTAACCCTCCCTCCAACTGGGTATAGCCTTGATGGTTGTGTTTTGTGTAATATTCTATTTAACCAATTTAAAGAATGACATTTAATTTTTAATATCCTTGGTACCATATATTTTTTTGCAAAACTAACCTCAAAGTATTCGGTGTCAAATTTATAGTTTCAACTTGAAGATTATTTTTAGTTATTTTACTGTTACTTGTTCTTGATAATTAGCTAGACTAGAAAAGATCCATTTGCCTGAAAAGCCAGGAGAGCAAATAGGCTGAGGAGGCTCGACAAACAAATGACGTTGACGCATCCAACTTGACCATCAGTTGCCAAGTAAGTAAAGTAAGTAACATCAGCAAGAGGATAAGAACATTTTAAGAAATATTACCCTTATACATAGTAGCGCATATTTTGAATTTCACGTTGTCGAAAAAAAAGGCTTAACAGTTAGTCTTGGGCGTTGGAAGTCTAGCGCTATGCTAGGCACCAGATCCTGTGAGTGAGGGATAAAAACACGAAACACGCCCCTGGTAAATCGATGTTTCATGGGATGGCACCTTGTGTCTTGAGCTCCAATAGCCTCGTAACCTCCATCAGTGGAAACAATTCTAAATCTGAGCCAAAAATATGCCATGGTGGCTCGGTTTAAAATGAGTAATACAGGTGTCATGAGAATGACTTGGATGAAGACTACAGGATAAACCTCCGAAGTTTGGCGTTCCAAAGTAGGCAGATTTTTGAGATTTCCATTTTGGAGTTTAGAAGAATGTTTGACGGACAACACAAGGTAGCAGCGAGAAACTTGGGCTTCTAAAAAGTTTAAGGCAGCAAAATTTGATAGTGGCTAATAGATAGTCAGTCGTGACACGTATGGGAGAAGGGATGTCCCCAATGTTTTCAGCCAGTTGACGAAAAAATTGAGTCACTACAATAATTTCGCAGACCTCCACAATGTTAAATGAAACAGCACAATTGTTTTGTGGTGTTTTGAATCTGCAAGCTTTATGACATTTTATGCGCTATAATATTTTGCCTATAACAATAGCCATCATACGTATATCGAGATTTATGCAATAGCCCTGATAAATAAACGAGAGGTATTTTTGCTAGTTTTCCCCTTTTTTTATGGAAGACATTTTTTTGGCCTTTTGCCGTTTGTATTAAATTAGCGAATTATTTCAGTGATTCGTCAATTGAGGGCATTAGGCATACAAAATTGTATTTTTCACGGACTTCTGAAATTGTTTGACTGAGTACTGCAAGAAGAGCTTTGTAATACACTGTACCTCTGTTTGGCATTGTTATATCAAAAGAGGTTATCCATAATGACCTGTAAATTGATAACTTTAGAAGAAAGCTAACGTTTTCATGATTTTTACCTTCTATGTTTTTATTAAAATTTGGAATCCAACTTGGTGTCGATTCCATATATCTGTGGTACTCCGAACCAAACTCGGCAATCGCTTGTGCTTCTTCGCGTTTCGCTAGCTTGACGTAAACAACGACTAAGATTGGAAACATCGCAAGTGTTGGGATGGTCGGCCACTGCAATAAAAAGCCGAACATGATTAGAATGAATGCTACATACTGTGGATGACGACACCTTGCATACCATCCTGTGGTCGCTAATTGATGATTTTTTTGCGCGTGATGTAATACATTCCATGCTGAAGACAACATAAAGAAGCCAGCAACAATAAATACCATACTCGCTATATGAAATGGGTCCCAATGGGCATCACCTTCAAAACCAAAGAAAGTATGCAATAAGTGCCCATTTTCATGCGCAAAGAAATTTACTTCTGGATAGGTCTCCGTCAGCCACCCCGACAGAAAATAGATAGTTAAAGGAAAGCCATACATTTCAGTAAATAGGGCAACAATAAAGGCAGAGAACGCGCTTAGACTTCTCCAATCAGTTGATGTTTTTGGTTTGACAAAACTAAAGGCAAAAAAGATAAAAATTGCTGAGTTCAGTATCACCATTGACCATAAGCCATAATCATATGTCTCATTCATCACTGTTCTCCTTTTTATGTGATTCCTTACGTCCTTCTTCTAAACCTTGTATGTAGCCGTCACGATAGGCAGCATTTTTATCCGTGAGTTCTTGAAAGCTCTCTTCCTTTTTCTCATCAGGCGCATGTGAATGATCGTGGCCATGTTTGCCATGACTGCCGTGCATAAATACGTGCATCAAAGGACATAACAGCAAAATTAAATAGGGAAGAAATTGCAGAACATGTTGTCCATGTTCAAAGATTAAAGCGGAGGTGCCCGGCGAGCCGGAATGCCAGTGGGACGGGTGCAGCGACGCCGGCACGCACCGGGCGCCGGTCGGCCGTATGAAGGAAGGCGAGTATTTCCGTTTCTGCGTCAAGCACGTGCGCGAATACAACAAGTCCTACAATTACTTCTCAGGCCTGAGCGATACCGATGTTGCCCGCTTCCAGAAGGAGGCACTGACCGGCCACCGGCCGACCTGGCGGGTCGGCACCAATGGCGGGCCGGACGTTGCTCCGGACATGGCCAATGTCCGGTCCGGACCGGCAGGCTATTACAACCGCATGCGCGACCCGCACGACCTGCTGCGCCAGGCGCGGGAGCGGCGGAGCACCCAAACCCCGCAAAGGCGCCTGAAGCCGCTCGAGGCCAAGGCGCTCGAAACGCTTGGGCTGGGTGCCAAGGCGACGGGCGAGGAAATCAAGGCGCGCTACAAGGAACTGGTGAAACAGCACCATCCCGACGCCAATGGCGGCGACCGCGGATCGGAAGACCGGTTTCGCGACGTGATCCAGTCGTACCAGTTGCTGAAACAAGCAGGATTTTGCTAAACGACTTTCTGAAGGTGCCTATCTGGCGGAATCGTTTCCGATCGGTGCCCTATTCCCAGGTTCAGGATCAGCTTGGAAAAGCCCTGACATCCGTAGACAATCCGTCGGGACCGGGCCGTCCCGCGTGCTGGAGGCATGATGAACAAGGTCGACCGCGACATCACCGATCTACCCGATACGACGGTATCGGTAAAAGACGTCTTCGGGTTCGATTCCGACATGGTCGTGCCGGCCTACTCGGCGGCTGATCCTTACGTTCCGGACAACGATCCGGACTATCTGTTCGACAAGAACACCACGCTGGCGATCCTGTCGGGCTTTGCCTACAACCGGCGCGTCACCCTGTCACCGTTTTAACCACTCTTACGCCATTTACAAATAATTGTCTATTATCCTATGATCACTAAACATATTACTTTTTAATTTCGCAAATGTATTTAAAATTAAGTTAGGAGGACTCCCTACATCAATCAAACTCTAAATACTGGGTTAGATAACGATTTTCAATTTTTTTTCTTTTTTTTAGCTTAAAAGGAAATGATCTGCTTGAAATATGCTGGTGTTTATTTTGATTGCTTGGATCTTCAATTGAACCACAGTTGACTTCATCAAATATTTAGATAAAGCTACAATTACCATTACAATTTACTATTTCCATTCCATTTACCTACGTTTCAAGTACCGCACCTTAGCTACGAAAAAAAAATGGTGAAAAAATTCTTACGTCACGCAAAATAATTCTTCTTCTTCCTCCATTGGATTTTCTCCTTCTTTCATTTTCTAGTCAATTTATGTCCTATTCATATATGAAATCAATATTTTTCTGGGAGATTCCAAAAAAATTGGATAGCTGCTTGTTTGGCGAATGTACTGGTTTGCTTTGAGTACATTAAGTTTGAGCACTTTCATGGATATAAATAAATGTGAATGAGACATGTGAAAGGGGTATTTTAGATGTAAATAGAGAAAAAGGTCTTTCTGGGATGTTTATCCTAACAACAAAGAAATACAAATTTAAATTTTATACTACAGATAAACCACGTCAATAGCTTGCAAAAATGTTCAATGATACATGTGATATAACATTTAATTTTGATGCATTTGCAGTATCGATCAAGGAGAAGTCGGAGCTCATCAATACCTACACAGAATTTCGTAAACAATAATAAAGTTAATAGACGAAATTTTTATTATATCTTCAAGGTATAGTTCCTAGCGCATTAAAAACATTAAATCACAATTTACTCCGCGGGCGCAGGCTGAAATTTTCTTTCATAATCTGTGGCTTGCGAATTCCGAGGCCTTGCCCATTGGCATCCACCATGGCAGCCTGGACCGTGTCCAGCGTGAACGCGTCGAAGGCGCCATGCAACGTGGCGAGCTGCGCGCAATCGTTTGTACTGGCAGCCTCGATCTGGGGATTGACTGGGGCGATGTCGACCTTGTCATCCAGATCGGCGCCCCCAAGAACGTCAAACGTCTGGTCCAGCGCATCGGTCGCGCCAATCGCCGCTACCCAGCGCCCGCCGACGCCTTGAGGGGACCCGCAAACCGGCCCGGAGTGGGCCC